>BSYR01000019.1:16253571-17501785 GCA_030270665.1 Hibiscus trionum
GCAGTCCTTCCACATCACTTATCTTGTTCCCAGCAAGGTACAGTTCTTTGATCAGCGTGCAGTTTGACAACCCTGGCATCATTAAACACACACACACACGAAATGAACTTTTAGAATTACATGCAAGTTGTTTAAGGAGAATGTTTTCGTAAAACAGGTTCATTCATGAATTAGTTACCATGTCCTATCCGAGCAATGCGGTTATAACTAAGGTCAACGACTCGCAATCGAGTTAATTCTCTAAGTCCTTCAATGGTGCTGATCTTGTTTCTTGACAAGTTGAGTATGTGAATGCCCTTTGGAAGTGAACCGGGAGTAATATGGGCTGCCGAGAAAGCAAGAGTCATAATCAGTATCATATATCAGAGTGCGAACGGTGAATATATGATTAGTTATCATCTTAAACGAACGTCAAGTTTTTTCAAGAGCTTACTTATAAAATTGTTCGACAAATTGACAGACCGAAGGCTGGAGAAACCTGAGATGATTGGAATGGCTTTCAAACCTATTCCTGATATGTGTGCAACGGTTGAGGAAGAATTGAGAGTCTGAATGACACTATTGGCATGTAAAATCTCCTCAGACAGATTGATATCCGAACGGCGATTTAAGTGGGATGTGCTTCTTGCTAGTGAGTTCCCAGTGTCTGGAGAAGGTGGAAATGTGATGCCCTTTTCATCATTTACATCATCAGCAGGCTGTGGAATTTGGGTTTCGAGATCTCTCACCCACTCATCAACTCTTGTGAAGGATGAGGATGGAGCGGGGAATGCAACCCATTGGTTCTGAGGCCATAAACCAGAAACTCCATTTTGAAAACCATTCCAGCTCTGGTTGTCATCGCAGTTTCCGGTGAAGTCTTTGTTCAAGGAATCTCCCGTAAACGATCCCGGTGATTCCATATTGCTCAACTTCATTGCTTGATGTAGCTCAATTGTATCTGAAGAGTACCCACCTTGCTGGTTCAAAGTAGCAGTGATAGGAACAGGTTGAGGTCTCGTTGTCCAATTGTTAGAGTTCCGGTGGCTCCACAGTAACAATTTCCACCACAACCTTCTGCTTCTGGAAGGTAGAACTTGACTGGAAGAATGCTTTTTCAACATCACTCGGTCTGCACTATACCGAGTCATCACAGAAGCAGGGCTACCGGGATTAAAATTGTCCACTCCTCTTGCAGACAACTCCTGCAATTCTTCAAATGACTTGGATGGAGGCAACTGGTCAGCTACCTTTCTTAGCACATCCCTTGTCTCCAAATCCGAACATGAGCGCTTAAGCTTCGGTGAAGCCCAGAACTCAGCCCTCCTAATCCCAGGATCACTAATATGTCCACCTTGGACCATGTCAACAACCCTTTCGACATCTTTCCCTGCTGAGTACATAAAATCTTCCTTTGCTTCACTTTCAAATGAATCCACCCTTTTGGTTCCGAAATCAAATTCTTCACTTGTGTTAGCCACATGGGCTTGGAGATCAAAGTCAGAGAACTCTCTCTTAATTGAGGCATTCTCTTCATGCTCATCTTCCCCTTCATATGCTTTCTCTACTGCTTCACATCCAACAGGGCTCTCATGGTTGATTACCTTGACATTGCAATCCTCCTTAAAGCCAACAGGTACAGGGACTGTAAAAGTTGTCAATTTCAATTCATCGCTCTCGAAAGGCTGCACCGGTTGTTCGAGCTTAATCTGGAGTGTTCTACCTTTGTTTCGTTCATCAGAATTTGATGATGCATCATCCCCCTAAAGATAGACAGATTCAGGATCAGATGAACCAGAAAATGATTACATACACAAAATTGAAGCATTATGTAATTTTTTAAAACCCCTATCTCACCTTATCTTTCTTTTTCTTCGCAGTCAATAATTTGAAACAATTGAATTTCGCCATTTTATGAAGGACTTGGTCAAAATCTCAAAGAAGCCTGAATATATATGCAGTGTTTATTTTCGTTCTTCCTCCTCTTGAACGTATGAACAATTGATGCTCACATCTCTAACCGATTCTAATTCAGCTTTGATTTGCAAAGATCATCACATCGGAGAATGATTGTTCAAATGTTAGCCATAATCAACAGGAAGGCACCACACCAACGACCGAGTGCAATCGGATGGTGAACGGCCATCAGAAATGAAAGGGCCGATGCCTTCTCCGGCTCGAGAAGGTCTCACTAGATTGTCGGCCAGAATTGAAATCCCAGCTTCTCTTCAGAAGCTTCACTGAATCCGTCTTTTAAACCTCTCCTGTTCAAGAAAAGAGCAACCAGGTGGGTAAGAAAACTCCAAATTACTATCTTTTAAGAAACAAAGTCAAATCTAATTAACCCCATTGCAAACAAATGAATTAAAACATTATCAGGACTGGGAATATTCTTAATTGAAAGCTTGGATCTAGAATGCACGGATAATTTACTACTCCTACTTAAAAGGAACATAAGAACAAACGAAAGTAACCTGTTTGAAGCAAAACTCCGCCAGATTGTTGATCAAAACCAAGTAATCTTGATATCAACGAAGAAGATTCCAAGCTTTAAAAAGAAGAAGAGACTGGGAATAGCTACAGTTTTGGGAGCTATAGTAAAACAACATACGCGCATGAAACACGGAGTAATGGTTGTAAATGATTATGGAATGGAATCTCAACCTACCCTTTAAAAAATATTATAAATTCGACTGTTCTCATGTATTTTGTTCTACTATTTTTATAATTCTTTTTTGACTAATCGAAATTACGTGCACCGTTGGATTGGCAAAAGGGTTATCCAGTTCTGGAAAATTAAAGATTGTTTTGGTACGAGATTGATGTTACGGACATACGGTTGAAGAGTTTCATGGGACTCTCTGCCTTTTGCTGATTTGGTTCGGTTTCAGTAAAAGAAGCTTCGTGCACGATACAGACGGCGATTAGAAATCCTTTCGCGGAAATTATATTGGGTTTTTCACTCGGAATTTCATGTAAAATCGGCACATACTCTGATTGGGTTTTCTTCGGTTTTCACTCTTCTGATAGCTTATATGCTTTCTCGAGAAAATCTGACACTTTTACTGGTAAATTGATGGAGCGACAGCACTTATCGGAGTACTGACCCTATTGCCATTTGCCAGGTTGCCATCATGATTCATGATAGATGAAGACAGCCAAATTGGTTTGTCGTGCAATTTCAGGCCATCTGTGTTCGTCTGACGTTTACCCTTTTCCTTTTTTTTTTAATCTTATTCTCTCCTGTATCTCACAGATTACCCGGATTTTGTGAACCACGAAATCAGCATAAAGGAAGATCAATAATTGAATCATCATCATGGCCATCATTCTTCATAAAACCAATCAATCAGCATTAACAAAATAATTCCCAAATTTCATCAGGACTGCAGGAAAGAGAGGGTTTTGAATGCACATGCTATGATACTGTCGTATTGATTAGCTACTCCCGGGATATAATTGCTTCAACTATCACATCTCCCCCATCAACACAGTGTTTGAATTATTGTTGTGATCCTAATTTTTTTAACCGCCAAATCAGCATAAAAGAAAGAAAATTTTACAACGGACTTTCCACACCGCTGAATATTTTGAGTATTATTAAATTTTTAATAAAAAATAAAAATTTTAAAGATTAAACTTATAATTAAAATTATTTCAAACGAAAATTTAAAATTAAATTTATTTAATCTTTTAAATTTCTTGTTATATTTTATAAAGTTAGTACGTGAGATATAAATCACTTTTTTGCATTACATCATTTATTTAGGCTTAATAGTAAAAATTTGCTAATCTATACTTTTTGTTCTAGTTTAGTGCCTAACATTTTTTAGGCCACTTTGAATCTTTGATGCCTAACATTTCATTCTGTAACTCAAATTTAGTTTTTTCGTCAACAACCGTTAAAAAATTTATGTTAACCAATTATGACATGACACGTGACCTATTTTATATATATTTTTAATTTCTGAATTACTTAAAAATTATATACTTCTTAAAAAACCTCAAAGTTTTAATTTCTTTCAAACAAACCCTCAAATCACATCTCCATCACCGTTCGATATCCCCACATGTCGACGGTTCACTGTTCACCATTCAAGCGTCGGGTATCTCACTGTTCAACATTCCCCACCCTCTAGCCATTGATTAGAAGCCCAACCGGTCTCTTTATTCTTTATTTTTGGATGTTCGTCGACGGAGCAATTGACGGTACATTCGTCAGTTTTCGACGACGGAATCATGAGACTTTCAGTCGTGGGGGGGCCGACGAAGGCAAGGGTGTCCGGTGGTGGTTAAATCGGTGGTGGGAGGGGGGAATTTAAGGATCTATGGTTTGAATTTGGGGTTTTATAGAAATTAAAGATTTTGGGGTTTTTTTTAGAAAATAAAAGATTTTCTGATTTTTAGAAAAATAAAATTAAAGAAAATATCAGAAAATGTTATGTGTCATGTTTTTATTGGATAACGGAAAAATTTTAAAGTCCGTCACGAAAAAACCTAATTTAAATTACGAAATTAAACTTTAGACACCAAAATAGCCCAAAATAAACGTTATACACCAAACTAGAACAAAGAGTATATGTTGGGCACCTTTCTCACTATTAAATATTTTAGGGTAAATTACACAGATGACCACTGAACTATGGGTTTGATGTCAAAATGACCACTATATTATTTTTTGCTGCAAATGCACCACACAACTATTTAAATGGTTCCATTTTAGCCACGCGCCGTTAAAAAAACGAAAAAGTTGATGGAACTGTTAAAAAATTGGTATAATTACACATTTGGTCATCTATATTTATACAATATATCAATTTAGTCATAATTTTAATCTAATAAAATAAATTAATTATTCAATAAGATGGTGACACGTGTCATCACTTGATTGGAGGTGGAAAAATGTTAAATGGAAATTACTTTTAAGGGAAATTGAACCTAAGACCTTGGAATGCAAGGGGCATGTGCTTGCCATTAAGCCAAGCACTTTTTATGCTATGAGATACAATGTTTAATATATATTTAAATAGTATTAGTGCCCAGTAAAATTGAAGAAAGCTTACCTGTAACTCGTCATCCATATCCTATACATTTTCATCATTTCTGACTATAAAACCAATTTGAATCCTTGTAAAAGGAAATCATCCCTGAAAAAAAAACCAAAATTAAGCATTAAGCTTACAAGTTTCCAAGTAACAATTGTCTTAAGATTCAAACAAGTTCGAGGTTGTGCATGGTTTTACTTTTTACCTCTTCTTTCTATTTCTGTTCCTCATACTCAGTTCATCTTGTTTATTTTGCTTATGATTTTCTACTATTTTTGAATTTTCTATCTGAATCAAGCTTCCTACATAAACTTCTGCTCCAAATGTACCGAGATTACCACCGATTTTTACACTCCGCATCTTCTTCTTATGTAAATCATACCAAACAAACTTTTGATTGTTAACCTCTAGCAGAACCTTATCACGATACTTGGAATATGCTAATGGCTTTGAAAGCGTTAAAGGGTTAATGGCTCTAATTTTTTAACAGAAAGCAACTTGGTCCAAGATTCTTTCACTCCATATTCCTTCATAACCCAAACATCAATATTGACTTGGTCATAATTACAAACAGCACATAGGCATCTCTCCAGCACACCCACATCCAAGAGAAATCCTCTCTCAGCACCTTCAGGCTGAGGCACTTCAGTGAACTCCTCGGTTCCAAGATCAAAACCAACAATCTTATTTCTGAAAATTCCCAATTCCACTCTTGGACGCATCACTCAATGTAAAACCCCAGCAGCAAGCACACCATAGCCTCGCCTATGCAAAAATGGTAGAAAAACTGAAACATAAATCGAAGGTAAAATGGAAGCTTAGTAATTTTTCGCCATGAATCATTCTTCAAGCTATAAACCTTAACATCGTAATCAAACGAGTGCCCTTCATCATCCTCATCGCCAATTTCCTTTTTTTCAATTTTTCAGCCAATCTAATTGCTAAAACTATTTTGAATTTCAGTCATAGAATGGTTCTTAAATTTGCGATTCTGACCTGTTACAGATAAATTTTTCTTCAATTTTTCTAGGCACTAATACTATTTAAATATATATTAAAGATTATATCTCATAGCACAAAAAAGTGCTTAGCCTAATGGCAAACACCTGCCCCTTGCATTTCAAGGTCCTAGGTTTAATTACCCTTGGAAGCAATCTCCATTTAACATTTTTTCACCTCCAATTGGGTGTGACACGTGTCATCACCTGATTGGAGGTGGAAATTAATTAAATAAATTAAATAAAAATAATTAAAGACTTCCAATAAGGTGGTGACACGTGTCACCATCTTATTGAATAATTAATTTATTTTATTAGATTAAAGTTATGACTAAATTGATATATTGTATAAATATAGAGGACCAAATGTGTAATTATACCAATATTTTTAACAGTTCCGTCAACTTTTTCGTTTTTTTTAACGGCGTGTGGCTAAAATGGAACCATTTAAATAGTTGTGTGGTGCATTTGCGGCAAAAAATAATATAGTGGTCATTTTGACACCAAACACATAGTTCAGTGGTCATCTGTGTAGTTTACCCAATATTTTATTTACACGATCTCTCCCATATTTTCCAGGACAAATAAATGACTTATCGAGTTAGGTGTAAAAGTATGCTGATTTGATTTCATTAAAATCGGAAAGGTTGGGTGTTTTTACCAAGCTATTTCAGGTGCAACACAACCCGTTTTACAAGGAAATGAACAAGAAATGTACATGACCAAGAGAGAATGCAGAATATTTCTTCCCCAACGGCGCTTTTTACAGTTGATCTTGATTTTGATTGCGACAATAAGAAATTTGGAGTTTAAAAGCTCTGCCCACGCCATCTATGTCGTGGACCTGAAACCGACCATTTATTTAAGTCATGAATTTGTCATTGTTTCATTTGTTGCCAAGTTGGGATATTAATCAGTTCTTCATAAATTTCAACTTCTTTTTCTAAATTGTATGGAGGTAATATAGCTCTTGGGATCAACAAAGGGCCATGAATAGTGTGCCGAAAAGAGACAGGAAATATGAGAAACAGGAATCGAATGCTACTGAAGTTTTTTACTCCTTTTTTTTTTTTGCTTTGCAGGTTTTTGCTGGGAAAATCTTCAAACTTTACCCACAAATGTGGGCACAATGATAAGACAGGTTTTTTCAAATAGACAATTTGAGTTTAAATTTTAAAAAGGGACATTGTTAGAACGAATCGCATACATAAATTATAAAATAGACATACATTTTACCTAAAAAAACTTCAAACTTTCGAAAAAAAAATATAAATATCAAACTTAGAAAAAAATAATGTGATTTTTTGACTTAAAAGAAACCATTCTTGACTGTTACGATATTGACATAACAATCTACGATGCTAACTTGAAAAAATATACAATTTTAATATACAAAAATATTAAAAGCTTACTAAAATAAAAAATTAAAATAATTAGTGTACACACCAAATTTTTACCACATTGAATATTAAAATAATTGAGCCCAAACATACTAAGCCCAAATCCTAAACCCGAGTCCAAATCATTTCTCACCGTTAAAACATTCACATTTCCCCCTCAAATCTCGGTCAAACCTGATACAAACATCCCTTAAAAATCTCTGTCACTCACCTACCGTCCATTCAACTTAAATCCCACAAGAATCTCACCAAATTCAGTTATCCTCTATTATTGGCATTCTAGCCCTTTATAAACAAAGGAAAAACCAAATGAAGGGGGAGATGCCTGCAAAATAAAACCCAGCCAAATCAGTTTTGGAAACTAGTTTGAAAGCAAAAGATAAGGTTGAAAAGCTTTCTCACCATTTTCCGGCGAACGAGACATCAGCCGTCGAATCCGAACGGTCAAAATGTAGAGGAGGCTGAAAGAAACTGCATATCGAAAAACGGTAACGATCTGACGGTCAGAGTCAGAGATCGAAGAAGAAAGGACCTAAACGATTTTTGCTTGATTCGTGAGCATCTGAGCGTTATCTAACGAAACGGTCACCAGATCTGAGTTCAGCACGTCGAGACGAGTCCTCTGGTGTAGTTTGAAGTTGAACGGTCGTCATCGACGGCGGCCGACGATGGTGACCGAGGTGGTGGTCGGAGTGAGTGACAGTGGCCGGCGGTGTACTTAAATTTTACTGGGCATTTGGTTTCTTTGTTTGGTGAGAATTCAAAACAAATTAAAAGAACATTACAATTGGTTCTAATTGAGAACAACTGTAATAAAAATAAAAGGAATAAAAAAGTCCTTCATTTAGTGCGTGAAACAAAGCTTTAAAGGAGTCAACACTTGCGTATGTTTTGATTTAGGGGTTAATTCTGCCTTAGGTCTCTTTGCTTTTAGGAGATTTGCAGTTAGGCTTTTTTTATCCCTTATGTTTTAATTTGTTTCATTTTAGTCACTCTTTTAGATTAGTTTGTTTAGATTTTGTCCTTCAGGTTTAGGTTTTTTTTAATTAGATCCTTTTTCATAAAATTGATTAATAATTAAGTCTTTTGATTTGTTATTTAATTTGATTTGGTCCTTGTATTAAGATTTGGTAATCGATTGGCTTTAATAAATTAATTAATTTGTGATTTGGTCTCTAATTAAAATTGTTCTAGTTTAATTAGGTGTCTGATTTGGGTTTGATTAATAATTTAAAGGTTTTTATTTGATTAAGTTTGAATTTGTCATTTTTTATGATTTGATTAATTTTGTTTGTTTGATTTAGTTTATGCATTTGCATTTTTGAGTATATTACATTATTTTAGCAGCTTTTTTAGTAGTGCTATTAACCCCATTTCGAGTTTCCATTTTCTAGACAATCATAACCCTTAGGTACCAATTATGGGCGTAGTGGGGGTGCTATAACCTTCCCCACTCGTAATCGACTCCCGAACCTGACGACGATCTCGGTGTTAACGCAGACCAATTTTACAGGTTTTCGGTCGTACCCAACCCAAAACGACCGATGGCGACTCCAAGTGTTTGATGGGCCTTTGAAGGCCCAATTTATTCCGACCCGGACGAAAAACGGTGTCAACAGCTTGGCGACTCCGCTGGGGATCGTAGAGAGTCAAGCCACAAAAGGGTAAATATTGTCTACATAAAAGAAAAAAGGAATTTGAAATATTGGTAATCGCAAAAATTGAAGGTTTTCGTATTTTTACGGAGATTGTTCAATAATGGTCACCTTGTGTTCAATGTTCCTTTGTGCACAAGCATACCATAAGATCTTAACCCGAGCTTCGTCCCACTTAAGTGGTTGCAATCGCTACCCTTCGAGAGGTTAATCCTCCGTACAAGAATGCGTGTTGCATCCGGGGTTCACATGCTTTTTGTTTTCGAGAGGTCAATCCTCCGTACAAGCTTAAAGGAGTGAGCCCCCCTAAACTGAACTTGATCTGTAAGAGCCTATAATGGGTGAGGATTGAGGTTCTTACTAGCCTTAGTAGGTCAGTAAGGACAGTTTGGGTACCCTTCTTTAGAACCATAAATCACATGTAGTGAGCCGTAGAAGTCCACCCGATTAGAGCCATGATGAACCAGAATTGTTAGTGGTCACCTACATATGTACACCCACACACTTTTTACCATGCATTAACTTTGTATTTGTACATATTCATTTGTTTATGATGTACTAATCGTGTTTTTTTTTTGTTTTTTTTCACACACATCATGCTTAAAATGTCTAATAAAGGGAAGCTGATATACGATTAGCCGTTTAAAATAGAAGGTTTTCGTAATCGAAGTTCTGAAGATTGTTCTATGAATGGTTAATTCTAAAGCAGCACCTTTTATGCATTTAATCATTAGCATTGCATTTGCATGCATTCATAATTCATATTGGTAGATAATCGAGAAGCGATGTGTGGTGAAGAATAAAAAAATTCAAGAGGAAGATTTTTCAATGCCCACACGAAGGAGACACTTGTTATTTTTTTTATTAAAATTTGTTTTGAGAAATCATTTTTGTAAATAAATTTTGAGCAGTGAATAAATGATGATATTTTAGAAAATGAGCTTTCAAACAATAGGCTATGAACAATGAACCAGATTTATAAATTTTGAAGTTCTTTGAAAATCGAATGAATGAAATACCTTTTTGAGAATTGAGATTATAGAGCTTTGACATATGATAATATTAACCTTTCATATTCCACTTGAAACCAAAAACAAGATTCCTTGATCTTTTATCCCAAATTCCTCGTGATCAATATTGGAAAAGTCAAACCTTCCAAGGAAGACGATCATCGAGTAACACTATTGTTTTTTTGAAAGTTCGACTTAAAGTCAACTTTTTTTTACAAGATTAGCTTTCCGAGGAAGACGACATCCAAGCCACGCCTTTGTTTTTAAAAGTTCGACCTACTGTCAACTTTTTTCTGACCAATACCTCAAAGACATGAAAATTAAAATGTTCACTGGTGTACGAATCTTCCAACAAGAAGATAAGGTGGGGCATCCTGTGTTGATTCTGCGAATGAGATCAAATAGTTGGGGCATGTATGAAGAAAAAAAGAAAAAAAGAAAAGAAAAAAAGAGAAGAAAGATTAACTTTATCATTTATTATTAGTTTTTAGATGATTCTGTGAATAAATGAGTTAATTCTGAATACCTCTTATTTTAAGGGTAACTCTTTTGCGAAAATATCTATGTATGAAATGACATTTGGCATTCCTTCATCATCCCTTCACAAAAAGAGAAAATTATCATTTGTTGTCCCCGTTTGAGCCTTATAATTTTTTTTGACTTGAACCCTAACCAAGGATCACCCTCCACGTTGGGGGGCAAAGGTGAAGAAATATCTGCTTACAAGAATAAATTGACGATTCTGATCATACTACGAGGATGAAGCCTTAAAGACCAGGGGTCAAGAACAAAAAGACGTGTCTCAACCACAAGAAGTGAATTGTGCTCAAATCAAAATAAAGTTCTGAATTCATGAAAAAGAGAACGAAGATGAAAAAGAAAAGAAAAGAGAAAAGAAAAGAAAAGAAAAGAAATGAAATGAATAGAATAGAACGAGGAACACAATATGGAGTCCCTCTTCAAAAATGATTATCTTGAGTCCAATTATCTTCAAGATGAAGCGTGCGACACAATATTGTTCGAAGTTTTGGTTCCAACATTCATGGAAATATCATGAATCCCTGAAGATAAAAAAAGAAATAAAGGAAATGAACTTTGGGGTGAAAACCCAAAAATGGGCAGTCTAGAGTGATCCGAAAAAGAAAATATGTGGAAGCAGATTTAAGTCGAGCAAAGTGAGATTCCAACGAAAACAATTGATCCTTGGCTATTGACCCTTAAACACTTGTTTGAGCCTATGTATCCTTTCTTTTATAACTCTGAACCATAGCCTACGTTACATGCCTATAAAGTCCATTTTGATCATACATGGATATTTGAGTTGAAGAGTCTAATTTTAGAATTGATACCTCCTCTTGGGGTTAACTCGTTTATTTGCAGAAGATTTCTAAACCTTATAATGCATGATGAATAATCAAAAAAAAGAAAAAAAGGAAAACAAATAAAAGGAGGGTTCCAAATGAAAACCCGCAAAGGGCATTTTGAACCAATGGTGAATTTGAGTCGAAACCTGAAACGGTGGTTCGAATATGAAGTCAAATATACATGACTAGAATGCGAGAGATGATCTTCTAAAAGTTCAATGAAGTTCCACACACTCTAAAATCATGAGAAAGGGTTTGAAGTTAGTAAACAGTTCCAAAAGTCGCACACGAAACTTCCAAGATCATTCGATCATTTCTAGACAAATCAATGAACATTTGAAGAATCATGTCTCATTCAAAACAACCGATCTCAAAACACATTGTACTCCAAACTGACTCGTACCTTGAAATCACCAATAGTCTTGACACATGTTAGTTTTGAAAGATTGAAAGAGTAATTGATTTGTTTGATCTTCAATGAACTTAAATTTTTATGAAATGTTCCAGTTGTGAGCCTTGAGTGTGGGGCACATTTTTCTTTTGCAAAAATATTTTCGAAAGCTCTTTATGATTTAAAAAATATTTTAAAATAAACTTTTTTGAGAATGAAACAGATTCGTTTGACAAGGTTCACTCAGATTTGAAGAGCCTAGAATCAAGAATGGGGCAAAGAAAAGAAAAGAAAAAGTTTGGAGACAAATTTGTTGGGGCAAAAATGAATTGTCACAATCTAGAAGTGATGAATTTACGCCCAATTGAAGGAAAAAAGAAGTCGAGGTGATCAAGCTTGGTTCGAGAAGTGAGACTTCCCAAGCATCTTTGCATCACCATTAACCATGAGAGCATGCATTTGCATCATTGATATACATGTTTCTGTATGCATTCTTTGCACATTTATTATCAAACAGGTACAAACAGAACCTTGTCTCAAGCACGAATGAGTGGTTCAACATCCAATCTAGACTCAAGAACAAATGAGTGCATCTTCGTTTATCGAACCTTGCTCTAATCACGAGTAAGTGATTCTACATCATGTTAGATTCAAACTCGAATGATCAGATCTTCGCCTCCAAGATGGAGCGCCACCGTTTGCCTTTAAGATGGAGTGCTGAGTTGTACACACCAAATTTTTACCACATTGAATATTAAAATAATTGAGCCCAAACATACCAAGCCCAAATCCTAAACCCGAGTCCAAATCATTTCTCACCGTTAAAACATTCACATTTCCCCCTCAAATCTCAGTCAAACCTGATACAAACATCCCTTAAAAATCTCTGTCACTCACCTACCGTCCATTCAACTTAAATCCCACAAGAATCTCACCAAACTCAGTTATCCTCTATTATTGGCATTCTAGCCCTTTATAAACAAAGGAAAAACCAAATGAAGGGGGAGATGCCTGCAAAATAAAACCCAGCCAAATCAGTTTTGGAAACTAGTTTGAAAGCAAAAGATAAGGTTGAAAAGCTTTCTCACCATTTTCCGGCGAACGAGACATCAGCCGTCGAATCCGAACGGTCAAAGTGTAGAGGAGGCTGAAAGAAACTGTATATCAAAAAACGGTAACGATCTGACGGTCAGAGTCAGAGATCGAAGAAGAAAGGACCTAAACGATTTTTGCTTGATTCGTGAGCATCTGAGCGTTATCTAACGAAACGGTCACCAGATCTGAGTTCAGCACGTCGAGACGAGTCCTCTGGTGTAGTTTGAAGTTGAACGGTCGTCATCGACGTCGGCCGACGATGGTGACCGAGGTGGTGGTCGGAGTGAGTGACAGTGGCCGGCGGTGTACTTAAATTTTACTGGGCATTTGGCTTCTTTGTTTGGTGAGAATTCGAAACAAATTAAAAGAACATTACAATTGGTTCTAATTGAGAACAACTATAATAAAAATAAAAGGAATAAAAAAGTCCTTAATTTAGTATTACGTATATACGTTAGTAATACGTATTATTGTTAGTTCGTTACATCACCAGCTTAGCTGGATTAGGGTTAGTTTAAAAGTTAGTTAGGTGATTAGTTCACCGTTTCTCACATGTTCGAGGGCAAATCCTGTTAATGGATCCTCTGCCAAATATTACTAAGGTTTTCTCGTTGGTTTCTCAAGAAGAAAGTCAATGCTTTATCAAGCTTGACAATCATGTCACTGATGCTTCCTTTGCTATAAAATCCACTGTTGGTCATAAGAAGTCTCGTCCTCAATGTAGCCATTGCGGTTTAATGGGCCATATCAAGGACAAGTGCTATAAGTTGCATGGTTTTCCTCCTGGCTATCATTCCAAAGGGAGGTCTACTAGTGCTCATACTAATCACATTAATGCTGCTTCACATGATTTTTCTACAGATCATCTATCGGATTCTGCTTCAGATTCCTTATCTTCTCAGCAATGCAAGCAGTTGATTGCCATGCTCACAAATCAACTTCATGCAGCTTCCACTGAATCCTCGAATGTTGTCTCTGTAAACATGGCAATGCAAGGCAAGGATTTGTCATTTGTTAATTTTTTTAGTTCTTTCCATTCTCAGAATTCCTGGATTCTTGACTCTGGAGCTTCTAAGCATGTTTGCTACTCCAGAGCTTTCTTTGAATCTTTGAATCCTATTGAGAATGGAACAATAGTTCTTCCAAATAAATCTGTTGTGCCTGTGCATTTCTCTGGCACAGTTAAGATTTCTTCTAAGCTTGTCTTAAATGATGTTTTGTTTGTTCCTGAATTTAATTTTAATCTTTTGTCTATTAGTTGCTTGCTTAAGCAACATTCTGATTTGACTGTTCTTTTTCATCATGATAAATGCTTGATACAGGATCCTTACCAGCTGATTGGGAAGGGTGAGATGCATCGTGGATTATACTTGTTGTTTTCTGAAAATAGCACTGTTATTCCCACATCTGTTGTAAATCAAAGTTCTAATGTAGATAAATTTGTGTCTTGTTCGAGTCAAATTAATAAAATCTCATATTCTTGGCACAATCGACTTGGTCATCCGAGTTCTAATGTTCTTGATGTTTTAAAGAATTTTTTGCCAAATTCTGCTGTTAATAAAGATGTTCCTTGTTCTATATGTCCTCGTGCAAAACAAAAACGTCTTTCTTTTAGTTTATCTCATACTCGTGCTTCTTCCCCTTTTGCCTTAATCCATTGTGATGCATGGGGACCGTTCAAAGTTCCAAAATATAATTCTCAACGCTTTTTCTTAACAATCGTTGATGATTATACAAGGTATACATGGACCTACTTAATTCAGCACAAGTCTGATGTAGCTCAAGTAGTTCCTCAGTTTATTTCCATGGCTAAACGACAGTTTGGTTTTGATGTCAAGGTTTTCCGTTCTGACAATGCACCTGAGTTGAAGTTTACAGGGTTGTTTTCTGAGTTGGGGATAGTTCACCAGTTTTCTTGTGTTGAAGCACCTGAGCAGAATGCAATCGTGGAACGAAAGCATCAGCATCTCTTGGCTGTTGCTCGAGCTTTGTTTTTCCAGTCCAGGGTGCCTGCTCGTTTCTGGGGAGATTGTTTGTTAACAGCTACCTATATCATTAACATGATTCATTCTCTCTTTTTAGATAACAAATCTCCTTTTGACTTGTTGCATTCAAAATGTCCTGATTACTCGATTTTCAAAACTTTTGGTTGCCTTGTTTTTGTTTCCACTCTTCGTTCTAATAGAAACAAATTCTCAGAAAGGGCATTACCAGGAATTTTCATTGGTTATTCTCCTGGGGTTAAGGGTTATAAAGTCTATGTTTTACAAACTCAATCTATCGTTTTATCTAGAGATGTTGTTTTCCATGAAAACATTTTTCCTTTTCATTCTATTTCCTCTGAAAATGCTGTTGTTAATCCTTTTCCTAATTTTTCATTGCCTCAGATTTCTTTTAATGATGTTAATTTTCCAGCTGAGACAACTGTTACTGGTTCAAATGTGGTAGCACCAAATACCAATGAAGTTGGTTCGAATGAAACTGGTTCAAATAATAATGCTACAACAGTTGCTGGATCAGATGACGTGTGTCCAAATCTAGCTGACACGAATGCAGATATCCCACATGTAGCTGACATCCCACATGTAGCTGATATGAATGAGTCGAATAATATAGCCTCTCAAAATCCTACATCAAGGGTCGTTGTTCCCATTCAATCTGCTTCTCAGGATGTAACTGTTGTGTCTTTGCCTACAACTCTACATGTTAATCAGAATGTTGCTGTTGAAGCTGTTCCACCAGTTGTTCGAAGATCGTCTAGACAGGTTCATAAACCTTCTTACTTACAAAAGTATCATTGCAACAATATATCTTCAACTGCTGAGCCTAGTGTTCTCTATCCGATTGAAGATTGTTTATCCACCTCCAAGCTTTCTTCTTCTTATGAGCATTTTGTAGCAAATGTATCTTCCATATATGAGCCTACCTTTTATCATCAAGCTGCTAAGATCCCTGCTTGGCAAGATGCTATGAAGGAAGAGTTGAAAGCAATGGAAGACAACCACACTTGGGTCATTGTTCCTCTTCCAGAAGGAAAGAAAGCTATTGATTCAAAATGGGTTTATCGAGTTAAATACAAGGCAGATGGTTCTCTCGATCGTTTTAAGGCACGGTTAGTTGCTAAGGGCTTCACACAAGTGGAGGGAATCGATTATACGGATACTTTTTCACCCGTGGCAAAGATGACTTCATTCAAAGTTCTCTTTGCTTTGGCTGCTACTAAGAATTGGCATTTGTTGCAACTCGATGTAAACAACGCTTTTTTGAAAGGTTACCTCGATGAAGAAGTCTACATGAAGCTTCCACAAGGCTATCTTCCTGAGTCTTCTGACTCTAACTTGGTCTGCAAGTTACAGAAATCAATTTACGGGCTCAAGTAAGCCTCGCGTCAGTGGTTTACTGCCTTTTCTGAGGTTGTGCTTGCGTTTGGTTTTCAACAATCTCATGCAGATCACTCCTTGTTTGTCCATGGTTCAGGTGATAACATGGTTGTTCTGCTTGTATATGTCGATGACATAATACTAGCTGGCAGCAACATGGAACAACTTTCTGCAGTTCGATCTTTCCTTCAACAAAATTTTAAGCTTAAAGATTTGGGTACATTAAAGTATTTCTTGGGCTTTGAGGTTGCACGCAACTCTTCTGGAATCTCTCTTTCACAGCGTAAGTATGCATTGAACCTGCTAGAGGATACTGGCACTTTAGCTTCTAAACCTACTGATACTCCAATTAGTGCTTCTCACAAACTTAATGCTCAAGATGGTGAGTTGTTACCAGATCCTCAGCAATATCGTCGATTGGTTGGACGCTTGCTCTATCTCACTCACTCTCGACCCGATATCACTTATGCAGTTCATCTTCTCAGCCAATTCATTTCTTCACCCCGTCATCCTCATCTCATGGCAGTTTACCATCTTTTATCTTACATTAAAAAATCACCAGCTCTCGGGCTGTTTTTCCCAGCTGACTCTACTTTCCAGCTGCATGGCTTTGTCGATTCAGACTACAGCTCTTGTCCAGACACAAGGCGCTCAATTTCAGGTTATTGCATGTACATAGGAAACAACATAGTATCCTGGAAGTCTAAAAAGCAAGCCACAGTAAGCCGTTCTTCTTGCGAGTCTGAATATCGCGCCATGGCTGCTGCAACATGTGAGCTTGTTTGGCTAGCATCTCTTCTTTCTTCATTTCAAGTTCCAGTCACGCATGCTTCTCTTTATTGTGACAACCAGTCTGCGATTCATCTAGCCTCGAACCAAGTCTTTCACGAGCGTACTAAGCACATTGAAGTGGATTGTCACTTCATTCGTGACAAAATACGAGATGGTTTTCTGAAACTTTTTCATGTCAGTTCAGCAAACCAACTTGCTGACATCCTAACGAAAGCTCTTCATGGTCCTTTATTCAAGACCTTCATTGCCAAGATGGGTCTCATCGACATCTACCAACCTCCATCTTGAGGGGGGGATATTACGTATATACGTTAGTAATACGTATTATTGTTAGTTCGTTACATCACCAGCTTAGTTGGATTAGGGTTAGTTTAAAAGTTAGTTAGGTGATTAGTTCACCGTTCCTCATGTATATAAACCTTCATCTTCTTTATTTTATGTAATCTGATTTTCCACTTTCTTTAATGAAATGTAAACAACCTTACTGTTACATTTAGTGCGTTAAACAGAGCTTTAAAGGAGTCAACACTTGCGCATGTTTTGATTTAGGGGTTAATTCTGCCTTAGGTCCCTTTGCTTTTAGGAGATTTGCAGTTAGGCTTTTTTTATCCCTTATGTTTTAATTTGTTTCATTTTAGTCACTCTTTTAGATTAGTTTGTTTAGATTTTGGCCTTCAGGTTTAGGTTTTTTTTAATTAGATCCTTCTTCATAAAATTGATTAATAATTAAGTCTTTTGATTTGTTATTTAATTTGATTTGGTCCTTGTATTAAGATTTGGTAATCGATTGGCTTTAATAAATTAATTAATTTGTGATTTGGTCTCTAATTAAAATTGTTCTAGTTTAATTAGGTGTTTGATTTGGGTTTGATTAATAATTTAACAGGTTTTTATTTGATTAAGTTTGAATTTGTCCTTTTTTATGATTTGATTAATTTTGTTTGTTTGATTTAGTTTATGCATTTGCATTTTTGAGTATATTACATTATTTTAGCAGCTTTTTTAGTAGTGCTATTAACCCCATTTCGAGTTTCTATTTTCTAGACAATCATAACCCTTAGGTACCAATTATGGGCGTAGTGGGGGTGCTATAACCTTCCCCACTCGTAATCGACTCTCGAACCTGACGACGATCTCGGTGTTAACGCAGACCAATTTTACAGGTTTTCGGTCGTACCCAACCCAAAACTACCGATGGCGACTCCAAGTGTTTGATGGGCCTTTGAAGGCCCAATTTATTCCGACCCAGACGAAAAACGGTGTCAACAATTAGAAATATAAAAAATAATAAATAATAAATCATACAATATTAAAAAAATCATCTAGAAAATCAACTATCGTAAGCCTTAGTCTAACCCTCAAGAAATTATTAAAAATATTAAAACATTATTTTAAATAAATTTATTATAAAATCATTACAAGCTTCTCAGTTAAATTGATATCGAATTAATCTATCATACGGATTAATAAACCAATTAATATAATATGTAGATATAGAAAAATCATTCGATTTTCTTTCTTTGATTTGCCTAGGAAAAATATTTAAGCTAAAACCCATGTTTGAGTCCAAAATAATAGAATTGGATAACAATTTAGCCAGCCCAAGTTAAAAAGGGTCAGATATGGATTCAAATATTTCAGGTTTAACATTAACCCATTTAGATCCGTGTTAGACCGTTTATTTTCCCTTTCTAATCAGCGCTGCGCCGCTGCCAACGAGAAATCTTGCTCCCTGTTTTTATTTCGACAGCCTTAGTCTAACCATTTATATCTAATGTCACTCAATTGTTAGTAAAATTATAAATAAATCATTTAATTTTAAAAAAAATCACAATTAAGTCATTTAATTTTAAAATGTCACAACTAAATCATTCAATTAATAGCTTGTTGCCAACATGTGACTAGATTGTTAAATGTTATGCAGAATAATAATGTTGTTCGAGATAATAACAACTTTATTTACCGAAAATTTATACATTTCATTAAATTAATTTTAATTCAAAATAATTTAATAGATTTAACTCTTAATATTCAAAAATTATTAATCTATTATTTACTTTTCTCCCAAAATACTTTGGTCTTTATTGTACATCGTCATCCCTTGACACTCACCATAATTGGAAGGAATTTGCTTCGTAGCTCAAGAACCTGCTAATAAAAATATCCCCAATGTCTCGTTTCAATAGTATAATCATGTGTCCGGGTTGCTACTTTTTATATGAATGAATAATAAATTCCTGCACAACCTCAATCCTAAAAAACAATAAAAAAATATCTTTAGTTTTTACGACACGTCAATGATGACAAAAAAATTTGAGTGTAACATCAGAAAAAAAAAACATTGTTCACTTTCTTTTTATTTGGTGTTCCACACAAAACAATAAACACAGTGATCTGTTTATAAAATTTAACATTATATAAGATATTATTATATTAAAAGCACTTTAAAACAATAGAAAACTAATATAAAAAATTCATGATGTCATTGTTTTTTCAATAGTTTAAAGGTGATTATAAGGTAGTATCCGTTCGTAGATATTCTTAAGTCTTTGACAATGTACATACTTTATAGACAAGACGATTGAACCTGAGTCTTTTAGGATAAACATCATCTGCTTTTTCTAATGGAACCACTTGTTGGGTTCCATATCATGTCACTATTCTATATAATCTCTCAGTCCCATTCAATATGTCTAGTATTGACAATGGACACACTTTATAGACAAAACGATTGAACCCGAGTCTTTTAAGATAAACATCATCCGCTTTTCTACTAGAATCACTTGTTGAGTTCCAAATCACGTCACTATTCTATATACTCCCTCCGTCCCATTCAATATGTACGATATTGACTTTTTTGAGTTATTTTTTTAAACTTTGACTCATTATTACTTTAAATTTATTTTAGATAAAAATATGAAAAAATATGTTTTAAAAACTTCCAATCAAGTAGTTTAATAATTCTATTTTATAAATTTTAAATTATTTTTTTAATAAAAAGTCAATACTAAACATATTGAGTGAGACAGAGGGAGTAATATTTAACGACGTAACATCATGTTTTTAACAATCTATTAATTAAGTGATTTAATTGTAATTTTTTAAAATTGAATGAACCATTTACAAACTTACGATCATCGCAAAAGAAGTGTGGACCGCAGTGGATTACAATCAACGGTTCCTCCCAGTCAACATCACTTCGCCCCATGTGATCACAGTCCTCGTCAATCCAACGATCAAAATTTCTCCTAAATCACCCACATGCACCGCATTGGCGCATTGATTGAATCCTCATCCGCACCCGACATTTTCCAAGGGTTTTTCTGACTTTTTCGCGCAAGAGTCCCCTCTCAGAGAACTCAATCCGGACCGTCGATTCACCCTCTCCATCAAACAACATCCAACGGCCAGATAACAAAGTACGGCATTCCTTAAAAAGTAGTTTCCCTTCATTTCCTCCGTCTCTTCCAAACCGCAAAATCTAAAAGATCGAAGACTCGGAGACAAATATCGAAGCGATGGAGAAGGAAAGAGAGCAACAGGTTTACTTGGCAAGACTCGCCGAGCAAGCTGAAAGATATGACGGTAAATATTTCGGCGGATCTCTCTATTTATTCGCGAGTTTTTTTGTTTATTTTGTAATTCCTTATTTTTCTCTGATTTGATTGATAGTCTTATTTTGTTTCGTTTTGTCTTTGTTACTTGGTTTCTAGTTTGATCTGTAGGTTAGAGAACAGTAGAAGCTTTGGTTCTGATTTGATGATAATATACTGAAAATAGCCAAATAGGTGATGGAGTTGAAAATTTAGAGTGAAAGCAAGTATTTCGATTTTCTTCTGTTACATTTTAAAAGAGAAAAAATGTAGCAGTAGATGGATTCCGGCTTATCTAGGCATAACGAAGTCCGATTTGATAAAGCAGCTGCTAGTATTTTTAACTAATTGATATAAAACAGAAATGAAATGCTTGTTTTTTTACTTTCATGTGAAATTATTGTGTTTGAATTGCTTCCATTTTCTTATATTGCTCATATTTTAACGAAAACCGGGTTTTCTTTTATATTTGCTATTAAATTGCGCATTTTAACAACTTTTGAAGAAACAAAAGGCAAACTAGCACGCACACACACATATAAACATTTTCATAGAAGAGATTTTTAAGGTTTGCCTTTTATTAAGAATAAAATTCTATAGGACTCCTTTTCTAATTTGTCGAAACTTCAGCTCATTCAGAATATTTTTGAATCGTAAAACATCTTATTATTTCAGAGATGGTTGAGGCAATGAAGAGTGTTGCTAGGTTGGATGTTGAACTGACTGTGGAGGAGAGGAATCTATTATCTGTGGGATATAAGAATGTGATTGGAGCAAGAAGGGCATCTTGGCGGATACTGTCTTCAATTGAACAGAAGGAGGAGGCCAAGGGTAATGAACAAAATGTGAAGAGGATAAAGGAGTACAGGCAGAGGGTTGAAGATGAGCTTGCAAAGATATGCAATGATATACTCTCAGTCATTGATAAGCACCTCATTCCATCTTCCTCGACAGGGGAATCAACTGTTTTCTACCAGAAAATGTGATCATCTTTCTTGCCTTTATGTTTTTATGGGAGGTGCAAGTGTGATTCTTATTTGTTGCCTTTTCTTTAACAGGAAAGGAGATTATTTTCGTTATTTGGCGGAATTTAAGGCAGGAGATGATCGTAAAGAAGCTGCTGATCAGTCGCTTAAGGCTTATGAGGTGTGCAAAACTCCCCCCCCCCCCCCCCCCCAAAAAAAAAAAAAAAAATTCCTTGTTTTGCCTTTCATCAGCCCTCTCATCCTATTTTGATTTTGCACCACCAGTTGGGCAGTACTTATTGTTATTTATATTGTAGGCTGCCACCGTCACTGCAAGCTCAGATTTGCCTCCAACTCACCCAATTAGACTCGGCTTGGCATTGAACTTCTCTGTTTTCTACTATGAGATATTAAATTCTCCCGAGAGGTTAGAAATGAGAATGCATCTCTCTCTCTCTCTCTCTTACTTGCACGCCGACATGTAGTCTTCTTGAAAATTTGTTTTCACTTGGGAGAATGACGGCAATGCTAATATTTCCTTTCATTCTGTGATAGTTTCAGAAATAGTTTCCTTGGTAACCATTGTTTGTTGTTTACTTATTTAGCAGCTGGTGTTTTACTAATGTGATACAATATATGAGCAGGGCTTGTCATCTGGCTAAACAAGCATTTGACGAGGCTATTGCGGAGCTTGATAGCCTGAATGAAGATTCTTACAAGGATAGCACACTTATTATGCAGCTTCTCAGGGACAATCTCACCTTATGGACCTCAGATCTGCCAGAGGATGGAGGTAAATGCTGTGTGTGCATGTCTGATTAATAAGCGAATATATATGTATGGCAACATTATGATTGCTATGGTTTATGTATTGTCTGACTGAATTTTATGTATTTATAGTTAGTTTCAAGAGGCATGATCTACGAAATACTAATCACCTTCTGATGATGCTATCAATTTCTATTTTACAACTGCCTCTGAAAATTTCATTGTTGCAATTGTTGTTTGATATTCCAGGTGAGCAATCAAAAGCGGACGAAGCTCAGGCAGAGGTAAGAAAATGTTAAATTGTGAGCAATTTTTAAGTTAGACTTGTCTATGGTGGTGCATATCTTGATTGCTTTCTCCCCGTTTCTTTTTTGCTTCTAATAAATAAACTTTTTTTTTTCTTCTTGTTTCGTATTTTGGCAGAGTTAATTGGCTGAAAAAGTAGTCTTTTAAGATCGGGCTTGTCAAGGTAGGAAAGGGGCTTGCTTCTAGAGTGACCTGCTTTCAGCTCGTGGTTAGTACCGGGATTTGTGAGCTATGGATTGGTTCGATTGTTCATCAGATGTTTTCAGGCTGTTGTTATTCTGTGTTCTCTTGTGTTTAAACATAATTGAATCTGTTATGTTAGTCTCATGACCTATTTTCTTATGTTATTCAATATCAATGTCTAACTGGTCTGTGTGCTGCACTCTATCATTGCTCAATTTATTGCTTGGATGTGATCACCGATCATAAACACTGCTTAAATGTCTAACTAGTCCCATGCCATTAGTGCACTGACTTTGTAAGTTATAAAATCACAGGCCTTTGATCGAACCTGGTCGTTAATTGGAAGATGTAACAGTAAGATAATTCTCCGTATGACCATTAAATTGTTTGCAAATGGTGGCAGATTGATACCATATGGAAGTGAGATAGAGATGGTGATTGAATTTCTTTTTGTGGAAGAATTAATTCCTAGCAATAATTCATACACTATGGATTCCCCCAACAAAATAAGCATCCGATGCTTTGGAGAATGGAGAATCTCCTTTGAAAAGCTTGATAGATTCTGCGTCTCTCTGTTAACTTTCATGTTTCTGATGGACGTAGAAAGAAAGTTTGCATCTTCTCTGCTCCATTGGAAGATAAATTATGGTTTTCATTGTTGGGAATGGCCTGCAAATCAACTAGAAATGATTTCAAATGCCTGTAATACTCCTTGGGCTTCTCTACGTTGAAAGCATGTCCCGCGTCCTTGATGACAACGAGGTGAGCATTATCCCCCAGGTGCCTACGTATTTTTTTAACAATGCATCCATCAGTGGAAAGCCACAAGTAAATTGATTTCCCAAGCTTTGAAAAAGATGCTAACCTTTTTAACCTGTGACCCAATTCCAATGGGAATATTTGGTCATTTTCTCCCCATAAAATCAACGTGGGCTGAAAAATAGTAGAACCACGAAAGTTGAATCAAACTCTGTCTAGAAAAGGCAATCAAATGGTTACGAATTAATATAAACCTGAGAGATTTTGGGAATGTTTGAAAAATTCCGATCTTTGGGTATTGCTCGGATCAGCTCTTTCTTCTCTTCGGTATACTCGGTACACATAACCTGCCCGTATGTATGCCCACTACATCAAATGACACACACGAAGAAAAAAGATAACCCCAAACGAAATGCTGACACCCAATTGGCTATTAATGAAGATGAGACTAAAATTGGTGTTGGTTCACTTACGTCAATGAAATCTGCTAGCAGACAAGAGGGCACCAAAATCTTAGGAGGCGGCTTGAACAGAGAAAAACCCAGTAGTTCCCTGAGCTTCTCTGGCGTTTGGGGTACCAAAATCCGAGCAGCTTCCTCCAAATCCGATACCCTGAAAACCCCTTCCTTCAAATCTTTCTCTTCCATGCAGACCCCAGCGCAGCATATCACCACTCTTTCAACAGCCTCACCGAACTGTGCTGCTAAACTGTACCCAACAAACCCACCATAGCTGAGGCCTACCAGGCTGAGTTTCCTCACCGAGTTGGCCTCCATAACTCGCATCACGCACTGAGCCTGGAACGCGTCGGAGCGTTCAGGCCGAGTCGTGTAGGAGTCTCCGAAGAAGAGGAGGTCCGGTACGAAGATGTTGAAGAAAGGGATTAGCTTCCGAATGATGTCACCCCATTGCCACATAGCGTTGGCCCCCAGTCCGTGGATGAGTAGGAGGTTAGGCTTGGAGTCCTTGAGGATCTTGGGGACCCAACAGTGCATGACGGTGCCATCTTGGAGGTCCGTGGTGGTGGATCGGAGCCCTGCTTTGATGAAAGATGATCTGTAGCACCGGTTTCTGGCTGTGGTTAAACTGAAACACCTTGTCATTTTCTCTCTCAAGGAACAGTAGAATCATACAACATAAACCATTCCCAAGGGAGTGAAATGATTGTTCTCTAATCACTTGATGTGATGGATTTTGGTTTAGTTTATGTAATCTGAGAGCCGAGAGGGACACAGCAGTATTTGACAAATAAAATTTGTGGGTATAAAAAGAGTTGTGTAATTACTAATTAGATCTTGGTCGGACTTGAGAGCTATTAAAAAAAAGGCAGAAGAAAGGTAAGAGTTGAAGACATGTAAATGTAATCTGACCAACCAAAGAGATTAGAGTCATTTATTTATTCTTATCTTTTTCTTCTTCTTCTAGACATTAACTGCTACTGCCAATAGGTGCGAGTATGGCACTGTGGATCACATCACGTGCCTGATAAGATTGAATAAAAATAGAATTTTTGTGTAAAAGGAGTAAACAGATGGTGCTGTCGGGACCATGTGTTTTCCTTTTTATAAACATCACTCAATTTTCTGGGTGTTAAAATTTTGGTTATATGAAAATCTTTTTAATTTTTAGACATTGAACCCGTTAGGTGGCCCTAGTAGTAAAGGATGATGTGTTTTATTGAAATAATTCGGGTTCGAAAACTATGTGCGCACGGTGTGTGCGCTTTATTAAAGGGCTAAGAAAATTGAACATCTATTACCTTCTAATTACACTAGCATCTTCAAAAAAAAATTACACAGCTAACATTTTAGGGATAAAAATCATCTGCCCCTTTTCGGTGCCCTTATATATGTCTCAACACTAAAAAATTAATTTCAAGTCCTAACCTTAAATTCTAAACCCTATACCCTAAAAAATACACCATACTTTAAATTTTCTAAACACTAAACTTAATTTTAAGTCTGAGGGTATAAATAATAACACAAAAAAGGACAGAAAATTTCGATTGACATTTTAGTTACTCAAACGTTAACTTTTTTATTCTATATTTACATGTTGCAATTTCCTATCCTTTTCTTTTATTCATAATAGTCAAGGGCAGGCAGTAGGGTTAAGTTTAGTTTTGTTCAACTTCCATGGAAAGATGTGGACGCAAGTCGTTGAACAGTTTCCAGTTGTGTACAACGCCGTCTCTCTCAAAGCTCCCATCTGAACCCAAACTTTGCTTCAATCTTGGGCCTGTACATTTTGGAAGTAGTGGGCCTTTTATTTTTAAAATGTTTAACGTCACACTTGTTCTTTTAAAATGTTCCATGAATTGTCTATACTTTGTAACAATGTTCAATGTTGTGTATTATATTTACCTGGGTTAATATTGTTAATAAGTGTTGTATTTGAACTATCACTTTATGTATTATTATGGAACATGTGTTAACATTTTTAGTGAGTGCCAAATCAGTGGATGAAAATTCACATGTATTATAATAATACTCAAAACTATAGTTCAAATACTACATTGGATATTTTGTCAAAATACGAAGACTACAATAGTCTTTTTTTTAAAGTACAAGTACAAAAATAGATATTTCATGAAAGTATATGTACCAAATGTGGCATTGGGTAATTATTCTATGCACAAGTTTACACAAATGCCTTACTTTTAGAGTTTAATGGTTTAAGTGTAGTAGTTTTGAATTTAAGGGTTGTTCATAAAATTATGAGTTTATGGATTAAAATTTAAGGTTTATAGGTTAAAACCTAAATCTTTAACCATATTACCATAACACATAAACCTTAAATTCTAATCATGAACCCTAAACTAAAACCTAAAATTGAGGCAATTGTAAAAACAAAAAAATTTCACCATCTGTGTATGAGATAATAATCCATGTGGCACTATTTTTTTTGTTTTCTTAATCCATCCAATAAAGCAAATCCTAAATTTAATAGTGTGAAGAAATTAGGATCACTTTGTGCCTAACTTCAACTATTTTCGTCAATAAGAGTTCACTAATTAATTGTTTCCGAAAATTAGTCATTGCATTAATAATGAAGGTAAGGTTGACGTTGAACAGAAGCAACGTAACCTAACTTGGCTGAAAAGCAAACTTTTAATTCAAAAAATTGCAGGATTCAAACGTTGTGTTTTAAATACCTTGTAATCTTCATTAAGAAATCAAACAATATCAAACAATGAAACCTACTGGACAAACGAATTTACATGAGGCAAATCATGTGTTTTGCTTTTGAATCCTAAATTCCGAGATTCCATTTCTGCAGAACTTCAAGGACTACTACCGGCAAGTATGTATTTTCATGTAGGTATCATCTGCAAATTGGCATCCTGTGTAAAACAAACTCTTCTATACTGCAGGCCGAGAGCAATATGATTTAAAAAGTTCTATCCCCTAAATCTAACAACGACGCATGATATGTCATCTTTGCTCCTTCTCTTGACTGCTTCGGCGATCAGTTGCTTCGCGGCCTTCTGTGGGTCTTTGAACCTTCTTGCAATATCAACAGCCTCTTGATTAGCCATCACCTGGATTAAGCATATGCAAAGGGAAGAAGAATCACTCCTACAGCACTATTGCCAGTTCATGCATCATCTTTGAGATTATGTGCATAAAGTAATGAGAGGAGGCATTAAAACTTAATGATTTACCTTCCAAAGACCATCACTCGCCAGGACTAAAACATCTGTGTTGCTATCTACATTGGCGTTTCGAATGTCAGGATCTGATCGCAGATGTGATTTAAGGCTCTTGTCTCCAAAAGCACGTGAAACTGCCAGTTGTCCGTTAACTCTAGGAACATCTCCTGTTAAGCATGCAAAACAAATTTAACAATCTCAAAACGAAAAAAGTTATAAGAGCAAGAGCCGCATGTTTCGCTCAGTAGTGAAATTTTCTATGGATTAGAATTAGATGAACTGATGTTTTCTGGCCTTCAATGATTCTTTTGTGATATCTTTGCATGCATTTCAGGCCAAGCCAACAAACGATAAGCAAAAGAATAAACTAGATATAAAAACACGACAACTTGCAATTTCCATTTCAATGGCTACATCAAGAAAAATGCAAAGGAAGCCTATCATGTAGACTTTCAGTTAAAGTAACTACATCAGCAGATTTGACCATTCAACTGTCTTGCCAAAACATTAATTATGAGTTATAACCATATTAGACTACATGTGCGTGAGCTTAAGAATGAACTTGTAAAAATTGGCTGTAGTAAAAAGACCTGGCATATTTGAGACAAATCCTCCTCTGTTCTCAATGCTGCCTCGTTCAGTGTTCGGTTCATGATCAGTAGTCATCTGTATGGCCTGACCCCTGCTTGAAAGAACTGCACGTGAATCTCCAACGTTTGCCACCCATAGGTTTATTCCATTTATTAATATTGCAGTTACGGAAGTGGATCCACCTCGACCCAAGTCAGAGCTACGTGAAAGAATTGCCTGGTCTGTTTTGTCATAAGCTTTTGAAATGGCTCTACAGGGATCAACCCAAAAATCTTCCTACAAAAAGTAAGAAATTAAAGTATAAGCTGATTTGAAAGTAATGAGCCAAAACATGTTCTTACCCCTTTAAAAATTGTATGGCACATCTCACCTCCTTTAGTATATTGGCAAATAAATGCTTTTGTAGGTAGGCAGCTACACTATCTCCCAGATGACCATCGTAGATAGCGAAAAGCCCTAACTCGTGTCCTTGAATCTGCACGAACTTAGCGACATGATAATCCTCCATGGGATGACTAGCTTTCCCTTTTACTAGGCTGAAACCAAACCTCATCATACCCTCGCTGCTTTTTCCCTTACCAAAAGTAGATGATGAACGCCCTCCTCCAAGCTAAAAAGATCAAATGGTAATAGTCTCTTAGTAAACCTCATGTAGCCACATTTCTTAACATCAAACATGTTGATCAACATAACATCAGTGAAAAGATGAGTCAATAACAAAGGGGGGGGGGGGGGAGGAGACCCAATATATAGAACCATATGATGAATGTCTTATACCAGACTGTTGAGCAAACAGATAAAACAAAACAAAACTTATTACGTAATCCGTTGCAAATATGAATGACCGAGAGCAAATTCTTAACTGCATTATGAAATTGTTGTATTAGAAGAAAAGCTCTAAAATGGATTACCAAGTTAGGAACATCTTTTCAGTTTACTCCACTCTCCCGCTGTCGAAACGGGTTCAACAATACAATCTTACAGTGTACAAAACATGTCTAACTATGCCATAGAGCTCATGATGAGGAAGTGTTCATGAAAAATTCAAGTAATCCCAACACACATCTAACATGAATGAAGATGAAGTGTTCATGAAAAATTCTAGTAATCCCAACAAAGAACCTTTCCTAAGTAGCTTGTATAAGATACCTCCTACTGAAATCAAAGCAACACAACATAAAAATTAATCAAACAACTGAGCCATACAAAAATACCAAAGCTTCATCCCAATTAATTGAAGTTTTATTTACCCAAATATAGGATTATTATGAAGAGCTTAAAGAGTAGAGCGAATATACTTTTACCTGAGAAGAATTAAAGCAGCACAACCAATCCATAAAAAATAAAATTTCTGCAAAACCTCTAATTTGACTGACAAAATTCCCTTCAGCAAAAGTTCCTGGTGACATCATCAGAACCCCAACAAAAATATCATTAAAGGAAAACCCTTTAAACCACAATACTTGAAAGCTAAAAGCCTCAAAGCCACCAAAAACAAAACCTGGGTATGAAAGAATCACCAAGAAAATGAATCAATTCAAAGGCAAAAATATGCCTTGCTTCTGCTACTGGCTGCTGGGTGAAGTTGGTGTCTGCTAAAAGAGATCTTTTTTTGCTTATCAGTTTATTTCCTCTTTTTCTCCCTCCTTGTTGTTGGGGTTTTCAACCTCTCTTGTTATAGGATAGCTTTTATTAGTTTGCACAAGCAATTGAATAACATTTGAAAACTTTTTCTCTAAATGGTGAAATAATATTAAAAAGAAAGCAATTTGGAGAGAAAGAATGGAGCTTTTGCCTGTATGATTATTTGCAACCGTTCAAGTAAGAGTCTTTCGTTGCTATTTCATTTGATATGAAATATCATACTAATATTTATGTGAAAAGGGAAATGTTAGCTGTGTTAAAAAAAAAGGAATTGTTAGCACTAGGAAAAAGGCTGCCACATAGCAGACTTCTTCTTGTTGACTTTGCTGTTTAGTCTCTCCCTCCTTTTTAATCTGTTTTCCATTTTGGGGGCACTTTCATTGTCTATGTCCTAAAGTTTTATAATTCTTATTTTATTTTGGTTAAACTACATAAAATGTCACATTTGTATCATTTTCCTTCTATTTTGATCATTTAATTTTCAAAACTTATACTTTAATCACTTTATCGATTACTCATACAATGGTCACTCGAACCTTTTTTTTTGAAAACACTCAAACTTTTATTCGTGTTACATTGTGACACGATAACAAAAATAATTAATTTTTAATTTGATTTCTTAACTTCGAACTAAATTATGAATTTAATGTTTTCTACATTTTAACTATACTTCTAGATAAGATTTTTAAAAAAATAAAAAACATTTTAAAACTATACAAAATTTTGATTTTAAAAAAGTTAAAATAAATATATGAGATTTTTAAAATTATATAGAATTATAAAAATGTATAATATGCTTTATATAATTTTATAATCATGTGACCCCAACGATTGGTAACAGTGGAAAAGATGATGATGTTCATCTAAGAGATTTGAGTTCAAATCACTTTATCTGTAAGGTATGTGTCTTATCAAAATGTTAAGAAAAAGTATGAACAAATAATAGTTTTTATTTGTCCAACAAAATTTACTTAATTTAGTTTTTTAAAAACAAATTAAATAAATATAGTAGTTTTTTACTATACAATAATTTCTGAAAGTTAAATGAACACAATAGAAAACCAATGAAACACAAGGTACTTTTTGTGAAGTTTACTCTTTAATTTTTTTTATTAAAAAACAAAAATGAATAGTAAAAATCTCAATTAAACGAAATTTAGACTCTTATAAAAGATTTCAACTATGTTAGTTGGCGCAACGATTTTGATTTATCTTTTTGTAAGTTAAGTATTAATTTAAGTGCATAGTTAGCTAGCTTAATACTTAACTAAAACGTAAATCTGATTACCAACTCCCTAACTGGCAACCCACCCAGCTCTAATTTAAAATTAAAGCTTTTTTTTTCAGTAAGCACGTTTGTTTTAAGATAGCTAAAATCCTTACTTTGATGTATGTGGAAATCTGTCGAGAATAAAGAGATATAAACGAATGTTAATATAAAATATTAAGCTATTGGTGACTAAGCAATTTGAATTACAGTTTAACAAGACTTTATCTATATAATTTTTTTACTATATTATAATAAAAGTGTTTTTCCAACGTTAATAATTTAGCAACAATGAAAATATTTTTAATATATAAAAAACAACAAATATTTTTGTACATATATTTTGATATATAAAATTTTAAGTTGATCCAACACCCAAATTATATTTTTAAAATACCATTGTTCATAAAAAGTTCAATTTTAATGGTTTGATAATTAATTTAATTGATATTATTAATGTCACAGTAAAGTGCAATTATCTCTGATTTAAGAGTTAGAAGTTTTAGTTATTCATTATAATTTATAACTAAAAATAAATATTTTTACCAACAATTTGTCGGTCTGACGGAACGAGGTACTAGGTCCTTTAAGTAAAGTTATGAGTTTAAATTCAGACATTGTGAATAGAAAAAATTAGATTTGGAGGGTCGCCCCTCCATTATACCTTTAAAAAATTGATCTGAATTAGTTGGGCAATAAGTATTATACTAGTGGTTAAATAAAAAATAAATATTTTCATGTAAAATATATTTAAAATTTGTAATTAATTCCAATAAAATGATTGAATTGCGGTATTAAAAATGATTGAATTACGCGGGTATAAAATTATAAAGAAGTCAACGATGAATGGAATCTTTCTCTTTAATCATAAACGTACGGCAGTACCTTTTCTAAAGCAATATTATTAACCTGAAACAATTTGTTGCTAAATGCCATGGATGGCCGATGATCTCGGCCGCAGCCACCAACGAAACATCTCCATGTTTTTTCACGTATTGTGGGCTCTGCGTCAACGGCATCGGCGTCACCACCGTCATAATACGCACGTTTTTATTTACTTCGGGACTGCTCATATTGGTAAGCTAAGCAAAGGGTTTAATTAAGAATCTTGCTTTTTATTTTTAATCGTTTGGAAATATCTGTATTTATTTTACAATAAAAGAAGCTAGCCATACTAAATTGAACTTGTCTATATACTAGATTAGGGGTGAGCAAAACTCGATTGAAAAAATCCGAAATTTTTGACTCGACTCGAGGCGAAAAAAATTTAAATTGTTTTGACTCGACTCGAAATTATATAAACTCGACTTGAAAAAATTTCAAATAAAGTTTGAGTTGTAAAATGGAAATTCGAATAACTCAAAAACTCAAAATTTTAGTAATTAGTGGATTGATTTTCAAGTTTGAGTCAAGTTCATCAATTTTTCCTGATATATATATATATATATATATATACATATAATATGAAGAAATATATGTCACATATGAAAAAATATGATGAAATATATATATATATATATATATGCATATAGTATATGATTAGAGAAATTATTTAAATAGAATCAAAGTGTACTATTACATGATAAATAATTACAATTAAATTTGTATAGGAACTTGAAAATTCGACTTGAATCGAAAAAAATTCAAATAAGTTTGATTTGTAAACTATGATACGTCAACTCGAATAACTCAAAATATTTTGACTCGACTAGACTCAATTCGATCGAACGCTCACCCCTATACTAAATTTTACAATAAAACAAGTGATGGCGCAGCTTACTTGATTAGACTTGTTTTATTGGTGCTTTTGTTTCAAAGGATTTGCAATACTACACAAGGTACAAATAAGAATCAGATAAATGTAGTACTTTTCTCTCTCTTCAAATCTATAGTTATGATCAAGTAAAAGAATGTCCAAATAGATGGCAAAAAAAATATGAATTACAATACAATAATTTCTTATGATCAGTTAAAAGTAAATACATAAACATAGTTTTATTTGAGGACTACACATTTCTATATTCTACCATGACTCTCATCTCTATTTTATAAAAGAAACAAAATACTATACATGAGGATTATGTAATATGGTACAACATTAAGAAATATAGGACTTAGATCAGCACAGCTATATCAACCTTAAGTTTCATGCACACAGGAGGTCAACTGCTGATCAAGTTGAATGGCGATAACAGATGTGGTAGATGACACTGTCATCCCACAAGATCGGCCATTCTGGCATTCTCCGACTACAAGATTTCGGTCTTTGGAAGTGTTATCTGTTTACCTGTAAAAAAAGGATTTAAATGAGTCATATTTTAGTCATGGCTATGCTTATGTTCCACTAATGATCAGTTTGATGCATCTCAAGGGTTTCAGTCTTTATGACCCCTGGAAAATGAATCAAATGTTCTTACCCGGTTTGAGATAAACACCTCAAATTTATTATTTGGTGAGACTGCGGATGCCTCGGTAAATAAGATGAGCTTGTACCGATACCGTTTTCATCACCAATGAACTGCTCTGAATAACTAGAAGCTGGAGGAGACCAAACTGGTACAACTCCTCCGTCCCTTTCTCTCCTACTAATGCTAGTAGATGAATCTGCCGTGGAATCCTCAGCATTTCCCACCCCCATTGGGAGATTAAATTGCAGAAAAGTGTTGTTGTTCTGAATTGCCCGCTGAATTCCTTGGTTTAATGTGTCTCTTTGTAGTTCTTGATGTATATTAACGTTTCTTGGAACTTCTGCTTTGCTATCTTCTGCTGAAGTTCTAAGATCCGAAGAAGTTTCTTCATGTACGCCTCTCACGAAAGAAGAAGTCATGCTAGGAACCATCTGATCTTCATATCTCCGAGTTGTAGCCGGAGCATTGTTCCTTGCAGATTCAACGTTTTCCTTCATTTGTATGTCTTGAGGGAAGGCAAATGGCGCGGATTCGGTTGAGTCTCCAAGGCCTTCCTCAGTTCCATTCTCAATTGCCGCTCTTGAAGCTGCTTCTAGTTGCCACATCTCCAAAAGTGCTTCTTGCAACCTATCTTTTGCATCATCTATTCCTACAATGGGCAGAGGATAATTTGTTCCGAGCTCGATTCCAGCAGCTTGGAGTACAGATTCAGGAGCATTCCATGGATGGCGAATCCAATCTGTTGGCAATCTTGCAAGTTCAGGAAGCCACCTTCGGACATATTCTCCATGTGGGTCAAATTTGTAACCCTCAAACTGTCAAAAATTTAAACTGGATAAGAGAACTGACTCTGCATATCATCCAAAAAAATCGAATAAATAACAATCCATGTAATAAATTTCAAACACGCTTGCATTCTATGACTGATGAATTTCTCATGCTTTTGGTAAACAAATACCACAATGAAACTGGAAAAGAGGGACTGAAGGAGACTAAAACATTTACAAATTTATGTATGCAAGTATACTTGAGATTAAAAAAAGTTATGGTATTATATGTTGCTTCGATAGCAAGAAACTATGAGGTTTACACAAGGGGTCAAATACCATTACTGAAAAGATCTCAACAAAAATATTTTCTACAATATGAAAACTAATAACATAAACTTTGATAAACTTTACTGGTAATTGCAGTACATTTTATATATATGAATTCATGATGAGATTAACATGTCGACTTAAAACCCTACATACGAGAGCATAAATATGGAATGAGTTAGAAAATGGAAAAATAGTTATATCATTATGACTAGCTTAAAGCCAAGTAGCAAGGACAATCTGCAACACAGCTAGCAAGAATTTCAGCCAAACCTGTGGATTATCAATGCGGTCAAACTCGCGACTGTCTGAAAGAGTACCGAATATATACTGCCAACCAAGAGCATCACTCTCTAAATCTGCATCTAAAAGGGTGTCCCAAAAATACTTCATACCCCATCTCCATGGAAGCTGTAGAACTTTTACAAAGAAATTAGAAACTACGACTCTTATCCGGTCATGTAGCCAGCCAGTGGTCCATAACTCTCTCATTCCAGCATCCACTAGTGGATAGCCAGTTCTACCTTGTCTCCATGCCTTAAAATAGCCCTCGTCCACTATCCAAGGAAAAAACTTTAGATGCCCAAGAAGAGGCTTTTCATGACTGTAAGGATGGTTAAAGCTCATGTATCTTGAATATTCCCTCAGACCAATCGACTCGAGAAACAAGTTAACACTATCTTCACCAGCTTTGTTCCCTTCATTGGCCCATAGAACCTGTTTCATGCGGACTAGATGGAAGACTTTTCTCACATTCACTTCCCCAAGGTGCAAGTGGGGAGAAAGAAATGAGGTGGTGGCACTATCAACCTTTCTTCTATTCTTAGAGTACTCAAGCAAAGGTCCATTGATGAATGTGGTCAAAGCCTTATCGGCATTGCTCCAACCAGGTGACCATGCTCGAGCTAAAAGCGCATTGCTTCCCTTCTCTGATTCATCTTCAAACACCAATTGATCCGAACGGCAAGTTGTCACGTCACCTAAAACAGAGAGACATAATAAACATGTACTACTTGAACAAGGATAATATGTAATTTCAGGTCAATGAATCAAAAGGCTAAAAGGCTTCAAACTGAGCCTAACATTCCAATTCTTATATTGTTGAAGTCCAATGAAGTTCAAAGAGGGAAATCATTGATAATGGAGAATTGATAAGTCAAAAACAGAATTGAATGGATACCAAGTACCAACCTGAAATGATTCTCTTAGGAGGAAGAAGTGGAGCCTCAGGGTCATAGGGCATGCTAAGGCATTTTTCTCAAAAAGCAGCAAATGTAGTGAAAGGGCATCCTTGAGCATCATTTACATCCCAGGGTTCATAAAGTAGATCTGCATTGAAAGATCGAACTGCTACACCATGGGCTGTTAATACCTCCTTTGCCCGATGATCCCTCACCAGTGATGTAGGATCTGAAAAAAGTAGTAAATTTTCGCATTAATGTTAAACCTGAAGCCTTCTTCTATGCTTTCCTAATCCCCTATCATGGGACAAATTTGTTTAATCAGTTAAAGATGTTAATACTTTAAGTGATTAGTGAATGACAAGAATCGATCTTAATTGATGCAAATTTTTTAAGACTCAGTTATTATAATCTCCATGCAGAACCCAACACACAAAAATAAACAAGCTTTTGACATTAATACACAACGACCAGTGACAGACAAGCAAATTAAGATTAAAAGAAAATATATATATACATAATCTTTCCTTTTTTATCAGTCCAAGAAAGAGGGAGGATAGGAAAAAGAAAGAAAACTAACCATAGAAGTGATTGAAGAAGAGCTGAGTAGCACCAGTAGATTTAACAACCTCGAGAAGGGAAGAACGTTATCAAAAGATCTCTTAGTGATGAGACAGGTGCCAAGGCTCCTCAAAGAAGAGTCAAGGTGAGCTAAACTGTGCTTAAGCCACCACCTCGACACCCTTCTAGGTTGATAATGGCCTTCTTCTTCAGACGCCCATACAAAAACCGTAACAACAGCAACGACTCTGACACCAGCTGCAAGTGCGGGGTTATCTTCAACCCTGAGATCCCTCCTGAACCAAACTATGCTACAAGCACCACCTGACATATCTCCCCAAAACTAAAACTTGCAAAAACAAAACCCACCTTTTATCTTTCCTCAACTATGTACCATGGCCAGGAAAAATCCTTGTTGTCTAATTAAAAATCTTATCTTTCTAGCTCTTGCCAAAAGAAGGAGCTTTGGAAGAAAAAAAAAGTGCATGTGATTGCCTATAAGTGGGAGAGATAGCTTTGGCACTTATGTTTTACTTCTCTAGTTGCACATTTTATTAAGTGTTTACATTATGTTTTTTTCTCCATGTTTATAAGTTTAATTTGTAAATTTGTACCACAATACCCTTACAGGACCAATCTAGTCGGACCGAGAGAGATGAATTTGGAGCGTGTTTGAAGATGATTGGTTGTTGTGGGGTCCGGGGATACAACAAAATGATAGAAAATTTGTAGCCACAACTTTTAGTGTTTTTTCTTCTAGGACTAGATTTTTAATTTCATCTTTATCCTTTTCAACAAAACAAAAATTCACCCACTTCCCTACTTCCTTCCCTGATCATCTTTCTTTGACAGGTTGGGGGTGGGGAAAAAACTTATTAATATAATCTTATTACTCGTATTCTTATTATATAATAATTTCAAGATGTTGAAATCTCGTTTCTGTAGATTTCACAACAACGGATTTATTTGTGAACATACAGTACAGTTAATCTTGCATTGGTTGTTGGGTATTTTTATCATCTTGAGATTGCATTGCAAGTGTGGAAGGAAGACTGCTTGTATTCGTTCACTTATCTTCAAGTGGGCCATCTCCTTCAATCACAAAGCTCAAATTCCATTTATGTGTCGTTAAAAGTGATTTATGATGGTGATTATGTGTCCCCCTTTTCTTTCCGTATTTCTAAATTATAAATTTAATTTGATTATTCATTATTTATTGTTAAAATGTAATTCAACTCAACAAGTGAAAAAGAAAATTTATTTTAGAAGGAACTTATACAATTTTATTCGCAAAGTAAAACGTTATTATTATAATAATAATAATAATAAATATTACTTTATAATCCTATTTTAATTTATTAAAATATAAAATGTAATAATTTTAATAATTATTTGAACTTATAGTTGAATAGTTCCGAATGGCAAATTTGAATAGGCCCAGCTCTAACTTCTGAGTTTGGCGGCGCTTGGTTGAATATTCTAATCCTTAATCTTAAGGCTAATTAATTAAAGAGTAAATTACACAGATTATAATTTAAAATAAAAATGTATTTTATTATTAAATACAAAAATAATTTAAAATAAAAATAAAACCTCAAAACTCTTCCTTTCACCTCCAGCGGCCACCCTTTTCACCGACCACACTCTTCACCGTCACTAAGCAACGAACTTTGTACTTCTAACACCCCTCGCCCGAGATACGAGCGAGAAACGTTACATTTCGTTGTCGTTTTAATCGGATTCATTTAAAAATATACTTACAAGTCTTGTTATCTTAACATACATTGGTCATACATTACAACTATATGCGGAAGCTTAATTCAACATTCAATCATACATATCAAAGTATACAACCAAACATGCTTATAGGTGGGCTAAAAAAAACTTTTAATTAACAACTTAACTAGATACAAATCCTAAATTCATTATGTATATTAACCTTAAACATAAGCAACCATTAGAATGATTCATACAAAAGCATACATACATTTCATTTACACTACACATGATTGAAATCTCATATTCGAATCCTATTATGTGCATACATAATTTGGCTAACCTTATTACAATCCTAAATCATTCATATCATTATTCGACTAAAGCACATATATATTCCTAAATTAACCATAAAATCATTTGATCATGTAAACAAATCATACAAGCATACTTTAATCATATTCGGTCTCAATAGGAACATTCAAGGTTCGACTAAATTATTTTACATTTTTGGTTGAATGTTAGAGTAAGCTTCCGCATGTATATGTAGTATAAATCTAAAGTATGTTTCATAAAGAAACTTGTATGTCAAGTATGTTATGATAATTGGAATTGCTTATGTATGTCATGAATATGTATAATATGATTCCGAATAATAATACGCTGCAAACGTAACGCTCCTCGCTCGCATTCCCGGGCGACGGGTGTTACCTAAATTGGCATCAGAGCTTTAGGTTATAGATCCTAAAATTTGTCCGAACATGTCATGCATCATATATGATTACACTATGCCACCTAGGAGTCTTATATTGAATTATTTGTGACTTCTCTCTCTAATTCTGAACTTTCCTCTGAATTCCTTATAGAATGTCTACTACCAACTTAGCTCGGGACGATGAGAGTTCCCAAGGATCTTCTACTAAGAACGGGGATAGCGTTGCTATGCGACCCCCGGTTGAACCTGAACAACCTCGAGAGCAACCTCGAGTACAAGTCCCTCATCCTTTGGACAATGCGACCATCGAAAATGTTCGTCGAGAATGTTTTATCAGTGTCAAAGAAATATTCGATCACTTTGCAACGGGTGTACGAGCAGCCCAGGTTGCTTTTGCACCATCTCAAGCCCCGATCGACAAGATCGCTTCACACCGAGCTACTTCTTTTAGTGGCCTTGATATCGAGAAACCGGAAAAATGTGAGCAGTGGCTCGATAAAACTATCCAAATCTTGACTAAGCAACTCAAATGTTCCGATGAACACAAACTCGAGTGTGTAGTCTCCTTATTAACAGAAGACACCTTAAGCTAGTGGGAAACCACGATCCTGACTACCCCTGCTGAGTCAGTGACTTGGGACTTCTTCGTTGATGAGTTTAAGAAGAAGTTCATTAGCGAGCAATAATTGGCCGACTGCAGAAATAAATTCCTTTACTTGAAGCAGGCCAATCGGCCGATTGAACAATATGTTGCTGATTTCTGCAAAATACTGCAAATATGGAGCTGCTTACATTAAGACTGAAGAAGAGAAATATCGTAAGTTCGTCGGTGGTCTGAACGACGAGCTAAAACCGATGTTCACTGCCCTTGGTCTCACAAACTTTCAAACTCTTGTGAACCGAGCTATTTCTACTGAAGCTACGATGAGGGTCGCAGAAAAGCGAAAGAGTAGTTATCGTCCGGACAAGGGTAAGAAAGGTGACAATAAGTCCCGGTGGTCGAAGAGGACGAAGCACCAGAATGAGTCCTTCTCTACTTATTCACCTGTCACTCAGAATGATTATCGACCTCCGCCCTCAAACAAGATGGCAATTCCGGTGGTTTCTGTTAACAGCACCGGAAAATCAGAAAGGGCACCTACTTGCAAATTCTGTCAAAAATAGCACTTCAGCCAATGCCGATTTCAGTCTAATCTCTGTTTCGCCTATGGAGGCAATGATCATTATATTCGTGACTATCCGAAGAAGAATGACCAAACTTCTACTCGTCACTCTAATCCGAGCCCGACACCTTCTGGTCGGAACAAAAATCCGAGGCAGACTCAATCTAATAATCCAGGAAGAAGCAAGGCTGCCCAATCTAGAGCTCCTACTCATCAGGAATCCCGAGCGCCAGCTCGTTTTTATCATATCCGCGGCCGAGAGGAAGAAGAATCTCCGGATGTTATTGCGGGTACGATTGAGCTAAACCTTAAATCTGTTTATGCTTTAATAGATTCGGGGTCAACCCATTCTTTTATCGTTTCCTACTTAATTGGTGAACTTAAATTGCAACCCGAACATGTTCAAACTGGGTTAATTGTTTCAAACCCTATAAGGGGTAGTATGCCTATAAATTTGCTTTGTAAGGATTGTCAGATAACAATCCGAAATGTACCCTTTTCTTGTAACCTTTATGTGCTACCTAAATGTGAATTCGATTTAGTCCTAGGACTAGATTGGTTGGGAAAACATGAAGCCTGGATAGATTTCCAAAACCGTAGGCTATATTTAAGGGGTTTAAGAAAAGAATCCATTTTTTTAATAGATAAGAAACCAACCTCAATTTTTGCTGCTATGGCATTACAAGATGATCTTGACTTCGGTTTATCTGAAATGCCGATTATATCTGAATTTTCTAATGTCTTTCCCGAGGAACTCCCTGGTCTTCATCCAACTCGGGAAGTTGAATTCAAGATTGAAGTTCAACCCGAAACCAATCCTGTGTCCATTGCGCCTTATCGTATGGCACCAGTTGAACTGAAATAATTGAAGAAGCAAATCCAAGAACTCGAAGACAAAGGATTCATTCGACCCAGTATGTCTCCCTGGGGTGCTCCTGTTCTGTTCGTGAAGAAGAAGGACGGTACAATGCGACTCTGTATCGATTACCGACAACTTAACAAAGTAACCATCAAGAACAAGTATCCACTACCAAGGATCGAGGATCTGTTCGATCAACTTAAACATGCAGCCGTATTCTCTAAAATTGATCTCCGGTTCGGTTACTATCAAATGAGGGTAAAAGAAGATGATGTGCCCAAAACAGCCTTTAGAACTCGATACGGACATTATGAATTCTTAGTAATGTCGTTCGGTCTCACAAATGCCCCTACTACATTCATGGATCTGATGAATCGGGTATTTAAGCCTTATATCGATATGTTCATTGTCGTATTCATCGATGACATCCTTGTTTACTCCTGGAACAAGGAAGAACATGCAGATCATCTTCGGATTGTGCTTCAGACACTTCGAGAACACCAACTATTCGCCAAGTTCTCTAAGTGCGAATTTTGGTTGTCCGAAATTTCCTTCCTCGAACATGTTATTTCGTCCGATGGAATCAAAGTAGACTCTAAGAAAGTACAAGCTATTCTTGATTGGAGACCTCCGAGAAATGTGAGTGAGATCCGAAGTTTTCTTGGCTTAGATGGTTATTACCGAAAATTTGTGAAGGGATTCTCGGTGATTGTTGCACCGTTAAATAAACTTCTCCGAAAGGATGTAACCTTCGAATGGTCGGAAAAGCAGCAACAAAGCTTCGACCAACTCAAACAAGCTCTAACACATGCTCCAGTCCTTATTCAACCTAAATCGGGTAAAGAATTCGTTGTGTACAATGATGCATCTCACTCGGGCCTAGGTTGTGTTCTGATGCAAGAAGGCAACGTGATTGCATACGCTTCTCGACAACTGAAACCACACGAATTGAATTATCCTACGCATAACCTCGAGCTTGCAGCCATTGTGTTTGCACTTAAAATTTGGCGGCACTATCTGTACGGTGAAAGATGCAAGTTGTTCACCGATCACAAAAGCCTGAAGTATTTACTCACTCAAAAGGATTTGAACCTTAGGCAAAGAAGATAGTTAGAGTTACTCAAAGATGTGGGGAAGGGTTCGGGAGTTGGTTACGAGTTTTTCTAAAGGAACCTATAACATCAATAAACCCGAGCTTAACCCATTTCAAATTAACAACTCATCAATGGGAACCTTGGTCTGTTAAAATGATCGGATGAAACCCACTACATGTAGTTCTTAAGCTGGCGTCTAGGCCGACAATTTTCTTCAAGACTCACACAATCCCTTCTTCTTTCTTGAAATGATCTTTTGATAGGAATCGGGCGTTCTCTTGTATCCACGTTAACGAATAGGCCAACTCTCGATCCCGCCCCCAAGTGGTGTAGGCGACGAATTATGATTGATCCACTGTCGATATTTGGTACTCTTGACTTACTCTTTGAAAAGGTCCCACTGAGCCTAACCTTCAAAGCTTATCGAAGCTGGGGTCGAAATTCCCTCTGACTTGAAGTATTTTTCTTGTTCTAGGTTGAGGCTTGGTTGTTGGCCCAAGATGGCAAAGTGCCCGAGAAACTTTCGATCTTGCCCCGGAAAACTTAGCTCTTGTTCGGTGTGGTTCTCGCTAATTCCTTACAAGACTCAATATTTCCCAACTGTTGTAGTCAAATCAAAGCTGCCAACCGTGGGACAAATATAGGTTGAACTCCAAAATTCGAAGTAATGGTCACTTTCCTGGGACATCTAACAAATAAGTGAGGTAACCTTTTTCCGTCTTTGAAAGCCTTCCCTGTCTCGGAACCTCAACCATGTAGTTGCTCTCCTTGTGGCTATATTTTCTTCGAGGTCCTTCTCGCTATTGTTGCGGACCAGATTTCCCACTGATCAAGTCCTTAATTTCAAACTATTTCCAACTCAATGTGCTCTTTATACAATAATGAAAATATGAAAAATAAGAGGGGAAGAACAAAAATGGAAATGCGTTAGTCACATGATGAACATAAATCATAAAACAAGCAATGGGATTCAAGCATTAACGAAAAAAAGAAGCGTAGAAACAAGCAATTAGCAAGCAAAAACCTAGACACTCTAAACTCTAGGGTTATCCGCATGGCTCTAATGGGGCGAGCTTCTTATATTCTCAGGCATGAGTTCGGTTCTAATAAAGGGTACCCGAACCTATCCCATCACCTACTAAGGAAATGAGAACCCTAATTCTGGCCCATTACAGGCTTGCGAATTGGTTTCGGTTCGAGGGAAAACACGACCTAATGACGTGGAGGGCTGCTCACGTGTCAAAAGGCGTGGATTCCGGAAGTGAATTTCCGACCCGTGGAGGGATACTCACGTGGGTATGGGCGTTTCACTCTCACTTAAGGTTTTTTCTCGGGCATAAAGAGCTAGAATAAAAATAAAAAAAAAACCTGAAGGGAATGATTTAAATTGTAAGAAGAGAGTTTTTGGAAACAAAATAATGAATACTGGATTTCCCTAAAAAAACCTTTCTTTTCTCTTTCCGAAACCAAAACGAACCCCTTTCTTTTCCCTTTTCGAAAACCCCGAAACCAAAATAAAAACCTTTTAGAAATCCTTTCGTTTTACGAAACCAAAACCAGACCCCAAAAACCCTTTCGGCCGTCGAATCTCCTACCGATTCACCCCGTTGCTCCGAAAAGGAGATGTGGGCTTGTCATCGGCGAAGGGAGACAAACGGACACGAAGGTGAAGAGACGCGGAGGTAAACTGAAACCTAAACTACTGTTTTTGTTTTATTTTTTTTATGCGAAAACTGAAATGAAAAGAAATACCTCTGTGAATCTGTTTTTCTTGCTTGTATTGCTGTGAAATTTTTTGATTACAAAAATCCTCTGAAGACTCTCTTCTTACAATTTTTCTCCTGAAAAATCCCCCCTTACATTGCATCCGTTTCGGGCTTTTATAGCCACAATATTACATGTTCTTTCTTTTTCCTAAATGCATAAAATTGCTGGAAAATGGTTGATTTGTACGATTGCTGCCCTTGATTGCCTCTGATTTCTGTATTTTGTTGCATTTTCTGACATTTCTTGTTTTCGTTGCATGTGAGGGCTCTCGTACGAGGGGGAGGGGACCAGAGAGGCTGGGACGGCTCGGTGTGGTTCGGGACGACGTGGAGTGATCCGGACGGTCGGGGAACTCGAAGAGGCTTGGGCGTGTGATGCACGCGCGCGTCGGGAGACGGACAGACGCGCGTGGGAGACGGGGCGTCGCGCGTGAGGATCTGGAACCTTCTCCGGCTCGATCTCGACCGTTGATCCCGATCTGGATCCAACGGTGGACATGGCGCGGCGCTAGGGTTCCTGAGGGGCGGCTAGGGTTTCTTCTCATCTGGTGCGATCTGGACCGTCAGATCTAGATTAGATCTGACGGTGGAGAGGGGGTGGCGGCTGCACAGAAACACAAGAGAGTTAGGGTTTTATTTTGTAAATTAGGGCTTTTTAATTATTTGGGCCCGAATTGGGCTGTGTATATATATTATTTTTTGGGTTTTTAATTTGTAAAAGGGACTTTGAATTAAATAAAATGGGCTTTATTATTATTATAAATATTTGGACTTTGTTATTTAATATTTTTGTTTTTTTCCAGAATTGATTAATAATAATAATAATAATAAAAACATTAATAATGATAATAATAATATATAATACTAATATGGCAATATGATAGATAGTATTAATAATAGTATAAGTAATAAGTAATAGATATTAATGATAATAATTGGTAATAGTATTAATAACTATATAGTAATGATAATAACACAATAGGATAATAATAGATATAATAATAATAATAATATCAATATATATACTGTTTTTTTCCTCTTTTTTTCTCTTTTTTTTATTTTTATCATAACATATATATATATATATATATAATCAACAAAATATCAAAGCCCATTGAAAAGAAAAGAAACCGGGTTTAACACCCCAGACAAAATAGGTGATTACACCTTAGGCAAAGAAGATAGTTAGAGTTACTCAAAGCTACGATTTGATCATAGATTATCATCCCGGAAAAGCCAACGTCATTGCCGACGCTCTGAGTCGAAAACTGAATCTTGGTATGTTATTCAAAACCGAGAACAATCCATTCTTATGATTTAAGCACTTGTTCGAATTCTTTCTTAATAGTTAAGGAAGAAATTCGAACTCTTCTTACCTATTAAGTAACAATTCGAAAGCCTCCTTAATCATTAAGTAAAGGTTTGGAATCATACCTTGAATTGTAAGTAACATCTCTAATTTTGTTATTCGTAGCTACCTTGGCTATCAACGCTCATTTCCGGCTATGCAAAGCTCAGAATTATCTGAATGAACTTCAAGTTCAATCTACTCTGATCAACAGGATCAAAGATCTTCAACAAATTGATCTGGAACTTCAAAAAATCAATTCTAAGCTTGAGTCTAATCCTGACTTCTCTATTAAGTCGAACGGTCTTCCATACTTCAAAGATCATATATGTGTCCCTAATAACAAAGAATTACAAGATGAAATCCTACAAGAAGCGCACCAAAGTTCTTTTTCGATCCACCCTGGATCAGTTAAGATGTACAAGGACCTCAAGCCCTTGTATTGGTGGCCAGGAATGAAAACGACTATCAACGACTCTGTAGCGAAATGTTTGAACTGCCAACGGGTTAAAGCCGAGCACCAAGTCCCTACTGGTTTGCTTCAACCTCTCCAATTTCCGTAATGGAAATGGGAACGGATCACAATGGATTTCGTAATCGGTGTTCCTTGTTCGCCAAGAAAGTGCGACGCTATCTGGGTGATCGTTGATCGTTTCACCACGTTAGCACACTTCATTCCGGTGAGAATGAATTTCAGTCTTGAAGCCTTGGCTAAATTATACATTCGAGAAGTAATTCGTTTACATGGAGTTCCAATCTCAATAGTCTCCGATCGAGATCCCCGATTCACAGCTCGATTTTGGAAATCATTACATAAAGCTCTCGGAACCAAACTGAATCTTAGCACAGCTTTCCATCCTCAAAGCGATGGTCAATCCGAGCGAGTAATTCAAATTCTCGAAGACATGCTCAGAGCTTGTATCATTGACTTCGGAAAGAACTGGGAGAAATCGCTACCTTTGGTAGAATTCGCCTACAACAATAGCTTCCAATCTTCAATTCAAATGGCTCCTTTCGAAGCGTTGTATGGCAGAAGATGTCAAACACCTCTGTGTTGGTCTGAACTCGGTGATAATAAAGTTTTGGGACCACAATTGCTTCGGGAAACCGAAGAACAAGTGCAAATCATTCACTCCCGATTGAAGCAAGCTTTCGATCGCCAAAAGTTTTACGCCGATCTGAAACGTAGAGACATTCAACATCAAGTCGGAGATAAAGTGTTTCTTAAAGTCTCCCCGTGGAAGAAAGTATTTCCGATTCGGCAAAAGAGGCCAGCTAAGTCCTCGGTTTATCGGACCATTTGAAGTAGTTGAAAGAATTGGTCCTGTAGCTTATCGACTCGCTCTTCCTCCCGAGTTCGATAAAATACACAATGTCTTCTACATCTCAATGCTCAGAAGATATCGATCTGATCCGTCTCACGTTCTTAAGCCTGAAGAAGTTGAACTCAATCCTGATCTTTCATACGAAGAAGAGTCTGTTCAAATCCCTGATCGAGAAGTCAAAAGACTTCGAAATAAAAGTGTTCCTCTTGTCAAAGTTCTTTGGAGGAATCACAACGTCGAAGAAGCGACGTGGGAAACTGAGGACAAGATGAAGAAGCAATATCCTCATTTGTTCGATTCAGGTAAAATTCGAGGACGAATTTTCTTTAAGGGGGAGGAGTTGTAACACCCTAAAACTACCCTAGTTGGAATTATAGAAAAAATAACATGAAAAATGTAAACATTTTACACTTTAGCTATGGTTATAATAATACAAGATAGGTTATGTCCTAATAAGTTACAATTGGATTAAAAATAGCAAGTATGATAATGTAAATATATATATATATATACTTACGGTGGTAATGGAAATTAACATGTACAACATATAATATGTATAAAATAATGGGATTTTATGTTAGATTAACATTATATTATGATATATAATAATATGTTAGTGGGAATTAAACTTATAATAGATTAATATATATACAATTGTGGTTGAATACATTATAATATAATATACATAAGATAGTGGAATTTAGGTGTCTTAATACATGGCTTAAAATAAACCATGTGTCCTTTTCTTTTGTCTCTAAGAGACACACGGCTACAAGGGGAAACAACCCCTAAATACTATCATCTTTCTCCCATTTCCTCACACAACCAAAATTAAGAGAAAATAAGAGAGAGAGAGAGAGAGAGAGAGAGTGAATTTATAAAGATTAATGCTGGAAAAATTGAAAGGGAAGAATGCATGTTCATCTAGAATTCAAGTAAGTTGTTTTGTGATTACCCGGTTATATATTTGAATTTTAGGGTTTATATTGTTGAATTTTTGATGTGTTTGCTGCTGGAAAATGATGGTGAATGATTCATAATGTTGTTATATTGTTGGGTTCATGTTGATGTTGAACAAAATTTGGAAAATGTCTTGAATTTAAGCTAGAACACATGAATCTGCCCAGAATTGTTAGTTTTAGACACCTTTCGGAAATCTGGAAAATTGAGCATGTTAGAGTTGTTTCTGGAAAAGGTGTCTTTGTACAAAGTTGTAGAGGACAAAATTTTACATGAGATAGAGCTAAGAATTGCACGAAAAAGTTAAGTATGGGTCTCTGAATTGTTATTAGAAGTTACTAAACTGAAACTGAATGAATCTGGAATCTGCTGTACTAAATTGTAAAATTCGAAAATTATAGGGTTTAAATAATGCCAATAAAATTCTGGAAATTTTTTCTTGAAACAGGGGATTCATGAAATGAATGAAATTAAATGGCCAAGCTTGAATTAAGTCTCAATTGGTAGGTTAAATGCATTTAGATCCCATATAGGATTATTAAAGGATTAAAAGGACTGTTTTGTGGAAATTGATAAATTGAGGACTTGAATGCTTTGATTTTGAATATGTTAGAACTTCATTATTATGCTAATACATGTAAGTTAATATGGTTAAAATATCAGAACCAAATGAATTGTGAAACATATAATTTATATGCATTAAATCCACTAAGTTTAGTTTGAACAGATTCGATCCTGAAATTGACATGTTTTCAAATGCAAAACTGTACTGATTGGGAAATGCTAAAAATATGTGCCATACATATTTTTAATTGTGTGTTTATAAGCTTTCCAGAATGGTATGATATGTTTTATTTGAATTTAGGATTAAAGAGTTATGAACAGATTAATGGACACTGCTCAAAACTGCCATGTTAGGGACAACTTGTGTGTTTATTGTTGTTTGCTTGATTTGGTGGGATTTTTATGCTAAGGGTGATACTAATGGATGTTATATATATTGTAATATGATTCAAGAGCCTATTGAGGAAGAGACAATAGAGAATACAAGGAGTGAACAATCAAGAAGGAGAGACAAGGGCATTGTGATAAGGGACAACAAGTAGCTTGGAGTATTGTGAGTGTAGTTTTGTTTAAAGTGTTAGGATTAGTATCCTAACCTTGTTATTTTTTATTATTAGATAACATGAAGGAAGCATGAAATGAACCTAATAATGGTTGGTAAAAATTAAAATGCTAAAGGAAGAAGGATTAAAGGAAAGACTTATGTTGACTATGCTAGTTAGATAAGCTTACTTTGGCCTAGATATATTACATTGGGTTGATGATTGAATAAACCATATGACATGAACTTATATGATGAGTTTAGCTACTGTATTTTGATGTTTACATGATAAAAATGATAATATGTGCTTGCTGATTTTTCATGTTATCATGAATTGAATGATTGCTTTGAAATAAAGATCGACATTGTTACATGTTTGGTGAATTGTTGAATAACAAGCAATTGGTTTTGTTAAACATATAAGATAAGATAAGACCTTGGTTTGATTAGTGTCTATAGGTAGAAGGGCATGCCTTAGAGTCATTGAGCTTCTCTGATTATTGTTAAAGGATGGTGGTTAGTCGCCAATATACCTTAAGGTGGTAAGTCACCTTGATGCTATGACATCCTCTGATTACATGTCACAAGTTGGTTACAAAGCATTGATACCTTCGGGTATCCAAAGTCATATGTCACACGTAGACTCGATTACCTTGTTCATTAATCATCCAAGACAACATATTTAAAAGTTACATGACTTGAAAGATAAGTACCTAAATGATATGTACCAATGAAATGAAATTGATATGCCTACTTGCCTTGTATATGCTAATGCTTTTAAATGATGCTTGTTGTTGTATATGATAATATTTTGATTGATACTTGCTGTATGAATGGACATAAAAGTATACTGTTTATGTTGCATCAATGGTTACTTGAAATGGTTACAAGATTAGCTAAGTCTACTTATGTATGATGGACTAGCTAGGTGAACTTTGATTAAAGCCTAGTTAGGTAACCTTAAAGATTGAATAATGCTCTAAAAGATAGACATTAGTAAAGTTTAGGGCTGCCTCACTAAGTACATACCTTGTACTTATCACTCTTTTGTTTCCTTCTTCAAAAAATTTCAGGTGCTAGTTACGAAAGCTAGTTGATTGTCTTAGAGAGTTGACCTTGAAGTCCAAGCACAAGTATGACTCGTTTGGTTATTATAGTTGGTGGCATAGATGTATATAAGTGTCACATGCATATGATACATGTATTTTGGGTGCTTGACATGTAAATTTTATGTTTAAAAACTTGGTTATGTAATATGTATTTTAACATGCTTAATGTTTCGGTTGTGTAATTAAGTACTAAAGAACCATGGTATATATATATATAGGAATGGTGGTTGCTATGGAATTTAAAGTATGCTTGTATGATTTGTTTACATGATCAAATGATTTTATGTTTAAATGAATCCGATTAAAACAACAACGAAATGTAACATTTCTCGCTCGTATCAAACCAAGGTCTTATCATATCAAAGTATACAACCAAACATGTAACAATATCGATCTTTATTTTAGAGCAATCATTCAATTCATGATAACATGAAAAATCAACAAGCACATATTGTCATTTTCATCATGTAAACATCAAAATACAGTAGCTAAACTCATCATATAAGTTCATGTTATATGGTGTATTCAATCATCAACCCAATGTAACATATCCAGGCCAAAGTAAGCTTATCTAACTAGCATAGTCAACATATCATACATCTTTCCTTTAATCCTTCTTCCTTAGCATTTTAATTTTTACCAACCATTATTAGGTTTATTTCATGCTTCCTTCATGTTATCTAATAATAAAAAATAACAAGGTTAGGATACTAATCCTAACACTTTAAACAAAACTACACTCACAATACTCCAAGCTACTTGTTGTCCCTTGTCACAATGCCCTTGTCTCTCCTTCTTGATTGTTCACTCCTTGTATCCTCTATTGCATCTTCCTCAATAGGCTCTTGAATCATATTACAACATATATAACATCCATTAGTATCAATCTTAGCATAAAAATCCCACCAAATCAAGCAAACAACAATAAACACACAAGTTGTCCCTAACATGGCAGTTTTGAGCAGTGTTCATTAATCTGTTCATAACTCTTTATTCCTAAATCCAAATAAAGCATATCATACCACTATGGAAATCTTATAAACACACCATTAAAATCATGTATGGCACATATTTTTAGCATTTCTTAGTCAGTACAGTTTTGCATTTGAAAACAGGTCAATTTCAGGATCAAATCTGTCCAAGCTAAACTTAGTGGATTTAAAGCATATAAATTATATGTTTCACAATTCACTTGGTTCTGATATTTTAACCATATTAACTTACATGTATTAGCATAATAATAAAGTTCTAACATATTCAAAATCAAAGCATTCAAGTCCTCAATTTATCAATTTTCACAAAACAGTCCCCTTTAATCCTTTAATAATCATATATGTGATCTAAATGCATTTAACCTACCAATTGAGACTTAATTCAAGCTTGGACATTTAATTTCATTCATTTAATGAATCCCTTGTTTCAAGCAAAAATTTCCAGAATTTTATTGGCATTATTTAAACCCCTATAATTTTCGAATTTTACAATTTAGTACAGCAGATTCCAGATTCATTCAGTTTCAGTTCAGTAACTTTTAATAACAATTCAGAGACCTATACTTAATTTTTTCGTGCAATTCTTAGCTCTATCTCATGTAAAATTTTGTCCTCTACAACTTTATACAAGGATACTTTTTCCAGAAATAACTCTAACATGCTCAATTTTCCAGATTTCCGAAAGGTGTCTAAAACTAACAATTCTGGGCAGATTCATGTGTTCTAGCTTAAATTCAAGACATTTTCCAGATTTTGTTCAACATCAACATGAACCCAACAATATAACAACATTATGAATCATTCACCATCATTTTCCAGCAGCAAACACATCAAAAATTCAACAATATAAACCCTAAAATTTAAATATACAACCGGATAATCACAAAACAACTTACTTGAATTCTAGATGAACGTGCATGCTTCCCTTTCAATTTTTTCAGCATTAATCTCTATAAATTCATTTTCTCTCTCTTATTTTTTCTTAGTTTCGATTGTGTGAGGAAATGGGAGAAAGATGATAGCATTTAGGGGTTGTTTCCCCTTGTAGCCGTGTGTCTCTTAGAGACAAAAGAAAGGGACATATGGTTTATTTTAAGCCATGTATTAAGACACCTAAATTCCACTATCTTATGTATATTATATTATAATATATTCAGCCACAATTATATATATTATAAGTTTAATTCCTACTAACATATTATTATATATCATATTATAATGTTAATCTAACATAAAATCCCATTATTTTATACATATTATATATTGTACATGTTAATTTTCATTACCACCGTAAGTATATATATATTTACATTATCATACTTGTTGTTCTTAATCCAATTGTAACTTATTAGGACTTAGTTTATTTAGTTTCATTTCAATTTTAGTTAGATCGTAAATATTTACGTTATTCCTGTCAATTTCCATAATTTGTACTAGGGCGATTTTTAGGGTGTTACAGTACTTCATCCTATTCACCATGAACTGAATTTTCTTCTCGATCTCTTTTATTTTATATAAAATTAATCTTGCCTTTTTTCATAAGATCTTAAAGCTTCTCTATGAATCAAACCTTGTTTTCACAAGCAATTAACTCTAAGTTTCACTTCAAACCCAGCTCTAAATTTTCCTTCACTAAAAATTTCTTTTTTAATAGGAACTCGACATTTCAAAGTTTTGAACAATCCTAAACACCTCGACATTTCCCCTAATTCCATGCTCAAAACTCTTGGATCCCTTGTAATCTCGTCCCTAATTTTATTTTCACAAAAATCCAATTCCAAAAAAAGCAAGCAATGGCTTCAAACTATTTTCGATATCAAATCCTAAAACTTCAGGAAAAACCCTTTCAATCCCATATCTTGAAAATCCCGGTTCCTTCCAAAAACCAAATCCTTCCACAAATTTCATCTTCCTTCATCATGATTATTTTAAGAAACCTTTCTAATACTCGAGCCAAAACACAGTAGATTGCCACCGGAGAAATACCCAAGTGCCAAAATACTGCGGATTGTTAGAACAACTGGACAATTTAATAACAAAGAAATAAGGAAGTATGTGGGATTTTAAAAGATAAAACAATGTTTAGAGAGTTCTGGATTTCGTGGACATTAGAGTGATCGGGTAAGAAATGGTTTGTGGCCGGTGAGGGGTGTGGTCGTTGACGGTGTGACCGGTGGAGGGAAGAGTTTTGGGGTTTGGGGATTGGATATGTTTTGAGTTTTATTTTTAATTTTTTTTATTTTAAATTACTTTTGTATTTAATAATAATAAAATTTAATTTAATTTTTAATTTAATTTTTATATTTAATAGTAATAAAATATGTCAAGCCATACTAAATATTAATAAAATATATAGTGATAAAAAATATTCAATGTATAAAACGTAGTAAGTAAATTGGTCGTTTTGAAAATTTAGTGATCAAAATAAATTAAAAAGTAAAATTCAGTGATAACTTGTGTAATTTACCCTTAATTAAATAAATGCAGCGGAGAGATGTCTCTCAAAGTTGGATTAAACTATGTAAAAAAAAAACCTAATGGTATTTTTAATTTTATTTTTTTTAGGAAAAATCATTTTGCTATTTAAATTTACTCAATTTCTAAGTATTTATCAAATCAAATCAATTAACGAAAAGTGATAAATTGTTAAGTTATTAATCATTTTATATTTTCACTACTATCGTGTTAGTTATTTTTATACAAAAATAATAATAAATATATTTAGAATTATAAAAACATAAAATTAGTAAAATTGTAAAAGTATATAGAAATTAAACAAATTTAAAAAAGGTAAAAATATAAAATTATTAAAAAAAACATAAAAAAAAATCTTTAGGTGTAAATAATAGTACACACTCAAAAATTATTGTAAGATATGTACATATTCAAATCAATATAAAGTTTGATTTTTCAATATAAATTGTTATTTTTTAAGGATTTATGTCTAATACACTGACAGTGAACAAGTGCTTTAGCTTTAAGGTTTAGGGTGTAGGTTTTATGGGTTTAGGTGTAGCATAGATTTAAAATTTAGGGGTAATGGTTAGAATTTAGTGATTAGTGTTAGGGTTTAGGGTTTATAGATTAGGGCTTATGTTTAGGATAATATGTTGAGGATTTAGATTTTAACCTATAAACACTAAATTCTAACCCTAAACCTTAAATTCTATTCACAATCATTAAATTCTAAACTTTTAAACCATAAACTTTAAGTTCTAAAATGCTAAACCATAAACCTTAAATTCTATTCACAATCACTAATTCTAAACTACTAAACCCTAAATTATATTCACAATCACTAAATACTAAAATACTAAACCCTAAACTAAGTCTCTAAACTTTAAAATTAAAGCGTTTGTGGAAACTATAAATTTTTCACCACCAAATAATTATTTTTGTAATCAATATGAATGTTTTTTTAAATTTAAACTAAAAAATAGTATGTGTCTAAAATTTCAAGTTTTGTTAAGTTAAATTTTAAGGATTTAAAAATAATATTTAAATTTAAAATGGACACAAATCAAAGAATGTATTTAAACGAAAACAACGACGGTGTTGTGGCTTATTTAACACGAGGATGGTGTTTCATGGTCATGGACACACGAGAGTCGAGACACGCATTAAATTGCATGGGCCATGTCTATTTATTTAAGATGTGGTGGTGACAAAGAGATCCAAAAGAATGAAGCCCCAAACCGTAGGGCCTTTCCAGTACTGAATGCCAAACTTGTACGTGTCATAAGCTCCTCAATTACTTTAGATTCTACAATGTTATTGATCCAGAAAGCCGAAAGGGTTTAAGTTTAACCAAATGATTGTATCAAAGCTTCATGTTCGATTTCTTCTTCGTGCTGGCTGTTGCTGCTGTATTAAAAAGTTATTGATTTCTACGATTTCAGCGAATCATATATTCACTTTTTCTAAATTGGAATCCGAATACATTTAAATAATAATTAAAAATCGACCAAACTTTTTCTAAATATTTTTTTCGTTCTCCTTGCTCGTCCCCATAAAAGATTTTTTTTGGGATGGGGTTAAAATTTACTGTTTCAATCATACAGCTGCCGTTGCCATTTGGCCACGATGGTCACCAATGTCCACCTTTCTCAACCACATTTGGTCCACCACAAATGTCATTTTGAAATATCTATAATCTTAAAATTGTGTAAAGGTTACTTGAATAAAAGCATCAACTTTTTATAGATGATTAAGAGATGCTATCATGCTATATTGCTATATGGAAATGTAAAATTCTAACGATTCATTGTTTTGATATTTCTATCTCCATAGAAAATAAATTCCTCATGCTAATTGCTAAATGGCTTGGACCTACGTACTGTTTATAACTTATATGCAGTGAGAGAGTAGGCATATGTGGATTAAAGTTTTGGGCTTAAAACAGAGAGTAGTAATACATTACCCAACCTATCCTTTTTCCATAATACATCTTCCACCTTTGAATCATGTCTCATTTTGGAAATTGTTATATTTTTTGGCTTAAATGCTCAATTAGATTAAACTTGTTTTTTTTTACGTTCGGATTAAATTTTATGTTTGTTATTGGATTCAGATCTGAGTAATCTGGTTCAATTCAAAGTATTATTTAAATAAAACAATTTTTATTTAACTTTAATTATAAAATATATAAATACTCTGATGTATAAAACAAAATTTTAAATTAGATTCGACTGGATTTGAGCAATCGATTTTTTTTCAATCAAGTTAGGCCATCAAAAATTTGAATTGGTGTTGCTTGCGGAAGTGGAAAATTTAATGGAATTAATTCAACTTATTACCAAAAGAGAGTCATAACTATTCATTTATGACTAAAACGAAAAATCTTCATTAAGAAAATGTCGGCATCGAAGACGTAAAGCTTTTTTCTTTTAACATAGAGGAGTGAGACAAATCCCCAATAACTAGAGCTCAGCTGGGACATATCCCGTGGAAGATGTAAAGCACTAAAGCTTTATCTTTCGTTAAGAAGAATTTCTTTTATATATATATATATATATTAAAAGTTCATTTAAATTTAATTTTTTTAGTATAGTTACAATATTTAATTTCTAACCAATTAATTTTAACTGAATACTATAAATTCAATTACGACGTTAATACTTACAATTTAACTTATTTTATTTATAACATCGTTATTTAAACCTTGAACTATATTTATTAAATACACCCTTAAATTAAGAATTAAAATAATAATTTAATCGGAATGAATGATGTTAGATTTAAATATTAGTACAAAATATTGGGCAGCTCTTGGATTGATATTAATTGTTTGCAACACAAAAGAGAGATAAAAGGAACTAGCTAGCTTTAAACGAATTAACTAGACAAGATGCTCGTTTGCCAGGCATAATATACATTTATTCCATTTTCGAAGTACATTTGTCACCGGGAGTTGTGGATTTATAATGGCTTTGAAGCTGAAGTGAGGATAATAACGGTTCAAGAGTTAAATGATTTGTTTAAATTTAAAAGTTTTGTAATATTAGACGTAACGAGTGGAAAAAAAAGATGATGTTCATTTTAGAAGATATTAATTTGAGTAATTTTTATTTAATAAAGTTAAATGAAGATTAAAAAATCAACTTATTTTTTTTGTTCATGCATATTCTTAACCATTTGACAATGCACATGCACCTTATATACAAAGGGATTGAACTCATATTTCCTATGATGAACATCATTCATTTTTTCACTGAGACCACTTGATGGGTTCAAAATCAACTATTTTTAACTGGTCATATTTTAAGTAGAATTATTTATTTTTATGATTAGTATCATTGTCGCTTAACATATAAGATGTAATTTTGATGTGTTTAGATACATGCATTTTTTTAAATCTTTTAGAAAGAGATTTTAATAGTTTAAATATTATATAAAACAAATTTCAAATTAAAACCTAATTTAATTCAAGTCGAATAATATTATTAAATTTAATCAATATTTAAGTAGCAACATCATAAATTTTTTTTTTCAAAAAAAACCATAATTTGTTTATAAACCGTCATCATTTTTTAAGTGGCAAATTTACTCCATATGTTTCTGAAACAAACAAAATTCCATTCAGCAAAAGAGAAAAGTTACTTCCACCTAAATATTAGTACTTTGGTAATTTGATTAGTATGTGATAGTGATAATTTGATTTTTATATTATATTTTCGATCACATCAGTTTTTTTTTTGATAAATATTGTTTTATTTGTATAAGGACCATCCAACAAAATTATCCTTTACAACCAAACAACCATTGTACAAACATATAAATTAATTACACATCAAATTTTATATATCAACCAAAAAAGAAGAGCAGTTAACTAATTTGGGATATCCATCCAATCTTATATTTACCGTTTTTTTTATTCGTATGAACAAAATATCTACCATTTGAGGAGGCCTCCCATGTAACCGAGAGTTTCTCTCCAAACTAAATAATTACAACAACACCAAACAATTCTTAAAATCACAGCAATCTACGATTTTCCCTTTTCCTTTACCTGCATAAAGCTTTGTAAATTAGTCCAACAAATACACGTATGTTGGATACCACAAGTCATCAAAATCAAGCTAATAAGCTGCCTCACAAAATCGCAATCTGCAAAAACATGATTTCTGGACTCCAAGCCACCCGCAAATCAAGCATTTGGGATTTAATTTATGGACAAATCTAACAATAACATAGATCGTTAATATCTCAATTAAATATAAGAAAAAGTTTTAATAGCTTTGTGCTTAAAATTTGATTGAGATAAAGTTTAAAAATGACATGTATTTTTTAAGGGTAAACTACATAAATGACTATCATATTATTGGTAAGATAGTAATTTTACCGTCTTATTTTTTTAAGTAATTGAACTATCACACTATTAAAATAGATGTAATGTGACCACCAGCCGTTAAAACCTAACGGGGAGAGTGACGTGGCGGTTAGTAAAAATTTGTATAATTATACATGTCACTTTAAAATTTGTATAATTAAAATTAGAACCAAATGTATAATTATACAAATTTTTACTCACTGTCACATCACTCTCTCCGTTAGGTTTTAACGGCTGGTGGTCACATTACATCTAATTTAATAGTATGATGGTTTAATTGCTTAGAAAAAAATAAGGTGGTCAAATTGCGACCTTACCAATAATATGGTGGTCATTTATATAGTTTATTTTTTTAATAATACGTAAAAAAAAATTATATATACCTATTTAATTTTATTTGTGGAATCTAAACACACTACCGCGAAATAGTTTTCCAAATATTATATACATTTGTACTGCTTAGTTACGAGGATTAAAGAGAAGGTATCTGATTAAATAATTAACGAATATTAATCTGCATTTTGCCTGCAGAAGGTTTTCGTTTCTAAAGAGTAGTTAGAGAAGTTTGATTTATTTTCTAGCAAGGGATTGACTGTGCCACTTCCTTCAACTAAACCAATCCAATATATTTACACACTCTTCTGAATTAAAAGGTGATGTCTGGGTTAGGTTTCTTTTCCTCTCATCCCTCATATTTAAAACAGAAAGTCAAATTTTATCACCACCCAATCCTACCCCAAACATTAGATTAGATACTACTCAATGAAATTAATTAATTATATATATATATATATATATATTCACATACGTGTGTCGGTCTTGAGTAGTTTCAGTGGTAAAGGATAATATTTTTCTTCTCAGGTGATTCGGGTTCGAACAAGATAATATGAGAATACTAAAAAAGATGGATGATCATAGGATATGTAGGTGGTGGTTACAACGGTCCAACAATGGCTACTAGTGGGCAGTGGCAACGTCAATCAATACTATCTCAAACCACTAGCTAGTTCCTTGCTCATTGAGAAATTACAGTCTGCAGACGAGAAAAAGCTCAAAATGCATGTAAATGGTGACGAAAAAGTGAATAATACAATGGAATATCCAAATCCATACAAACAAAAGGGCGTGTATGATTACAGGATGAAAAACAAAAAGCCCTGGTTTCATCATCTGATTATTATCCCCAAATTATGCATACGTATAAAATCGGCTGTATAAATATACATAGGTGGTTGGCGATAATACAGTGTACGTAGTTTATACATGCAGTAAAGCACTAAAGCTTCAGATGGATGCCATAGTTATCTACAGAAACAGATGCACACTCCAACTCCAAGACTATCTAAGAAATCTCCTGCATGATAGAGTCGTGGAAATAGAGTTCAGACCAGTAGGGAGAAGCGGCTCCATTGTTGCCGGAACTACTGCTGGCATCTCCAGCGTTGCTTAGTGATGTCTCGGTTGCTGTCGGAGGAATATCTTGGGATGGAAAAAGCCAAGACGATGAGTTCTTGGTTTGGTTATCTCCTTGGCCGAGCATCGTAAAGCTGGAAAAGTTCCCCATTTGATCATTATTCAACGACGTTTGGGAACCGAAAGGGACTTGTGGGTCGAGTAAATGAGGTACCGGAGTGGGGTGGTGGAGTTGCTGAGAAGCCGGGTTTCCAAAAGAAAAGTGGGATGAACTTGGAATAACCTGGTTTAAGTTAAGAGCTTCCATTTCTGCAATGTTGTTTTGGGATTGGAGGAGTAATTGTAGGTTCTGAAGCTTAGCCAACTGAGCAGCTTCCGCGAGGGCTATTAGTTGAGGCAAGCTTGCAAAGATGTCAATTCTTGGTTGATGGGTCATCGGGTCAATACCCATTTGAATCAGTTTTTTCTTTAAATGTGTATTCCAGAAGTTCTTGATCTCATTATCTGTGCGTCCTGGTAGATGTGTTGCAATGGCTGACCACCTGGAAAAAAATATACTCATGTTATAAGAATTAAAACATCACATTCACTAGCTTAGGAGTAGAGTTAGATTACTTGTTTCCAAGAATGGAATGCAAATGCAGAATCGTTTGTTCTTCGTCTTGAGAAAATTTCCCCCTCTTGATGTCAGGCCTCAAGTAATTTGTCCACCTTAACCTACAGCTTTTGCCACATCTGTTGAGACCTGAAACCAATGAAAATTTTTAACAAAAAAAGATGAAGATGAAGATGAAGATAGGATTAAAATGGGAGGATAATTAACCTGCAAGCTTAGGGAGGGCTCTCCAGCTACCATGGCCGTGTCGTTTTATGTATTGAACCAGCTTTTGGTCTTCCTGGGGAGTCCAAGGTCCTTTCTTGAGGCCATTCTCGTCACAACTAGCTGGTCTCCCCATGATCCACCCTATTTTTTCTTTATTTGTTTCCTCTTTCTCACCACCAAAACTTTCCTCAACCATGCTTTTATATATACACACACTCTTTCGTCCTCTCATTGGATTGTTTAATTGCTAGTATTAAAAAAAATGCTTCCACATTTTTGTTTTTCAGAGTGTGTACTGTGAATTTGATGAGTTATTTTAATGCATTGCAGGACTTTTTGCGTACGGTAATTTGTTGGAGCTAATGGGATAACAATTATTATTGAATTTATTCACCTAAAAAAATTATTTGTTGAATTTGTATTTTTTACCAGATGGGAGGGGAAGGTGTCGAATATCGGATCTAAAATCTAATGTGAATCAAGATTTTATATTAACAAAAATCTTTTGTCATTGTATAGAATATAATTATAAGGAATTTTAATAGACACGTGTGACAAATAAAGGGTAATTATATGTTAATTATTTATGACATATTTAACTGTACAAATTATAATTACACAATTACAAAAGTTTAAATTTTAAAATAATATTAATTATAAAATTGAATAGCGTAATTACAATATTTCTCACCTATAAGATTAAAGGTGTATAATCGAGAACCTCTAATTACACTCGATTCAACAGAACTTACAAATTACAATAATTGGCAAAACTTATATAACATCTATATAATTACACATAATTACAATTTCAATTATCATGGGCTTACCAAATGTGTCGCTCAATTAATAAACGATAAATTGTCTATTAGTCATTCAACTAATATGGTTGGTCGCCCAACTATTAAATTTTTTATTTTAGTCACTAATATTATATTTTTTTTCTGTTTTGGTCACCCTTATTAGAAAGATAATGAAAATAATGATGTAGCCTAATATAATTACATGTATAATTCTCAAAACTTATGTGTTTTATCAATTTGATCATAACTCAACAAATTTAATTATCTATATTGACAAATTTTGTCAATTTAGTCCTTAAACACATCATCATCCCCCATTAACCACCGCAAATTTGCAAGTCAAAAGTGAAAAAAAAATTGAAAAGGAGGAAGAAATATTTCTTCCCGCGCCAAAGGGTATCTGACGTTGAGGAAGAATCTCCTCATTAATTGAATAGAGTTTCCTTATATTTTTTTCTTCCAAAACATTAAATCTTGAATGTTTATGTGCTTAGTCAACTTTAGAGTGATAAACCCGAAAATACTCCGTTCAAATGACGAAACAAAGAGCTAAAAAACTGTTAAAGAAGTTCGAGCACCAGCTGAGTGCAAAGTAGAAGGAAATTACGTAGGAGGGTGTTTCATTTTGTTTTAGGGTTAAGCAAATAAACTATGGAAAGTGCTTTGGAATTGTTTATTATATATGTTTATGTCATTCAATTGTTTTGCTTTTTCTTCAAAAGTTGAGCGGCAATGTGCTGCAATTAGGGCTGTTCGTTATGTAGAGATTGAACATTTGCTCACTGCTTCGCGTTTATTATGTCCACACTGTAGTAAAGAGCAGTTTCAGGCACTTACATTGCAATTTTTCAACGTAAAGCATAGAAGTAATACCCCTTGATGAGGGAGGAAATATTTCTCTCCTCAATTTCATTTTTTCTTTTTTTTACTTGTAAATTTGCAGATGATGATATATTTAACAATTAAATTGATAAAACTTGTAAATATAAAGATTTAAATTTGTTCAATTATTTTAAATTAGGAACAAATTTGATAAAATTATAAGTTTTTGTGACTATATATATTGTCATACCAAACCATATAATTGTATCCGTCCCTTTTTAGCCGTTAGTGGCCAAAACAAAATAAAAATATAGCATCAATGATTAAAATATACCAAACCATATAATTCCCAATATCTTTGTACTATTAGCACCTCATCCCGCTAAATTAATGTATGGGGACACATCATATATGTAGTGGAAATTATACGATAGAATATAATGCACCAATAGTTGCAGACGTTTTTTCCATATATATTTTTTTAAATCAGCACATAACGGCTTTCGAATTTAGGATAAATTGATTTTGTCAAAGTCTTCAACGTCTTGAGATGACTTAACATTCAGTGTATACTTCATCCAAAATTTCTAAATAATTTTCAACTAACAATATTTCCCTAAATTTTTATTTTCCGACACTAATTTTGTAATTTAGCCGTGTTTAACAGAGTTATTTAATTTTGTTTCATCAGTTATTGAGATTTGCAGTAATGGTTGGGGTATTAGTTATTGCTGTGAATCTTTTAGGTTAGAATTAGATTAATTCCGTGGTTTCTTACTTGTGCAAGGTTGGGAACTTACCTTATTCCATAAGCAAAGCTCTTTCTAACCTAAACTCTCTCTTAATTAGTAGTCAACGTCAATTGCCCACGGCCAAAAGTGTGAGAGCTTTGGCCATACCTTTCTCATTTCTTTCTACACAAACCTTACACTCAAAGTAAACCCTAAATCTTCCATTTACACATTAATTATTTTAAAAAATGCATATGCTGGATAAAATTTCCCATTATTTTATTCCAAACCACAGACTTTTTTGTATTGAAAACATAAACCACCCCAATCTCTCATCAAATTAGTTGGGACTTTTCATACACAAAACAAAATAGTTCAAAAGTTTGGTCCTTCAACCAAGATTCCGTGTCTGGTGGCCGAGGGGATGATTTGAATAAATAAAGGGTAAAATACATCACATGCCTCTTAATTATAGGTTTAGTAACAATTATGTTACCTTTTTCTAAAGTAATAATAATTTAGTTATTCACTTAAAACTTTATGACAAACATGTCACTCTATAATCTCTATTGTTAAAATTGAAACATGATATGATATAATAACAATTTGAGTCCCAAAACATATACATTTTATTAATTTGATCCCAATTCAGAAATAATCCAATAAATTTAGCCTTTCATATTTAAAAATTTCAACATTGCACCCTCATGAGACACCCTCCAACCACTTTACTGCACTCCATGATGTTGGATTGTTGTCCCTATACTTGAAAATTGACAAATATGATAGCTCAATAGACACGATCACTTCACTACTGGGCAGCTGACAAACTAATGAGATAGACCCATTATGACCTTAACATCGTCTGCTAATAGATACAATCATTTCACTAATGGATTTTTTTGAATAGATGGAATTTTTAAATATAAAGGGTTAAGTTTATTGAATTATTCAAATTAGGACCAAATTAATATAATGTATATATTTTGAGACTAAAATTGTTATTATACCAAGCGATTTGTTCAATTTTAACAACAAGGTGCCATGCTTTGTTATAAAATTTCAATAGAGAAGTATTACTTTTAAAAGAAAAATAACATGTTTATTACTAAACTTATTATCGAATGATTTGCGATTTATTTTACCTATAAATAAACCTTTTGATGCTTGACAAAATTTCATCAATTTTGAAATTTTAACTATTAAAATATAATGAATTAACTACAAAATAAGTGCTTAAACTATGCTTTTTTTGTGCAATAGGTGCCTAAACTATTTTTAGTTGAAATAGGTGCCTAAGCTTTCATTTTTGTTTGAAATAGGTGCCCAAGTAGGTGCCAAAATTGGCTTTAAAATAAGCCAAAAATAAAAGTTTAAGCACCTATTTCAACCAAAAAATAGTTTAAACACCTATTACAAAAAGAGATATAATTTGGGCACTTGTTTTATAGTTTAGCCAAATACAATCTACCCCGAGTTTTCAAGTGTCAGCTAAACAAACTGATTTGCTAGCTTCACCAAGTTTTCACCCGATGCATCTAAAGCACCAACGGCTGACGGCTCTTGCTATAACTTCTTGTTCTTATTAGCCACGTCCCATCACTCCTAAAGCTCAAGTTCTATTCAAAAAAAAAAATATTTTTGTTGATCTCGGTACGAAAATACACGGTTCAAAAGTTAAAAGAATCTTGAAAGTTCAAATTATAATAAACTGATCAGATCTGTTAAAAATATATAACAAAGGGATCTTCTATGAATTTTACCTTTAAATTACCGACATATCATGCAAAGGATCTGCGTATCCTACTTAATATTTTTTTTTTATTATTTTGTTGTAAAGTCAAAATTTTCTCACTGTTGAATTAATTCGATTATTTTCTCAACTCCCTGAACAGTATCTGTTTTCCTTTCTTCTTCCTAATTTTTTAATGCTAAATTGGCCTCCCTGTAGGCTGTAACCCACGACCATCGTATCTTTCACTAGAAAGAAAAGCAAAGCAAAGCTTGATGACATGGATGGCTTATGGATTAAGTTTGTTTCCCGAGAAAATACTGCAAACCAATTTTTAAAAACGAGTGTTTTAAGTCCCTGACGAGTGACGGGTAACCTAATTCAGGACCCTGAGATATGCTTTGGAAGAAACGGCAATAAATGTAGTTTGATTTCTAATAGTTTTTTTATTGGGTGATTCTGGGAATAGCTAGCGTCTTCCGCAGGCTCTAACTTGTAAACCCCCATTTTCTCACAAGCTTTTGTTTTATACCTTGTAACCTGCTGTTCTTGATAAGTATATACAGATTTCAATATATTGTGTTTGCATGGCCACTGCTCGTTCTCCAGAGTCCAGGCTGTTAAGGAAAAACGGATTTTGGTGACCAGAATTTCAAATGTTTTCAGTGGTGGAGATTCATGTTGCAGGTTTTTTGAGTCATTTGAGACAAAGCCAATACTGTCAATTTTTTGCCCAACCAAACTATGAGGGATTTTAAATATGTTATGGAAAAGTCATCGGAATTGTTTATCATCTGGATCAAGTTGGTTTGTTTATTGCGAAGCTATGGTTTTTAAATGTGCTATGTAGCTTGGAGTTTAAGGCATTTACGAGTTGACAAACAGAGGTAGGGTTAGAAAGAGATGGTTAATCAAGCAGTTATGCTCAACATCTGTGAAGTTCACAATTACATGTTGATTAAAACAGATGGTTTTATACAAAGCGACTTCCCCGGATGATCCTCAAATTCAGGGAAACCACAGTTTTTTATTATTTATTTTTTTTGCTAAGCAAATTTTGTGATCCAGAAATTTAAACATTATTGCTTGCACGAGCCAACTTGCTTCAGTGGTTAAGAGAACAATTGTTACTTTTAGAGGTCACGAGTTCAAGCACCAGCAGCCCTAGCAGGGTGATTGAACATAAATTGTCACATAATTGAGAATATATTCCGAACAGATGTTATTTGTAATCACCTTAGCTTTAAAAAAAAACATTACTGCTTTTTGTTTATATAACGTACTTTTTTTGGGCTAGCTCCAAAAATAAGTCAATAGTATAAAAGTGGGTAAATGTAGTTGGACGGAATACTTAAACATGAGGCCATTAATATTATTAGTTTCTATTTTTGACGTGTCTAAGTTTATTTATATAATTTCACAAAAGTAATTTTTGTATATTTTATTAAACATACTGGAGCTTATTCAAAAAAAAAAAAAATTAAACATACTGGGAGCAAATACATGGTATAAATCACCATACTATAAGCCATATGGACTTTGTGGTAAAATTTAAAAGAAAAAGATATTCTATTGAAGCATTCCATCAATGGAAATTCTATTATCGGCTCGCCCAATAAAAAAAATATTGGCTTAAACCAAAAATAAGTGTTCAGAGTATATTTTTTTAAATTTTAGGTGTTAAAATATTATTTTGTAAAAATAAATGTCCGGAGTTTCAAAAGTTATAATTTTAGGTGCCTACCGTTAATGAGTGTTTAAATTTTTTTTAATCAATCAATGGTTGACACGTAACACGAATTTGATTTTTTTAAATTTTTTAAACAAAAACACTCAAAAAATTCAGTTTATCATAAAATCTCAAAATTTTGAAACTTATACAAAACAGTCCCCAAATCCCTAAAATTACTCAAACCTAAACCCCCAAATTGCCGCTGCTTCCGCCGTCGGTCGCCACCCCTGAGCACACCCCTTTGGCCGCTAGACCAAGGCAGTCATTTTTCCCAACACGGCGTCGTCGGAAACGACGAACGTTATGCGAGGTGAACGTTGATTTCGCGTTCGACTGCACGCCGTTTTCGGCGATGTTGTGTTGGGAGAAAATGACCGCCTTGGTCCGACGACCAAAGGGGCGTGCTCAGGGGCGGCGATCGGCGGAGAAAGCATCGGTGATTTGGGCTTGGGTAATTTTAGGAATTTAGGGACTGTTTTATAAAAATTGTAAATTTTCATGATTTTATGAAAAACATAAAATTTTTTGTTTTTAATTTTAAATTTTGAAAAATAAAATAAGGGTAAAATACCTAAACCATCACTCAACTTTGAGCTATGACCTATTTTGGTCATTGAACTTTTAAAACGATCAATTTACTCACTGAACTTTAAATATTTTATTTTTTATCACTCCTTTGTTAAATGTTTAACACCGTTATAACGTGAATTATTTTATTATTATTATTATTATTATAACAAGATAATTTTATTAATATTTAATTAGAAATATAATTTAAAATAATAATTCAATTTCCTTCAACATTAGAAAAAACTCTTCTTTGCTTTCTGCAACTATATCGATGTTGTTGGGGTCTTCGACCACCTCTGTCTGCCATAAAGGTGGTCATTTAAGCTTAAATTTTTTCAAAAGACTTGTCTCGTCGTACTGAGTCTGAATCTTGTGACCTTTTTATTAAATGACGCTCTAAAGTTTACGAATCTCGACGGAAACATCTTAATTTTTTTGTCTCTGATATCTTTCTTTCGTCATTGGATTGAGCCGAAACTACAATATGTTGTTCTTGGTTTTATTTCGTTGCTGTCTACCCTTGGGATTGAAAGACGAAAGCACCAGTCTTCGCGAACGAATTTCGAACGACGAGTGAATACTCTTTTTCTCTCCACTTCCGATTCTTTCTCTTTTTGGTTTTATTGGCCGTTGATTTTCTCTCTTTTTTTTTATTTATGTTCTCTTTGGTTGTTGGTATAAAGGATGATGGTTTTGGTTTTGAGGATGAAGACTGTGATGGATAGCGACTGATGAGTGTTTGGGTAAAACAAATTTATAGTGGTGATGGTAGTAAAATTTAGGTGCTGTTGGGTGACGATGGTTCGAGTAAAGGCTGGTGATGGTGCGTGAGGGTGCTGCAGATGATAGCAATGTGTGTAAGGGTTGAGAGACGATTTGAAAATTTGCAGCAATAAATTTATATGGTTTTCAGAAAATTTGCAGCAATTGATTTACAAGATCAAATAAGAAATTGTTTGGTGAATTGTGGATGTTGTCGTGAGTGATGGAGAAGAGGGCATGAGGCGTGACTGTGAGTGGGGATGAATGGGAACCTACAATATAAATGAGGGAAGTTGAAAATAATTTAAATTATATTTCTAATTAAATATGTCATAATAAAAAATAATAAAATATTCTATATCATAACGGTGTGAAACATTTAAGAGGAGAGTGATGATAAAAACACAATGTTGAAAGTTTAATAATTAAATTGATCGTTTTGAAAGTTCGGTGACTAAAATAGGTTCGAAAGTAAAGTTGAGTGATGGTTTAAGTATTTTACCCAAAAATAAATTAAATATACTACATGTCAAGTATTGATTCGTTAAAGATTTTTTTAACACCGATTAACGGTAAGCACCTAAAATTATAACTTTTAGAACTTCATACACTTATTTTTACTAAATAATACTTTAGGCACCTAAAGTAAAAAAACATAGAACAACTATTTTTAGTTTAAGCCAAAAATATTGCACGTCTCTTTAATGCCAACTGTATTGTTTTTATTATGATGACATATGTGGTGAATTCTACTTTCATCAAATAAATATCGACTGTAAATATTGATGAGGTAAAATTATAAAAAAAGATTGTAATATCAATTTAAATATTATCTCAAATTGTTAAACTTTTTAAATAAGATATTCCGTCTGTCCCATAAAATTTATCCCTTATTAATTTTGTTGGGATCAATTATTTTTAATTTTAATTCATAATCATTTAAAATTTATTATTGATAAAAATATAAAAATATATTTTAAAAGCCTCTAATAAAGTAGTTTTTAAATATATATTTTATAAAATTTAATTATTTAAAATATTTAATATAATTAAAATCAAATTTTAAAATTTTTGACTTTGAAAAAGTCAATAAGGGACAATTTTGGCGAGACAAAAGGAGTACAATGTTCAAATTTCGGGTTATGTATGAAATAAACTGGATTAGAAAAACATTCTCGTATTAGATATTTGTAATTCAGCTTAATCAAATATGGATAATTATTCAAAATAAAATACTATCTTAAGCTGTTTCTATGTTTTTGTGAAGCGCGTTGTTAGTAACAGACTGAATAAATTGCATTTCCAGAACTTCAAACAATTTTTCATATGATTGGTAACAGATTGCAAGCAACAGAAATCATTCCGAAGCCTTTTCAATCGGCTGAGCACAATTGGACAGCTATAATTGGATTACATACATTAGCTAATGCCAAAGGCATAATAAAAAATTTCCCCTTCCATGGGAAGTGCCAAAATCGGCTGCTAGGAAGTTTTCTTCTTCCCATTCTTAAGCAGAGAAAGTTCATTCGGATGCGGTGTTGCGGCCACCTCCAAAACCACTACGTTGCGGCCGCAATTTAATACTATGGATGCAATACAAACTTTTAAACCATAATACAAACACGTTTCACTAAATTGACGCCAGTGACTTTTTTTCATGTCTTTTTGCCCAAAGACGGTGACAAATATTCGAATCCTTAACAAAAGTTCCAAATAATTTGGAAGCGTCAAGTGCAAACCATTCATAAAATGCACCCAAGGTCCCTAAAAATGCTTATATGAATTACCAAGGCCCTGATCTTAATCATGTGTGTGCTGGAAGAAATTATAAACAAAATCAAGATTCTAAATTCAATCAGCAACCGGATGCAGGGTCTATAATCAAGAAAAGAATTTAAGATGTCAATCAAGGTTTCCATTGGTCTCTTGTCAGGTACAAAAATACGTGAAGAACATCAATGATAAGTTGAAATGAATAATTCTTACCACTCTGTATCTTTGTGCTCTGATCATTTTAGGGTCAATGTACAGAATCCTACCAGTCCTTTTACCGAGAGGATCCACTGTCTCTCTTCAATTCACTTTGAGAACAATTTTCATAAACTCATATACAAAATAACTGATCGAAGCAGAAGGAAGGACCTGAAGGCGAAAAAAATTTATAATAATTAAAAGGTAAGTTTAAAAAAATGGCATCAAACGTGATGTTTTATTATGGTGAAAAGCATATGAACCACAAGTAGTGTGTTTGTGTGTGTCTCTCTCTTTTTAGGGGGTAAACTATCCCATTTAAACAATTAGCAGATCAAATGTTACGACTATATAATAATGTAGAAATTAGAAAATAATCAAATTCAAAAAACTTCAGACAGCACCACAGAAACATGTTTGTGAAATTGTGAGATGAACTCTCATGTTCTAGTGTTATATTGATTGTTTGACCCCCCCCCCCCCAATTCTGCATTATAGAGGGATAATTAGCATAAAGTTTTTGAGAATCAATCGGTGAGGATTTTTAAAAGCTTATCCACTTACTTGTAGCAAGCTGGGAATTAGCCCAGCATAGAGAGCAGAAATTCCTCCTTGCTCAACGATCCTGACACCAGTTGCCAGCGCACCCATTTTGCTTGCCTGGACTTGCAATTGCAACTGTCTTCTCACAACTTCAAATGGGTAAGTAGCAACTTCGGCACAAGCACCAGCAATAGCCCCATATAGTAACGTCCTCATTGGTCCCAACTCTAGCTGATCCAAAGCATTCAGCTCCTGTCCTATTTGAGTCATGTTCTTAATTCTGTTCCTACCCTCCGGGGAACGCAGATAAGCGGATTTCAACATATCATACACACTATAGAATACAGCGGCTGAAGGTGCCATGCTTACAATAGAGGGCACTAGACCTTTGTAGAGAGAAAAGAATCCTTCAGTTTGGACCATGTGGCGAAAAGCACCAATTACACCGCCTAAGGCTTCTCCACCTGGTGCCACTATCTTGGTTCGGATCTGTACAACAACAGTAAACAAGTAGTAACTAGTAGAGGTGGCAATCGGGTCATTCGGTTCGGGTCGGTTCGGTTCGGGTCTATCTAGAATCGGTTTAGATTCGGTTCGGGTCGGTTCGGGTCTAATTCGGGTCTGTGATGAGTCAGATTCAGTTCGGGTATTGGATCGGTAACATCGGATCGGTCGCTTTCGGTTCGGGTCAAAATCGGGTCGTTCGGGTCGCTTTCGGTTCGGGTTAAAATCGAGTCAATTTCGGGTCGAGTCAACATTTAAATTTTCGGGTCAATTTGATTTGAGTTGGGTTAAAGGTTTGAGGTTTAGTATTTATGGTTTAGTTAAGAATTATTGGTGTATGAAATTAATTCTGATTCAACTTGTTAATCTATGCATTTGAATTTGATTAAATATTTAAATCAAAGCTTCATGTATCCATATATTTTTTTTTGTATAATTATATTAAAACAAAGTTTATAATAATAATAATAATAATAATAATGTCTGAAATGAATTAATTTATTAAACTTAGGATCTAACTGAACTAACTAAAATTTAAAAGCATAAATCACGTACATAATTAAAATAATTTTAAAACTAAATGTGAAATTTCAATTAAATTAATCTAAATTGAAACTGAATTAAATTAAGAAAAAGAGAAAAGACAATTGGTAAAAATAGAGAGGGAAAAAACAAAATTTTGTAGGGAAATAAGCCACCAATTTTTTAAGCTAGATTGAAAAAAAAAAGAAAAAGACAATTGAAAAAAATAGAGAGAGAAAAGACAAAATTTTGGAGAGAAATAAGCCACCAATTTTTTAAGCTAGAGATTATTACTTTTTAGGTCATGTTGCATTTAAAATGTTACATTTTAGTCAACTTTAAGTTTTAGTTTAATTTAATTTAGTCACAAGTATTCTCACGGTTTAGACTTCGGATATAGAAATCCCCTCCCCGTAGTGATATTTAGTCTCTAAAAATTTACTTTTAGTTGAAATTAACTAATCTTTGTAATTTAGTCTATTAATTTAATATATTGATATTTTCGTTCATTTTAATTTCAAAGATTTAATTTTTAGCCAAAATTGACCACTATTTATTTATATGGTATAATTATAAAATTGGTCATTGGACTCTCAAATTTTTCCACTTCCAAATTGTCAATTTAGTCTACAATTTCAATTTTATGATGAAATTATAAAATTGGTCACCAAGATCTCAAATTTCTATACTTTATTTTATTATTTATTATATTGTTAAAAATAGATATTCGGGTTAAAATCGGGTCAAAATCGGGTTAAAATCGGGTCGATATTCGGTTCAGCTTTCGATTCAGCTTTCGGTTCGGGTAGCATTCGGTTCGGGTCCATTCGGTTCGGGTCCATTTCGGTTCAACAAAAAATTTCGGTTCGGTTCGGATCGGTTCGGGTCGGGTTTCGGGTCAACTTCGAATCATCATGTTCAGGTCAAAATCGTGTTTCGGGTCTCGGGTCAAGTTTGCCAGGTCTAGTAACTAGCTACACTCCTAGAAAAAAGAGGAATAAATCTACAAAAGGATATGAACAAAATGAAACTATCCTTAGTCAGAAAAAAAGGACCTCCCAAAGTATAGCTAGTCACAATGAACCTAGATTTGACAAAATCAATGACAGGTCAAAATAGCAATCCTCCATTGGTGAACAAATCATATTTTAATCCAGATTGAGTACGTATCACACACTCAAGCTAGAATCAAACTTCATTATTCTGTAGAAATCTCAAATAATACTTTGCAACCATATAGGATTATAGTAATTAAGAAAGTAAGATGTCCATGGAGCCACTATCTTTCACCTTGGTTGGTTAAAAAAATATTATGTTAGACATGACATTGCGATGACAATAATGGAAACCATCTCGATCTGTTGGTCCAGCAACTGTACTCCTAAGACTCGAGACTAGACGAGAACATTAGAATTGGTCTCTTATAAATTTGTTAAACCTCTAATAAAAAAAAAAGGATTAAAAGCTGCCCATGTGCTATTTATAACAGTTGCCCCTAATGTACAATGTAGAAGTGCATACAGCCAATAATTGAACATGCCTACACGACTAAGAACAGATTGAAGATAGAACAATGAAAAGAAAAAATCTTACAGTATCAAGCGGTAAGCAGAGAACAGTAGCAGTAATGCCGGCTGCAGCGCCAGCAATGAATCTCTCAGAATTTGTAGTCTCCTCATTTCCAGACAGTCTAAGCAATTGCTTCCTATACGTATCGTAGGCATAAAAATTCACAGCTTTGAATGGAGCCGTGCGAAGAACATTAATTAAGTTCCCCTTCCAAAATCCAAGTAATCCTTGCGTCAAAGCAATCTTCTTAACAAGCTCAAATATATTCATTTGTTCACCACGCACCATATATTCCAGCTTTAATCTCTCTAACGGGGCAACAAATGTTCTATAACATTTCAAGCAATAATTAGGAATGCATAGGAATCTAGGCAAAAAGGGAAAGGCGCGGGGCTAAATTACGAACGAAATTTGTTAAGGCTACCTGGAAACCATGGCCGCGATGGCTCCAGCCCACAAATGCTTTGTAGTATTGACTGCGCCACGTCGCGTTACCCTAACATTCCGTTTGGCTTCAGCCACAACCCCGTTGTTGCTCTTCTTTACTTCATTTTGTAGCTGAAATTCCTTGTGCTCTGAAACAAGCCCATCGTTGCTCAAACTAACGGACAAAAAAAACACGTCCTTAACAGGAACCGCCTCACGCTTTTGCCTACGAGCAACGCAAGCCGTTTTGCTGGAAGAGGAGAAATCTTTAAAAGGGGAAACGAAGTCGAGAAGGGAAGAGGGGAAATAGGGGTCGATGAATAAGCCACCGGGGACGATTAAATTTGAATTGGAGGGAAAAGGGAGGTGGGTTTGGCAGTTCTTGAATTGGAGACGGAATTTGGGCATTGTTAAAAACGGAGGTGGAAATGGCGGGGCCTCTTGATTTGGGGAAAGCTTATTATGTTAGGGAATGGAGGGGGGAGGGGTTAAATGGGGCGGTGATGGAGAAGGGAGTGAGGTAAATGGTGGGGGGAATTCGGCCGCGGCTTTGCATCCATCGCCGTACCAGCTATAGTACAAGCTCTGCCTCTTTTACCTCTTGTACTCTTGTGCGAGTAACCGAGTTGGTTTCGTTGCCCTGATTTCTTTACTGTTATTTCCTCTTTATGTTCTCTCTCGGACTCGGGTTGCTCGCAAATAATTTGAACTCAGTTTGATTAAAACTCAATTAATTGTCCATTTGAGTTTGACTCGAGATTTTAGTGGGTCGAATCGAGCAAGACCCAACTTGACTCGATAAGTTCGTGAGCAAATCCTTATTCTTTTTATAATTTTTTATCATATTTTGGTGTCTAGCTTAAAAAATTATGTTTCAAAAAGTTTAAATCTAATTACAAACTTTAGGAAAGTTCAACGAGTTACTAGATAATTTACCCATAAAATATTTGATTTCAAATTTCTAAAACATTTTATATTTCTCGAGAAATCGAAAAGTTAATTTGTATTAATAAAAAATTAAATTATAATAATTAGTCTTTTGTTTTTATTTTATTATTATTTTTTGCATAAAAGGGAAAAAGTCTCCAGTTCACTTATAAAAAATAAGATCGAAAGTTAAAACCCCTAAGACATTCTTTCCTTTGTTGTTTATCGAGGATTGTTGAGAAACTAAAAAAGAGTCTCACACTCGAATAACAGCTCCATCTCTAACTCGGTCATGACAAGTTCATTTATTCATCTCCTCAGTCCTCACGTTTTTTCCTGAATTTGTATGTTTATATTAAGCTCTAATAGTATCAATAGATTTTACTTATATTTTAAAAAATAAGGTGAAAATTTTAGCGAGCTTAATGAGCAACGAGTTGAGTTGAGCAACGAAATTTTTTAACGAGTACGAGTCGAGCAAAAATTTATTAAGCTTAACGAACAACGAATTGAATCAATCAACGATATTTCTTAATAAACAAGATGAGTCGAGCACTATTTAATTCGCGATCGACTCGGTCGATAAGCACCCTTATTCTTTTCCTTGGACTTACTAGTATTATTCACTAGGAACGATCCAAGTGGAAACATGAACTTTTCTAAGAAATCCACAATTATCCCACTATCTATAATGAATAAAATAAAAAATATTACATTAAAATTAAAATGTATATTATTTTAGCATTTAATTTTTCTCTTTTTTTGACTTTTAAATCTTTGTTTTTTGTTACATTAAATCAAATGACAAAAAATAACATATTTATTAAGTTGATGTCAAATGTTTTACATTTGTCAAATTAATTATTTTATTCTTTTGTGTAAAAAATAAAAAGATTCCAAATATTTAAAAAATGAAATAGATTTAAAATTAAAATATACAAAATATGCATTTTAATTTGTATAAAAATTGAATTATTAAAATTTGTCACTTTTTTCATCGGTTTAAATTAACAAAAAAATTCAGGAGAGATTCTAGGGAACAACCCCTAATTAAAGGCTAAATGACGGCATAACCGGTTTACCGGGTAAAAAATTGTACACAATTTATTACGAATTTGTACCATTCTTGTTAGGAAACTTGTAACAGAAACGGTATATACATAAACTATTACAAGGTAAGGATTTAGGTACATACATAATCTATTACGAGAATACCTATTATGCTACACAAACTGTAAAGTTTTGTATATATACCGAAATTACCACAAAAAGTACGGAAAACCTTACAATATTAGTAGGAAAACGGTATGTGCCGAAATTCTTACAAAGTTTCACCAAAGGCCAAAAGGGTTGAACTTAGTGTAATAATTTGTGTACATACACAATTTCCTACGAGAATACCTATTTTGCTACACAAACTGTAAGGTTTTTTGTATATACCAAAATTACTACAAAAAGTACGGAAAACCTTACAATATTAGTAAGAAAAACGGTATGTACCGAAATTCTTACAAAGTTTCACCAAAAGCCAAAAGGGTTGAACTTAGTGTAATAATTTGTGTACATACACAATTTCTTACGAGAATACCTATTTTACTACACAAACTATAAGGTTTTCTGTATATGCCGAAATTACTACAAAAAGTACGGAAAACCTTACAATATTAGTAGAAAAAAATGTATGTACCGAAATTCTTACAAAGTTTCACCAAAGGCCAAAAGGGTTCAACTTAGTGTAAAAATTTGTGTACATACACAAATTCCTACGAGAAAACCTAATTTGCTACACAAAGTGAAAGGTTTAATGTATATACCGAAATTACTAACAAAAGTACGGAAAACCTTACAATATTAGTAGTGAAAACGGTATGTACTGAAATTCTTACAAAGTTTCACCAAAGGTCAAAAGGTTTGAACTTAGTGTAATAATTTGTGTACATACACAAATTCCTACGAGAATACCTAATTTGATACACAAACTCTAAGGTTTTGAGTATATACCGAAAATACTAAAAAAAGTACGAAAAACCTTACAATATTAGTAGGAAAAATTGTATGTATCGAATCTCTTATAAAGTTTAACCAAATACCAAAAGGGTATGTACCCAATTTGGGGTTTCGAAACCCCTTGTGGTTTCGAAACCTCTCGAGTAAACAAATGGCACACTGGCAAAGTGGTTCCGAAACCAAAATTAGGGTTTCGAAACCCCTAGTTTTGACGTGTATGTACACATTTTACTATGAAATGTACCGGATTTACCAAAACTGAGGTTTCGAAACCTCCTGAGTAAACAAATGGCACACTGACAAAGTGGTTCCGAAACTAAAATTGGGGTTTTGAAACCCTTAGTTTGATGTGTATGTACACATTTTACTACGAAATGTACCGGATTTATCAAAATTGGGGTTTTGAAGCCCCATGTGGTTTCGAAACCTCCTGAGTAAACAAATGGCACACTGGCAAAGTAGTTCTGAAACCAAAATTAGGGTTTCAAAACCCCTAGTTTGACGTGTATGTACACATTTTACAACGAAATGTACCGAATTTACCACAAAATTTATACGAAAAACAGTATTTACCCAATTACCTACATGGCTACACCAAAGGTAAGGGAGTTGAACCTTAGGTAAGGATTGAAAAAAAGGTATGTACCGATTTTCTTACCAAATGTACGTACATGTTTTATAAGGATTTCTGTACGTACACAAATTACTACCTAATGTACCTAAATCCTTACAACTTTGTAAGAAAAAAAAAGGTATGTACCGATTTTCTTACCAAATGTACGTACATGTTTTATAAGGATTTTTGTATGTATACAAATTACTACCTAATGTACATAAATTCTTACAACTTTGTAAGAAAAAAAAGGTATGTACCGATTTTCTTACCAAATGTACGTACATATTTTATAAAGATTTCTGTATGTACACAAATTACAACCCAATGTACATAAATCCTTACAACTTTGTAAGAAAAAAAATGTATGTGTCGTTTTTCTTACCAAATGTACGTACATGTTTTATAAGGATTTCTGTATGTACACAAATTACTACCCAATGTACATAAATCCTTACAACTTTGTAAGAAAAAAAAGTATGTACCGATTTTCTTACCAAATGTATAAAAATCCTTATAACCCACTACAAACTTGTTTACCGGGTCATTTTTTTTAATCCAACGACCACTTTTAAACCGGCTTCATCCAATGGCCCTAATTTAGTAGTTTGTATTTAGTCGGCTTTTAAGCCATTTGTTTTTAGAATTTTTGTATGATCTTTTGAAAAAAAAACATATGATCCTTTAAAAAAAACAATTATGTTTTATAAAATAATTTTTGATATATTTTTATAAGATTTGATTCAATATTCAAAATAATTGAGTTTAGACGCTTAAAAATTAATATTACTAGAAATAAAATATTTCAAAGATTTTTTAGTGCCTTTGGTAAGGAATTTTGAAACCAACTTATTCAGATTTTTCCCAATAAAAAACTGCTGAAAAAACAGTCATTTAACCAATTATCATTTGTTATAAAAAAAATTAATAATAGTTTTTATACATTTTAAACATAATTTATACCTTTTTTAAAAAATGACAACAATATAAGGTAATTGGTGAATATTCGAAAATAAAATCAAAGTATAGGTTTAGTCACTCGTGCTACTATTTATCAGCTCGATAATCGACATATGTGATAGCTCAATAGACATAGTTACTTCACTAGTCACTTCTAGACAAATAACAAACTAATGGAACGTATCCATTATAACTTTAATGTTGTTTGCTAGTAGATATAATCACCTCACTAATAAAAAATTTAAATACGAACATCTTAAATTTATTAAATTGTTTTGAATTAGGACTAAATTAATAGAGTGTATATGTTTTGAGGACAAAATTTGCTATTATAACAAACCGTTTGTTTCAATATTAATGGCATAGTAACCCGATTGTCATAAAATTTTAATTGAACGACTAAATTTTTAAATTTTAAAGGAAAATGACATATTTGTTACTAAACTTATAATTAAGTGACATATTTGTCACGAAATTTTAATTAAATGATTAAGTTATTACTTTCAAAAGAAAACTGACTTTTTTAGTGCCAGACCTATAATTGAGACTTGAGAGACTAAATTATTAGTTGTAGAAAGAATGATATGTTTGTTTATTTTACCCTAAAATATTAAACATTTATACAAAAAAATAGTTGGACCTTATTTTAATTTAGGGTTTTATTTTGATGCAAAAGCTGTGTAAATTTTTTTTACACAACCATTTTATAAAATTTAAAATTTAAATCACAAACCCTAGCAACCTAAAACCTAAATCCTAAGCCCTAAACCCTAAACTCTAAATTCTAACTATAAGCCTTAAATTATATACCCTACATACTAAACCCCTAAACCCTAACCTAAAATCTTAAACCCTAAACCCTAAAATTAAAGGGCTTGTGTAAACTAAAGTTTACACAAGCTTGTGCATCAAAGTATTTTCCTTTAATTTAAACCAATATTAATGTTGCCATAGGACCGAGCGCATGCAATTGACTTCCTCCGCCCTATAAGTACCATATCTCCTTCGCGCGTAGTCCATTTTCAAAATTTCTCACTCTGAAGAATTTCGGGTTTTCAGAGGGAGAGAGCTGAAAGAAAGCCATTGAAGCGAAATTCCTGGGCTTCGTTGGTATATTAGACCTTCGATCTTTGAAGATGCAGAAACTAGGGTTTCCAAGCGTAAAAAACTTGGATAATTTCAAATCCTTATCACGATCCGGCTCCGGACCCGCGAAAACCTTCCAGTTCTCTTCACGCCCGTCTTCGGATTCAAGTTCCCTGGGAAGTTTCGCAAATTTGAAACTTACCGCAGGTTTTAATCGAGAATTTTTGCTTTAGTTATGTAAGTTATCGAACAATTTTGATGATTCTTGGTGTGTTTTGTTTGCTTCTAGAGAAACTTGTTAAAGAGCAAGCTTCTGTGAAGACCGATCTCGATCTGGCGGTATTCCTTATCCCTCTTGTTTGTTAAAGAGAAACCTGTTTGTTTGTTCTTCGATCCTATACTATGGTTTAGTCTCACGAGATAATGAAGGTCTCTTCATTTTCATTTTCTGGCTATTTCACCAATCATTTCAACAACTGCAGAATTGTAAGCTGAAGAAATCAATGGAGCATGTCCGTCTATTAGAGGAAAAGTTGCAGAATGCTTTCAACGAGAATGCTAAGCTCAAAGTAAAGCAAAAGGAGGATGAGAAGCTCTGGAAAGGCCTGGAGTCCAAATTCTCGTCAACAAAGACTCTTTGTGATCAACTCACCGAAACGTTGCATCATTTGGCCAGTCAGGTTCAGAATGGTAGGAGTTTTATACATGTGTGCGATGCAATGTCTGAAAGTTCATTTTTTTAATGATATATTGTGTAATGTTTTAAGTATTTTTAATTTTATGTTCTTAAATAGCTGAGAAAGATAAGGAGTCTTTTGAAGTCAAAGTGTCTGAAAGTTCAAAAGCGATAGACTCACTGAATGAACATATGGATGGCCTTTCACTGAAGTTAAGTTCTGCTGAGGAAACTATCAGAATCCGTGAGTTACTTTTATTTTCTTCCCACAATATCACTATTCTTATTTTATGTTGATTGTTATTTTTTTATTTTAATACGAACAAGAGCAGAGCACATTGCATTATGTGATTTATCATTCTTCAATGTGTTGGACATTTGGTATTTTCAATGCAGGTGGAAAGCAAATAGAAGAACTCAAATTTGAGAAAGAGGGAAATGATAGGTTTTACAGGGATGAACAGCGCAAAACTGCGAACCTCATTGAGGAAAAAGGTGGGCACATTGCTTGGCTGAGTTCGTATAGAGGCTTTCTCATATATGTTGAAAGACTACGAAGTGGCTGCATCAGTTATTAGATAATTTCACATGAATGCATAGCCTGATTTGATTCTAGATTAATGTTTTGGAAGATGTTTGAAGTTTCTTCATGAATATATAACATACATGCCTCATATTTCAATCTTTCCAGCATTGCACAAATAAACTACTTGAATCAAGCTAGGGGCAGATTCTGCCTAAAACATCAAGATAGAAAAGGATAATAAGTGGTAATTTTAATCTAAAATTGATAACCATGCTGTAATTATCATTCAGTAACACTCTTGTGAAATTGACTCTAGTTCTTATCATATTAGTCTTGCTAGTTGCTAATGATCCTGATTGGCAAGATAAAAAAACCATTGCATAAGGTTTTTACCAATTTGACTTCAGGATGCTTGGCTTTTTAGAACTCGCATATTTTGAAAAAAAAAATAGACATTTCAATTTTAAACAGGTCAAGATAACAATACCTTTTGATTGAAGAAAGCATTGCTAGAGCATGTTGATTGATTATGAGGTGTAACTTTTAGCCATGAAAACCATAGTGTTTAATTCATTAAAAGCATCTTTGTGGAATCTTTTGCATGCAGATGCTCTAATAAAGAAATATGAAGCAACCATAGCTGCAAATAAACAGGCTGCTGAGAGTTTGAACTCTAAAATGGGAGAAGTTCAGCTTGAGTTAAGATCAAAAGAGGATGAGATAAAATGTTTGCTAACCAATCAGGAGAAGTTGGAGAAAGAAAACAGTGATCTTCTGTTGAGCAATAATGAATATGCTAAAAAGCTATCAATATCACTCCAGGAGATTAAACATCTTGAAGGTTTTGTTGCTGTGATGGCTGCACAGTTGGTTGAGTTGGATAAACAAAATTTGACTTTTACCGACAAGTTTGACGAAATAAATTCTCTCTATGGCACTTGCTTTAAGTTAGTCCAACAGGAGAGAGATCTTGCTGCTGAACATGCTCAAAAGAAGTATGAGCAACTCCATGATAAATTCTTGTGCATAACATTGGAAAGGAATGCACTAGAATTGGTTAACCAGAAGTTAAACAGTAAGATCATTGAACTTCAGAGAGCCCAAGAGTCTGTTATGGCGCAACTTTCAGAAGAACGCCATGTAGCTGAAAAGAGAATCCAGAAATTGGAGTCTGAAGCAGAAAATCTAGTCTCAAAGAAGATTGAAACAGAAAAGTTGGTTTCAGAACTGGAGGAGAAGATTGACACACTGTCCGAAAGTTCAAGATCATCTGAAAATAAAATGGTTTAAATATAAATTCAGTTCAAATTTTATCTATTTGAGCTATTCTTATTACTAATATAAGCCTATTTGCTTGTCCTACAGCAAGATCTATTGCTGAAAATTTCAACTTTGGAAATGGATAATAAAGATAATGCAGAGAAAATGCAAGCAGATATACAGGGACAAAAGGAAGAAATTGACAATTTGGAAAAGGATCTGGAGAAACATGAGGCACAGGTAGTTTCTTTGGAGACACAAGTTGGTCAGCTGCGGGCCGTGGTAGAGGAAAAAGAACAGCTTATCCTGCAATATAAAGAAAGGGAAAAGAATCTGGAACTTCAAATTTCTGAGGTTTACGAAACAGTAATAGAATATGTAAATTTCAAATTTTTTATGCAGTCTTCAAAATAAATTTAAGTTTCTGTATGTTTCTGCAGAATCAGGCAATTCTAGCAACCGCTGAAAGTAAACTTGTGGAAGCAAGGTCTCAATATGATGTGATGCTAGAAAGTAAGCAGCTAGAGTTATCTAGACATTTGAAAGAGATATCTCAGAGAAATGACCAGGTATTGTTTTTCCCTTCAATGCGATGTGAATCCTCAAAGATGGCAATCAGATTAATAATTTTGAGGAGTTTCCTCAGGCTATTAATGACATAAGGAGGAAGTATGACATGGAGAAGCAGGAGATTATTAAACTAGAAAAAGAGAAGGTTAGCTCAGGATTGTCATGTGTTGCAATATGCAGAAAATAGCGGTTCTCACTTACTTAATCTTTCAGGCTGACAAAGTTGTTGGAGAAATGGAACAGAAATGTGACCAGAAGGTTGCAGAGTGCAAAGAAGAATTAAGGCTGCAGTTGTTGAGCATTCAAGAGGAAAATGCTGCAATAGTATGGAACTGAAAACTAATGGAAACATAAGATCAAGTTGTTTTTTTATCTATGATAGTGTCTTTCTTGTCTTGTAGATCACTCGCCTTCAGCAGGAGCATGATAGAAAGGAACAAAATCTCAAAGCTGACCATCATGAGGAGCTAAAACGTGCCCAACTTCAGGCAGAAGATGAATTGAGAAAGGCATTTAAACTTTCAAGCCTTAAGTTTCAATTATTCATATTAGTATTAAATGCATTTCATTTGATAATAGTTTAAGAATTGGTCTAGAAAACAACATCGCTCAGGAATGAGCATGAAGTTCAGATGAAAGCATTGAGGTGTCAATTTGAAGATGAGTGCAAAAATCTTCAGGAGGAGTTAAGTCTCCAGAAGTCCAAAGTACGCATTTCCCTCCCCTTTTATTTAAAGGGCATAATATGTGCTCTGATCTATTAATATGTTGCAGGAAGACAGGCAGAGAGCTCTTTTACAATTACAGTGGAAGGTGATGAGTGACAAACCACAAGAGGAACAAGAAGTGAATTCAAGAAGGGTTGGCTTGTTTCTTTGATATATTGATCTCTCTCTCTCTCTCTCTCTTCTCCTGTGCATGTAAAGAACAGAACAGACCATTAATTATCACATTAAGTATTTCATATTGTCCAAATGTGCAGTACTGATTTCCATTGTTCGATGTGTTATAGCTAGGCTCAGTGATGATCACTTTCACCAAAATATTTCATTGTATAACGTTTGAATTATTAAGGCAGTTTCCAAGTTTAGGTATTAACTGGATTTAGATTCATTGTGCATTGAGCATGGTTGGAACTGTTTCTTTGCATGATTGACTGAATCTATGCTTTTGGAAAGGGAAGCAAAAGCAGATGGAGAGTAATGAAGCATCGTAGAGTAGGAGGTCATGTATGTCACCAAATACCATTTTGGCAGTGAAGACCATAGCTTAGATTTATGCTGAAATATTTTACTTCTTCACAGGCACCTATACTAAAACAAACAGAAAAACATGCATATTTGGCAGACAGGTCCATTTCTTGTTATAAGTTATTTGGAGTCAGAAACCATACTTTGTATGATTTGTCTTGGAGTCCTGATTCAGACGTGGAATCTTTCCATAAGTATTATTAAAATGTAATTACATGTGGCGTTTTACAATCATCTAAATGCCATCATTTTGGTGGATCCTTGCAGGATTATTCCATTTCTTCAGTTAAGAGGAAGGGTTCTGGTTTTGAGAAAAGAACTCAACATGCTCTTGTAAGGCCGGAGGAAGAAGAGAAGGTAACAAAAAGAAGAAATTTTTTTTGACTCCCCGACTAAATTTTAATACTAATTATACAAGTCATTGTGATTGCTTTATATATTGTCTACTGAAATCGCCATATTATATAAGGCATCTTAAATGTCCTTTTATATTGTTTACAGGAATCACCAATCCCAGGTGTAACACAAACACCAGTGTCAAAATTGTTGAAGAGAGTAGAAAATACCAACACAGGAAGTGTAATGAGCATTCCTAAGCATCATAAGAAGGTAAAATACTTCTGTTGCCTTTTTTCCCATTTGCAGTTAGGTTGGGAAGAGAAGGATAAACATTCATCTTTGATATATTTTGGTTAGCGGGTCCAGACACATCCTCAAAACTTCCTTAATCTTACCTTAATGCATGACAGGTAACCCACCATGAATATGAAGTTGAAACTTCCAATGGACGAACAATTACAAAACGAAGAAAAACAAGAAGTACAGTCTTATTTGAGGTATGTACCTTGAACCATTTTGAGTCCATGAAAAGTTTACATCTTCGTTAGACAAACCAATGTGGAATAGGTTGGTCCATAGTGTGGTAAATTTGTGCGCGCGCGCAATCCATGGTGAACTTCCTTGTCTGATGTTACATCAGGATCCAAGGAAACAAAAGAAGGTTCGGACACCAAAAGCTAATACCCCCGCAAGTTTTGCCAAGGTACTCAAAAGCTAAAGATAGTCACTATATCATATATTCATGTCATATTTCAAAATTAGAAGGCATTATTGCTTGAAAATGCAATTTATATTTTTGCAGAAGACAAAAGAAAAGGCAAAACTATCTAAATCATTAGGGGATCAATAGTTAAATTTACATTCTTTAATACCTTTCTCCTTCAAGGTTCTGGCATCTAATAATGACATTGCTAAATTAATTGAACATATGAGTTGTGATTTTTAGAAACAGTAAACAAATTCTGGTATGTTATTAAAAGAGTATGCCCTGCAACTAATAATTCTGTCCTCAGAAAAATGCTGAAGCTCAAATATTTAGCATGTTTGCCTCTGGATATAGCAATTGGAATGCAAGTGTAGACCGATTAACCTAAAACAAGAAATTAGGGACTGACATCTGAGAAACTGAACAAAAATAGATTAAGCTGTTTATGGTAATGACCCGTTGTAACAACATATGCTTTAGTATTTAAGTTACAGTGTTATTTTCATCCCAATATTAGAGAAACTCATCATTGATGCATTCATCATAAAGGGAACGAAGGGAAGTCAACCAAATGCTACAAATATCGGCGATTTGTTTTCAGAAGGCTCTCTAAATCCTTATGCAGACGACCCATATGCATTTGATTAAAGGTACTGTCATTTATCTATTCTAGGGATGAAATTCTAAACAAGATGCTTCTGTTTTTTTTCAATATATTTTCCACCTTTTCTTTTTCTATTTTCTTTGGAATAGCAGAAACTATTTACCTTTGCTCTCCATTAGGCATTGAATTGGGGGAATATTTGACTTAAAAATGATGATCTCACTCAACCATATTGTACCACCTAAAATAGTCCAACTAAATTGATTTTTGGTTTTCGATCATTCTGCCTAATTAAGAATTTGAAGTTCAATACGAAAGGCTTGATTGTTTAAGTTGCCTGTCCTTCTGAATTGATTTAGCGTCAAATTATTGAAAAAGGATGAATTCTATACTGTCATAAGATACTCTAAAGCATAACATCTTTTGAGTGTCTTACCAAACTGTGGTTTCATCTGGATTTTACTGTAGTTTTATCTTGCCATTGATGCTTGTTTGCAGGATAGATGTAACCGATGTTGACACCTGAAAGCAGCCTTATATTTTCCCTCATTTCAAAGAGCCTTTTTCGCTTGGTTCACTGGGTGGGCAGTGGAGATTAATTCAACCATTCTTTCCCGTTTGCAAGAAGCATGTGATGGTTCATTTTGTAAAAACAGAAATAGTTGAGACCATTTATCTGCTACATTCCGGCATGTAAATAACATTAGATAAAGGACTTTTGTGCAGTGTGTTCGGACAGAAGTCGTGATGGTGATGGCTGGTAGCTACATGGTTTTTAGCGTATAAGCTTGGTGTGCATTTGAGATATTATTGCTTTTATGATACCCATTGCTAAAATTCGCTCTAAATAAAGGAAAAAAGGACAAAGTTTTCCCTCTAATATTCTTGCCTTGCATGTTCATCTTACGGTTCATGTTCGGGTGCGAGACCAACCCTCCCAACAATATCGTCTCAAAAGTTTGAACTTACATCCTCTCGTTAGGAGTGTAATGTGTATTACCAATGCACTCAACATTTATTGGTCTATCCAACATATTACTATTCATATGCAAGCAATAATAATTTTATTTCTGGTTTTTTTGGTGCAACTGTTTTGAGATTAATTAGCCAAACAAGTCAGAATACAAGGGGTATTGGGTCAGGTGTTTCTTTCATGAATTCCATGTAATTTGATTTAGTATTATGCAAATAATAGCAACAAGCCTTTCATGGTGAACAAAAGTTTGTAGATAGCGTTCTTTGATTTAAGCACGATAGTGGTTTTAAGTTTTATCTAACAAGTCATTTTCCTCCCCCATTTCGAGGAAATAACCTAGCAGAGCCCAATGCTGTCATATTATATACTGATGAACTTGACGAAGAAATTGGAAAATTTATTGTAGCATAAAATTGAACGACAGAATAATAATGAGTAAATTTGTTTGGCATATTGTTTGATATCACAGAAACAAGTAAATTTTCTCATCACGGTTCATAAGATTGATCTCTTAAATGATTGAAAAATATTTGAAAACTTTTTAGCTACAGCTAGGTTGCAGAGTAATTACAGAAGGGAAAGTCATCATCAAAGAGAAGATCAAGTGCTAGCTTCGTAAAGAAACCGGCAATCATCATAACCAAGATGGCTTGAAGAATCAGCTCCATCACTCCACAAAATTTGATTTTCTTCATCTTCAATCGCTCCTTCACTAACTCCACCTTCAGGCTTTCAATCTCTCTCCTCATCTTTTCCTTTACCAGCGTCTAGTGAGAGAAAACAACAGAAGGAAAGATGAAAGGGGATCTGAACCGTATCAAACGTCAAATTCGAACAAAAAATAATCACGAACCTCAGCTTCGTCGTTGTTTGCTGCTTCGAAGACGCGATCCACTGACGATTTCAGTGAAGAAAGCAGAAGCGCAGCTTTGGCACCACGAACTGCGATCTGCAATTTCCGAACCTCGTCTCTTGCTTCCACTTCAGTTCCTTCCATTCCTTTTTCTTCTCTCTGTGTATACGGAAAGCTGTTTTTGAAATCTGAACTCCGATCTTTATATACTCCTCAAAAACGAAGGGAAACCAAATCCGAATATTTGAAATTTGTTTTCGAAGGAGTTCCTTGGTGGGCCCGCTAAGCCCGTAGACTAGCTCAGCCTATGACTATGTAGAGTTTTGATCCCAAGTTTGGCTTAAAGCTGAATTTTTGCCCTCGAAAATACTCGTTTTCTACTTATTTTTTGTTACATAATTATTTTTTTTAATATGCTGGTGTGATGCAACGGTAGCATCTGTTTAATTTTTTTTAGTCTTTTTAAAGACAACACACAAAGGATGAGCACATAATTATCATTTTTTAACATAGCATATAATTATCATTCTATTACATGATTCAATCCAATTTATAGCCTATGATATTTTTAAAAAGGGTAAACTATCGTAATTTGGACCGGTCTTACTGTTTTTTGACTCGGGGCGAAATTAAAAAATAAACTCTTAATTTAAAAAATTAAAATATACGTAATATAAAATTTCTATTTATTAAATTAAACAAATAGTAATTCATTACTATCTTAAAAATATCAAAAATATATTTAAGCATACAAATACTTATAAAAAGCATTGCCTTCGAGCATTTCTTAATGTAAAATCATTGATAATAGTGTCAACATCAATGTTTTCCAACATATTTTTCTCGATACATAACATAGTTAGCCCATTTAATCTTTCTTGTGACATTGTTGTCCTCAAGTAATTTTTCAATAATTTCAACTTTAAAAAATTTCGTTCCGCGAATGCTACCGTCATCTGCATTGTTAATAAGATTCGATAAGCAATTGAAACATTAGGATAACAATCTGCAACTTTAGCAAACTCAAGAATTTCAAGCGCCGACATGAACCCATTTGGCAAAGTCATTTGCAACACTTACATTTTAGAAAAAAAGTCATCTGCATCAAAATTCGACATATTATTATGAAAAAAATAGTCTTAAAATTATCACAACATTCTCTTAATTTATTATCATCCAATGACTTCAACCTTGTAGAACCAATTAAAAATTTAAAACAATTTTTAAAATTTTTAAATTGTTCAAATCTATCTTTTAAAGGAGCAATCGCAATACCAACAAAAAAAATAATTAACTCTAAAATACTCTTCTGGAGATTGTATTTCTTCATCATGATTAATCTCACCAAATTGTTTTTTTCTAAAAACACGACGCTTAGTTGAAAAAGTTGGCTCTATGTTCATATCCAATGCAAGACTTTTGACAATATTTATATTTGCTTCAAACCCCTCATTTTTATAGTTTTCAAAATATGACATTACACCTTCCAACTTCTTTATTGTAGTATCAATGCACATTGATTTAGATTGCAATTTCTTACTTACCATGTTGATAGTAAATAAAATATCGTATCAAATAACCATTCCAAGTAAGAAATCAAAACTTTAAAGGGCATTAGTCAAACTTTCTGCTTCACTTTTTGTTTTAACATCATTAGCACAAAATTCATATAATTGCAACAAAGCTAATCTTATTTTTAGGAGCATGGCATTTAATAGCTTTGATACTTTTAATTTGACTTTTTCATCGAGTATCAGATAAAGATTTGACAGTTTCTGAAATATTATCACATAAAAATTTTCACCTTTTAGTAGAACTTGCAAACAATGAATATATACATTACACAATCCCAAAAAATAAAATAGCTTTAACACAAGAGTGTGTCATATCAGAAAGAGAAAGATTAAGATTGTGACAAGCACATGACATATATAAAGCTCTAGGATTTATTTCAAGCAATCTCTTTTGAACACCTTAGTATTTTTTTTTCATGTAAGAATCATTATCTTATCATTGGCCCCTCACATCATCAATATTCAACTCAGGAGACTACAATGCATTTACTAATTCATTAAAAAGCTCCAATCCAGATGTATCGTCCACTTTCAAGAACTCTAAAAAGTATTATTCTATTTTTATTTTGTTGCTTGTCATATTTACGCATTGCACTATTAGAGTCATTTGTTCTTGATGGCTTACATCAGGTGTACAGTCAAGAATAACAGAAAAATACTTTGCCTTCTGTATTATTTTTAGAATAGAAGTTCTAATACTATGAGCCAAGAGAGAGATTAGTTCATTTTGAATTTTATGACCAAGATAATGATAATGAATATTTTTATTTTTATTTTGGATACGTTTAATATGGTCTTGCATTGGCAAATCAAATTCAACAATCATTTCAATTAACCCCAAAAAATTTTCATTACTCTCATCGTAAAGTGAGAAACTAGATCCTCGAAAAGCTAAATTATTTTTAGCAAGACATTTTACAACACTTATTATTCTTATTAAAACTTGTCGTTCTTTCTCCTTTGAAATTTCTAATTGCAAATCTTTATCAAGTGTTTGATTAGTTTTTAATCTCACTCTTAATTCACTCCAAACATTCATGTTAGTCATATGTTCAATGCTATTTTCATGTTGTTCGAGTCTTTCACTAAGATGCTTCCAATCATTACATTCATCATTTGCTAAACAAATTTTGTTGTTTTGCTTTGTAAACAATTTAGAACAAAAACAATAAATTTTGTCCACATGTTTAAAATAGACCAACTATTTTCTATCGCTAATTTCTCCATTACTCAACTTTTTAGAAAAATAAGCATACGAAAAATGCTTAGAATTATTAACTAAGGGAAATTTCAAATTTAATTCTCTTATAGGTCCCTTTTTAACTAAAATATCTCTAGACTTATTATCAAGATTACTCAATTTCTAGGATCATAAATGTCCAAAAGAGGGGTTAAGTGTTATCAATTCTAAAATCTTCAACATTAAACTCATTTTGTGCTTGATTATGGTCATCTAAATTAGAAGCATCATCATCGATATGATTTAGAATATTATCATGATCATTTGCATCAGTAGCACCCACATCATTTAAATTTTCATTAGAAGGCTCTCTTACTCTATTTTTAAAGAATTTATCAAGTGCTCCCTTTTGTGATTCTATTAACTCATCTCTTTGTTTTTTTTTTCAGTACCAGAAAATATTTTTTAGGTGACATTATATGACAATGTAATTAATATAGAAAAGAACAATAGCACCTGTAAAAATGAAAAAAATCCTCGATCGAAGTATTTATATACCAAATTCGCAACACCGCAATGACTGAACTCTAAAACAATAACACCTATAAACACATGAAAAAAATAATAGGCATTTGAATTATTACATCTTAAAAAATCATTACCAAAAAAATAAATTAGCAATTTCAATGCAATTTTTTAACACAATTTTACACTTTATTTTTTTTGAAGCAAAGCTGGCACTGACAGTGCATTTGATAGAAATTTAGCATCCTTACACATTTCTTGAGAAATAAACAACAAAATATCATCTCTAAGATTCTTCCTCCCATTTACTATTTCATTCTCAATTTCACCATAAAACCATTGTAATGTCAGTTTTTGAAACTTCATTGCCTAATTATTTTACTTAAAGAAATATTTTATTTACTCAATATTCACCTAACAATCGAAATACGATTTTATTACTTCAAAACTCGTTAGTAAAAATTATCATTCAAATAAAATAAGATTTTATTTGGAACCATGTTGTATGATATGTCAAGAAAAATATACAAAAAGACATTCAATAAAAAAATATTGTTTGCAAAGATGAATTGCATGAGAAATTAATAATCAACAACATGAGAAATTATGCAAAGAAAGGCAAAGAAATTAATAATCAACAGCACTCAATATATCATAATATTTTATTTATAAAGATGAAACAAAGAAAGGCAATACAACAAAAAATTATGCACTGAATTACATGAAAAATTATGCAAAGATGAAGCAAAGAAAGACATTCAAAACCAAACTACTTTAGAATCTAAAGTAGTAATCAACGACAATACAACAAAAAAAATTAAAAATAGGGCAGCCGCGATAAGTTTGTTAAAAAAAAGAAAATTAATAAAAAAAATAAATAGCATAAAAAATAAATCTGAACAAGAATATTACCTTCAAAATTATGTTTGAATATGAAATTAAATTGAATTGGAGTTGGACCAAAGAATGAAGACGGAGAATCTGCGTATTCATACCAAAAATTTATTAAACAAATATAAAAAAATAATCTTACTTAGAATATGAAAATATATAAAAATAAGAAAAAAAATATATTGAAGACATGATCTTACCTAAAATTTTAAGAACAGACTTCAATAGGATTCAAGCACCGCAACTGATGATAGGTAATTGTGATTGTGTTTGTGAGAAATTAAATTTTCAGATGAATTGTAAAATATAAAAGAGAAGAGATTGAGAAATTAGAAAATAAGTTTGATGAATTGATGAGAAATTGGGAGATTAGAAAATTGGGTATTAAAAGAGAAAAAATAACGTTTAAAAAAATTTTCGTTGATATGGGAAACTGGAAAATAGGATTGATGAATTGATGGTGACAATTTAGAAAAACAGAAATTTAACCGGTTAGTTAAATTTTTTTATTTTGGAAAGAAAATTTTTATATTAGTATTTGATGGGAAGTAAAATTATTATTAATTAATATAAAAAATTAATAATTGGCCTCATTATTTTACTTAACAGTTTTTTTAATTATTATAAAAATTTATGGGCTCATTATTTTATGTAGCATTTTTTTAATTATTATAAAAAATAAAGGATAATTAATATTATTTTTTTAAAAATATGGGCCCTGGGCAGGCGCCCCTGCTGCCCCGGCCCAAGGCCGGCCCTGACCGTAATGCTCACTTATGTTTCGGTTGTGTACACTTTTGCTCACCGATTTTAAAAATTGAACTTTATGCTCATGTACGTTTTCGGGGTGTAAACTTATACTCACTAAAATATTTTTCACCATTAACATTTAACGAAAAGCTGATCTAGTAAGTTAAAAAATAAAACAAATTACACATGTATATTCCACGTGTAATGACAACTAAAATAAAACAAATAAACTCAATTCTTATAAAGGCTCTCTCTTCCCCTTTCCTTTAACCCTAAAACAATTCACAAAACAAAACATCTAAAGACTTTTTTCTTTAACCCTAAAATAATTTTCTGGAGGAGGAGGAGGAGGAGGAGAAAAAGAAGAAAAAAATAAAAGCAGACGATGAAGTACCCATTTATTGTTGTGGTCAGCAAGCGAAACTAATCACTGCTTGGACTAATGAGAACCCATGTAGGAGATTTTTTGGGTGTAAAAATTATGGGAATGGTAAGGATGGCGGCTGTCGTTTTTTTGCTTGGTATGATGCACCTGTCAACCCGCGTGCAAGAATAGTCATGGTTGGCCTCTTAAAGTGTAACGCCCCAGGTTTAGGGGTCAGATGTTACTCGGGTAAATCGGGTTCGAGTCGTGGGTTCGTTTTAAAATTTAATTAAGTGTTAGTTTAAATTAAAAGGGTTTGATTTCATTAAGGGCAAACTTGTAATTTTCAATTAAAAAGAAATAAGATGAAGAAAAAAGGGATTTTTGAAATATCATCCATTTTCTTCTTCCTCTTCATTTCATGTTAAACCCTCCTTATCCCCTAAAACACTATTCCATCAAATCCTACCATCATTTCAAGTGTTCTCTTGAAGGTAAGCACGTTTTTGAATTCTCCTCACTATTTTCAACATTTCCATGGCTTTAGTTTTCATAGAAATCCTCTTTCAAGGTTTTTATGTTTTTCAAGTTTTTGAAGAAAAACATGAAACTTTAGTGGATTTTCATTTTGTTTTGATGTGTAGAGTTGAATTATGAGTTAACCTAGCCTGAAGGTACATCATATCTCAATTTGGTTGATTTTTGTTAAGAATCCCGAAATTGGGTTTGGGGGTATTTTAAAAGTGTCAAAACTTGTATTTTTGAAGTGGTTTTATGAAGGGTTGAGGGGCTGATGATATAATGTTATTAGGAAAGTATTTTGAGGATGTTTGGAAGTGTTTTGGGCATTGGAAGTTGTGGTTTTCTGCTGGGTAATTTGGGTATACGAAAATGAAGGAGTTGTGTTAGCTCATGGGTTGAAAGTGTGGTAAATGGGTTTTAGAATTGTGTCTTGATTTGTGATAGTGATTTTGGGGTTGAATGATTGAGTAAATTGTTGTTTTTGATTGGCTAGAACCAATGGAAAACATTGGAGAGGCTTCGGGCACGAATCCGGAGAATTTGGAGATTTGAGATTGGTGTTCGGCTTCCGTTTGGGTTGCAACAGTGAGTGGAAATGTTTAACTTTGTTTTGTTTTAGACATGGGATTCCTGGGGGTTCGGGTGGAGCCTTGAGGGCTCACCTAAACCCAAGTGTAAGTTTACCACTCATACTTTAATGGTTATGTGTTGATGTGTGATTAATCATTGTGTTACCATGTGCATTGTGGATTGCCTTTACATCTGTTGTTGTGTAGTCGTGTTGATGTCGAGCCTCACGTGATAGTTGTCATAACTACAGTGATGAGTGGTCCCACCGGTAGTGACTAGTAGTAGAGTAAGGTGATGAGTGGTCCCATCGGAAAACTACTAGTCGAACGGTGATGTGTGGTCCCACCGTGTGTGTTGGTTGTGCATGTGCAAACCATGTAGTTGTCTTGTTGTGATACCTTTCATACATTCAATGGTTTACTTCTCATTTAAGAAAAGTGTTTTTAAAACTGCATGCTTGTTGAGTTTTAGAGCTTCGCTCACTAAGCTATCAAGCTTACGCTCTCATTTTTCCAACATGCAGATCGTTAGAGTTCGGGAGGCAAGTGGGCAAGGGAGGAGCCTTTTTGGAGTTCTCAAGTAGCTCATGTATGATCTATGTCTTGTAATAATGCCTAGACGATGGGGGTACTAGACTCGTTTGGAGTTGGGGTCAAACTCCTTAGTTTGGTTTTGTTAATGAATGAACATGTTGAGTTGTTGATGCTATGTTGGATATGTTTATGCTTTTATGTCGTGGATTGAAAACCATGTCTACTTCGTTGCTTAAATATCTTGTGTTTGAGAGTCCATGACCTTGATCTATGAATGCTTATGTGATTGTTTAAAAGTATGTGAAACCTTGCCATGATATGCCTAGTTGAGTGTTCATTACTTTGAATGGAATGGTAAAGTCAAGTATGTTTCTATGCAAGTTTCTACCCAAATGCCTATCTTGATATGTATGCCATGTTAGTTCGTTTAAGTAGTCTCGCATGATCTATCTTGCTTGTCAAATGTTGTTTGAGTGTATGATTGTGGTTAGGGAGTCGTAAAAAGCATTTAGCGTTGAGTCTTGGTTCGTTTCTCTGCAAATTTGAGTCTTGCAGTGCAGGGCATATCGGTACGCCCAAGGGCTGTATCGATACGGTCCTACACTTTGGGACTCAGACTTGGCTTAGCGTACCGATACACGGGGGTGTATCGATACGCCAAAACCTCTCTGGAAATATGAGATTTTGTCGAGATTTTGGCGTATCGGTACGGGCTCTAGGCGTTTCGGTACGGCCATTTATCGTTGACCGCGAGATGTTGACTAAGGAGGGCGTATCGGTACGGTCAACCAGAGTACCGATACGGTCTCCCTAGGTTGACTTGGGACAGTTGACCTGGTCAAGGCGTATTGATACCCTCTACTAGTGTATCGATACGGCCCGTTGAACAGAGTAAAATGGGACGTTTCAAATTGTTTGTTTGTTTGCTTCGCATCGCTTGTTGTCTTTCCGCTGTCGTATCACACATAGGATGCATGAATACCTTTAGACTCGAACCGATCAGTCGTCCAGACCGGGACGAAGGGGTTACATAAAAAAAACTGAAGAAGATGAAGAAGGCAAGATTTATAGAACGAATTTGTTAGTTATGTCTATTGATTCTATGTGTGATGATTATGTGAGTTTTGAAGTAATGTAATATGAATTTAGGGTTCATAAAAGTTTAGGGTTGTTTTTGGTATGAACACAAACTGATTGTGTTATACTGTTAGAGATTTAAAGTTGTTTAAGGTATTTTAGTTGTTTTAAAAGTAATGTTTCGATCAGTTCAAGTTCAATTTAAGGCATTTTGTATTCAATTGTTGAATCAAATTTTAAGCATTTTACATTTATTTATTCAGTGGTAATTTATTACATATTTATTACATGAAAAAAAGAAATATATTGAAGGTAAAATTTTATTGAACTTTAGAAGTATAAGTAGGGGTGTTCAAACGGTCGGTTAAACCGAATTAACCGACCAAACCGAACTAATTCGGTTAAATGGTGGATTCGGTAAAAATCACGTTTTCCCTTTCATTTTGATTTTTAGTTTACAATAATTTTACTCTTTTCCCATTTCATTTTGATTTTGATTTTACAATAATTTCATCATTTCCCCTTTCATTTTGATTTTTATTTTATAATAATTTTAATTTTTTCAGATTTTGATTTCTGAGATTTGAAATAAATGAAACTCATAATTTGAAGAAAAAAAAATAGAAATTGAAAGAAAGGCAACTTACACCAGTGTAAGTCAGTTTTTTAATTTACTAAACAATCAACATTGTCTTACACCGGTGTAAGTAAGTTCTTTAATTTAAAAAACAATCAACACTGTCTTACACCAGTGTAAGTCAGTTCTTTAATTTACAAAACAATCAACACTGTCTGACATCGGTGTAAGTCAGTTCTTTAATTTACTAAACAATCAACACTGTCTTACACTGATTTATTCATTTTAATGATTTTTATTGTGTAATAATTTTGATTAAGAAAACTAATAAATTTCGGTTAATTCGAAAACTGACCGAATTAACTGAAATTTATTCGGTTCGGTTAATATATTTTAAAAAAAGTTCGATTCTATTAACGGTTAAAGATTTAAAAAATTCAGTTAATTCGGTTCGGCCACCGACCGAATTAACTATTTGAACACCCCTAAGTATAAGCACAAGTATGTGAGCTAATTCAATATATAAGTTCCAAAATAAGTTTACAAAATAAGTTTGTAAGGCCTAATTCAAAATAAGTTCACAAAAGAAATTACAATGCAATGGACATCATAGACAGATTCAACACAGTTCACAAAAGATATTGCAATGCAATGGACATCATAAAATTAGGTTATTCACAAAATATAAGTAGGGTTCAGTTGTGCATAGGGGTGTAAACGAGCCGAGTCGAGCTCGAGTAGTGTTGAGCTCGACTCGAGCTCGAAAAGCTCGAAGCTGAGCTCGACTCGAAAGCTCGCGAGCTCAAAATTATTGAGCTCAAGCTCGAACTCGAAATCAAAAATGAAACTCGAACTCGAACTCGAAAAGCTCGAACTCGAAAAATCGAAAGGCTCGAATTCCAAAAGCTCGAAAAGCTCGAATTCCAAAAGCTCGAATTCCAAAAGCTCGAACTCGAAATATTCTCAAACTTATGTAGGAGCTCGATTCAAGATTGAAAATCTCAAATATTATGTCTATTATTACTAGAATATTTTTTTAAAAAAATTAAATAACTTAAAACTAAATTTTATTAATCTATTATTTTTAAAAATAAAAAATAGATATTTAAATATTATTTTTTCGAGTAGCTCATGAGCTTTTCGAGTCGAGTATCGAGTAGCTCGACTCGGCTCGTTAAGAACTCGAGTCGAGTTCGAGTTCGAGTCGAGTCCAATCGAGTCGAGCTTTGACCGAGCTTTGACCGAGTCGATCTCGAGTAGCTTGCGATCTGTCTCGTATCATTTACAGCCCTAGTTGTGCAGCTTCAATGCCTAGTTGAAGCTTGTGATTCTTTAGTTGGAGAGTTGGAGACAATTGATTGCTGACTTGAAGGAATGTTAGGCATCCATCTAACAATAGTTGGTGGATCCATCGATTTTCTCCTTGTTGGTAGTTTTTGCTTTCGAGGTTGCTGTTGGTGGGATGATGAAGCTTGGTGCTGGTTGGATGGAGGATGTTGATTTGCACGAGGGTGGGATGATGAAGTAGGTCTTTTTACAGGTTGATTTGCACCAACCACACCTCTACAAGTTCATCTATTGTGACCATTTTTGTCACATTTGGTGCAGTTGCCCTGTTGCCCCCTCTTACTCAGCTTTGGATTATTAACTTCATCAGCTTCTTTGTGCCTGTTTTTAGTTGGCCTCCTAATAAATAGTGGCAGTATTAGCTCCATGTCAGTTATTGGAGTCTACTATTCAGGACCTGTTTACAAATAGAAAATAACTATAAATTACATATAGTGACAAATAAAAAAGTATTTCAGGAAAGTTACTAAATGAGGGACAATTCCTTTCACAGGAGAAATTATGTTGGAGTATATGACAATTTGAGTACTCTTGTAGTAGCACTCATTCACATAACTTTCGGGTCTTCTATTAGTCTCGAGAATGGTCGAGACTTCATGAATACAAGGGATGTAACACCCGGGTTTAGGGGTCGGGTGAAAATAGTATTTTAATATTATTTCGGGTTCGGTTTTGCAATTTAAATAATAAAATATTTTTTTTATGGGCCTCGGGATTTCAAAATGTTTAAGGCTATGTTGGGCCTACCTCTTAAGTCCAAATTCATGGGCTTTAAGAGATGTGGGTTTGGCCATTCATTAATGGCATTTTAATAAATAGTTGGTCTTCCAACTAAAACCCATTTTAATTTTAATTCCCTACTATTCAAATAAACAAAAATCCCATCTTCTTCCCCAAACTTCAAAATCCAACGACAACTTCTCCCTTTCCATGGCTTTCACTATTCTATCTCATTTCTCCTCCATTTTGGCTCGGTTTTGAAAGGTAATTACATTTCCGACTTGCTCTCATCTTCCTCTACTTGGAAGTACAAATAGATTTCATTTTCATCAATGTTTTAGAATTTGGGTTTTTCAAAGTTTTGGTTAAAGGTTGTGACTTTATGATTCTTTATCAAAGCTTTTGATTTATTATGGTTAGATATGTTGTCTAGGAACCATAAGGTCCAACATATATGATTTTTAAAGTGTTTTATTGAGATTCCCGAATTTGGGTATGAATGGGGTTTTTGGAGGGTTTTGGGTGAGTTTTGGGGGTTGTTTTAGGTGAAAATTGATAGCCCAATGGTAGTACTATGGTTAGGGGTTGATTTGGGATCATTTGTGGGTGCATTGGGTGTTGGAAACATGGTTTTTGAACATGGTTTTGGGGCTGTCCGAGATTGCAAAGTATGGGGTTTGGTCATGGCTTGCAACATGGTGAATTGTGATTGAAATGTATTCCGGGTTGGTCTTTTGATGTTGGGCTGATTTGGAATTGTTTGAAATGTGTTTGAGGTTGTTTAGAAGCGGAAATTTGTGTTGGAGAGGCTTCGGGAAGAAATCCGGAAATTTGAGGGAGGTTGATTGCTTGGCTTGGAGCTTGGAAGCTTAGGTGAGTGGTTAAATACTTTTAAATGATTTTCAAGTGTTGGTTCAAGCATGTGAACTATGTTGGGATTGGTAGACCCACCTAGAGTTGGGATTAGGGTGGTGGCCTAATCCCAAACTTTAGTTAGAGACCTTGGTTGATCTTTAAAGTGTTGAATTATGCCTCATGTTTAATCATGCTTATGGTGGTTATGCTTATGTTGTTATACATGTATATGGAGGTATAGCTTAATGCATTGTTACATGCATGTTGATGATAAATGTGATAGAGATATACATATGTATGAAATATGATGTGATAATTGTGTTGTTGAGATGCATGTAGTGTTGACATGTGTAATGATGTTATGAGGTGATTGTATGATCCGAGGATCATGGTGGGTACATGCTAGGCATGGAAATGTGGTTTGTGCATGACGGTGAGTCATGGTGAGTACGTGCTAAGCACGAAAGTTATTATGAAATGGTATTGTGAAAGAGTAATGAAATGTATAGTATTGGCACTAGTATGCTTGGGTACAAATGATCGATCATTAGGATGTTTAGTGTGCACACGTGAGTCAAAATGCGCGCGTGGTCTTGATGATGGTAGTCATCAAGATGGAGTACGGGTTCGCCCGGAAATCTTCTTATATATTTATATGTCGGTGATGAGTGGAATCCCATCGACGGGGCGTGAGGATGAGTGGAATCCCCTCCGCGTGAAATGAGGCGTGAGGATGAGTGGAATCCCCTCCGCGTGAACGGTGATGAGTGTAATCCCACCGTCAGGTAATGGTTGTGTTGTTGGATGTGAGTTCCAACGGTTATCCGCGTATTCGAGTCATAGCTAGGTGCCAATACAAATTGTAGTTTATGTTGCCAATATGTGGTTAATTGTGAGCCAATGTGATTTGGGATGTGTTGCTAACATGGTTTAATATATGTGATTTCATATGTTGTGGATTTAAACATGTTGAGCATGACATGATATTGAATATATGTTCATGCATCATCTATATTTATGGCTCGCGTGGATCGGAGGTAAGATCATGCATTTTATCTTGGTTGTAGCTCGTGCTTGGACCCTGCATTGTCGAAGGTTTGTTTTATGAGCTTACCCTCACTAAGCTTTTATGCTTACGCTCTCTATTGTTCGACAATGCAGATCAATGGCTTGTGGGTGGTAAGGGCAAGGAAAGGCCTTCAAGTGTTGCTTATGGTTAGCTCAAGTATGATGATTAAATTTAAAAATTGTAATAGTAAAGCAATGGGTTAGGTGTCGTAGTATGATGCTTTTGGAATGTATTGTTGTTGTTGTTGTTTAGAAGCATGTTAGACTCCTCATATGTGTTTGTTAATTTGGCTTTTGGATGTATGCCTTGCTTGAAATCATGTTAGTATTTTGCTATCTAGAATTGCCCAAGTGTTGGATATGTTAAAGCTTAATATCTATAATGACATGTATGGTTGTGTGGCAATGTGATGTTGTGCCTTGGTGTTTAGTCTTGTTATGATGATGCTCGAGCATGCTTGTATGTTGGTTGCCTTTAAAATTGTTGTTAGTATGTTGTTGGAGGTTTCAGAGGTGTTTTGGGGCACCCTTGTGCCTTAAAACAGCCAAAATGAATCTGCAGACAGGGGGCGTTTCGGAACGGGCCATCCTGTTTCGGAACGGTCCCTTTGCATTTGGCCTGTCGTTTCGAAACGGATGGGGGCCGTTTCGAAACATTTTTGCTACTGGAATTTTGAGAAATTGGCGAGATGAAGGCGTTCCGAAACGGGCCTTTGATGTTTCGAAACGGTCAAATCTCGTTGACCGCGAGAAGTTGACCGTTAGGGTCGTTTCGATACGGGTCACCCCTGTTTCGAAACGGTCACCCCATGGTTGACCTTGGCCTGTTGACTAAGTCAAGGCGTTTCGGAACACCCTAAGGGCGTTTCGAAACGGCCTGCTGTAAAGGACTAAAATGAGCTGTTTAATGTTTTGGTTGGTCGGAGTATGTTACATTGTTTGTATCTTCCGCTGCTATGCTTCACATAGGATTTAATTATGCCTATAGACAAGGTAAAATAAAAAGGAATTTTCTGGGTCGTTAACCGAGGGGAAGCCTTAACGGGTTTCGCTTCGATTTTCCCCGTGTGGCCCACTCGGACCGGTCAAGCGTCCGGACCGGGACGAGGGGGTTACAAGGGATACCAGTGAGGTTTTATTTTCTACATGAACATGAACTCTGCACAAGGTCCACAACATGCTGGTGCCCAGGACCAGCTTGAACTTGGTACCTCTCTCCACCAGCACGTATGGCCCAACACCTAAATGCAATACAAAAAGTCAGTGAATACAATTATGTCAAATTAAGTTAGTAAATAAAATTAAGTCAATAAAGAACATGCATGATTGTTCAGTAATGATTTCTATTTTTTTTGAATTTTGGCACACAGTAGACCTGGCCACTTTTCAGCTTCCTTCTATTTTACTAATAATTTTTTTCATAAGTTTAGTTCTAATAATCTCCATCATTGTCAGAATAGACTTATCTCGAGCCTCTAAAATTACCTATATAAGAGAAGGTAAGATAATGTTAATAATTAATTAACTTTAAAATATTTTAAGTAGTTAATTAAATTTAAAATAGCAATTTTACCTTGTTGAAAGACTCGCAAAGATTATTGAGAAGCATATCAGACTTGATCCTAGAAAAGAAATGTGATCTCGAGCAGGGTTCAACTTATTAACCCAATCATATGCATCATCAGAAAGGTTCTTCAATTGTTCCATTGCAACTTCAAATTCTCGTAAATAAATAGCTCGAGCAACCCTTCAAACAACATCTTTAAGAGCTTTTCCTTTGTGAAGCTCCTTAAAATTATTGTATATGTGCCTCACACATTTCTTATTCTCTGCATTAGGGAGTACATCATCGATAGCTTCCACAAGTCCCTATAATAGAAAATAAATAAAATTTATTAAAACTATAAATAAAAGATAGAAAACATAGATACAAATTAGAGGGGTACCTTCTGTTTATCAGACATCAAACAAATGTTGCAGGAATTGTTGATCTCCAAGTCATTTATGAGAATGTCTAAAAATCAGTACCAAGATGCATAGTTTTCACTCTCTAATGTTGCATATGCTATACAGTAAATGCCATCATTTGCATCTATGTCTACTGATGTTAGCAAGTACCCTTGAAAATAACCTTTTAAGTAACAATCATCTACACTAATTATCCTCCTACATCCTGTCATGAAATCAATTTTACAAGCTTGGAGACAAATGTACATCCTTTGAAATAATCTACAATCCATATGGCAAATAATAGTTGTTTCAGGATTTGTAGTCCTCAACTCAAGTAAGTATTCATAAATCCTTACATATTGTCTTTTTGATTTCCTTCAATCATTTCAATTGCCAAATTTTTTATCCTAGTACAAGTAACATGTGACGGTCAAATAATAAATTTTTCATAAACATCTTTTCGAAGTGATCTTACAGGGTAATTAGTGTTAACCATAAATTTTCTTATGTAATATTTTGCCATCCAACGTGATCTGATATTTCTATTATTAGTTACTTTAAAACAATTATGAAAATCAACTAAAGTTTTAATCTACCAAGTGAGATCTCTATTGTCCTTGGGATTCATTGGAGTTGCCCACAATTTTCATGGACATGTATCCTTATGTATAGCTTGAAGCCTCTTTGGATCATTAACCTTAAGCTTAACTTGGACCCTATTGACCCTCCTATAATGTTTTATTGCTTCCTTCAGTACCTTTTTATCAAAAAATATTAAACCCTTACTAAATTTAGGATTGATCATATCATTTTCAGTATTAAACTCATTAAATCTAGGGCCATTAGAATCAGAATCATGACCATTGGGAAGTTCATCAGATCTATCAGTATCTGTTTCTGACTCAGAGTTCATCCTAACACCATCAGGCCCAAAATCATTCATTTGCCTTTGAATCTTAACTCTTATATTTTCCTACTGTAGTCCCTCTTCATCAAACCCAAGTTTAATATCACTAACCTCAAATTGTTCTACATTTTCTCTTCTTTAACATATTCATCAACTTCATCCTCATCCTCATCCTCAACTTATACTTCATCTTCTCTATTCTCATCTTCATTACTAATTTCACCATTCTGTTTTTGCTGAAGATATATATGAATGTATCTATTCTTAGGAAGGATGTTGACTAATGTCATGCAATCAGAATTCTTTTGCAATGACCTAAGAGAAATTTTAGATAAAGCAGCACCCGAAATTCTCCAGTATAAATTAAAAAGACCTTCTAAACCTAATTTTTCAACCATGTCACAAAATTGAAATGTAAAAAAAAATATCACAGTTAACATGGTCAAAATACACTACAGATGAGGAGGTGTATTTCACTGTGGTAGAAAAGATAAACTCACCATCATAATGAATAACACAGCTGAAGTTGTCTGAATCAGGAGCTGTAAAGTATATAGTAAATAAAATTCATTAATTTTTCTATTTTATTAATATATTATTGTTTTAGTAATATGAACATTTAGTATCACATTTACTACTTTAGTACTTTAAATTATTTAAATGAGTTACTACTCTTTTACTATAAAGTTGTCACTGTTTTAGTATACAATTGTTATAAAGTTATTATAAAATTATTATAAAGTTGTTATTATTTTAGTGTCAAGTTATTATAAAGTTGCTATTGTGTACTTAACAATTAACATAGTGTTGGATAATCTATAAACATTAAATTAATTATAGTGGACCATTAACAGACTAATCACATAACAGACCAAATATACCAGACAAAATATCAATAATAGTTTATTGTTAACATACTAGAAAAGCATCAACACATTAGACCACACAAAGAAATAATATTATAACAATGGTCCACATCAATAGTTTATTCAACATTTAGTGCTTCAAATACTTTCACTCAACTATTGAATCATGCAAAACAGTGGAGAATGAAAGATAAACATACTGTTGAGAGCAAAATCAAGTGTAAAAATAAACATCGAATAGAAAAAGTCTTAATAAACTAACATAACATGTGCAAAATGTCTCATTAACTCTATTGCAAACAAAACACCCAAAAGTAGATGACACTTACGATAATCCAATGCATTATCTTATTTTTCGCAAAGCCTCGGTCTAATCATTTTTGCTAACTCCAACTCTAAAAAACTTAAAAACACGTTTTATCAGAAACAAAAAACACAATGGTCAAAATAATGCCAAAAATATAAAACCTTGATATAAAAACAATAACCTTTCAATACCCTAATATAAAATTTATAAAACCCAAAGCAAGAACATGAAAATGAAAAACACAATCCAAAATATAAAAATCAAACCAAAATATAAACCTAGAGCAGACACTTACCCTTTAAATACTTTTGTGAAATCGATAGAAATCGTTCTGCAAGGGTCACTAGAACACCGGTAGTAACTGTAATCAGCAATCCTTTTTGATTTTGCCCATAACCGAAAGAATTTTGTTCCGTAATGAGGATATTTTCCAGAGAAAACCCTTGATTTTCTCTAAACCTTTTTCTTTTTTTTCTCAGAGTACAATGAACCCCCTCATTAACCTTTGATAATTATGGTTACCCTAAAGGTTAATTAATAAATAAATTTGTTTGTTTTATTTTAGCTCTCAATACACTTGGAATATACATGTGTAATTTATTTTATTTTTTAACCTGCAAGATCAGCTTCCCATTAAATGTTAACGGTGAAAAACGTTCTAGTGAGTATAAGTTTACACCCCGAAAACGTACATGAGCATAAAGTTTAATTTTTAAAATCGGTGAGCAAAAGTGTGCACAACCCAAACGTAAGTGAGCATTACGGTAGTTTACCTTTTTAAAAATATCACGTGACACTTTTCGATCAAAAGAATAAATAATTCAAGAAAATCTATCTGGTCCTCAAATTCTTATACTTGCGTTAGAAGAGGAGGAATATTTTCATGTGTTGTTTTTGATGAAATTCCCGTCATATGTTATCATTGGTGATGGTTTCTAAGTTATATAAGTTGAATCCTATCATTTCCACGTGTGATCAAAAGCTCTTGCAATTAAGTTTATCGTCTTGGAAAGTGACCTTGTCCCCCTTGAGAATGATCATAACTATTTTGTGAATTTTAAGAGACTTTTTTGTGGGGAAATCCTCTCAAACTTCAACTTGTCAAGTTATTTCTTAAGTTCATGTTTATATTATTATAGACGAATGATCTGGCTTTTCATCTTTTTGTACAATCATTGAAATCCATATGAATTGGCTTTGTCTGAATGTTCTTCACTCTATAAGCTTGGGGTTTGGCCTTGCATCACATTTACCGTTTCAGACTCGAACCACCGTTCATGTCTGAATCATCTCTAACTCTATAGTATCTGTTGATAGATATTCTACACACCGGTCTTAATTCACCAATTCTTTCTTGATGGGCATTAAAGGGACTGTTTTCTCATGTTATACGAGAACGTCTGCATTGTATTTGTAGTTGGTATTTATAATGTAAGATATTATAGGAAAAGAAAAATAGTGTTAAAACATTGTTTAGCTTCATCTCGCACTTGAATTCAATTCTACACCCACCACTACAACTGTTAACTCAATGAAACCAATAAATGCTGCTCAACAGTCTTAAGATATGTTAGTTGCACCATAATTTCTTATTAATCTCCATAAACCCATTCAGGTTTCTCCTGTGTACACATCGAAGGCACTTGACTGGTTTTTTATTAAAAAAAAAAAGTCCCTGGCTTTTGGTGTGTCATCTGGATGATCAGAGACTGGTTTAACAAAACGGGTACAGCGACGGAGTTTCGGGGCCGTATTTATGGGATAGCTATTGAGCCACCATTTTCTTACCCACTATAATATCCGTTTGCTTAAACAATATTAGAATATAAAGCATTACCATGTATGTACAATCATACAAGCCAGTACTATGTAAGTTAATGTCAGTTCTCTCTCGGTTGACATTTTTCATTGGGGATAAGAAGCTTATATATAAATTATGTGTACATATAAATCAGCTAAAACATCTAGAAAAGACTATAAAGCTTTTCGAGACGAATTAAGAGATACAAATTTAATTAACACACGTTGGAGTGGATTTGTTATCCTAAACATAAAAAGAACTTGATTGACCTTACTAGCACAGGAGGCTAAGCCTTTGCTTGAATAGCTTTGGAGGGCCTTGGTCTGGTGGGTGCATGAATTTGCAGTTAGGGCATGAAGGTGATGACTTGCAAAGCATCACCAACATGTGGCACCGCATGCACACCGTTGCTACCATCTCTTGCCCTTGCTGATCATCCTCCTCCACCGCCAACCATGAAAGGTTGCGAGTTAGTCCTCCCGATGAGTTGATCTTCTTATCGACCGAACCGGCCATCGTGGGGCTGACAGAGTTTTGCTTGTTGAATAATTGGTGATCTGTTGTGTTAACTTTCCTTACCGATGAATCACATGGTAGGTTTAGCTCAAGGTCTAAGCTCATGTGACCAGGGCTTGGGGGTTCAGGGCTTCTCCTTGGATCCTTACAAGTTCTCGTATGAGTCCTAGTATTATAAAAGTGTATCTGCCCTGACTGAACACAAAAGAAAGCAAAGCAACTATAAGGTTATAGGGGTTGTTTATGTAACAGTATACTACTGCTGAAACATATTCTTCATCTAATTATACATATAATATATGTATGTATGTATACCTGAATATCAAGACATCTTTGCCACTCCAAAGGTAATGGAGTCTCGAGCTGTAGCTCCATATCGAACATCGATTTCATGCTTTCAGGTTTTGATCGCTTGTCTGAAGTTTCTTCAAGATCATCTTGTGAATCTTCCAACTTTCTCTTCTTTGATGAATTCTCAAACTCCGGGATCGTATTTCTGATCATATCTGGAGGGGAGAGGAGGGCTTGAAAGGAAATCATATAGAAATTAAGAACCACTCCAAAGCTAGCTATACAGTTTAAGCTATCTCGGTTTTCTGTCTTTTCAGATAGAGTGATCAAATGGGAGAAATGGTTTAGGTGGTTATATAGGCTGAAATTTGGGGTGTAAGGGCAAAGTTATTGATGGTAGAAAACCAAGGGCCTACCTATGCATGACGTGCATTCCAAGTTGGCCTTCAATTAACTACACTGCTTCAACCCAAGCTGCTGCCATTCAAAGCTTAGATGTGAAGTTCTAACCAACCTCTCTCTTTGGTCAATTATACATAAATTTCACCTGATCCTGATGGCTCTTAGAACCCCTGCCGATTCAAAACTAAATCATGATCGTATATGCATTTCCGGCTCATCCTCATCACATTCACAGGCATAACAAATCAAATACTATCTTAACAAACATCATCATAATCAACCACGGTGAATACCGACAGTGAAAAGATCTAAAACGGTATCGTGTCACGGTCGCTATTTAAATCCCGGAAAACCTAAGCTTAAACTTTGCTTACGTGGCACAGCGTGGGGTTTCTAACTTTTGAAGCCATACTTGACACTTGACAGTGAGGTGAGCAGAGGCAAAAGTTGTATTTAGTTTTGGATACTTAAGAAAGGCGGTGAGAGGTGTGGAAGGGGGGAGCTATGGACATTAAATGAGCAGAGTCTGTAAACAGTTGAAAGGGGGGGAACTTAGCCTTGAATGCCAATGGATCTTTAATAACATACAATAACTTCAACTTCCACAATCGGGTCACTCAAAGAAGTAAAACTTTTAAAGCTTTCAACACCCTCCTTTTGCTATTTCAACAAATCCCCATATCAATTAATCAATCCATGAACTCTAGCTTTTAAAGCTCTCAGCTATATCCAAATAAAAATTAAATCTTTCCCATCAGCTAAAACCACCATTCCATGCCTATCAATGATCTTAAGATCCCCAAAATCCCACCTTTTCCCCCCTGTAAGCAGTTTAATCCTCTTGCACCAGCAAGTTTCCAATTGTCCGTACAAGTTTTCTAAAATATAAAACCAATAGCATCCAAATCTGTCACTATATTCATACATATATTGAACTCGCCCGTGATACGGGGAAAAGAAAAGGTGTTCAGTTGAAAAAGGAAGACGGGGGTAAGTAGTTTTTGATTGTATGAGGAACAAGATGAAAAGCAATATCGAAAATTTCACCAACCAAATATAAATTGGTGAGGGACCCTAAATAGAGACTAGACAGCAGATGGCATAAATACCCAACCCATTCAACGTTGCGGTTGTAATTTTTCTAAAATCAGGCAGTTTTCCTAACCTAATCAACCCATCCGGGGATTGGAAATTAGTAATAATCTTGAGCAAAAACAAAAGGAAAGGGTTGAAATGCAATTAGAAAAAGGCAGGCATTGAGGGAGTCTACCTGCCTTCATTAACTCCCCGTCTTGAATTCACATAAATGCAGAATTCAAGGGGATGACCATTGGAAACCCACCTCGCTTTCGATTTCATCGTCACCGGTTTCCCCCTAGTCGCGTTTTAATGCTCTCAACCCAACTCTTCTTCCCTTCATTTATGTTGGTCTCTCTCCCCCATTCTTAATTTCAAAATCACTTCCCACTTATGAGAATAACTGTCAGAATCTACCACTCTCACTAATAAATCACATGCCAATCCTTTACATCCCCAAATTCATACACCCCCTTCTCACTTTGTTAAAACTCCCTAGTCCCTACCATGCACCAATTCAATGAATAATTCATTTGATTTACCGGCCCCAATCTCGGCATTTTTACTCAATTTTTCTGCCTTTTAATAATATTTAACACTCAAAAAATATTAATTCTTGATCTAATATCGTTTGCAGATCTCGTTTTTGAATGTGGTACCACGAGTTTCATTAAAAAACAAGAATTTATAAAAATCGTCATTTTAATATGACGCAAGTTCTATGAATTCTTTTTATAGACATTCGTTATTAATATAGCGAGTTCTATGACTTTGTATTTTTTAGTGACACTGATCATACCAGTTAGAAGAGTGCCTACAATGGGTGCTAGATTGAAAAAAAAATGCTTTTAGGTGCCATATATGTGAATAATATTAAAAAATGATTTTAACATTTGGGTAAATAAGACCAAATAGAAATCATCTGTCTTTTTCGGTGCCCCTATTTATTTCTCTCACTGAAAAATTAGGTTTAAAATTTAAGGTGATGATTAGTGTTGAGAGAAGTATGTGTATGATGTATTTTTAGGGTTTATAGTTTAGGATTTAAAATTTAGAGTTAGAGCTTAGAGTTTATTTTTTTAATATTGATGTATAGAAAGAGCCACCGAAAAGGACATATGATTTTTTGTTAAAAAAAATACTCAATCCCCTTGTCAACATTACTATTACCTGGGCATTAGCAACTAAACACCCCATACCTGTTGGATAAAAAAACCCCTAGCTAACTATATCCCTATTCATAGAATCAACGATTGCTGAAATTTTAGATCTTTAAATATTTAAATTTGATTTTAATTATGTGTTATTATATCTTACTTTAATTTAAATGCATCATGTGTTATGTTCAATAAAAATTATGTTGAAAAATGCATCATGTTTAAGTCGATATTATTAATCTTTGGTCAAAAAAGTCTATATTATTAATTATAGTAAAATATTTTAATTTACAAAAAGTCTCATTTTTGAAACAAAATACTTAATCGTTTTACACTAAATATTAATCTAACACGTAACATTAATCGCTTGCAAAATTTTGATTTTGTCATGGATGAAAATTATGAATTATGCATTTACTAAATATAAAACTTTTTCAACTGTGCTATAAACATATATATTTGTTGCCTTTCCGTTAAGTAAATTGGTATAGGAGAGAATATGAAAACTTTGTAAACCCTAATCTAAATTAGGGAAACAAAATGATCTAATTGCATCTTCTATAAAAGAGGTTATTAATGCTGTTGGTTGTGCCTTACGAACTAGCTAGTAGTCACCTGTCACTTGTATTATTTATAATAATGATAAGTGGTGACGTCCATTTTCGCCCTTTAACTAATAATTATAATTTCTTTGGTTACAATAACTATAAATTTTTATTGACCAACGAATATCTTTAAAATATTTTTTAAAGTTATTATAATAAAATATCAATATAATGGTATTGGGCAAGTCTAACGTACAACAGATCTAGAGTGCGGTTAAAAATGATAAGTTTCAAAATTTGTCTAAGAACTTAAAATGTTAAACTTTTTTTTATAACATTTTATGTTGATTTTTCGTGACTTTTGACAAGTTTCGATACTTGCTTTTTTTATATAACATTTTAAGTTCTTGGACAAAGTATCGAAACTTGTCAAAAATCACAAAAAACTCAACCTAATCTGTTATCTGAAAGTCTAATATTTTAGGATTTTGGACAAATTTTAAAACTTATCTCCTTTCAGTGGTACCCTAACTCACCCAATGATATTGATGAAGTTGGATAAAAAAGAAAATAAGTGGCTTGTAATTTGATTGATATTGTTGTTGTAATATTTAGAAAGTCATGGGTTTTAATGTACTTAATCATAATTGGTCTCGAGATAGAAAGGGAAAATTATGGGTAATTTAGTCATTACATTTTATACTTTCAAAAAAAGGGAAAATATACTTAATGTTATAAATATTTTTTATTTATAAATGTTCGCCATTATTAGAATTGTTGTACAATATAGGAATGTGTTCTATTATTAATTTATTATGACTTTGATGTTTATTATAATTGAAGTTTTATATAATATCTACAATTTATATATATACAAAATTTGGGGAGGAATCTACACTTCTTATTATAAAAAATATAATATAATTCATCGCCTTTTCTCACATAATTTATTTTATAAATCGTTTACTTTATTATATTTTATAGCAATTAATACATCATTTTTAACAAAATAAAAATAACCTTAAGGGCGTATTTGGTCTAGTGGTAAGTAATTACTTTTCAAGAAATTTAATTGTTGAAAGGGTGTTTTTTAGGTTTTGTACATTCAAGGGTAATTTACATTTTAGACCATCAAATTTAATATTTATTTTTATTTACATCACAAACTTTTAATTTAATTAAATTATATTGTTTAAATTTTATTATATATAAATTATTTAACGATGTTAGCATAAGTAACTTATTTTATTAATAATAAAAGTTAAATAATATAATTTAATCAAACTAAAGATATATGATATAAATAAAAATAGATGTTAAATTCAATGATCTAAAATATAAATTACCCATACATTCAAACACGTCAACTTTCCTAAGAATATAACTTTTCATTAGGAATTACTCGTTCTCAAATATTGTGATTCTTTTGAATACATGTGGAAAAGTAACCTTATCATGCAGGTGAAAAGTTAAAAATTTAACTGAAACAAAAATACCCTTACCATTTTCTCCCACAATTTTTATACTTTTTAACTATAAAATCATAAAACTAATTTTTCAATTTACACTATATTTCAGCACATGTTGAACATTTTAAATTTGTTTAAAATTTAACCATATATTGTTTTTTATATAAAAATAATATCTTATAAAATTAAATAATTAAATTACGTTTTTGTTAATAAGAAACTAACTTTTATTAAGATTAGTACCATTGAAAATTAACAAAATTGTATTTATTTGATGAGGGTAATTGCTCAATGCTCATGTGTACCAAACGTTACAATGATATTCTTCAGACAATCTTAGTAATCATAAGAATCACATCCTATTAGAATGTTAACACGTGAAAGTACCAAGCATCACCTAAGGGCGTGTTTAGAAATCACAAAGCAATTGTAAAATAATGTAATTAGTAGGGTATTTATTACCCCATTTGTAATTACAATGAATTATAATACATTGTACATGTTTGGTTGGCAAAATGTGATTACTCACAGTTTAGTTAGATTGTTGAATAATAACGAGCTTAATCGAGCTCGAGTTCAAGAAATAATACAAAAATTGGTAAATGATTTTCATCGAGCTCGATCTTTAGTAGCCTAAACTGATGTTTGAATAAAGTCGAATTAAGTATTGAACCCTAAATTTTAACTCGAACTCAAGCTTGCCATAATTCGAACTCGGCTTAATTACACCATAGGGTTGGCGAATTATCTTGAATTTATTAATTAAAATTGAATTTCTATTTAAATTTAGTATTTTATTTTTTAAAAGTAATTGAATTGTGAATACAAGCTTTTTTTTTTTTTTTTTTTTTTTTTTTTGCATTTAGGCCTAATCAAGTAAAAGACGAGTATGAATATGAAAAACGAACAATATAACTCAATCCATGATCAAGTCTATTGTAATTGGACCTATTATGAATTATACAATACATTATAGGAAGAATGACAAAGGTTATCTAGATTAAATATGAAATTATATGTCAATTGAAGACTTAATAAGAGCGCGATTGTCATTCGTCACTACAATGATAATTTATTGACATAAATTACTATATCGAGTACCTTGAGTATTTAAATATTTTTTTGATATTATTCATGTCAATTTTACGATTTATGTTTGATTTTATGATCATCATTTTCCTAATAGTATTATCTTTAAAATTTAAACCTATTTTTCTCATTTGAAACCTATTTTAAGAAAACTAAAAAAACATAATTAAGAAAAGACCAAAGAAAGAAGGATAATATATATAAGATCCGATATTCGAATTCAAGGCAGCCATGGAAATAAAAGTAAACATTTTATTTAATTTTGCTACCCGAAGTCAAAAGAAATTAGAAAATTGTAAAGCCATGAAAAGGCATATTTCAATTATATATGGAATTATGGATCTGTGTGAAAACTGAGAAGTGTTAACTTCACAATCGCATTCAATATTTAGTCGCTACTTCGGCTACTTGTTTCACATGCGTGTAAGTCTAACAGTCGTCTAATTTTTTTTATATTATGTGCATGTCCGTCTTACGGTCCATGTTTGGGGTGCGTGGCTGCCCCTTCCAACAATGTTTATCAATTTTAATAGATATTAAAAATTTGTATTATATAACCAACAAGTGTTGAGTGCATTGCTAATGTATATTGCACTCTCAAGGAGATGACACGAGTTCAAATCTTGGAGATGATATTGTTGGGAGGAACAACCTCGAACACTAAATATGAACCCTAAAACGAACATGCATATTACTAAAAATAAAACTTGTATTATATACATGGACGAAACTACTCTCGATCAGGAGTTGTGTCTCCCAAATTATTTTATACTAAAAAATATAATAAAATTTTTACTTATGAACCTTAATTCTTTAATTCATTTGAACTTAACCTCATCATATTTTATGGTTAATTTTATTTTGTTTCAAAAACTTAATTTATGGTTGTTGCTTATTATATAAGCCTAAAGAAAATCTTGTATTATAAAAAATTTGAAACGCATGAATTCATGCTTTGATTATTATGTTTGTATTGTATGCCGTTCTCCCCTTAACTTGAGTAAAAAAAAAACAAAAATTATTTTTTTTGCAAAATAAAATATTGTATGATTTTATTAGGGATATCATACAATATTAAAAAATTTCTCTAAACCTAATAGAAGAAAAAGAGTGCACCACGTCAATGTCGACAACCGCCAAATTCGATCACAAGCTCGTCAAAGAAACATAAAAATGATTGAATACATATCTCGCGTAATTTAAAATTTACATATATATTTTTTATTTTAGGGGCTAAAAATGTAGTTTAAAATTTATAGTTTAAGGGTTTAGTTTATATGATTTAAAATCAAGAGGGGATATTAGAGTTTAGATTTTAGGGTTTTAAGATTAGAGATTTAATATTTTAAAGGCTAAATATGTAGGTTTGTGTAATTTTTTTACACAACATATGTATAAAAAAAGGGGCAAAATGAACAAATAAGTAAATCTTAATTTGTATCTTGAGTCTTGAAGTTATCGTCTAAACATATTGAATTAGTCCAAAGAATAAATTTCGAACAAAACTCACTCACCAAATATACTTATTTGTACATGCAAGATTCATGCGTATCACCAGGTATATCTTTAGCAATTAACATAATTATAATTTTTGTTTAATTCATCAGGAATTTTTTTGTTTCTAGCTTTGAAATAATAAGAGTGCGTTTATAATAAATGCATGCACAGCAATTACAAAGTAAAAAGAAGGTGGTGATGAAGGGTGTTAACTGAAGCTGAAGAATAAGTGCAGCATTTATCTGTGGGGGAAACCCGAGAGCAGGACCACCATTTTCTCTCTTAGGAAGATGAAACATTAATGCATATTGGATATTCATCCATATGTGCAGATATAATGGTGCATTTATTCTTTCATCTATATATAGTTATATGTTGGATTCCGATCCCTATACATATATGTTGCTATATGCATCCCATTTCATTTCCATACATACATACATGCATGTGTATATGTATAGAGTAGGGTACCCTGGGGATTGTTGCAGAGAGTTTTCAGTCCCAGTTGGGTTGGTGGTGCATTTTAATTGAGTTTGCCTAACAAACAGATCTATACGCTCCTTTCTTTTTCTTTCTTTCATTCCCATTCAGTTTATATCATGTTAAACGAGGCTTTTACATTCGGATTTAATTTAGAGATGTTAGCAGCAGACCCAACAATGTTGCTATTTATTTTCTCAGTAGGTAATTACATTGGACACGGCAGAAGTTGCAGCTGGCCCGGGGACATAGAAAAATGATTGTGTATATGAAGCTCTAATTATTTATTCAAATATTTTAAGTCCCTTGAGCCTTAATAAAACAAATGTAACACTCTGGAAATATATATATATATATATATAATTATATATATAAAGAAGAGAAAAAAAAAGTGGCTGCCAAGGGGACTCAAACCCATGCCCCTTGGCATGGGAGGTAGAAGGGTTAACCATCTGAGCTAAGGTAATTTCTGGTTGTGGCTTACCATAATTTCCTCTTATGTTATTCGTCCTGATGTACAGAAAATAAAAAAATTAAAAGGAACCGTTCATCTACCTATGTCTGATCATTTCGAATATGGAGAGAACTTTCTAGATCTAAAACTCCTCCCCCAAACTCTCCAGCTACCTAAATCGAACCCCACTCCGATCTCCTTCTCCAGTCGTTCGTGGCATGCACCGCCACCTCCTTTGCACTTGCCGTCGGACCCCGCTCCTAGCCAACCGTCCCACTCGCGCGTTAGTGCCGCCGTCCGTCGCGAGGCATGGTTCGAAAGTTCGACAGAAACCCTAAGCGCAACCTTCTGTTTTCCGGCGATTCTGTCGTCGTCCGCCTTCCGTTCGTCGCGCCGCCAGCACCAATGGATTCCTCGTGCCACGACGGACAAAACCCCTCCGGCCGTTTGCCCATCCGACAACGGGAGAGGCCTCGTCGGAGCTACGCCGTTTCCGACCATCTCTCGTCTGTTTTGTTTAAAATCCGGTAAGATTTCCGGCTTAAATGTTGTGTTCAGGCTTTGATCGTGTTGTGTAACTCATGGGCTTGGTTTTCCAACAGGAAATGGAATGTTTGGAGTCGCCGGTGATGAATCCGGTGTACCGCCGGTGAACTTTGGTGAGTGGCCTGAACCGGCTCAGATCGGCCGCCTTGGACCAAACTCGTTCGTTTAGACCGGCCCAAACCTTGTATGGTTCAAGCCCAAGCCCGTGATACCCAAACCCATCGGCCCAATATGTCCAAACCCAACTAAACCAAACCCAATATGGTGTCTGACCCGACCCGTCTGCATGAGCCCGACCCGACCCGAATCGATCCAACCCGACCCGTTAACCCAACCCGTCTGCCCGATTCGAAATTCTGAACCGAGTCAACTCGTCCGAGTCAGCCGAGTCAACTCAGTTGACCCTTATCAGTTGACTGTTATTGTCAACATTGACCTGCTGACGTCAGCGTTGACATGCTAACGTCAGCGTTGACATGCTGACGTCAGCGTTAACATACTGACGTCAGCGTTGACATGCTGACGTCAGCGTTGACTTTGACCGTTGACCAAAAAGTCAAATTTTCCGAAAACTCATATTTTATGTTTTTCGACGTCCTGAGTCCGTTTTTGAAGCCCGTTTTGCAAATTTCTGACCCGAAGGCCTCCGAATCTGACCTTGAACCCGAAAGTGTTTGTGTGTTTAATTTTGTTAGGAGCTCTTTGGATAAGGACTAAAATGTGAATCTATGTTGTTGAAGGTATCAAAGTATCCTTGAATTCGAGATGTAGGGGTGGCCGTCAAATCTTGGGATCGAGTGCGATCGAATGAGGTGTCATGAATCAACCGTTGTAGCTCGGAACTAAGGTAATACATTACTACCCCTTGTATGCTTTATGTACATGTTGATATCTGGTTAAAGCATGCATGCTTATGATGAGTGTTTTGTGAACTCTGCTTAAGCCGAATTCGATACGGAAAATAAGTATGAGAGTCAGTAAGAGTAAAATACTCGGATAAGAATATTAATAGATCATGAGTGTCGAAAGTGCTAATAATAAGAATAATAATACAGTTAAATCTGAAACTCTATCAATGGTGTCTAAGAACCAATGTTCAGAATGCGGAGTATGAGATGTTGGTTATGAAATTACGAAAATACCCTTGGAACATAAGTATGACTAAACTACCCCTCTGATAAAGGAAATGACCTAAAATCTGCATTCGTCCTGATTATGCAATTTACACTACCCAAGATGTATGTTTTAATGGAAAGACTTCGGCATCATTATGCAATACGTGTGATACAAACTTGGATAATCCCTCAAACTCTGTATAACACATGAATGAGAATTTTTTGGAAATATTGTTGAAATCTTAAGTCGATCCTTATGACAGTAATGTGTGAATTAAATGAGAATGATCGTAATGACCAAAAAGACGGTAATGCCCTCGAGCACCGAAATGTCTGATTAATTTGAATGACGATATACCCTCAAGTTCTGTAATGAATGAATCGTCTGTAAAGGGCCGGAGAGTTAGGACGCCTTAATCTCGTTTGAGTACGTGAATGATGGAGGTACCAAATGGTAATTCAGAAAGAAATGGTAGATTTTATCTCAGTCTAAAATAACCGAAATACCCTCCTGAGTTAATCGGTAACTATGTATTTGACGAAATTCTGGATTTGCTAATAAGACTTAAATAGCTAAAGCTCCCTTAAGTGTTGAGAATTACGACACGTGTATGCCCATCGCTCACCATATCGATGTAAGGTAGGGAGATTCGTATAGATTGTATGTTCGATTACTCAAAGTTAAACTGTATAGTAAAGTATGAGGGCGACTGTTCAGACATACAATTCAGTCAGTGTTAAGTTCTGATGCACGCTAATTCTCATATCTGAACGTTGGTAAGTATTGTCAAGTTGGGTTGCGCCGCATTAAACAAATTCTGGGGATATAATAAATTGTTAGAGCCCCTGAGAATTATAATTTTCGTCCTGATATGATTGTGCCATAGTATAAAATTTGTCATGACAGTCAAATAATTAAAAGGCCATGATAGCCTAAATAATCGGAACATCACTGAAAATATCCGATAACTTAGAAGACTTTAATTTAGAAATTCTTGAATGTTCGGTTAGAAAACTAATGAGCAAATAGGATACCCGAGTTCTGTGAACCATTGCTTATTCAATGTTGGTATAATTACCAGAATGTCCATGAACGTCGAAATGACCATAATGCCCCTGGTAGGCTTAAATGGCTAAATCACTCATGATATGCCTAAACTCTCAAGATCCTGATGTATCCCCTCCTGAATATCTGGGCTAAACCGTTAGTATGAACCCCTTTTAAAAGGGATCATGTTTCAGAAATCCGTTCAAATCGTCAAAAGTTTAACATGCCCCATTCCGTAAATGCCAAGTATCTCCAATATATGATTTGTCCCACCTAGTGTGTTCCATGTGTGCTATATTCTGTTGAATGGATTGTATAATGATTTGATCATGAATAATATTATGTTTGATGACATTCTCTGCCTACTTGTTGTATGTTTGCTCAGTCTGTTTACTTGTTATGTGATTGCTTGACCTATGATGGTACAATCTGTTTGCATGATAAATGCTGAAATGTCTGCTCTGCTCAATAGTATGCCCATTTATCTGTCAAAAGCATGAATTATTCCGTTTCTGATGTTATGAATAAAATATATCTGTCACATATATTTTGTTACCCATGTCTGGAATCTGAACACTGATTACTATCTGGGGTATACTGTTGGGTTATGTTATGAAGTCTCTGTTGGTACAGCCCTGATCAAGCTGGTAAATCCTTATGGACTCAAGGTCTCCCCTTGAGTGGCACCTATGCCCATCGAGCCTAGGGTAAGTCCTTATGGACTCAAGGTCTCCCCTTGAGTGGCACCTATGCCCATCGGGCCTAGGGTAAGTCCTTATGGATGCAGTTCTGGGGGACTGCATATTGGTGTAAGGCTGGAGGGTAGTTACTAGTGAACCCTTGCATACACTTAGACATTTGCATGGATAAATATTGTGTTCTCATGATATGATTGGTATGCATTTATGCATGTTTGATATGCACCTATTGGAACACACTATACATTAAACTTGTTGTTTCCATCTTCGTAATCTATCAGCTTGTAAAATTCTCGTCTGTTACTCGATGATTGAATAAAGAACAAGTACCGTTAATCTCAAGTATAACGTTACCCTGAAATAACAAAAAGGAATAGAGGACTGTCACTGCTTGAAACATCATGAAAATGTTATGCCTACCATATATCTGCATGAGCTTATAGCATTCTTCTGGTAGTTCTGTATTACTGAGCTTTTCCAAGCTCACGTTGTTTTTACCATCGCAGGATAAAAGATTATAGCATGGTATAATGTTTGACATCAGTGTTCGGAGTTCTCTCGGCATTGCTTCTGGAGTACGGTACTGTATAGTTAGTGGGCATGTATGTCATGTATTGTTTTATGACAGTGTCTGTAAATATTTTCTGAAATTTTTGTTATGTGTTTAAATGTTTTCCTGAAATTGAATTTTAAACAGAAGTTGATTTTTTTCAGTTTAATAAGTGTTTTGAGAAAGGAAATGTTTTATGTGTATTTTTACTGTGGGTCGCTCTTGTGACCCTAATGCGACTTTCTAGGATCCGTTGTAACGCATAGTCGGGTCTAGGGGGTTACATTTAGTGGTATCAGAGCTTAGAGTTGCGTCTTTCTGGGTAGATCGGCCGATCGTCTGTCATAGGGTGTCTGGTCTGTGCATGCCCCTAGATCATAACCGTACTCCTCAGTGCCGAGACTCTGATGTCGAATCCTTTTTCTGAAATATTGAATCTTAGCTTTCTGTCCGTTGTATCTCGAATCGTAATGACAAGTAATGTCTGTAACATTCGTCTGTGAATTGGATTAACTTGGTGGATTTGAATCTGAGATGGTTCATACTGGTGAAATTGAAGAATCAAAAACAGTTTAAGAGTAAATGTTGATCATGTGAGATAACCTATATAAGATTTCACGTAATGCTATTCGGTGATGATGATTATGTTTAAGAATATTCTGATGAAAATTTGATAAAGGTACTATAAAATTAAAAGAAAGATGCTCGCGGATGTGTCAGAAATGTAAATTTCGTGGTGACTCTGTTGTAAAAAAAAACTTGTCTGAATATTATGTTGAAGGTAGGTGACATCCGTTTAAAGCCATGGTTATGTTTGACCAGATTGAAGAAAGACATTTGAAGAAAAAAAAGGGGCATAGTGTACCATCATGTGCATACTACTGATCGAAAAATGATGTTTATACCTTGATTCTGTATGACCCGATTGGAGGCCTTGAATACTTGCCTAAACTACAGTTATAGCCGTTCAACCGCAAACCGTTAGTTAATCCGTATGAGTTATGTCTATTCTAGAAAATACGCAATGGGTCGTATGAGTGCCCTCTGTAATAGTAGGAAAGGTTTTATATCCCCGACCGAGTCCGTTTAAAATAAAAGTTATGAGACAAGTGTTTGCTTAACATCGTACAAGGTTCTGTAAGAATGCAATTACCGTATTCTAATAAACAAGTCTGAGATGTATGATGGGATGAATTTAAGTTTAAGGTTACTCTAAGTGACTAAGGACGTTGCGAGATTGATATGTGACCGTCTGTGGGACACTAGGAATAACCATATTTTAATGGACAAGTTTTAGTAGGTGAATAAATAGAATTGCAGATCCTGTGCTGATCCAACTCTGGTAAATTTCGAGAACGAAATTTCTTTTAGGGGAGAGAGTTGTAACACTCTGGAAATATATATATATAATTATATATATAAAGAAGAGAAAAAAAAAAGTGGCTGCCAAGGGGACTCGAACCCGTGCCCCTTGGCATGAGAGGTAGAAGGGTTAACCATCTGAGCTAAGGTAATTTCTGGTTGTGGCCTACCATAATTTCCTCTTATGTTATTCGTCCTGATGTACAAAAAATAAAAAAATTAAAAGGAACCGTTCATCTACCTATGTCTGATCATTTCGAATATGGAGAGAACCTTCTAGATCTAAAACTCCTCCCCCAAACTCTCCAGCTACCTAAACCGAACCCCACTCCGATCTCCTTCTCCGGTCGTTCGTGGCATGCACCGCCACCTCCTTTGCACTCGCCGTCGGACCCCGCTCCTAGCCTACCGTCCCACTCGTGCGTTAGTGCCGCCGTCCGTCGCGAGGCATGGTTCGAAAGTTCGACAGAAACCCTAAGTGCAACCTTCTGTTTTCTAGCGATTCTGTCGCCTTCCGTTCGTCGTGCCGCCAGCACCAATGGATTCCTCGTGCCACGACGGACAAAACCCCTCCGGCCGTTTGCCCATCCGACACCGGGAGAGGCCTCGTCGGAGCTACGCCGTTTTCGACCATCTCTCGTTTGTTTTGTTTAAAATCCGGTAAGATTTCCGGCTTAAATGTTGTGTTCAGGCTTTGATCGTGTTGTGTAACTCATGGGCTTGGTTTTCCAACAGGAAATGGAATGTTTGGAGTCGCCGGCGATGAATCCGGTGTACCGCCGGTGAACTTTGGTGAGTGGCCTGAACCGGCTCAGACCGGCTACCTTGGACCAAACTCGTTCGTTTAGACCGGCCCAAACCTTGTATGGTTCAAGCCCAAGCCCGTGATACCCAAACCCATCGGCCCAATATGTCCAAGCCCAACCAAACCAAACCCAATATGGTGTCTGACCCGACCCGTCTGCATGAGCCTGACCCGACCCGAATCGATCCAACCCGACCCGTTAACCCAACCCGTCTGCCCGATCCGAAAATCTGAACCGAGTCAACTCGTCCGAGTCAGCCGAGTCAACTCGTCCGAGTCAGCCGAGTCAACTCAGTTGACTGTTGATGTCAGCATTGACCTGCTAACGTCATCGTTGACATGCTAACGTCAGCGTTGACCTGCTGACGTCAGCGTTGACTTTGATCGTTGACCAAAAAGTCAAATTTTCCGAAAACTCATATTTTATGTTTTTCGACGTCCTGAGTCCGTTTTTGAAGCTCGTTTTGCAAATTTCTGACCCGAAGGCCTCCGAATCTGACCTTGAACCCGAAAGTGTTTGTGTGTTTAATTTTGTTAGGAGCTCTTTGGATAAAGACTGAAATGTGAATCTATGTTGTTGAAGGTATCAAAGTATCCTTGAATTCGAGATGTAGGGGTGGCCGTCAAATCTTGGGATCGAGTGCGATCGAATGAGGTGTCATGAATCAACCGTTGTAGCTCGGAACTAAGGTAATACATTACTACCCCTTGTATGCTTTATGTACATGTTGATATCTGGTTAAAGCATGCATGCTTATGATGAGTGTTTTGTGAACTCTGCTTAAGCCGAATTCGATACGGAAAATAAGTATGAGAGTCAGTAAGAGTAAAATACTCGGATAAGAATATTAATAGATCATGAGTGTCGAAAGTGCTAATAATAAGAATAATAATACAGTTAAATCTGAAACTCTATCAATGGTGTCTAAGAACCAATGTTCAGAATGCGGAGTATGAGATGTTGGTTATGAAATTACGAAAATACCCTTGGAGCATAAGTATGACTAAACTACCCCTCTGATAAAGGAAATGACCTAAAATCCGCATTCGTCCTGATTATGCAATTTACACTACCCAAGATGTATGTTTTAATGGAAAGACTTCGGCATCATTATGCAATACGTGTGATACAAACTTGGATAATCCCTCAAACTCTGTATAACATATGAATGAGAATTTTTTGGAAATATTGTTGAAATCTTAAGTCGATCCTTATGACAGTAATGTGTGAATTAAATGAGAATGATCGTAATGACCAAAAAGACGGTAATGCCCTCGAGCACTGAAATGTCTGATTAATTTGAATGACGATATACCCTCAAGTTCTGTAATGAATGAATCGTCTGTAAAGGGCCGGAGAGTTAGGACGCCTTAATCTCGTTTGAGTACGTGAATGATGGAGGTACCAAATGGTAATTCAGAAAGAAATGGTAGATTTTATCTCAGTCTAAAATAACTGAAATACCCTCCTGAGTTAATCGGTAACTATGTATTTGACGAAATTCTGGATTTGCTAATAAGACTTAAATAGCTAAAGCTCCCTTAAGTGTTGAGAATTATGACACGTGTATGCCCATCGCTCACCATATCGATGTAAGGTAGGGAGATTCGTATAGATTGTATGTTCGATTACTCAAAGTTAAACTGTATAGTAAAGTATGAGGGCGACTGTTCAGACATACAATTCAGTCAGTGTTAGGTTCTGATGCACGCTAATTCTCATATCTGAACGTTGGTAAGTATTGTCAAGTTGGGTTGCGCCGCATTAAACAAATTCTGGGGATATAATAAATTGTTAGAGCCCCTGAGAATTATAATTTTCGTCCTGATATGATTGTGCCATAGTATAAAATTTGTCATGACAGTCAAATAATTAAAAGGCCATGATAGCCTAAATAATCGGAACATCACTGAAAATATCCGATAACTTAGAAGACTTTAATTTAGAAATTCTTGAATGTCCGGTTAGAAAACTAATGAGCAAATAGGATACCCGAGTTCTGTGAACCATTGCTTATTCAATGTTGGTATAATTACCAGAATGTCCATGAACATCAAAATGACCATAATGCCCCTGGTAGGCTTAAATGGCTAAATCACTCATGATATGCCTAAACTCTCAAGATCCTGACGTATCCCCTCCTGAATATCTCGGCTAAACCGTTAGTATGAACCCCTTTTAATAGGGGTCACGTTTCAGAAATCCGTTCAAATCGTCAAAAGTTTAACATGCCTCATTCCGTAAATGTCAAGTATCTCCAAGATATGATTTGTCCCACCAAGTGTGTTCCATGTGTGCTATATTCTGTTGAATGGATTGTATAATGATTTGATCATGAATAATATTATGTTTGATGACATTCTCTGCCTACTTGTTGTATGTTTGCTCAGTCTGTTTACTTGTTATGTGATTGCTTGACCTATGATGGTACAATTTGTTTGCATGATAAATGCTGAAATGTCTGCTCTGCTCAATAGTATGCCCATTTATCTGTCAAAAGCATGAATTATTCTGTTTCTGATGTTATGAATAAAATATATCTGTCACATATATTTTGTTACCCATGTCTGGAATCTGAACACTGATTACTATCTGGGGTATACTGTTGGGTTATGTTATGAAGTCTCTGTTGGTACAGCCCTGATCAAGCTGGTAAATCCTTATGGACTCAAGGTCTACCCTTGAGTGGCACCTATGCCCATCGGGCCTAGGGTAAGTCCTTATGGACTCAAGGTCTCCCCTTGAGTGGCACCTATGCCCATCGGGCTTAGGGTAAGTCCTTATGGATGCAGTTCTAGGGGACTGCATATTGGTGTAATGCTGGAGGGTAGTTTCTTGTAACCCCCTCGTCCCGGCCTGGCCGGATGACCGGTCCGAGTGAGCCACACGGGGAAAACCGAGTGAAAACCCCATAAGGATTCCCCCTCAGTTAGCAACCCTATTTTTTTTCTTAAACTTAATCTTTTCTAAGAGTCCATTTAAGTCCTATGTGATCATACAGCGGAACAATATTCACGAAACCAACAAACGAACCCAAACCAACATATTAACAACCTAATTTTAATCTTTTTAACAGGTCGTTTCGAAACACTCTTGAGGCGTATCGAAACGCCTTGACCAGGTCAACTGCCCCAGAGCCTATACCAGGGGCCGTATTGAAACGGTGGTCAACCGTTTCGAAACGCCCACGACGGTCAATATCTCGTGGTCAACGAGATTTTGACCGTTTCGAAACCTTCAGGCCCGTTTCGAAACACCTTCATCTCGTGAATTTCTCAAAATTCCAGTAGCCAAAACGTTCCGAAACCCGTATCGAAACAGGGGCTTCTAGAGGCCAAACCGTATCGAAACGCGTTCCGATACGGGGTCCCTGAAGCCTACCCGTTTCGAAATGACCCTTCCCTTTTCGAAACGATGGCAGTCTGCAACCTTGAAAATTCTGATCAAAGTGAGTCTTGACAAGTCTAAAGGTCCCCTAAGGCACCCTAAAGGCACACAACACCATCAAACCAATCTAGAGGCATGCAACCAAGGTTTAACATACACAAACGCTCACAAGACATGGACATTCATAAACATACCACCATGACAAATACACAAGGCCTTTCATACAAAACTTGCTTGAATACATTAGTAAGCAAAAACATCATTCATCCCCTAAGGGTTACATACCACAAGCAGTTTAACATTCAAAAGTCATACATTAAAAGCATTAGGCAAGGTAGACATGCTTACAAACCAAGTCAAGCATAAACATCCAAAATCACAAATGAGTCATATAAGCTCATACAAACACACTTTTGCCACATTGCTTAACCATTACAAAATTAACCATACTTGAGCAACAACTTGGATAGCCCTTCTTGCCTTGCTCCGAGCTAACACCACGCTAATGATCTGCATTGTTGAACATTGAGAGCGTAAGCTATAAGCTTAGTGAGGGTGCTCTAAAACGAAAAACAACAACAATGCAGGGTTCAAGCATGTAATCCCTAAACCTCAAGTCAATCATACATAGGCAATTCACAAGTAGACCTAGCTAGTCTCTCAAGTTGCATAATATGGCATCTTACATCATACTAAGCATTAAGCATCGATATCAACAAACATACTTCACAACATATGAACAAGTTAATTGGCAACTTTAAATTACCCCGATTGTGCGGATTAAAATCTCAACAACACTTTACCTCGGTGGGATTACACTCATCACCGGACCTTGCATGTGCGGGATTCCACTCATCGCCACATGCCCTACGGATGGGATTCCACTCATCATCCCGTAGAAATATATAAAAGCTTCCGGTGGAATATTACATCACCGTACTCCTCCTTGATGACTTAACGCCATCAAGGCCACGTACGTTTTGACTCAATTTGTGTGCACACTAATCCTAATGATCGATCATTTACAACCGGTAATTATTTAGTGCCAATTATCATTTACCACATCTCATACTCAACACATATATCCACATCATGATATATATATACATGCACCAAAAGCCACAAGTCACAAGAGCATAGCTAAGTAGGCACAATAGCATACATGGATATCAAAAGATAAGCTATCGACTAGAATTAAATAGAAGTGGCCTACCAAGCACACTTTACACACACACACTACACATACTCGAACCAAACTTTAAAACAAGTTTGAAACCACTCACCGCCCTTCCTTAGCAATTCGAACCAATCCTCCTACGAACCCGGATTCGGTCCCAAAGCCTTCTCAACGTTTCCTCTTGCTTCTAGTAAAAAAAACACATACATTACTTCCCAATTCAATGCTAACTCAACCATCAACTCACTTTGCAAACACAACCCAATTTCCACAATTTTCCAAATCACATAATATCTCAAAAACCCAATTTTCGTACTCCAATAGCCCTTGGGTGAAATACCCATTTCCAAACACCCAAATGACTTCCAAAACATCCCAAATCACCCTCCTAACATAGGTAGACCATCAGCCCTTCAATCTCAACATAAAACCCACCAAAAACCCAAGTTTTAATACCTCAAAAATTGCCCTAAGAACCCACTACGAATTTTCATCCAAAATCAACCAAATTAATATATATTGTGTATTTCATTATGCTTAAACAAAACCCCAACATAATTTATCAAAACAAAATGGAAAACCCCTTTAAAAACCCAAATTTTAACATAAACCCTAATTTCCAAAACTCCATATTTTTGAAATCTAAGATAATGGTTGTGTAACCCCCTCGTCCCGGTCTGGCCGGATGACCGGTCCGAGTGAGCTACACAGGGAAAACCGAGTGAAAACTCCCTAAGGAATTCCCCCTCGGTTAGCAACCCTATTTTTTTTCATTTTAACTCTTGTCTAGATGAGTATTTAATCCTATGTGATCATACAGCGGAACAACATTCACGAGACGAACAAACGAACTCAACCCAACATCTTATAGCCCAATTTTAAGCTTAAACTGCAGGCGGTATCGATACACTTAAGGGGTGTATCGATACCCCCATTGACTATGCCAACTGGTCAAAGTCAATCCGTAGAGACCGTATCGATACACCCAAGGAGTGTATCGATACCCTCCCCAACGGTTGACTTCCCACGGTCAAAGCTAAAATGACGGTATCGATACACCAGAGGCCCGTATCGATACCGAAATGGACAGTAGCTCCAGTGACCAAAATGGTATCGATACGCCCCCTCGCGTATCGATACACGAGGCTTGAAACAAGAAGGCGGTATCGATACTGGACCAACCGTATCGATACCCCTGCACAGCAAAAACTCCCAAACTCAGCTAAAACGAACAAGACTCGGACCTAGATGCAATTTAGGACTTCCCTAGACCCAAACAAGCATTCATACAACATTTAAAGGTCATTGTTTAGCCATACAAACACCCAATACGTTCATACATCAAGGGAAACATGCAATTGAATCAAAGATGTCACTTAAGCATCCAAAATCTCATACTTCAACATTTAAGCATAAAGGCAACCTCAAAGGCACATAGTCAACATTCATGATAAGCAAATTAGGCATGGATTACAAACCAAACATGACATCATTAAGCCAATCAAAAACAACATAATTAAGGAGTCTAGACATGCTCCTAAGCAACCGACAAAGCACACATCAACAACACCTATCCCATTGCTTGACTATTACAATCTACAAAATTAAAGTTCATACTTGAGCTAACCAAAAGCAACCCTTGGAGACCTTTCCTTGCCCTTGCCACCCACAAGCTATTGATCTGCATTGTCGAACAAAAGAGAGCGTAAGCATAAAAGCTTAGTGAGGGTAAGCTCATAAAACAAACCTTCGACAATGCAGGGTCCAAGCACGAGCAACAACCAAGATAAAATGCATGATTTTACCTCCGGTCCACACGAGCCATAATTACAAATGATGCATGGACATATATTCAATGTCATGTCGTGCTCAACATGTTTAAATCCACAACATATGAAAACGCATATATTAAACCATGTTAGCAACACATCCCCAAATCACATTGGCTCACAATTAATCACATATTGGCAACATAAACCACAATCCGTATTGGCACCTAGCTATGACTCGAATACGCGGATAATCGTTGGAACTCACATCTAACAACACAACCATTACCTGACGGTGGGATTACACTCATCACCGTTCACGCGGAGGGGATTCCACTCATCCTCACGCCTCATTTCACGCGGAGGGGATTCCACTCATCCTCACGCCCGTCGATGGGATTCCACTCATCACCGACATATAAATATATAAGAAGATTTCCGGGCGAACCCGTACTCCATCTTGATGACTACCATCAAGACCACGCGCGCATTTGACTCACGTGTGCACACTAAAAATCCTAATTATCGATCATTTGTACTCAAGCATACTAGTGCCAATACTACACATTTCATTAATCTATCACAATATCAATCCATAACAACTTCCGTGCTTAGCACGTACTCACCATGACTCACCGTCATGCACGAACCACATTTCCATGCCTAGCATGTACTCACCATGATCCTCGGATCATACAATCACTTCATAACATCATTACACATGTCAACACTACATGCATCTCAATAACACAAATATCACATCATATTTCATACATATGTATATCTCTATCACATTTATCATCAACATACATGTAACAATGCATTAAGCCATGCCTCCACATACATGTATAACAACATAAGCATAACCACCATAAGCATGATTAAACATGAGGCATAATTCAACACTTTAAAGATCAACCAAGGTCTCTAACTAAAGTTTGGGATTAGGCCACCACCCTAATCCCAACTCTAGGTGGGTCTACCAATCCCAACCTAGTTCACATGCTTGAACCAACACTTGAAAACCATTTAAAAGTATTTAACCACTCACCGACCACTTCATAGCACAAGCCGACTAGCCTACCAAGCATCCAAATCCCGGATTCGAGCCCGAAGCTTCTCCATTGTCTTCTCTTACTTCTAACCATTCAAAGATGATACATTAGCCCCAAAATCAACCACAACCCAAAGTTTAACACCCACACACAAATCCACCATAATTCACACAATTCAAAGCCAAGTTCATACTCCAATTTCCCATTTTTGTACTTCCACCAAGACCCATCAAAAATCAGCAATGTAGTCCTCCAAAGCACTCTTAAACATGTTCAAAACACTACCCACACATAGTATAACCATCAACCCTTCAATTTAACTCTAAAACTCACCAAAATCTAAGTTTTAGACACTTCAAAAATGGGTCTAAGAACCCACTTCGGATTTTCATTAAAATTCAACCAACTTAACACATATTGTGTATTTTAACATGATTAAACAAAGCCCCAACTCAATTTATCAAAGCAAGATGAAAAACCCCTTAAAAATCCAAAATTTGATATAAACCCTAATTTTCAAAAGTTCATGGTTTTAAAATCAATGACCATGGATAGATAGGAAATGGAAAGGAGAGTTCAAATATGTGATTACCTTTAAAAACGCCCTTGAATTGATGGAGCAATTTGATGAAAATACAAATTAGGGGTTTGGGAGAGTTTGGTGGAGTTCCCACGGTGAAGAAGAGGAAAGGGGGAAAAGATGATAACACACATTTTTTGTTCTTTTTACTTTTATAAAAGTTGTCATCTTTTTTTTTTCATTTTGGGTTAAATTACCAATTTGGTCCCTCCTAGTTAATTAAAGCTCAATTAACTCAAGTCTTGGCCAGAAAGATTTAATTTAATTTTACCGACTCGGACCACTAACCCGACTAACTCCTAACCCCAAAACACGGGTGTTACAACTCTCCCTCACTTAAGGAAATTTCGTCCCCGAAATTTATCGGACAAGAATCACCACGAAGTCTGCTCTTACCCACTTCCCTTCTCACCACAACATACTCACCAACTTGGTAAACTTACCACACTACACTAGCTATCTGATGCTAAGATCTCCACTGGTTCTCTATTGCTTGTCGATTTTAAATTCAACTCAACCTCTTCGCAAACATAGCACGGGACAAAGCCGACTCACACCTCAGAATCATAGATTCACAGACGCATCACAAACCTCTTTCTAACCTTGGTGGTAACCGCAACAAATAAACAATTATACTAGCCCGATTCACAATCTCATACAACACTATTTGAATACTTGACCCATAACTTCCTCTGACTAATCATCTGACTTCAACAGGTAACCAAACACTATACAAACGTCTTCAAAAATAATCTAGCTGAAATCTTGAATCTCTATTACTCACCTTCATTAAAAATCTTCCACGAATGTAGCAAACTAGATGAAAACTGATGCTCGATCTTGACACGCTGGCAATTTACACACTTGCTCTCATACTGAACCACATTATTCACCCACTCATTCCGAAAGTACTCATCTTCAACCCATAATGTGTCTTCATACTACTCAGATGCAATACAAATGAACTACCGTGCGCTTCGACCAAAACAACACGTCTCAAAACACTATGCCAATCAGTACAACAATTCTATCTCTAACAATACAAGCTCTATCATCTCTGAACTGTACTTTTGAAAGTCTTCTTTCCGCTATGTCTTGCACGTGAGGTGCCAAGAATCCGTCTTGCAACTGTTTCTCTTCAAATATTCTGACTCAAAGTAGGTTTGACATGAAACTCGGCCACAGAACTACTACCATTAGATAAACCGAATCTGGCAAATACAACTTGCATCTCAACTACTAGTCTAGCAACAATATAACTCGAAGCATCGGTTACTACGTTGACTATCTTCGGATGATACTCAATCTTGATATTACAGTCTTCAAGCAGTTCTAACACTTTATGTTATTCAAGTTTCAACACTTCCTAAGTTGTCTAACAATTCAAGTTCTGATAATATGTACGTACACACTGTGCATTTCTTACTATACAAGCTTTGTCTCTAAGTATTCGAAGTAAATACAACTGTAATTAACTCTATGTCTCATATCGGATAACTCTTCTCACGGTCTTTCAACTAACTCGATGAACAAGTCACAATCTTCCGTCTTGCATGAGCACACAACCTAACCCTACATGTAACACATCACTACAGTTCACAAGCTCTTTTTCTAGTATAGGCTGGATCAAGGTCGAAGCTCTCTTCAAAGTTTCTTTCGGTTTCTCAAGGGTTCAATGTCTCGCATCTAACCTCACAATTGAACATTCTTCTGTAGCAATCTGACAAAAGAGCAGCTATCTTCGAACGGCTATTTACAACTTCCGGTAGTAACACTGCTAGACTTAGAACTATAGGTTCCTGTCACAGTCTTCAATTTCTTCCAACTCACATCTTCCTCTGTCTGTTCAAGATTTGTTCTAATACGCTCGGCTAATTTACATGTCCTAAGAGAACATCTTCATGAACTCGAAGTCCACGTTGCACAACTTGGTATACAATTATTTCTCTAATAGGATCCACAATACTAACTCTAAAGCTTGTCATGGTCTTCTTCGGTACTTGAATATGCTCATGTGTCATCTATGAGAACTATTACAACTGATCCAGGAACTCGGGAATTATTCTTTTCAACATCTCTATGAAGGTAACTAATACACTAGTCAAACAAAACGGCATACTCAGAGCTCAAAGTGATCACATCTTGCCCAAAGGCTGTCTTCGGTACTTCAACCTTTCTCACTTTCAACTGGTAGTAAACGGATCTCAAACTAATCTTCAAATAGACTGAAGCACACACTAACTGACCAACAAATCACTGTCACTCGAAAACGGATACTAATCATTCACTGTCACTTGTTTCAACTGTCTGAAATCTAAACATATTCTTGTGTTGTCCTTTCTCTTCTTTACAAATTGCACTGCCATACTCTAAGATGACGTGCTAGGCCTAATGAATCTAAGGTCTAACAAGTCTCGGAGTTAATTCTACAACATTCTCAATTCTTCCGAAATTCATAAGTTACAGTGCAAACAAAACAGAAGCAACCTCGGAGACAATTTCAATAACGAGCTCTTCTTTCTTATCAAGAGACAAACCGGGTAAATCTTCCAAACACTTCTAGGAAAAGAAAACACAACTATTCTAACATTCTGTGGTTTAATCTTCATTCAAAATCAAATCCATCACAATTGCTAAGCAAGCCTGTTGACTAAACTCAACCAATCTTTGACCTCTAAAGCTGGATCAACATTCAATAAGGAGTTCACATCCTTATCTACTACTACAGTCTCACAAAAAAAAATCTGCGACTTCAAGGCAATTCTCTCTCTGTCTCGATGCATATCCTAGCTTTGTGCTCTACAAGCCAAACCATGTCAAAAAGGTACATCGAAACCGTAGGAAGACAATCACTTCACATCTACTAGAAACTAGTAACTCTGATCCACCAACAAACATCTTCTGTACATCTTTCTGATCACTATTATCTCCCAAAAGGCTAGTCACATGTGTCCCTACATCTAAGGTCTCAACAAAGATATCCAATTCCTTACATGCTCACGCAAAAGGAGGTATCCGCAGAAATCTCAACTTCACATGTACACAACTGATAGTCTTCGGTCCTCTTGTTTTCAGATTGGTTTTTCAACAAAATCTGACTCTTCTAAACTGTTCTCAGAGCATCTCGTAACTTCAAGATTCAATTCTGATCACACACACAAACAGTCATGCTGGACTTGTTCTACCCCTAACAAACAACCTGGAGTCAAAGCTCGAGACTCCCTTCTCGGCTCAACTATATTGGAAGTGACTTCGTCTCTTCCGCTTGCTGGAAGACAACCCAACATACACTAACCCAATCACACAAACTAGCTCCCATTCACGGACACTGACCGGCTGTCTTGCATTAAAATCATAGGCCGAACCCCAACGGTCACCAACTAACACTTCTGAATTTCAGATTACTCACGTGAGACCCCTACCTTGATCTTGCTAAAAGAACCAAGGTACTCGCACCTACCTCTAACACTTCACCGGGCATATTCAAACTTACATACTTGCTAACGATATATGAAAGCACGGATTTAGAATCAACTAGAGGAAGCAACTTAACACTGTACCAAGGGCTTGTCTGCTAAAACATCGACACCACTCTATCACCCACTCATATGCCTTCACTTCTTCTTACCAACTGATGCCAGTGTTGATCACATTGTCCCTCATCCACAGGAATCAACCCACATACACACCGTCTCAAACGAACAAATTGTACCTCAAATCCGGTACAACCATACCTCCCTAACTAAGGTGATGGACTCCCTCAACATCGTCCACCTTTTCAGAAACTACAACTTCTACTTACCGAAAAGCAATTAAATCAACAACAACATCAACAGTAAAACATACAAGATTGGGTTAGCAAGGCAAGGCTTCCAAGTGGCTCAAGTATGATTTCCTCACTTAAAATCCTTTTTCCGATGTAATAGAAGCAACGGGACTCTACTCAACATGTTCAAACAAATCAGCACACATACATGCTCAACCAAGCATATAACAAGGCATACTTGCTAAACAAGCAAACATATGCGTCCGATCAAACAACATACATTCTCAATCAAACAATCACACATCACGGCATACACGGGTAACGAGCAACATGCTTTTAAACAAACAATCAACATACTTGTCATGCAAGCAATCATACTTACAAAGCAAGCAAACACCGTGCATATCAATCATAAAACACAACTTACCTCACTTACCTGCCCAAGGTCTCAGAAACCTTAGGCTCTGATACCAACAAATGTAACCCCCTCGTCCCGGTCTGGCCGGATGACCGGTCCGAGTGAGCTACACGGGGAAAACCGAGTAAAAACTCCCTAAGGAATTCCCCCTCAGTTAGCAACCCTATTTTTTTCCATTTTAACTCTTATCTAGATGAGTATTTAATCCTATGTGATCATACAGCGGAACAACATTCACGAGACGAACAAACGAACTCAACCCAACATCTTACAGCCCAATTTTAAGCTTAAACTGCAGGCGGTATCGATACACTTAAGGGGTGTATAAATACCCCCTTGACAATGCCAACTGGTCAAAGTCAATCCGTAGAGACCGTATTGATACACCCAAGGAGTGTATCGATACCCTCCCCAACGGTTGACTTCCCACGGTCAAAGCTAAAATGACGGTATCGATACACCAGAGGCCCGTATCGATACCGAAATGGACAGTAGCTCCAGTGACCAAAATGGTATCGATACGCCCCCTCGCGTATCGATACACGAGGCTTGAAACAAGAAGGCGGTATCGATACTGGACCAACCGTATCGATACCCCTGCACAGCAAAAACTCCCAAACTCAGCTAAAACGAACAAGACTCGGACCTAGATGCAATTTAGGACTTCCCTAGACCCAAACAAGCATTCATACAACATTTAAAGGTCATTGTTTAGCCATACAAACACCCAATACGTTCATACATCAAGGGAAACATGCAATTGAATCAAAGATGTCACTTAAGCATCCAAAATCTCATACTTCAACATTTAAGCATAAAGGCAACCTCAAAGGCACATAGTCAACATTCATGATAAGCAAATTAGGCATGGATTACAAACCAAACATGGCATCATTAAGCCAATCAAAAACAACATAATTAAGGAGTCTAGACATGCTCATAAGCAACCGACAAAGCACACATCAACAACACCTATCCCATTGCTTGACTATTACAATCTACAAAATTAAAGTTCATACTTGAGCTAACCAAAAGCAACCCTTGGAGACCTTTCCTTGCCCTTGCCACCCACAAGCTATTGATCTGCATTTTCGAACAAAAGAGAGCGTAAGCATAAAAGCTTAGTGAGGGTAAGCTCATAAAACAAACCTTCGACAATGCAGGGTCCAAGCACGAGCAACAACCAAGATAAAATGCATGATCTTACCTCCGGTCCACACGAGCCATAATTACAAATGATGCATGGACATATATTTAATGTCATGTCGTGCTCAACATGTTTAAATCCACAACATATTAAAACGCATATATTAAACCATGTTAGCAACACATCCCCAAATCACATTGGCTCACAATTAATCACATATTGGCAACATAAACCACAATCCGTATTGGCACCTAGCTATGACTCGAATACGCGGATAACCGTTGGAACTCACATCCAACAACACAACTATTACCTGACGGTGGGATTACACTCATCACCGTTCACGCGGAGGGGATTCCACTCATCCTCACGCCTCATTTCACGCGGAGGGGATTCCACTCATCCTCACGCCCGTCGATGGGATTGCACTCATCACCGACATATAAATATATAAGAAGATTTCCGGGCGAACCCGTACTCCATCTTGATGACTACCATCAAGACCACGCGCGCATTTGACTCACGTGTGCACACTAAACATCCTAATGATCGATCATTTGTACTCAAACATACTAGTGCCAATACTACACATTTCATTAATCTATCACAATATCAATCCATAACAACTTCCGTGCTTAGCACGTACTCACCATGACTCACCGTCATGCACGAACCACATTTCCATGCCTAGCATGTACTCACCATGATCCTCGGATCATACAATCACTTCATAACATCATTACACATGTCAACACTACATGCATCTCAATAACACAAATATCACATCATATTTCATACATATGTATATCTCTATAACATTTATCATCAACATGCATGTAACAATGCATTAAGCCATGCCTCCACATACATGTATAACAACATAAGCATAACCACCATAAGCATGATTAAACATGAGGCATAATTCAACACTTTAAAGATCAACCAAGGTCTCTAACTAAAGTTTGGGATTAGGCCACCACCCTAATCCCAACTCTAGGTGGGTCTACCAATCCCAACCTAGTTCACATGCTTGAACCAACACTTGAAAACCATTTAAAAGTATTTAACCACTCACCGACCACTTCATAGCACAAGCCGACTAGCCTACCAAGCATCCAAATTCCGGATTCGAGCCCGAAGCTTCTCCATTGTCTTCTCTTGCTTCTAACCATTCAAAGACGATACATTAGCCCCAAAATCAACCACAACCCATAGTTTAACATCCACACACAAATCCACCATAATTCACACAATTCAAAGCCAAGTTCATACTCCAATTTCCCATTTTCGTACTTCCACCAAGACCCATCAAAAATCAGCAATGTAGTCCTCCAAAGCACTCTTAAACATGTTCAAAACACTACCCACACATAGTATAACCATCAACCCTTCAATTTAACTCTAAAACTCACCAAAATCTAAGTTTTAGACACTTCAAAAATGGGTCTAAGAACCCACTTCGGATTTTCATTAAATTTCAACCAACTTAACACATAATGTGTATTTTAACATGATTAAACAAAGCCCCAACTCAATTTATCAAAGCAAGATGAAAAACCCCTTAAAAATCCAAACTTTGATATAAACCCTAATTTTCAAAAGTTCATGGTTTTAAAATCAATGACCATGGATAGATAGGAAATGGAGAGGAGAGTTCAAATATGTGATTACCTTTAAAAACGCCCTTGAATTGATGGAGCAATTTGATGAAAATACAAATTAGGGGTTTGGGAGAGTTTGGTGGAGTTCCCACGGTGAAGAAGAGGAAAGGGGGAAAAGATGATAACACACATTTTTTTGTTCTTTTTACTTTTATAAAAGTTGTCATCTTTTTTTTTCATTTTGGGTTAAATTACCAATTTGGTCCCTCCTAGTTAATTAAAGCTCAATTAACTCAAGTCTTGGCCAGAAAGATTTAATTTAATTTTACCGACTCGGACCACTAACCCGACTAACTCCTAACCCCAAAACACGGGTGTTACAGGTTGGATAGGGGATAAAGAGGAGATTAAGAAAACACAATTACCTTTGTAAAACACCTTGGATTGAAGAAGAAAATGAATGGAATAGTGACTTGATATTTGAGAGGTTTTGAAAGAGGGGAGGGGGAAGCTTCACGTGGGTTATGGGGAAAAAGGGGGAAAAAGATGACAATATGGAAAGTTATCATCCTTTTTCAAATAATTTGGGTAAATTACAATATGAGTCCTCCTCTTTTTACTAAAGTTCAATTAGGTCACTATTTAGGTTGAATTGATTAAATTAAGTTTTATTGACTCGAATTATAAACCCGGTTAACTCCTAGGCCCAAAACACGGGCGTTACATTACTAGTGAACCCTTGCATACACTTAGACATTTGCATGGATAAATATTGTGTTCTCATGATATAATTGGTATGCATTTATGCCTGTTTGATATGCACCTATTGGAACACACTAGACATTAAACTTGTTGTTTCCATCTTCGTAATCTATCAGCTTGTAAAATTCTCGTCTGTTACTCGATGATTGAATAAAGAACAAGTACCGTTAATCTCAAGTATAACGTTACCCTGAAATAACAAAAAGGAATAGAGGACTGTCACTGCTTGAAACATCATGAAAATGTTATGCCTACCATATATCTGCATGAGCTTATAGCATTCTTCTGGTAGTTCTGTATTACTGAGCTTTTCCAAGCTCACGTTGTTTTTACCATCGCAGGATAAAAGATTATAGCATGGTATAATGTTTGACATTAATGTTCGGAGTTCTCTCGGCATTGCTTCTGGAGTACGGTACTGTATAGTTAGTGGGCATGTATGTCATGTATTGTTTTATGACAGTGTGTAAATATTTTCTGAAATTTTTGTTATGTGTTTAAATGTTTTCCTGAAATTGAATTTTAAACAGAAGTTGATTTTTTTCAGTTTAATAAGTGTTTTGAGAAAGGAAATGTTTTATGTGTATTTTTACTGTGGGTCGCTCTTGTGACCCTAATGTGACTTCCTAAGATCCGTTATAACGCATAGGCGGGTCTAGGGGTTACAACAAACCTATTTTTTCTTTTATATATATAAAAGAAAGTTAAGAAACCCTTTCTTTTAGATCGTGATTAAGATCCTCTAGAAACACTTAATTAATTCCTTTAAAGTTTTGACAGATGACAGCATAAATTAAAACAAAGCAGCAATTGAAATTCAAAAAGTATTCATTCTCATACGTCCTATGTCTTAATAAATTGCCGCATAAATGGGTCAAACAATCAACAAACTAATGAATTTGTCAACAAACAAAAAAAAAACACCAACAAACTAACGAGGACCGAAGCTTATATTAACATAATGGAAATTTTCTACCCTACTTATATTTTCACGTTTAAAATTTAAGGCATAAAGTGTATGATTTAAAATTTAAAATTTAAAAAAGTTAGAGCATAGTGTATTTTTTAGGGCATAGAGTGTAGGATTTAAATTTTAGAATTTAATGTTAGGGTTTAAAATTTAATTTTATGATATTTTTTAGTGTTGGAGCATAAATAAAAACACCAAAAAATGGCAGAGAATTTTTATCTATAGCTCATTTTAATAATAGAACTTTATGATATCTGAGAAAAAAAAATAAGACTCATTTTTCTTGATTTTTTTGCGGTAACAATTGTCTTCATTGCAACTTTCTTGTGAAAAAATAGAGTTAAATACACACAACTTTTACTCTTAAAACAACTTTAACCATCAAAGAAAGATTTTCTACTATGAAGTAGGAGTAGAATACTACTATTTCATAGTTTTATGAGTATCCGTGAATGTTATTTAAAAACGAATCAATTACATTTAATGCGATGCTATTATTGTAAATATTATATGAATAGGATAAAATTCGATATTGTATTTAATCTTCTATTTAATATGTAATTCAATACATGAACTCTAATTTTATGTTAAAAAATACATGAACTTTAATTTATTATATGGATACTTTTTTTATTTATTTATCATGATACTGATTTATTTATTTGATCATATACATGAATATGGGTATAGTTACATTCCCTCCCTCATTTTTTAAAAATTTCTTAAATCGCCTTATATTATTTTAAGGTATATTGATGTTTGGTCCCTTAGAGATTTTTTAATTTGACCCTTTGTAAAATATTTATTTAGAAAATATATGAATTTGATAACACTCGTGGTTTAAAAACTCATTCATTAATATTAGTTTAGCCTCTCTATTTTACTTTTAATCAATCAATTAAGCATATTTATGTTAATTCCCAAGTTAATATGAAATAGCTTTATGCATAATTAAATTTAATTATATATATTTTTACACCAAAGGATTAATTTCATTATTTTATAATAGTGAAACAGGCCACAAAGTTAACCCGATCACATCTGGGCTTAGGTAAAGAACTTTTTTAAAAATTGAGTAGCGATATTTTTTTAGAGTAAACAAAAGTTCAAATATTTTTTAAGATAGCTACAAGTCATAAAAATCTTAAAATTTTAGGGTGGATACAGATCATAAATTTTTTAAAAATTCAAGAATTGATTCATAAAAATATATATAAAAAATTAAAACAAAATGTGTGAAAATTTTAAAGTTAAGCAGTTGCAATGGGAGCCGTTGTTTCTATGGCTTTCATGGCTTCAAACCTCGACTTCTTGACTTGAACTTTCAGTCCAGCATATAGCGTCATGTAATCTTCAAACAAAAATTACGGATACACGTTTTTCTTCTCATCTTCTAAAAAAATTAAGCAGTGAGATATGAAGAAGAGGCTATTTCATGACTGTATTTCTAGTGCTTAGAAAGAAGTGTATTTTTTTTGAAAAATTTAGTTAAATTTTTAGAGTAGTGTTGCAGAGAAAAAAGAAAAGGGACGGGGAATTTGGGGTTTAGTTCAAATATTGGATGAGTTATTTTCTATTAGGATTAAATTGATATAATGTAACAATTTTATGGACTAAAATTGTTATTAAACCATGCCACGTCAAAATCTCCGTTAAATATTTAACGGTCGGTGACCAAAACGATAACGAAATGAAACGTTAGTGACGGTTTTGACGAAAAAATTTGTTGGGTGATCAAAACAAAAAAAAGTGATAGTTAGGTGACCGCCCATGTAGTTTTCCCTATAGAAAATAATTTAATTAAAATTTTATTTTAAATAATTGTTAATTGTATGTTGAGTTTTTAAAATTTTTAATCTTTATTAATCAATTTAATGGTGTTTAGCGGTGTTCAACGTTAATAGTGTTCAATAGTATTCGACGCCCATTGAAAAAATTTTCATTCTATAAATACATATTTATTAAAATTTGCAGTCATGCTTATCCATTAATCAGACTTACGTACTCATCCGACCTAGCAGGTACAACCAAACCTAAGCTTAGACTAAGATAATTTTGATTTCAGGTTAGTTTGGTTTGACTTGGTTTACAAATTAAATAACAGATCATTCAAATTTAACTATAATTCGTTATTATATAAATTATATATACATATCGTCATAACTTAAGGCATTAAAAAAAAAGGACTTCTTGAAATTGAGTCGCGACCCGACCCGTTCATGAAGAGTGCTATCTCCCTAATTTGAAAATGCGGTACCCATCGTTTGCATGAAAACGAGAAATGTTATTTTGAACAAGAAAAAAATGGTTGCAATATAATTAAGGCATCAACATCGTGCGGCAATGGCAGATTAATGGGGAACCAAATCACATGTTTCTCATTGATTGTTGATGAGACTATAAATATCATTCCACATTAATACAGATATATGGAACCAACAACAATTAAAGTGTTCAAACATTTACAATTCCTCATGTTTTGTGGTTGTCGTTGTTGAATTTTAGAATTCTAGGGTTTCTTGGTTTTGAATTTGGGAATGAGGATTGTTGCTCGAAAAAAAGAAAATAAAACTCAGCGTTTTTTTATTAGAAATCAAAACGATAATCTAATATAACGTTTTACTAAAAACTGAATACAAACTAACACGAAGTACTAATATATACTAATCAAGATGATTTAGTCAAGATTTCTAACTAATTAACAACTATACAAGAAAGAGAAAGATTAAAGATTCTGTTAGTCCCCTCAAGTTGGAGCATAGATGTTATGTATGCCCAACTTGGAGACTAAAGAATGAAAAGAGAAGCTTGGAAGAGCTTTAGTCAAACAGTCTGCAATCTGATTATGTGATGAAACTGGCAGCAATTTGAGGAACTCTTGATGAATCTTTTCTCGTACAAGATGACAATCTATTCCGATATGCTTTGTCCTCTCATGATGGACTAGATTTTCTGCAATTTGAATAGCAGAAAGATTATCACAATAAAGATTTGCAGGTTGAAAAGGAAGGTGAAAATCTTTTAATAAGTAAAAAAGCCAATGTAATTCACAAGTTACTGAAGCTAAAGCACGATATTAAGCTTCACTGGATGAACGAGAAACAATCTGTTGTTTCTTGGACTTCCATGAAATTAAAGATGATCCTAAAAACTGTAACCCCCTCGTCCCGGTCTGGCCGGATGACCGGTCCGAGTGAGCCACATGGGGAAAACCGAAGCGAAACCCCAAGGGTTCCCCCTCAGTTAGCAACCCTATTTTTTTCTATCATTTTAATCTTGTCTAGATGACATTAGGTCCTAAGTGATACACAACAGCGGAAAACAATTAAAGGAAAACATATACGAACCACGGCCATGCACAAACAGTCAATTTTAAGCTTATAAGGCAGGCAGTATCGATACTCCAATCAAGGGTATCGATACGCCTTGACTTGGTCAACCCCCAACAGTCAACTCGAAGAAGATCGTATCGATACTGCCCTTGAGCGTACCGATACGCCCTCTTCAGTCAACATCTCGTGGTCAACGAGATAAACGCGTACCGATACTCCCCTACACAGTATCGATACCCCAAAATCTCCCCAATATCTCAGAATTCCAGTGACTAAAAACCGTATCGATACCCCTAGAGTATCGATACGCCCAGCCAAAACTGAGCTCTACAGGCAAGACCGTATCGATACGGCCCTTAGGTGTATTGATACGCCCTGCACTGCAACACTAGAATTTTCAACTTTAACAACCCCGACACGACTCTAAATGCATTTCTCGACTCACCTAAGCGTATACAAACATGTAAGCATACATACATGAGCCAAAGGAAGCATTCACACATGGATTCAAGCATTCATACATAGCATTCCAACAAGAGAGCAATTTAGGCAATATTGGGCATACATAAAGGCTTAAATGGTCTTAAAAGGCACAAGTCATCATGAGAGGTTTGCACTCATACACAAGGCAACCTAAGCATTCTAAAGCATGCCATCACACACCAAAACATTCATCATGGTATCACATGCCTTACAATTCAAAATCGAATTTAAAACATCATCATTCAAATGAGTCATACAAGCTCATACAAAGACCTTTGCCACATTGCTAACTAATACGAAATTGTTAACCGTACTTGAGCCACAAAACTTGGAAAGCCCTTCTTGCCTTGCCTTGAGCTAACACCACGCTAATGATCTACATTGTTGAACATTGAGAGCGTAAGCTATAAGCTTAGTGAGGGTGCTCTAAAACGAAAAACATCAACAATGCAGGGTTCAAGCATGTACATCCTAATCTCACATACAACTAACAAGCATATAAACGAGTAGACCTAGCTAGTCTTTCAAGTGGCATAATATGGCTTCTCTATCCTACCAAGCTCACTCATCAATATCAACATCATGTAATCAACACCATACCACAATCATATATCATAATACATGAACAAGTTTAATTGGCCACTTTAAATTACCCCGATTGTGCGGATTTAAACCTCAACAACACTTTACCTCGGTGGGATTACACTCATCACCGGACCTTGCATGTGCGGGATTCCACTCATCGCCACATGCCCTACGGATGGGATTCCACTCATCATCCCATAGAAATAAATAAAAGCTTCCGGTGGAATATTACATCACCGTACTCCTCCTTGATGACTTAACGCCATCAAGGCCACGTACGTTTTGACTCAATTTGTGTGCACACTAATCCTAATGATCGATCATTTACAGCCGGTAATTATTTAGTGTCAATTATCATTATCACATCACAAATCATCAACCACAACTCATGCTCATCTCATACATATACATATCAAGATATACATGCATAATCAACCACAATTACACGAGTATAGTTAAATAAGCACATTGGAAATTGTGTATATCAAAGGCTAAACTATCAACTTGAATTAAATGGAAGTGGCCTACCAAGCACACTTTACACACACACATTCTACACATACTCGAACCAAACTTTAAAACAAGTTTGAGACCACTCACCGCCCTTCCTTAGCAATCGAAACAATCCTCCTACGAACCCGTATTCGGTCCCAAAGCCTCTTCAACGCTTCCTTTTGCTTCTAGCCAAACAAAACACACTTATTACACCACAATTCAATGCTAAACTCAACCACCAACTTACTTCACAAACATAAACCAAATTCCACAAATTCCCAAACCACACAATCTCCCAAAACCCAATTTTCGTGCTTCCCAATCACCTTGCTGAAATTTCCATTTCCAAACACCCAAATGGTCTCCAAAATGTCCCAAATCACCCTCCCAACATACCCTAACCATCAGCCCTTAGTTTTTAACCTAAAACCTACCAAAAACCCAAGTTTTAATACCTCAAAGTTTGCCCTAAGAACCTACTACGAATTTTCATCAAAACTCAACCAAATTGATATATAATGTGTATTTCACCATGATTAAACAAAGCCCCAACACAATTTATTAAAACCAATTGGAAAACCCCTTAAAAACCCAAACTTTGATATAAACCCTAATTTTCAAAACCCCATGTTTTTTAAATCCAAGACCATAGATAGATAGAGGGTAAAGAGGAGATTAAGAAAACATAATTACCTTTGAAAAACACCTTGGATTTGAGGGAGATATTAAATGGAATAGTAACTAATATTTTTGGGAGAGTTTGAAGGTGGGGAGAAGGGTTTCACGTTTGGGAAAGGGAATGGGGGGAAAGAGAAGACAACTTTTCCATAAAGTTGTCTTGCTTTTTAAATTTGGGTCAATTTGCAACATAGGTCCCTCCCCTTTTTCCAAAACTCAATTAGGTCATTATTTAGAGTTGAAATGATTTTTAATTAAATTTTATTGACTCGGACTATAAACCCGGTTAACTCCTAGGCCCAAGACACGGGTGTTACAACTCTCTCCCACTTAAGGAATTTTGTCCCCGAAATTACCTGACTGAAAGAGATACGGAAACTGCTTTTCCATATCCTCCTTCCTCTCCCAAGTGGCCTCGTCCACACCTCTACGTTGCCACCGCACCTTTACTAACTCGATCGATCTACCCCTCAACACTTTACTGTCAGAAGCTAAGATCTCAACGGGCTCTTCTTCATAAGTCAAATCCGGATTCAATTCAATTTCTTCTACGGGCATAACATGTGATGGATCGGACCTATACTTACGAAGCATCGATATATGGAACACATCATGTATTATCTCTAGTTCGGATGGCAAACGCAACTGATAAGCAACCAGACCAACCCTCTTCACAATCTCATACGGTCCTATGTACCTCGGACTCAACTTCCCTTTTCGGCCAAATCTCATCACTTTCTTCCACGGAGACACTTTCAAGAAGACCTTCTCACCCACTGAGAACTCAACTTCCTTCCTCTTCAAATCGGCATAGGACTTCTGTCTATCCGAAGCAGCTTTCAAACGCTCACAAATCAATTTTACCTTGTCGGTTGTCCCCTTGAGCAAATCTGGCATAGGTAACAATTTCTGTCCTACCTCGGCCCAACACACTGGAGTTCTACACTTCCGGCCATACAAGGCCTCATACGGAGCCATCTGAATGCTCGACTGAAAGCTGTTATTGTACGCAAACTCTACGAGAGGCAAACGCTTTTCCCAAGTACCCTGAAAGTCAATGATACAACAACGCAGCATATCCTCTAAAATCTGAATAACTCTCTCTGACTGACCATCTGACTGAGGATGATAAGAAGTGCTGAAGTTCAAACGGGTACCCAAAGCTGTATGCAGACACTCCCAAAATCTAGAAGTAAATCGCGGATCTCTATCTGACACAATGAACTTCGGCACACCATGTAGTCTAACAATCTCACCAATAAACAAATCGGCCAATCTATCTAATGTATAAGTAGTGTTGACTGCCAAGAAGTGAGCACACTTCGTAAAGCGATCTACTATCACCCAAACTGAGTTCTTCTTCGTAGGAGTCAAAGGCAAACCCGAAACAAAATCCATGGTGATGTTGTCCCATTTCCATTCCGGAATTCTCAACGGCTGTAACAACCCTGAAGGAACCTGATGTTCCGCCTTCACTCTCTGACACACTAAGCACTTACTCAAAAAGTCGGCTACATCTCTCTTCAAGCCAACCCAATAGTACTCATTCTTCAAATCACGGTACATCTTCGTACTCCCATGATGCATAGCAAACGGACTACTGTGAGCTTCAGTCAAGATCGTACGTCTCAAGTCACTGTCTTCTGGCACAACTAATCTGTCTTTGAAACACAAAACCTCATCAGTACTGAAACTATAGTCTGAAGATCTACCCTCGGCTATATCTTGCACGTGAGGTGCCAAAGATCTATCTAAGAGCTGTTTCTCTCGAATCAACTGACCTAGAGTAGGTCTAACCTGGAGCTCGGCTATCAAGCCACCATCTCCGGACAAACTCAACCTAGCAAACATAGCTCTCAAGTCTACGGCCACCTTCCTACTCAATGCATCGGCCACTACATTGGCCTTACCCGGATGGTACTCAATAGTAAGATCATAGTCTTTCAACAACTCTAACCACCTACGCTGTCTGAGATTCAAATCTCGCTGAGTCATAATGTATTTCAAACTCTTGTGATCGGTGTACACTGTGCATTTCTCACCGTACAGGTAATGCCTCCAAATCTTCAGAGCAAACGCAACTGCAGCTAACTCTATGTCATGGGTCGGATAGTTGCGCTCATGGGTCTTCAACTGTCTTGAGGCATAAGCCACTACTCTCTTGTCTTGCATCAGAACACATCCTAGCCCTACGTAAGAAGCATCACTATAAACTACATAGTCCTTCCCGGACTCGGGCTGAATCAAGATCGGAGCTTGGGTCAAAGCTTCTTTCAATTTTTCAAAGGCTCTCTGTCTTGCATCTGTTCACTCAAACTGAACACTCTTCTGAAGTAACTGTGTCAATGGAGCGGCTAACTTAGAGAAACCCTCTACAAATCTTCTATAGTATCCGGCTAAACCTAGGAAGCTACGTACCTCTGTCACAGACTTCGGTTGCTTCCACTCAACAGTGGCTTCAATTTTCTTCGGATCAACTCTAATGCCTTCAGCTGACACTACATGTCCTAAGAAGACTACCTCACAAATCCAGAACTCACACTTGCTGAGCTTTGCATACAACTGATGATCTAGCAAAGTCTTCAAAACAAGTCTCAAATGTCGGTCATGGTCTTCTTTAGTCCGCGAGTATACCAAAATGTCATCAATAAACACAACTACAAACTGATCTAGATACTGGTGAAAAATCCTATTCATCATGTCCATAAATGCAGCCGGTGCATTAGTCAACCCAAATGGCATGACTAAAAACTCATAATGTCCATATCTAGTCCTAAAGGCCGTCTTCGGTACATCAACTTCTCTTACCTTTAGCTGGTAGTAACCCGATCTCAAATCAATCTTCGAAAAGACAGATGCTCCTCTCAACTGATCAAACAAGTCATCAATTCTAGGCAACGGATATTTGTTCTTCACTGTCAACTGATTTAACTGCCTATAATCTATACACATTCTCATGCTTCCATCTTTCTTCTTCACAAACAAAACTGGTGCACCCCAAGGTGAAGAACTAGGCCTAATAAAACCTCTATCTGTCAATTCTTTCAACTGAGTCTTCAACTCTTTCAATTCTTTCGGTGCCATACGATACGGAGCAATCGAAACAGGAGCTGAATCAGAATAAGTCTCAATGCTGAACTCTACCTCTCTGTCCGGTGGTAACCCTGGCAACTCTTCCGAAAACACACTAGGAAAATCACATACTGTCCGGATGTCCTGAGGTCTAACCTCACTCATGTTAGGGTTCATCACATACGCTAAGTATGCTTCACACCCCAACTCAACTAATCTCTTAGCCTCTAACACTGAAACCACATTGGATAAGAACTTCACGTTCTCACCCACCACTACAATCTCATAGTCATCTGTGAGCTTCAAAGAAATCCGCTTAGTTTCAAAATCTATCCTAGCTCTATGCTCCGTGAGCCAATCCATACCCAAAATCACATCAAAACCATAGAAAGGAAGTTCCATCATATCCACTGGAAACAAATGCCCCTGAACCATCAATGGACACCTTCGGTACATCTTCCTAACCACTACCGTGTCCCCAAAAGAACTAGTAACACTAACTCCTACCTCTAACATCTCACAAGGCAAATTCAAAGACTGTGCATGCTCACTCAATATGTAGAAATGTGTAGACCCAGAGTCAATCAAAGAAAGCAAACCCAAAGACTGTATCGAGAAGTTACCTGCGATCACATCGGTGTCATGCTGCTCCCCGCGCTGAGCGTAAACCCTAGTCTGTCCTCCGCCCTCCGGCTGGACTGCAACTACATGAGCTAAATTTCTCTGACCATCGTTCCTCGGCTGGAAATTACCTCTACCGCGCCCGCGGCCTCTCTGAAAACCGTTGGCTCTAGCAAGAGCCTGAGCTGGTGCCTGTCCCACCTGATGTGGACAGTCACGTCTAATGTGGTCTCTAGCACCACAACTCCAACAAGAATGATAATTTCCCCAACACTCTCCGGTGTGGTTCCTCCCGCAAGTGGCACATGTGGGCAACTTCCTACCAGCTCTCTGGCCCTGGTGGCCCATATCGTGGTTACCGCCACCACGCCTATGATCATACTGATGTCTGTTATCTCGATGCCTCTTGGCATCACCTCTATCAAAGTTGCTGGACCTCTTACCCGAACTAGATCCACCTGACCGCCTGGTCAAACTCAAACTGTGCTCCAAGTCCTTGGCCCTCAAGACCAAGACATCAAAATCAGTGTAGTCTGAAGCTAGAGTATAAGTCTTGATTTCTTCATTCAGTCCATAACAGAAACGGTTACAACGCTCCACCTCAGTAGGTACAAGCTCAGGTGCATACTGACTCAGTCTGACAAATCGGATCTCATAATCGGTCACGGACATACTCCCCTGAAGCAAAGCCATAAACTCTCTCTTCCTCTCATCGAGGTATCACAGACCCAAATACTTCTTCCGGAATGTTGTCTCAAAGAACTCCCAAGTGATCTCGGCCTCATACATCCCCGAAGTAACGGTGACCCACCAGGTGTAGGCATCACCCTGAAGCAAAGACTCAACACATCCCAACTTGCGCTCACCAGTACATCCCATCTGAGCAAGGATACGGACAGTCTTCTCGAACCATAACTCTGACCTCTCCAGAGTAGCACCTCTGAACTCTTCGGCTCCAAGGCCCCGAAGCCTCTCTAAAGGTAAACCAGTGCCCTCACCCTGATGGTGTGCTGCCTGACCTCCAGCTACCGCAGCCTGAAATGCCCTGGCTATCGCTTGAACCAACGGAGCTAAGTCTATCCCGGCCGGCCCTTGGCCACCTTGACCTCCTTGTGGTCCCTCTCCTTCGGCCCCGGCCTCACCTCTCGCTCCCGGTGGAGGAGGTGGTGGTGGTGGAGGTGGTGGAGGAGCTCCAACTCCAACCACAGGCTCTCCCACTTGAGCCTCAACTCTAACTACTGGCTCTACTCCTGGAGCCTCTGCCCGTGGTTCCGGTCGAACCATCCTAGGCATCCCACGTGGTCTCATGGTTCAACTAGCAAGGTATAAACTACAACAAGAAACAGATAAGGATTACGTTAGTCAAAGCAAGGGTCCAATAGTGCTCAAGTACTCCTCTTTCCAAAAATCATTTTAAATTAAGTAATAGTAGCAATGGGCACACACTCTACACCAGACACCACAATTCATGCATTCAAAACATCATACGATCAATCAAGCATCAAGGATTCATGGCAAAATATGCATCGAACAACACAATCACTTAACACATTAAGCTTACCTCACTTACCTGCCCGAGGTCTCGGTAACCTCAGGCTCTGATACCAACAAATGTAACCCCCTCGTCCTGGTCTGGCCGGATGACCAGTCCGAGTGAGCCACATAAGGAAAACCGAAGCGAAACCCTAAGGGTTCCCCCTCGGTTAGCAACCCTATTTTTTTCTATCATTTTAATCTTGTCTAGATGACATTAGGTCCTAAGTGATACACAACAGCGGAAAAAAATTAAAGGAAAACATATACGAACCACGGCCATGCACAAACAGTCAATTTTAAGCTTATAAGGCAGGCAGTATCGATACTCCAATCAAGGGTATCGATACGCCTTGACTTGGTCAACCCCCAACAGTCAACTCGAAGAAGACCGTATCGATACTGCCCTTGAGCGTACCGATACGCCCTCTTCAGTCAACATCTCGTGGTCAACGAGATAAACGCGTACCGATACTCCCCTACACAGTATCGATACCCCAAAATCTCCCCAATATCTCAGAATTCCAGTGACTAAAAACCGTATCGATACCCCTAGAGTATCGATATGCCCAGCCAAAACTGAGCTCTACAGGCAAGACCGTATCGATACGGCCCTTAGGTGTATCGATACGCCCTGCACTGCAACACTAGAATTTTCAACTTTAACAACCCCGACACGACTCTAAATGCATTTCTCGACTCACCTAAGCATATACAAACATGTAAGCATACATACATGAGCCAAAGGAAGCATTCACACATGGATTCAAGCATTCATACATAGCATTCCAACAAGAGAGCAATTTAGGCAATATTGGGCATACATAAAGGCTTAAATGGTCTTAAAAGGCACAAGTCATCATGAGAGGTTTGCACTCATACACAAGGCAACCTAAGCATTCTAAAGCATGCCATCACACACCAAAACATTCATCATGGTATCACATGCCTTACAATTCAAAATCGAATTCAAAACATCATCATTCAAATGAGTCATACAAGCTCATACAAAGACCTTTACCATATTGCTAACTAATACGAAATTGTTAACTGTACTTGAGCCACAAAACTTGGAAAGCCCTTCTTGCCTTGCCTCGAGCTAACACCACGCTAATGATCTGCATTGTTGAACATTGAGAGCGTAAGCTATAAGCTTAGTGAGGGTGCTCTAAAACGAAAAACATCAACAATGCAGGGTTCAAGCATGTACATCCTAATCTCACATACAACTAACAAGCATATAAACGAGTAGACCTAGCTAGTCTTTCAAGTGGCATAATATGGCTTCTCTATCCTACCAAGCTCACTCATCAATATCAACATCATGTAATCAACACCATATACCACAATCATATATCATAATACATGAACAAGTTTAATTGGCCACTTTAAATTACCCCGATTGTGCGGATTTAAACCTCAACAACACTTTACCTCGGTGGGATTACACTCATCACCGGACCTTGCATGTGCGGGATTCCACTCATCGCCACATGCCCTACGGATGGGATTCCACTCATCATCCCGTAGAAATAAATAAAAGCTTCCGGTGGAATATTACATCACCGTACTCCTCCTTGATGACTTAACGCCATCAAGGCCACGTACGTTTTGATTCAATTTGTGTGCACACTAATCCTAATGATCGATCATTTACAGCCGGTAATTATTTAGTGCCAATTATCATTATCACATCACAAATCATCAACCACAACTCATGCTCATCTCATACATATACATATCAAGATATACATGCATAATCAACCACAATTACACGAGCATAGTTAAATAAGCACATTGGAAATTGTGTATATCAAAGGCTAAACTATCAACTTGAATTAAATGGAAGTGGCCTACCAAGCACACTTTACACACACACACGCTACACATACTCGAACCAAACTTTAAAACATGTTTGAGACCACTCACCGCCCTTCCTCAGCAATCGAAACAATCCTCCTACGAACCCGGATTCGGTCCCAAAGCCTCTTCAACGCTTCCTCTTGCTTCTAGCCAAACAAAACACACTTATTACACCACAATTCAATGCTAAACTCAACCACCAACTTACTTCACAAACATAAACCAAATTCCACAAATTCCCAAACCACACAATCTCCCAAAACCCAATTTTCGTGCTTCCCAATCACCTTGCTGAAATTTCCATTTCCAAACACCCAAATGGTCTCCAAAATGTCCCAAATCACCCTCCCAACATACCCTAACCATCAGCCCTTAGTTTTTAACCTAAAACCCACCAAAAACCCAAGTTTTAATACCTCAAAGTTTGCCCTAAGAACCTACTACGAATTTTCATCAAAACTCAACCAAATTGATATATAATGTGTATTTCACCATGATTAAACAAAGCCTCAACACAATTTATTAAAACCAATTGGAAAACCCCTTAAAAACCCAAACTTTGATATAAACCCTAATTTTCAAAACCCCATGTTTTTTAAATCCAAGACCATAGATAGATAGAGGGTAAAGAGGAGATTAAGAAAACATAATTACCTTTGAAAAACACCTTGGATTTGAGGGAGATATTAAATGGAATAGTAACTAATATTTTTGGGAGAGTTTGAAGGTGGGGAGAAGGGTTTCATGTTTGGGAAAGGGAATGGGGGGAAAGAGAAGACAACTTTTCCATAAAGTTGTCTTGCTTTTTAAATTTGGGTCAATTTGCAACATAGGTCCCTCCCCTTTTTCCAAAACTCAATTAGGTCATTATTTAGAGTTGAAATGATTTTTAATTAAATTTTATTGACCCGGACTATAAACTCATGATGGACTAAATTTTCTGCAATTTGAATAGCAGAAAGATTATCACAATAAAGATTTGCAGGTTGAAAAGGAAGGTGAAAATCTTTTAATAAGTAAAAAAGCCAATGTAATTCACAAGTTACTGAAGCTAAAGCACGATATTAAGCTTCACTGGATGAACGAGAAACAATCTGTTGTTTCTTGGACTTCCATGAAATTAAAGATGATCCTAAAAACACACAATAGCCAGTGATGGATTTTCTTGAATCTGGGCATGAAGCCCAGTCAAAATCAGAAAATGCATTTAAATGAAGGTCATCACTAGCAGCAAAGAACAACCCTTGACCAAGTGTTCCTTTTAAATACCTTAAGATTCTATGAGCAACAGCTAAGTGTGTAGTAGTAGGACAAGATAAGAATTGAGATAATTGTTTGACAAAAAATGTAATATCAGGTCGAGTATTTGTTAGGTACAATAATTTGCCAATTAATCTTCTATATTCAGTAACATCTTCTAGAAGAATACCATCAGATTTTGAAATACGTTTAACACCTCTAGTAACAGTTATAGGTGTGGACCTAACAATTTCAAGACCTAAAAAGTATTTTAAGTCTCCCAAATCTTTAATCTTGTTCTTATTGTGCAAGAAATCTTTAATGTTATGTATTTGGTCTAAGCTAGGGCTAGTGAGAACTATGTCATCAACATAGACAGCCAAGGCTATAAAGCTATCTCCTATACCATTGGTGAATAAACTATTATCAGCAGAGGATTGTTTGAACCCTTTCTCAATTAAGGCTAAAGTTAGTTTCTCATTCCATTGTCTACTAGCCTGTTTTAAACCATAGAGGCTTTTCTTCAATTTACAGACAAGACCATCCTTATCATCATTATTAAATCCATGAGGCGTATCCATATACACCTCTTCATGTAAAGAACCATGAAGAAATGTATTATTAACATCTAATTGTTGAAGTTTTCAATTTTTAGAGGCAGCAATAGCAATTAGAGTCCTAATAGTTGTCATTTTAACAACAGGACTAAAAGTGCTTAAAAAATTAACACCTAACTGTTGAGTATAGCCTTTTGCCACTAATCTTGCTTTATACCTATCCAAAGTTTCATCTGATTTTAATTTTGTCCTGAAAACTCACTTACAACCTATAATTTTCTTATTTGGAGGTAAAGGTAGTAAGTCCCAAGTGTTATTTGACTCTAAAGCAGTGATTTCTTCCTGCATAACATGCCTCCAACATTCATATTTAACAGCTTGTTTGTAAGTTTTGGGTTCAGTCAAAACATCAATATTGTCAATGAAAGAAGTATGTTTATAAAAAATATTAGCATAAGACAAAATATTAGCAATGAAATGATTAGTAGTCTGAGATTTAGGCAAGTTTACCTGGTAATCCTAAAATTTTTGAGGAAATTTTATTGACCTGGAAAGTCTAGAAGCAAGAGGAATAGTGGGAACAATGGGAATGATAGGAACAATAGTTACAAAAGGAATAGTAGGAATAGTGTTATTCTGATTAGAGGAGACAGAAGGAATAGAGGAACTTAAATCAGAAACAGAAATGGATTTATCTTGTGAAAGTGGGTTTTTAACATCATTAGGTAAGAGAAAGTCATCCAAGAAAGCTAAACCATCACAATTGGGTAAAACCAAATCAGTAGAAGAAGATTTGTGAAAAGGGAAAACAGTTTCATTAAAAACTACGTCCCTTGAAACAAAAACAGATTTGGTTTCTAGGTTATATAGCCTATAACCTTTCACATGCTTAGGGAAACCAAGGAAAATACACCTAACAGCTCTAGCATGCATCTTAGTAGCAGATTTAGGTAACTCAGAAGCATATGCCAGGCAACCAAAATTTTAGTCAACACCCTAAAGTCAACCTAGGGAAACAATATCGATACGCTAGAAGACTGTATCGATACGCTCTCAACGGTCAACTTTCCCATGGTCAAACTACGAAGACCGTACCGATAAGACCCGTACCGATACGCCAAAATTTCGTCAATTTCTCAGATTTTCAGAGAGCATTTTGCGTATCGATACACCACCGCGTACCGGTACGCCCTGCCCAAAACAGGGTCCAAACAAAGAAACGTATTGATACCGCCCTTGAGCGTATCGATACGCCCTGCAATGCAAGACTCATTTTTGCTGTAAAAAACACAAGGACTCAACACAAAAGCCACATATCAAGCATTCAAGCATCATGCAAGCTCAAATACAACATAAGGCATCCATGGATAAACATACGAAACATTTTAAACACTCAACGAAGCAACATCCAACAAGATAAGATTTAAAAGGAAAACATGCATACATAGCATTCACCCACATAGCCAAAAGTTAAACAAAAGCATACTTCAACATGGTAAAAGGCATTACAAGCCCAAAGCAACTAAACAAACTTGTCTAAGTAAACATGACATGCCAACAACACTTCAAACATAAAGGTCCTATCCCATTGCTCTATACTAGTTATTGAAGTCTAAATCATATTTGAGCAAACCAAACTCCCTTGGACTCTCCCTTGTTCCTCGAGTTGCTTTGAAGGTCTAAAGGTCTGCATTGTTGGAAAAGAGAGCGTAAGCGTTTAAGCTTAGTGAGCGGTGCTCAAAACAGTAGCTACAACAATGTAAATTTAAAACATGGTTTGCTTGAAAACCAAAACCTTTCCAAATCATTTCCACATGCTAGAACACATAACCACATTTAAAATTCATAAAAGACATACTTTAACTACCTATTTTTAGTTTAAGCCTAAACTTTAACCATAAACATTTAATAAATGTATTATTTTATTCTCGCTCAAAATGTAGAAAGTCTAATTTATCAAAATTTAATATTGGAAGGTGATAATTTTGCCAAACTATACATATATATATATATATATATATATTAAGACAAATATATAGAGAGAGTAATATTATTTATGTATTGTCAGTTTTTTTTTTTAAATAGAAGGAAAAGGAAAATGACTACTAATGGCCGACCAAAAGCCATCACCATCTCCCGGAAAGTGAAAAACTTGTGGAAACCGCTTGCTAAAAAGAAGATAACCGCAGCAAGAGGAAAATGTTTGTGGTTTGATTTTAGGAAATATTTTTTGTTTTTGTTTTTATTTTTAAAAAATAATTTTTTGTTTTAATTTTTTAAAATATAAAAAATATCTTTGGTTGATAGAGATCGAAAATTATTTTCGAAAATGAAAATAGTGAAAATGTGTTTGGTTTATAGCTTTTCAAAATAGAAATGAAAAAATAATTATTAAATAATTGAAATAATATATAGTTAAAAAATATTATTATAATAACAATAAATAAAATATGAGTAAATAAACTAAATTTTTAAAAAATGACATTAAAAGGATTTGAACTCGAGTTAAAATTAAAAAACTCTTATTTTCATATTTTCTATTTTCCAAGAAAATAAAAATGAAAACATAGTTTATTCTTTAAAACCAGACACACCCTTATTTTTTAAATTTTTATATCAACTGAGATTCTGACATAATTTCTAAAATATTTGAAATAAGATAAAATTTAGAGATTCTATTTGTTCTATATAGTTAAAAATCCATAAAATTTTAAATATAAATATCTAATATAATATTATTATATATATTTAACATTAATATATCATTTTAGTATTATTTTTAAAAACATTAATTTATAATATTACTTAGTGTATTTAATATTTATATAAATCGTTTTTACAAAATTTATTAAGCAACGATAAACATTTGCACATTACGATCTCAACATAAAAAATGATTTTTAAAAACTGTGTTTTAAAAGTATTATTTTAAAAAAATATTTTTAAATTCTATAACATATTTAAAATTCATATCTCCTATCAATTCAAAAAAAAATCATATCTCCGAAAAAGTCCGTCGTTTAAGTCTAACCACGTTGGCAAACAAATATTACCCCGGCAAGTTGTTTGCTCTTCCAAAACTCTTCTATTAAATTATTAATGTCAACATCGATTGACCTTGTTTGACAATTAGCGGATAGTGAATTTCATTAGCTGATTTGACTAGCGAATTGTATTAGTTGATTGTATAAAAGTGTTTGGTAAAATTAACTGATAGCTGATAGCTGTTAGATTATTTAAACAAGTAAAATGACATATAAGGACATGTTTATATTCAATACTTGTTTGAATAGTTTATTAGTTATCAATATTTTGTATCTAATTATTATTAATTAGATCTATAAAATTATTTTTAATATAACTTTTCTAGACATATTCAAATGATTTATATATTAATTTATTATTTATATAATTATTTTAATATAATTTAATTAATTAATAAATTTAAATACACATATAAATATGTGATAATAAAAAGAAAAAAGTAAATAGGATTAGCTTATAAATAGGGTGAGAAAATATTTAATTTAGGTTATTTGAGATTTTTGGTAACTGGTAAGGGTAAAAGAGTCTTTACAACTCTAATATCAAACCTCTAATCTCAAAAAGTTCCTATTATGAGCTTTTTCAAAATTAGCGTTTTCACCCCAATCCGCTCTTTCAATCCGCTATTTACCAAACAACAATATTAACGGATTTAACTGGTTAAACCTCTAATTATACCTCAAACCTTTAATTTTTGCCCAAATCTCTAACAATATCAGCTACTAGCTATTAGTCAAATCATTAAAAAGAAATCATTTATCATCTATTTTTTCATCGATTAAATTCTTAAATTAATAAATTAAATTAATTAAGTTCTTTGATCAACGATGTTGATTCTAACAATTTTTTTAATTAATTGATGCACTGCTTCGTGTCACATTGTTACCACTAAATATTTTTAGAATTTTATTTTATTTAATTTTTAAAAATCTTAAAAATGGTGAAATTGCTCCACTAAATCTTAAGCTCCTTAGGCTTTACAGTTTGAACTTTAAATCTCATAATATGTTCAATTTAGTCCATACATTCACAAATATTTAAAATATAAAAAAATAAAAATGAAAACCCGGGTAAACAAGCTTATAAGTGAATCGATAAACGATTTGAACACACATTTGTTCGCGTTCGTTCATTTATTAAACATACATAATTTTTTTGTTCATACTCATTTATTTAGCATAATCAACGAATATTATACGAACGATTCACAAATAGTTCATCGAACGCTCTGTTCATTTACGCCCTAGAGTTACACCCTTAAACCTATTTTAATTTAATTTATTATGCTAACTTTTGTATTCGTGAAATCTTTCGAACAAAAAACAAATGTGAAATGTTTATTCAAGTTTCTAGACGTCTGGAATCTGGATAGCCTGCCCTTATAAGCATACTATTACTAGTACTATCTTAGCTAATAGCCATTTTAAATAAGGCCTCTCAAAGAAACCAAGAGCAAAGGCCCAGCCGCCCAGGGCTGATATTCTTACAATCAGAGTACTGGATTTATTAATAAAAGAGTATCATGAATTATATGAAATATTATATTTTTATTATTTAGCTGATATTTGATAGCTGGTTTATTTTATATAATTATTTAATATATTGAGAGTTAATATTTTTATTTATTTCACAAGCGGAGTATTGTTAATTAAAATTAAAAGAATACAAATTAAATAAAATGAGACATATACGTTTTCAATTTGTTTAGAAATTAAAGTTTATAGTTCATATATCAAATAATAATCTTTAGCAAAATGATCTATTGGTCTTTAATTTTATTTTACCAATTTTTTATTTTGATTTTTAAACTTTTATCACGTTATTTTTAACACTCAAATTTTATTTTATTTTATCAATTTAATCTAAATGTGACGAAACAAAAATAATATCGTCAAATTGATATAATCTATTTTCTTTTTCAGTCATTTCATTAAATTTTTTGAAAAAAGAAATAATTTTGTCATTAGTGAGATGTTGATACCTTATTTGTAATTTTTAATATTTCTTTGAATTTCTAACGATCTTGACGTAATAAGTTGTTATTGTTTCGTTATGTTTAGATCAATTTAATAAAAAAGAAAAATTTAAGAACCAAAATATAATTCTTCCTCATCTTTTATTTGTAGGAAGAACAAGTCTTAAATTAAATTGAAGATTCTAATATAATGTAAAAGCATCCGTTAAATTCTCTTGCTTAATTTGTAAGGAGTGGAGATAAAGACGCGGGATTTGACATTAGGAAAATTGCGGGTGGATTTTTTTCCAACTGGAGTAGCCGACGATGGAATGGAAAGCAAGTCCGTGCCGTTGGTTTGGAATTCATTGCCAGGGCGATAGCGTTCTCAGGATCAATCTTACCAGCTACGGTGTACAAGGTGACTTTCATGCATTCCCATTCTCTTCTTTGCCAGATCTTGAAGAGTTAGACCTTAGCATCAATGGACTTTTCGGCACAATCTCGTCTCAAATCAATCAACTCTCGAGACTTACTTACCTTGATTTGTCTGGTGAAATCCCACTTCAAATTGGTCAGCTTATTCATCTCAAGACAAGACCCTTCACCTTGTTCAAAACCAATTTAATGGCTCCATTCCTGAAGAAATAGGCCAGCTAGGGTCCCTGGAAGAGCTTGCCTTGCAGAATAACTATCTAAACGGTCCCATCCCTTCTTCTTTAGGCAATCTGGCCAACCTCGCCTACTTGTATATGTTGAATAATTCTCTTTCTGGTGACATTCCTTCAGAAATGGGAAACCTTACCAACTTGTATGAACTTTATATTGATACCAACCAACTCACAGGTTCCACATCCCTTCCAGTTTTGATAACCTGAAATACTTGAGATTGCTCTACTTATCCACCAACAGTCTTTCAGGATCGATCCCTTCTGAACTGGGGCATATGACATCGCTCAGCGAATTAGCACTTTATAGGAACAATCTTTCTGCTTTCATCCCTGCCTCATTTGGAAACTTGACAAGTCTTACCATTCTCCAAGTATATGAAAATAAACTTTTCGGTCCCATTCCTGAAGAGTTAGGAAAGTTACAATCATTGATTTTCCTAGAGTTGAGTCAAAATCAACTCAATGGTTCTGTTCCATCTTCATTTGCTAATTTGAGCAACTTGGAAACTTTGTTCCTCCGAGACAACCCGCTTTCCGGTCCCATACCTCAAGAATACCACTGGCAGAATACCACCTGAGCTTGGAGACTCTGTTCAGCTTCAAGCTCTAGATTTTTCTCCAAATCATTTAGTTGGGAAGATTCCGACGGAGCTGACAAAATTAACTTCTTTATCAAGGCTTATTCTGTCAGGGAATCAACTCTCTGGTGGTATACCAAGGGGAGTTGGATCTTTTTCCAGCCTCAAGTATCTCGATTTGTCGGAAAACAGATTGAGTCAGTTCATCCCCGAGACAATAGGAGGTATGTTGAAATTGCACTACTTGAATTTGAGTAGTGACAATTTCAGCCAGAGAATTCCAGCTCAGATAGGCGAGTTAACTCAACTGACTGATTTAGATCTGAGTCATAACATGCTTTCAGGAGAGATTCCAAGCTTCCAACACAATTTCAATCTTTGAAGAGCTTGTCAACTTTGAATGTCTCTTATAATAACCTCTCCGGTGGCATCACAATTTTCAGTAAGCTCCGAGGCTTGGTCTATGTCGACATAGCGCATAACGAGCTGCAGGGTCCAATTCCTGATGTTCTTGCATTTCAAAATGCTTCAATACAAGCATTAGAAGGAAACGAGGGATTGTGTGGCAATATTAGTGGGTTGAAACCTTGCAATCTTTTCTAAAAAGGGCCACCACAAGTTACTCTATGCAATCATGTTCCCTCTGTTGAGAGCTGCTATCCTTTCAATTGCTATTCTGGCTTCGTTTTTCGGCTTCAAAAGACAGAGAAAAGATGCAGACAAAGAAAGTGAAAGCAGCATGCATAATGATATCTTTTCAATATCGTCATTTGATGGGAAATTGTTGTATTCTGAGATCAAAAGTGCAACGAAAAACTTTAGTCCTCAGTGTTGCATTGGAAAGGGAGGATACGGAGCGTATACCGAGTAGAGCTGTCATCAGGTGATATTGTAGATGTGAAGAAAGTCCATCAATTGCATTCAGATGAAGTTAGAGCTACAAAAAAATTCCACAATGAAGTAACGGCTTTGATAGACATACGGTATCAGAATATCGTGAAATTTTACGGGTTCTGTTGGTCTGCCGAGCACTCATTCTTGGTTTACAAATACCTCGAAAAGGGTAGTTTATCTACAAATCTAAGCAATGAACAAGCAGCAAAAGAATTGGATTGGGAAAAAAGGGTGAATGTTATAAAAGGGGTTGCTCATGCCTTGTCCTATTTGCACCGTGTAGTTATAGAAATTTGTTGTGGCATGAAAGGTAGATCATCATTCTGTAATCGACTATATCTGTTTTTTTTCCTTTGCAGAGCTTGCCTACACAATAAAGGTTACAGAAAAGTGTGACGTTTATAGTTTCGGAGTGTTGATTATGGAAGTCATCATCGGATCGCATCCTGGCGAATTGATCTCCACGCTACCATCTTCGACTTTTCAAATGCGCCTGGTGGAAGATGTTTTGGATCAAAGGCCTTTACCTCCATCACCATACGTTCAGGACCAACTGATAACTGTGATGAAGATAGCTTTTATGTGCTTGGCTGACAATCCAAATTCTAGACCAACTATGTACGCTGTTTCTCAGCTGCTAGCCGACTGAATCATTTCCTCCCAAGGGTCTTATATTGAATTGCAGACCTGTTTCTCAGCTGTAACTTCCGAATATTTTAATGTTGTGGCACTCCTTGTATACAAGTAGATTAGTAAGAATAATTTTCCCAACTTTTCATGTATCAGAATTTAGCTTACAACGTGTTAACAATTTATAAAGAACCATATATTTAGTTTTTACTCAAAGTAAAGTTGTTTCAATGTTCAAATCATATATATACAGGGACGAAGCCAGAAATTTATTCAAGGAGTGTTATTTTTTAAACGGTGCTTAAGGAGGATTAATTATTTATAAAAGACGTGTCATTTTATTTTATTTTTTTAATTTTTTACATACAAATTATATAAGAAATTTTTTTTAGATATCATCAAACATCACATACTATTATGTGGCTCTGCCCATGCATGTATATACATATACAAAAAGTTTCTAAGGATTTCAATTTTAAAAATGGTGAATATTCTATTAATTTAATAAACTATCAAACTGTATATGCCACACTATTTGTATTTCAAAGTGGATATAATTTATACGTAATATTAATACAGATAAATGCACAAAATGCAGAGTGGTTAGACAGGTATAACACACCTTTGTATCGGTAACATCATTCACTACTTCACGACTGTTCTTAATAAAAGCTACACTTTACAGATCACATAAAATATTGTGAGGTGTTAGGGTTTGATTTCAAAACTTGAGAAATATCATATTCTAAAATTAACTCTATGAATAAACCAGACCAAATGTTATTCCGATTATGTCAACCACGGTGACGGGTAACCCCATTTTTTTTTTTTTGTTTATATGCAGCGTTGAGTGTGGAACTATAAGCAGTAATAATCATGATTAAAGGGGAAGCCAAAAGACTCTGCTTTCCCAAAAGATTATGAACAGTTTTTCCTTAATTACCATGATTGTAATCATTCCTTTTGAAGAAACAGAAACAGAGTGATTAGCAGCCACATCATCTCCCTAAAATATCAACTACCATTGTCATTGCGATCCACGTGAGACCTAATTATTGGTAGGTTTTGACACCGATGATGTACATGACAGTGACATGTGTAACAGTTTCGTCGAGAATACTGACGCATTTGGTTAATAATCTTTTTTAGATTTTATTAGCCTCTAAATAATATTTAATTAAATATTCTCTTTTTTCAAATATTATTTGAAGAGATATTTTTCCCATAAAATTTCAGAAAGAAAATATTCAACCAAATCGCCTGATAATACTCAGGTGGCAAAAGTGGAATTTCCTTGAGACGCGGCATATCCCGACAGACACGTCTTAATAAAGTAGCGCTATGCTGTCCTTAAATTGCTACCACCTTCTTCTCGTTTTCGATTCTATACAGATTCAACAAGTAGAGGAAGAGAACAAAGAATGGCGACTCTTACAGTTCCCTCGGCAGTTCCATCAGTGTCTGAAGACTGTGAGCAACTACAAAAAGCCTTTTCAGGTCTCTCCTCTTCCAGTTTCTTATAACTCCCATCTTTTTTTATCCTATGTTAATCTAATTATGTTTACTTTGATCTTCTGAATACGATATACACTAGGATCTATAATGATTCACCCTTTTCCGAGTTTATTCTGAAATCGCAAATGGTTTTCATTTTACACCAAAAGAGATCCTTTCTTTTCCTGTGTCGGTGGGTGGGCGGAGGAGTGATCTTGCCATGTTTGCCAAGATCTATGTAGATTCTGTTGAAATACTGAAAAAGATGGTGATCATCAATTGATGATGCCCGATCTTTGTTAAGCGAGTTGCTTGTTTTTTTATCTGCCCGATATTGGCTTAGTAGTTTGATGATGTTCAGATCGGTTTGATGGTATGGTTCTATGGTGGTTTAAACTATATATCCGACCATAAATTTGTTCCGGTAATACGAGACTTGAGTTTGTTTATGTGTAAACATCTGTCTATACAAGAAAAAGAACTTTGAAGTGGCCGAGGTTTGATCTTTAAGTTTTTAGATGTCAGTTTCTCCGAACGTTGATGTAAACCTTGGATTGATGTCTGATTGCAGGATGGGGAACTAACGAGAAATTAATCATAGATATATTAGGTCACAGAAATGCGGAGCAACGGAACTTGATTCGAAAAACATATGCTGAGACCTATGGAGAAGATCTCCTTAAGGCACTGGACAAGGAGCTCACAAGTGACTTTGAGGTTAGTTTTGCAAAAGCACTTGCTTTATTCACTGCTAGACAGTATTCTATATATGCTGGTCTTATTGCCTGGAAGGACGAATAACGGAAGTTGTTTTCTGAGATGTTATCTAACAGAGGCTGGTTCTGCTTTGGACTCTTGATCCCGCTGAACGTGATGCACTCTTGGCTAATGAAGCCACCAAAAGGTGGACTTCCAGCAATCAGGTCCTTATGGAAATAGCCTGCACAAGGTCTGCCAACCAACTGCTTCACGCCAGGCAGGCTTATCATGCTCGTTATAAGAAATCGCTTGAAGAGGATGTCGCTCATCACACAACTGGTGATTTCCGTAAGGTAAATTACACGGATGCTTGAGTTATCTGTAAAAACCAAATGAAGTTTTGTATATTATGGCAGTGGGTCAACAAAGTTTTTAGCGTTTGTTCTTTGTTCTGAATGCCTCTGCTTACGAATGTGTCTCTGTTCCTTTCAGCTTCTCCTACCTCTGGTGAGTGCATACAGATACGAGGGAGATGAGGTGAACATGAGCCTGGCAAAAACTGAGGCCAAGTTACTCCATGAGAAAATTTCAAACAAAGCTTACAGTGATGACGATGTCATCAAGGTTTTGGGTACGAGAAGCAAGGCACAGATCAATGCAACCTTGAATCACTACAAAAACGAATACGGAAATGATATAATCGAGGTATACAAAGTTGGATTGTGGGTTTTCAGATCCCCCCTATCTGTTTCGCATGTGTTATATTGAATCCCCCTGACCCTGATAGGTTTTCCCTGGTCTTTGACTCTCCTATTTGCAGGACTTGGAGGCTGACCCTAAGGATGATTTCCTTGCACTGGTAAGGTCCACGGTGAAGTGCCTGGTCTACCCTGAAAAGTATTTCGAGGAGATTCTTCGTCAAGCAATTAATAAACGAGGAACGGATGAAGGAGCTCTTACCAGAGTTATTTCCACCAGGGCAGAGTTCGATTTAAAGATCATAGCGGATGAGTACCAGCGAAGGAACAGTGTCCCACTGACTCGTGCTATTGTCAAGGACACTCATGGAGACTATGAAAAATTGCTGCTGGTACTTGCAGGCCATGACGAGGCTTGAATCTGATATCGTGAAATGGTTGTGTTAAATAAAGAGTTTCTTTATGGTCTAGTGTGCTATGTTTTTCTATATGGTACTGTCACTGTGAGTTTTATGATATCTGAGATGCTAAGTCTACTTAAAAACAAATGCAGTTAATAAAATAATCTCTGGCTTGTGATTAGTACTATATGGTGTTACTTCAGCAGCATATCCTTTTCCTCAGGAGTACATCTCCGTAAAGAAGCAATTCAAGTATATCTCCATAATATTCGTATTGAAGAACGTATGAAATCTAAAATGAAATTCAGGCATCAGATTTGAAATATATTCCAAAGCAATAAGTCCCTTGGTCTTAAACGTGATAAAAACATAAGACATCCCCAAGCTCGGACGGATCGACAAAAGACAACAAGATAACAGGACATCCCCAAGTTCGGACGGATTGACAAAAGACAACAAGATAACAGAATAATACAAGTTTAAACTACATAATGAACAACTAGAAGCAAGATTTTCATCTACATCCTTAGTATTATTGAAGGTGATTCCACTGATCCGAAGCTGTAAACCTTCCACCACAACAGCAGGCACCAGAGAATTCATGCACATTCTATGTATCTAGCAACCCAAGGACGTGACTACTTGTAGTGAACAGCAAGCAACTTTGGAAGCACAACAACATCGGCAAAGTGACCCTATGACTTTTTCAGGAGGTTCCGCGAGAATATTCTCTTGCAATATGGGCTGGTTCGCAAGATTGTGTGGGGACGGACAGCTCCAGCTAGTGTAGCATGAAGAGGGCCCTGCTTGAGATCAAATGCTTTGCGATGAAAATCATGAATCTTTAGAGTAAAGCTACTTATACAAGAGATGAAAGGAGCTACTCAGAGAGATTTCATTGAAACTAGATCAAATACTATCAAAGCATGAAAATGGCAGACATGTCAAGTACTCGAACCTTGGTTACAGCTAAAGCAGATTGAATGACATAGTTGGCAAATGGGTCCTGCAATAATTGTTCAAAGTGTACAACACAGGTTAACTCGTGGATGATTTGCGATCGGCTTTCTGCAATATGCTTGAGGCATTTTTCGACCACATGACTGCTAAATTTCTGCATTGAGAGTTGAACATAGTGCCCTTTGAACTGAGAAAGCAAGTGCCTTTTGAACTGAGAAAGTAAGTTGCCAACAGCAGAGGGGACCTTTAGCTCTATGATGTACTGAACAACATAATTTCTGTTTCAGAAACAAGCAAATAATACAAATCAGGGAGAGATAAATTAAACAAAAAAATGCGTACATTAGAAGAAAAAAGAAGATAAATAAAGGCATGAAGAACTAACTATTGATAATGCAAAATCTGCAAGATACCAGGTTTGTCATATTTGTTCTTAATACCAAGCGAGTACATCCCATGATCATTTGACTTAACTTACAAGGAACAGAAATGGCTGGTGAATTATGTTTATTAAATAAATCTATGATTCTCAGAATCTTGATCCGTAGGCCATAGAAATTCCCAACCAACTGTGTCACATACATGAACTTTTTACATTAGATAAGGGTTTAAGTATTAGTTCAGATGATATAATTCATTAGCATGAAAAAAATCATATAACCACATAAAGCAACTGGTTTTTTGTGATCCATGTGTTTCATTAGCACGACAAAAGATATAGATATACAAATGGATTGATCTTTCTTTAATCCTGATCCGAGTTTACTCATTGAACTTGATTGAAGCAAATTGATAAGCTAACTTATGAATCAAAACCACGATAAGAATTGTATTTGTCAGAAAACTAGGATGAAAGAAACAAACAAGAATCACTTAGCTTTATCTTATTACCCGAAAGGATCTTGAGCAAGAAGAAGCCCGTTTCTGGAAACTTGAGTAATTAGGTTATCTCGATGTTGTCCATTGGAATGAGAAATGCAGCGTTGCAACACACAGCATCCATGACGATGAGTGGCAATATCTACGCAAAATTGTGCAGCAGCATCAAAAATAATCTGCATTGGTAGTTAACAGAAACAAAGGACAAAAGGTTTTAGAATCAAACTCGACAAAATAAGCAGCAGCATCAAAGTAGAGACAGAAATTTTTACACAGGAAATGAACCAATGCCAGCCAACTACAGTTTGAATAAGAAATACACTTCTGGAAGAATTATATGTACGGTAGCATATGAGCAGACACAGAATGCGACAATCATGAAAATTGCAAGCTAAAAGAGATTCTCCGATGTACTAAGAACTCCTCAAGAATCGTGTTGGTTTAGTTGCTATCTACCTCACACATATAATAGGCTGTTATAGGTTGGTTCCTCCCATGGAAAGAATGTACATACTAATAAATATTCAGAATGAATAGATTCCTTCAAATTGGATCCTTGCATTCACGTCAACTGGTTCTCATGCAGTAGCAATATGCCAATACCTGTAATTGAGACAGTACCAGGAAGAAATGTTTCGGCCTGTTTACAAGATGAGTTAAACTATATGACGACATCTCATGATACACACACAAAAGATACCCTGCACTGACCAAGGGGAGAAACACAAACAAATATGTATTACATCAAACCGATCATGCAACAAAGCATAGGTAATAGGCCATAGGATAAAGACCTCCAAGATAATCATACAACTTTATTTAGAAGACTTGAACACCGTTGTCAAGATGCATCAATCTAAATAATTAACTAGAAATGAACCATGTAGTAGATTGACATGATGAAATGAGACTGTAGTCGATGGTCAAAACAATTGTCTAAGTAACAAATTATATATAAAAACAGAAGACCCATCATGATTAGGGTCATCTGTGAGCACAAGTATTGAACCTCGGAAGTTAATTCACTCTCACATTTTACCTTATTATCTTCATTGTCAAGGCATTGCAAGCAGCGCTGCAAAACATGATTTCCATTGAGATCCTTGATAAGATCAAGAATTCCAGGTTTAAGAGCAGATTTGATAAGAGAAATCTGTTGTCTGGATTTGAGAGTCTCAATCAACTTCTGTACTACACGAGTACTGAAATATAGAAGTATATTAACTTAGCAACAAATATTTGTGTGTGTGTATATATATATGTATGTTGGTATAGAAAAGAGAAGAAAACAAAGAATATCACTAAAAAGAAAAGAGAATGAATAATTAAATGATAATGAAGCTGTTACCCATATGTGTTTAAGGAAATCCTCACTAGCTGCCCTGCTTCTTTTGTCACCATGAGAACTATCTGCAGTCTTTGTTCTTCAGTGCACACATCCAGCAACTTTTGCACAAGGTAGTTGCCAAAGGGATCCATCATAAGTTCAACAATGTTATCAATAATTTCATTGAATATTATTTGAATATCTAAATAGCTTCCTTCTTCAAATATACTTTGTAGGAAGCGAGAATCATTCTGGTCCTTAGCCATATAATTAATACATCCTCGAAACTCAACCAAGGAATATGGACTTGGCATTAGTCCTACATTTTCTCCATGATTTCTATCAAGTTTAGAGCTTTTCTCTTTAAGGTTTTGCATGGCAATCCCTTTGAGAGATTTTTTCTTACGGCAGTTGAATGAATCATGACCAAAGTTGTCAGCACCATACTTCAAATCTCTTCCTTGAATGATGACACTATGATCCTCCACAAGAGGAATCTTACTGTGCAAGAACCTAGGAGAACTCGAAGAATCAATGACACCTCTACCTCCATTACCATCCATTCCACATTGCTGTGTGCAGACAAAAGAATTATCAAGGTAGGGCCTAGTACTAAAGGCATTCTGTAATAGAACTCCCCCATTGTCAATACTCCTGCACTGTTCCATTCTCTGCTCCAAAATATAGTTTCTCTGGTTATTGTGCCAACTCGGTTTCGAAACCAAATCATTCTGATTGTAACCAATACCATAAGACCCCAATGAATCACCCCTTTCGCTTCCACCATGCAAACCAAGCAATGTGGACTTCATGACATCATTACCATCAAAACCCATAGAAACTTGTTGCGGAGAAGATTGAAACCCTTTGTAAAACACATCATACGAACCATACTTTCCAGTATTATAAGAAGAAATATCACCAACACAAAGGCCCAAACCATCTAGGTCGCTCTCGGATATCCTCCTTTCACCAGAATCAACTCCATCGATTTCTTCATCTCCAATATGCATTTGATACAGATTCTCCCACAAATCAAAACCATCATCGACCCATTTCTTTTCATTTGCAATCTTATTTCTGAAACGAATGTCAGGTAATGATGTAGGATCCAACCAGGGTACATAATGATGAAAATTGGGTTGCTGCTGTTGTCGGTCTTCAAATGGTGAACTTATTTCAGGCGAAGGAAACCCATTAGAGAAGGAGCTTGAAGGATAAGAGGAAACTCGAGTCATGGGCGAATGGTGTTGACGATTGAGAAATGGAGGATTTTGAGGGCTCTCACTCGATAAAGTTTCAAGCTCACTGTTTCTTTTCATATCCCTTGTCATCATCATCTTCTCCTTCTCACCCACTTTAAACATCTTCCAAGAAACCCAAGAACAAAAAACGAAAACTTTATAGATACAAAGAGAATACGTTTACAAGAAAGAATCAGAGTTAAAAAAGAACCCAAAACCCAGATATAAATTTCTGTTCTTAACGAAAGTTGATAAAAAGAAAAGGAATACAGAAAGCTCACGGGGGAAAATAAAAAACGTTTCCTTTTCAGTAGACGATTGCTCTTTTGGCCGATTTGGGTTTTCTTTTTAGAAAAGAAAGAAAACAGCAATGGGTTCTTTATGTATCTCGACGGTTACAAAAGGGATGATGGTGTACGGACTGGTTATGGTTTAAGCTCACTCCATTGCAGTAGGTGAGCAGGCACTACATTGTGAATATATATATACATACAGAGAGAGAGAGAGAGAGAAAGAGATTAAAGTTACGGTTTTTATTTTTTGTTGTTGGTTTTAATGAAATGCAAAACAGAATGCTTGATTTTCTCTGATGAATTGACTTAATTCTCTTAATCTATGCAATTAGTTTTAGTTTTTTTATCAGTGAAAACGAATATTGGAATGATTTTATAGCCATTGGATTTGTTGAAATTTGGCTCATTCTCTATCATCACCGAATTCAAAGATTAAAATACAGTGTGATGTATACGATAGAGCTAACCGCACCGGATGCCGTATTCCTCTATATAACCTTAACTGTTAAGTTATTAGTCAACACAAAAGACCGAGGAAGTTCCTTTTTCTTGATGCCCAAGAAATTCAATTTGAAGAGGTAAAATTTTATATTGGGATAATTATTTGATATAAATAAAGTTTCCACTTAGAGATGGCAACGGGTCGGGTCGGGTTTTTGGCCCACTCAAACCCGACCCGAAATTAATTATCTTAAAATTGACATTGACCCGACCCGATCCATTTTTAAAAAAAATCCGACTCGAAAATAAATATTCTAAACCCGACCCGACTCGACCTATAGAAAAAAATTAATTTTAGGGACCTAATTGTAAAAAATGATTTTAAGAGGCATAATTATAAAAAATAATAATTTTAAAGACTAAAATGTAAATAAAAAATTAATGTTAAGGACCTAATTATAAAAAAAATAAAGAGGGGGTATTATTACAAATATCCCTAAAAAATTTAGGGGAAAATTACACTATTAGTTCCGGGTCGGGTCGGGTCGGATTTTTTCACCCTAAAACCCGACCCGACCCGACCCAAACCCGAACCCGATTTTTTCATAAAAATACCCGACCCGATCGGGCCGGGTCGGGTCGGAACCCGTCGGGTCCGGGTGCCGTGCCCATCCCTATTTCCACCATTGTCTTAGTTCTAGTTTTAGTAGTTTAGAATTTAGTAATTGTGAATAGAATTTAAGGTTTATAGTTAGAATTTAGGATTTATAGGCTAAAACATAAATCCTCACCATATTACCCTAATCTCTAAACCCTAAATCCTAACACTAACCCCTAAATTCAAACCTAAACCATAAAACCTACCCCATAAATAGTCTTTAAACCCTAAAATTAAAGTGTTTGCAGAAACTAAAAGTTTTTATTGGATATAAATCCTTTATAATCTTTTAATATTTTATTCTTTTCTATTTTTTCTCATTAAGTGAGGGATATTTACTTTATTAATTTTTTTTAGTTATTATTGTAGAAAATATATTTTAATATCTATTGTAATTTTATTTTCATTTCAAGATATATGACACTTTTACAGTAAAAGTTGATGTGTGTTTTTGTCGACATCAACAAAAAAAGGTGAAGTTTGTGTGTTTCAACCCAATTCAAGGAAAATAAAAGTAAAATCAGTGTATGTTTATGTCGACTTTAGGCCACATGTTACTTCAGTAAATTTCATTGATGTCATAAGAATAATCATAAATCTTACAATTAAAAAAACAAAATATAATATTAGAAAATTATACAACGTGCGACGAACATCGATGAACACCACTAATGATGAATACTGATGAACACCATTAAATTAATTAATAAAAATTTAAAATTTTAAGGACCCATCATACAATTATTAATTATTTTAAAAATTCAATTAAATTATTTTTTTTATATACATTAAAATTTTATTTTTTTAATAAGGATAAACTATATATGTAGTACCTCACTTATTTCCGTATTTCTATTGAACTCTCATTATTTAAATATTATTTCAATTTGACCCTATTTTTTATAAAAAATAATTTAACCCTCAACCTAAAACCCTAAACTATTAAACCTTAAACCCTTAAACTCTTAAACATATACCCTAAACCATATACCATTAAAAATAATTTCACCATCATCGATTCGAGTCAATTCAATGAATCGTTGAATTCTCCTAAAAAATTTAATTAAATTATTTTTTATATATATCAAAATTAATTAAACTCGAATCTCCTAGAATTAACACTATCATCTTATTTGAGATGAAGAAGCTATCACAATTAAACATAATTAATTCAATTCATTGAATTGAATTGAATTAATCGATGGTGAAATTATTTACGAATTAATCAAAATAATTTATAAATCGACATCAACGATAATCAAACTTAATAAACAACCCCACCAGCAGTTATTTTGATCATAAATTTATAAATCCGTCAAATTTAATCAGCAATCGCTTATCACAACTTTAAACCCCTTAAGATGGGTAAATACAGATTAAATTTGAAAACATTCACATATCTCTCCTAAGATTTACTAAATAGTTACTTGATTATACGAATCGATTAAGAATTTTAGGGTCAGCAAATTAATTTTTTCCTGGCTCAATCCACAGAATGAAAATCACGTTATTGACCGACTAATAATTTTCGCAAAATTATTTAAAAAAAATAGAAGGAGAGATCAGTGCGAAAAGGAGAGAAGGGTTACATGTTGAAAATCGATTCAACTCGAGTTGACACAGGTTCGTATAATGAATTGAATTAATTGTGATTAATTGTGATGGTCTCTTCATCTCAAATAAAATGATAATGTTAATTCTAGGAGATTCGTGTGAGCTCTCTGTAACAGCAGGTGTACTGGCCTTAGTCTCGAATGTTGAATTGTGCTAAGTCTGCTCCCCCAATTTCCAGTTTGCTTATTATTTGCCTTACTATAGTGTTTTTGAAGTGCAGGCTAGATTCCCTTTGTTTAGGTTTCTGGCAGATTATGGACGGTAGTTTTGTCTCACTATTTTGTTGATCTCATGTGTAGAACAGTGTTGTAACGGGTATTCCCTTTGTTCCGGTTCGCACTCTTTTTCCTCCACTTTAAGTTAGGGAGGTTTTTTAATGAGGTACGGGGCAAAGAAGCTCTCAATAATATTTATCTTTCAAAAAAATATTTAGGAGATTCGAGTTTAATTAATTTTGATATGTATAAAAAATAATTTAATTGAATTTTTTAGGAGAATTCAACAATTCATTGAATTGAATCGAATCGATGATGGTGAAATTATTTTTAATGGTATATGGTTTAGGATATAGGTTTAAGAGTTTAAGGGTTTAAGGTTTAATAGTTTAGGGTTTTAGGTTGAGAGTTAAATTATTTTTTTTATAAAGAATAGGGTCAAATTGAAATAATATTTAAATAATGAAGGTTCAATAGAAATACGGAAATAAGTGAGGTACTAAATATATAGTTTATCCTTATTAAAAAATAAAATTTTAATATATATATAAAATAATTGAATTGAATTTTTTAAAAATAATTATTAATTGTATGATGGGTCCTTAAAATTTTAATTTTTTATTAATTAATTTAATAATGTTCATAGGTATTCACCATTAATGGTGTTTATCGATGTTCGTCGCACGTGGTAAACTCATCCTATAATATTCCTTGAAATAAAATATAAAAAAACAAAACAACAAATATTATTGTAATTACTATTTGTTGGGTCAAGTGTAACTTTATTGCACGTGTCTCGTCATATGTGGGAGTATGTACCCATTGAGATCGATTCAATTCTAAACATAAAATGTTTCAAATTAAGTGATAATGATTCTTAAGGACATAAGAACGAGTGTACGATACAACTACAAGCCTAATGGCTTGAAAATTAGTATAGTCCTTCAAAATCTGGGTCATATTTTACTTTTTATCTTTAATGAAAGTTTATTATTCTAAAAATAAATTCATGCGGATCCTATTCATATATATTATGACCATGTTTGGTAAAGAGATATTTAAACAAAAATTAGAGGTTTAAGCCATAATTAGAAGTTTGATCAGTTAAATCCGTTAATATTGTTGCTTGATAAACAGCAGATTGAAAGAGCGGATTGAGGTGAAACTGCTAATTTTGAAAAAGCTCATAATAGGAGCTTTTTGAGATTAGAGGTTTGATATTAGAGTTGTAAAGACTCTTTTACCCTTACTAGTTACCAAAAATCTCAAAATAACCTAAATTAAATATTTTCTCACCCTATTTATAAGCTAATCCTATTTAATTTTTTTTCTTTTTATTATCACATATTTATATGTATATTTAAATTTATTAATTAATTAGATTATATTAAAATAATTATATAAATAATAAATTAATGTATAAATCATTTGAATATGTTTAGGAAAATTATATTAAAAATAATTTTATAGATCTAATTAATAATAATTAGATACAAAATATTGATAACTAATAAACTATTCAAACAAGTATCGAATATAATCATGTCCTTATATGTCATTTTGTTGTTTAAATAATCTAACAGCTATCAGATAATTTTACGAAATACTTTTATACATTCAGCTAATACAATCCGCTAGTCAAATCAGCTAATGCAATCAGCTATTAGTTATCAGTTAATGTAATTCGTTATCTGATATCCGCTAGTTGCCAAATAGGGCCTATAACTTTATAATATTTAGACCCTTAAAAATAAACAATTTATAGTAAAGAGACTAACTCTGAAAAAAAAAACATAATACACAGATCTTATTATGTACAAATTGCCTAGTGTAGTGTTTTTTTTCTTCATTTAAAACAACATAACAAAATTTTATATAAAAATATATATTTTGTAATTCTTCGATGATGAAAATGTCATTTTAATTTTACATGTTATATTGTATTACTATTATAAGCTGCTAATTTATTAATAACGATACTAATTACACTAAAACTAAATAAACTATATGGACGTTTATATAAAATATACAGCTTGTATGAGAAAGTTTTTAAACCAAATAATTTTATCATTCAATTGTCTATTCATTAAAAACTACAGGAGTTTGCATTTTGCTTTAAAAAATTACGGGTTTAAACATTTAATAAAAGTTTTTACAATATGTAGTAATTAAAATGGCAATGTCACAAAAGTAAATAAATAAAGTATCCTTAATTTTGGCATATATGGGGAAAATAAGTAAACCAAATTAAAACAGACAAACAAACATTAACCTTTGGCTGTATTCATGCTGTTCCTGTTCTGTTATACTTATCGTGTCTGCAACTGGGTTGTACCATTTCATTGCACAAGAGCATGCAAGCAGGGTGGCTGGCGCCTCTGTGACCGATAAATGAAGATGAAAATAATGACAAAACAAAACCCCCTGGCACTCATGCTCTCTTCAAATACAAATATGCCAAACCAACAGCAGCTTGTCAGATAATGATACGGACGTTCATGGTCTGCTCACCACGCTCATCCCCGCCACCTACTCAGGTTTTGGCTTCTCCATCCCCTTTTTAAACTAATTATTTTCTAAATTCACACTCATTTGTGATTAAACTTTTATCGGTCCAACTAGGGATGACGACGGTAGGGCAAGTTTTTGGCCGCTCCAAAATCGCTCCGATCTATAAGTCATTAAACCCAATCTCGCTCCGCCTCGAACTTAAATATTAATTTACCTAACCCGACATATTGATACTTAAATCCAACACTGCCTCGCCCCTCCTCGACCCGAAAATTAAAAAAAAAACTAATCTTCGTCAACGATGAAAGTTAGTATGACCAATCCTCCACCACAATCACAAATAATGGTTTCAAGGGACTTTAAACCTATATAAAAATAAAATAAAATCAATTTTAAATTACTCACATGTTAAATTACATATTTAAAAGAATAAACTTAAACTATTGACCGTCAGAATCGAACATATTAAAACTTGAACAACATCTAACAAAATTTTACGATAACCATAAACAAGAAAAAAAATAGCCTAAAGCCCATAAAAATATTTATATATAGTGACATTTTTTACAAATATAATAAAATATATATTAAAAATATATCGAGACATGGCGAGAAATTTCTAGCATATATTTGAACCCGTCTCGCCCTGATCTCCGAAATTCTAAGAAAAATCTGGTCGGATCAAGACACTCTGAGTTAAATTGGGGACTGATATTTTTGCCATCCCTAGGTCCAACATGTTATGTGCATTTAAAGTGTTTTTTCTTAGTTTTCTTCTTTAAAAGTATCGTTTTTACTAGGGAAAACTACACTGATATTGAGTTGGAGTCGAGTCCATAAGCTAACTCAGTAAGCTGATTCAGGGAGTTGAGGAGTTGGTATTTCTTCAATATTTTTCATCATTTCTTACTTTCTTTCTTCTTCACCATGCACAACATTATTTATCTTTACTCGAACAACACAAAACAAAAAAATGTAGGTGAGCTGGTACCCAAAGAAGAAAATCAGCTATCTCCAAATTTATCTTTACTTGAACATCTGCTTAACAATGTACATCTGTTTTTTTAGTGTAGTGATAGAAAGAAGCTTTCTTCCTTTCCTTTCTTCTTCGATGGTCTATCATACAATTTCTTTTCTTCATTTTTTTTCACCCACACAACAGCCTTCGAACTGTTGCATGACTGAATATCACAACTCTATAACCAACTTTAATAAGCTTTTATCGTCACTCAATGTATTACAAATTATACACAGTTTCCACCAGTAAACACTACAACAACCAACTTGCAAAGTTTCAAGAGAAACTATATTTTCCCTTTGAACAAAATCTCAACATGCATCAACTTTCAGAATGAATTAAAGCACAAACCACTGACCAAACTAAGAACAAATAGTCGCAATGCAGAACTAACATAATGTAACCCCCTCAGCCCGGCCTAGCCACTAGACCGACCCGAGGTGGTCACACGGGACTAACCGAAGAAAAATTCGAAGATTTCTCTCCGATTAGCAACCATAAAAGAGGAACAAGCTATTGAATTTATCTTTTCTAGATGCTTTTTTAGGACCTAGGCGAGGAACACTCACAACGGATGAAAACACAATGAAACAAACCTCGAACCGACAAACAAGCATACAAGGACCAAAATGCAATTTTAGCATAAAACATGGACCTAACATGAAATTATTGTTACCATTTTGCAATTAGTCAGTTTTCATACTTGTATGCCCAAAATTCAGCTCCTTACAACCATCGAAACTCACTCAATCGATAACACATCAATCGGGGATCAAAACGCAAGAAAACAGAACTTAAGAGATGCCTTCAACTAACATAACTGTCAGGTGTTTCGAAACACCACTGCCCGTTTCGAAATAGGGCATCAAAAACAGATTTTCCAGACGCAAATTGTTCCAAAACATCAAGGGCGTTTCGAAACAACTAGGCATAATTCATGCCCGTTTCGATACGGACGAGCCCGTTTCGGAACCACTGTGCACAAATTAGTCCAAAAAGACTTTTAGGCATCCCCAAAGCTTACCGAAACCAACCCAACAATATGCCATCAGCAAGGGATCAACAAAACATGCATTTCTCAGATAAAAGGACTCAACAACATCAAACAAGAGCTTTCCAACGCAACGATTAAACAAGAACTAAGCATATAAAGAGCTGCATTTGCATAAGAGGTCAAAACACAAGCTAAGTTTTAAAATAGCGAAACCAAACCTCAAACAACTTCAAAAGATCATAAAAAACATGTCTCAACAAAAAGGAAGTCCAACACATGCTTCCAACACTCATAAAGGTCTTGCCCCATCGCTACTACACTACTATTGGAATAAACCATACTTGAGCTAAGCTTGGGACTCTTGGACACCTTCCTTGCTCTCTTGCTGCCCCTAAAGCTCTAACGATCTGCATTGTTGGAAAATAGAGCGTAAGCTAGAGAACTTAGTGAGCGATGCTCAAAACCAAAGCAACAACAATGCAATTTTAAAACCATATAATTTGTCCATAAAATAAAACATTCCTTCAAATCATTTCCTTACAACAAAGACAATAAACAAGCTAGAATTACAACACAAGGTATAGCCTCAATAGTCAAAATCACAATACCACAGTTCATGCATTACCGATGCATATCAACCTTAACTTACCAAACTCATTCAAAACATGCATTACTGATGCATGTCAAAACTCAACTTACCAACACATGATCAAACACCATACCAAACATAATATAAACATATTGCGAATTAACACATGTATATTGGCCACAAGTGATCCGGGATGCCACTACCCGTAGAGCTCAAGGTGATAGCACTACCCCTATCACTCTCAAATTGGATATACGGACACCTTGATGGCACTACCTCCATCCAGTCACATGCATTACCGATGCATAAAATTCACTTCGGCCGGGATGCTAGTACCCGCAGAGCCCGTTGGTGATAGCACTACCCTTACCACTCGCATCACAATAGCACTACCCATGTTGTGAAACCGAAAGATACCACATGCGCGAATTTTGTATAATAAAGCTCTCCACATCCTATTGATCGATCAACATATCTGATATATATAATCTCATCACTTGCCAATATACAATCTACCTCCAAGATTACCCACTGTTTTCAATGCATAAACATGATCATATCATCCCAATTCAAAATATATATAATGCATGACATTTCTCAACATAATTTCATAACATTGAAATCACAACATCAACACATGAGATTTCATATAACAACATTTAAAACAACTTATTATGCATGAAAACAGTAGGATTTACCATAACCACCTATGCATACGCATCATCATCACAATAAACCAAAACAATCGGAAACAATGTGAAAACAAGGGCAAAAACACCCAAACTTACGCTTGAGCTTAGATTGGTCTCTCGGACACAATCCAAACCCTTTAAAACATGTTCTTAACCACGTTAAGGCTTTAAAATCATTTCCACTCACCAGCAAACCACAAACACAAGCCAAAATGTCGATTTAACCCTCTAGATCACCTAAAAACGCGTTTGATGATTTCAAATCCAAAACCACTGCTTCTAACCATAACAAAACAAAGAATTGGACTTTATTTCAACTCACAAACTTGCTGGAAAAATAGAGACTCGTCATCTAACACAATTGGCCATCAAAATATATCTGAAATAAGTCGAAAACATCGAATAAATCAACCCAAACAATATCCAGCCAAAACTCAGCAAGATTATCATCATAAATACATCTAATAGCATCCAAAAACATTAACCAATCATCAAATAACCAACAGCTACTGATTTCTCATAAATTCAAGCCAAAACCCAAAAATATCAATCCGAAACTTCATCAACTCAACCAAATCCGGGATTCTTTTGATTAACCCATTATCTCAACATATTTCAACATAAAAACATTGCCACCAACACTCTAAAATCCAGCAAAACCTGATCTAACAATGAAACTCACTAAACAACCATTTTTAGCTTGATTTCACACTTTTTCATAAATATCTTTGTAAACTTTTAATCTAAAATAATAAAAGAATCAATAACATGAGAATATCAATAAAGAACCTTAAATTAGAGGAGAAAAATGCAGCTCACATCTAATGGTAGAATTTCCCCTTGATTTTCAAGAAAAAAACTTAAGAAATCTAAGAGAAAACAATTAGGTTTTAGAAGAAAATTATAAGAAAATACTTTGATGATTAAAAATCAACTTAAAAAGAAGTTTACATTTGAAAACTTGCTTCTAAGTTGCTTCTTGGTTGAAAAGAGAATGAAGGAAAACTTTTTGAAAGTTTTAACGTCAATTCTTGAAATGATATAAAACCCTTTTAAAAAATATGAATCAAAACATTTTTAAAATCACTTTTAGGAATAAAATAAATAAGGGAAAATTCTGAAATTAGACTTGGCTAATTAGCTCTTTAAAGATTTAATGTTTTGATTCTTTTACAAAATAGTCACTAAAACAGTTTTGAAAATTCGCATTTTAGTCACTAGACCAAAATGTCATAATTTCGAAACTCAATTTCCAAAATTGATTTCGCACACGACATATATATAATATATAAATATTTTAGAAATTATTTCCACATTTTTAAAAACACTCAAGAGTATCTTTCCCTGAACTCACCCCAAACTTACCCGAACTTCAAAAACAGGTTCGACCAACTCTAAAACTATCACCGAAACTCCTAAGCCCAAAACCAGGGCGTTACACATAATGCATCATTCATTAAATTCCAGCTCGGAACATAAGAACTGTCAGATTATTCTTGACCAAGATATCAAATTACATACCAAACTTTTGGGACCGAGTCATTGGCACAAACATCAGGCAAAGAGGTTGTGCGCGATGCATCAGGCTTGCCAAGACCGTCAGACTTGGCCCAACACTTGGAGAATGCTAGAAAGCCCGCAAGCCCACCAGACTTAGTAAAATGGAGGATTCACCAAGGTAATTTGGGTGGTAAATGTGATAAGCAACCCTACTTATCACTTATATTATTTGAATATATTATTTAGATAATGTTGTGATATTAGAGATTTTGAAAAGAGATTCTTGACCGTCGATGTAATTTAAACTATATCATTGGATCTAGGGGAGTTCAACTATAAATAGAGGCTCCCCAGCTCAGTTGTAATTCATTTACTCATTCATTCTCTCCTTGAGTAATACAAGAAGCATTTACTCTAAACTCTCTAAGTTTTCTTCATTGTTCTTAAGTGTCCTTCATTATTCTTGTTTCCATCACTTTCAGTTGTTCTTTTATCAGCTTCCATATAGAACGATCTTGCGTTCCAGGGCTTAGAAGTGTTTGATCTTCTAGAGCGAAAATCTAGTTTGACTTAGGCGTTTGTCATGAGAACTTAGCCTAAGGTCGCGTGGTTTTGTTAGCAAGAGTTTAGCCCTGTGACAAGTGGATTTTAGGCTTACTTAGTCGAACAAGATTCCGAGAGTCGACTAAGACCACACATTCGAGTCAGCATGTAACCCCCTCGTCCCGGTTTGGTCGACTGACAGGCCCGAGTGCCAGGGCTTAGAAGTGTTTGATCTTCTAGAGCGAAAATCTAGTTTGACTTAGGCGTTTGTCATGAGAACTTAGCCTAAGGTCGCGTGGTTTTGTTAGCAAGAGTTTAGCCCTGTGACAAGTGGATTTTAGGCTTACTTAGTCGAACAAGATTCCGAGAGTCGACTAAGACCACACATTCGAGTCAGGATGTAACCCCCTCGTCCCGGTTTGGTCGACTGACAGGCCCGAGTGGGTCATACGGGGAAAACCGAAGCGAAACCCGTTAAGGTCTCACTCCGATTAGCAACCTTATTTTTTTCTTTATCTTTTCTAGATGCCTTTATTAAAACTTATGTGATAGGACACACAGCGAACAAACACGGATACAAAACACTAAGATATGCAAATTAACAGCCCCTTTTAACTTTTATAATAGGCCGTATCGATACGCTAGAAGACCGTATCGATACGCCTTGACTTGGTCAACTACCCAGAGTCAACCTAGGGAGACCGTATCGGTACACCAGTTGACCGTACCGATACGCCCTCAACGGTCAACTTCTCACGGTCAACGATAAGAGACCGTACCGATACACCCTAGACTCGTACCGATACGCCAAAATCTCGTCAATTTCTCAAATTTCCAGAGAGGTTTTGGCGTATCGATACACCCTCGTGTACCAATACGCTAAGCTTAAACTGAGCTCCAAAATATAGGACCGTGTCGATACGGCCCTTAGGCGTACCGATACGCCCTGCACTGCAAGACTCAAATTAGCTGCAAAACGATCCAAGACTCAACTCTAGATGCATTTTACGACTCGTCTAGCAACTTACCAACATTCATAAATCATTTAGCAACCAATATTAAGCATACAACAAGCATACGCATACTTTAAAGGCATTTCACCCTACTTCAATCATGATCCAACACTTAACATACATTCAAAAGAACACACATCCAAGGCTAACCATTTTAAAAAGAACAAGCATCCACAAAATACATGCATAACAAGATTCACATGCCTTCATTGCAACCATAAGCATTTAAAAGACATGGCTTACAAACTTCAACACAACGATATAGGCATCTCAAGGAACGTGGTGATAAGCCTTCCAAAAAAACACTTAGGCATCAACATAAACATGCTTTGCAAATCCATCAACATAAAGCATTAACAACATAAAGCCAACACAAAGGAGTCTAGATACACGCTCCTAAAACACGTAGCATTTCCCATTGCTAAACTACTACATTATTTACCAAACCATACTTGAGCAAATACCACACACTTGGACGCCCTTTCTTTGCTCCTTGCTAACTCCACGCTAATGATCTGCATTGTCAGAAAAAGGAGAGTGTAAGCATAAAGCTTAGTGAGCGGAGCTCGAAAACATAACAACGACAATGCAGGGTTCAAAGCTTTCTTTAAAACAAAAGCCAACACATACGATCCATCCAACGACATAATCCTCTTACTAACATACAAGATCAACCACAAGTCAACAATATAGACATTTATCATGGCATCACACTTCATGGTATGCATAAAGGCATAATCTTAGATTTAAAGCAAAACCATTAAGAGGGAATGATATAGTGAGATATAAACATGAACAATACATGGTATGCACACGCATAACCATAACACACGGTGGGACCACACATCACCGTTCGACTATTAGTTTTCCGATGGGACCACACATCACCGTACTCTCCTACTAGTCACTACCGGTGGGACCACACATCACCATAGTCTTATACTAGCCACTACCAGTGGGACCACACATCACCGTAGTAACGACAACCATCACGTGAGGTTCGACACCAACCATGCAATACGATATACAAATCATCCTCATGCAACATGGATACACTATATCATGCATGACCAAAACACCTTGTAGAAAAACCCACAATTATGCACAAACTTACTTCTTACAGTCTTACCAACCGCAATTGGTCTAACTTACCATTTTCGTACACAACCTGCACCAACTCACAGATATTTTACGAGGCATATCAACAACACCATTAATTTCATCACGCATGATCAACAACATAATAACAAACAACATGTTTCCTCCCAAAGTATTGAAATTTCATGCATAACAAGTTATCACCACAAGTAATGAAAAACAAACGGTAAAAGGGGAATTTATGGAGGCGATACACGTCAACTTACTCTTAGTTTAGATTGACCTTCCAAGCTCAATCTAAACTCTTTCAAAACCATCTTTGAACCAAAACGTTGCTTAAAAATATTTCCACTCACCATTCGTACACCAATTCACCATTTGCACACCAATGCAAACCACAAAGTCGTTGCAAGCTTCCAACTTCCCGAAACCGCGTTCGAACCGCCCAAGGCCGAATCCGTTGTTTCTAACCAATCAAAAACAATGTATTAACCTCTTAATCAACCACAAATTTACTGTTACACATAAGCTCTCAATCCCCCAATATTTTCTCAACAATTCAAAGCCGAAATCCTCCCAAATAATCTCATTTTCGTACTCCAGCAAAACCCAGCCATTACCTTTCGATTTAAACACTTAAAACACTCCAAAACAAGTCCAAAACATCACCCAAAGGCTGTACAACCATCAGCCCTTCATTTACCCACATAAACACCTTAAAAACTCTCATTTTCCACTCCTAAAAATCACCTACAGCAGTAGTTTCGGGAATCCATTCAAACCAACACTATCACCACTTAAAAACTGTAACACCCCAAAAATTACGCCCAAATTGTAAACCCTAGATTTGAAAAATCCCTAATTTAGAAACATAATTTCTAAATCCCTAATTTTTAAAACCCTAATTTTCTATGATGGACTAAATATAAATTTTTATCAAACTTGGAAGCTAATATGAAATTTCTTGAAAGTTTAAGGATTGACTTCGTAAATAACCCTTTTATCAAATTGAATTTCAATTCAATTGGTTTTTACCGTACGTTTATTATTATTATTATTATTATTATTATTATTATTATTATTATTATTATTATTATTATTATTATTATTATTATTATTATTATTATTATTATTTAATTTTAAATGGAATTCTAATCTATTCGTGTTCTTTTAATTATTTTATTTTTATTCTTTTCAATCTTATATCACTTTCATTATTTTACTTAAACTTAAATTAGGTTTATTCTCCCTATATATATACACACACATAGTTCAAATAAGATCATCCCAAGAACCCTACTTTTTTATACAGTTTCATGCTGCCAAAATCCCTTATTGATTTGTTAAATTCTTATCTTTTAATCTCCACCACTCTATACCCCTTCTTGTTCGTTAATCCCTCCAACCTCAAGTTTAGTTCGGTACCGATACAGTTAGATCCAATACTTCTAATCAGGGAAAATCACATCATTCTATAGGTTGAGTATAGCTTGGCTAAAGTGTGTTTTCTTATTGTGCTACATGTATTTCTTTGTCTTGATGCATTATGGTTTGTATGGTTGACATCACATGCATATGATTTCAGAATGTGTTTTAAGTATGATTTATGAAACATCGGATTTACGGAACTATGATTTATGGATTTATGGACTGATTTATGAATTATGTTTATGGAATATCGGATTCATGGAATTGGTTTTGAATTTTAAACATCATATGTGTATGAGCATGGGTTGGGATTTGTAAGGAGGAAGTTCAGTGGTTTCACCCTTCGGGTTGATTTCCACTTCGGATTGGCGGACGTAGGGAGGAGGTTATGGGAACCTTCCTCATTTATGGCGGACGTAGTTGGGTGCATTGCATCACGCTTGTGATATTGTATCATGTTTTCAAAGGATTTTAAGAAAATAATACTATGTTTTACGATTATGGTTTTCTTGCACTTTAGAGACACACTAAGCTCTTTAGCTTACTCCCCCATAGTTTCTCTTACAGATATCCTTGGGCTTTAGGCGACGTGGTACTTGGAGGATCTCAGATTTTATTTGGTTATTTTATTATTCAGTACGAAACTATTTTAGTTTAATCAGATTTCTATTTATTATTTTGGGACATGGATGTAATTTTAGACAATTTATGATTTGGGATTATTTTTAGCATTCATTTACTATTATTTTAATTCGGAGATTTTATACAATCATTCAAACACTTATTACGGTATTTATATTTATATTATTAAATTTATGTTATTTTATTTTAATTAAAGTATAATTTTTAAAATTGGATTTCTTGAGGGAAAAGTTTTCAAACGTGACTTCCTAAATTCGGCTATTTCTTTTAGGCCGGGTCTATGGGGTTACATTTAGTGGTATCAGAGCTAAGTTCAAACCCTCGGACTGTGAGGCTCACATAAAATTTTAAGCCAAAAATAATTTTTGCATGCATATTAAATGTTTTGGGGAAAAATGAGAATTTTTGATAAATTTATTATTATAAAAAATTAAAGATATGTTTTGAATAGAAACTCCAAGTACCAACTCTAATTCTAGGATTGTCCCTATTGTAGATAGATTACTATGCCACCTCGTAGGATTTCTAGATTAGCGATTGATCGTGATCATACTCGTTCTTATGAAATTGAGATCAAAGTCTATCTGAAAGCCTTGTGTTGTCATTCGTAACCTGATCTAAAATGCCTTTCTAAAATTGTTATCAAAACCTCTTTCTTTTGAAGTATGTCATTGGTCTGAAAATTTTGAGGACAAAATTTCTTTTAAGGGTGAGAGAGTTGTAACACCCCAAAAATTACGCCCAAATTGTAAACCCTAGATTTGAAAAATCCCTAATTTAGAAACATAATTTCTAAATCCCTAATTTTTAAAACCCTAATTTTCTATGATGGACTAAATATAAATTTTTATCAAACTTGGAAGTTAATATGAAATTTCTTGAAAGTTTAAGGATTGACTTCGTAAATAACCCTTTTATCAAATTGAATTTCAATTCAATTGGTTTTTACCGTACGTTTATTATTATTATTATTATTATTTAATTTTAAATGGAATTCTAATCTATTCGTCTTCTTTTAATTATTTTATTTTTATTCTTTTCTATCTTATATCACTTTCATTATTTTACTTAAACTTAAATTAGGTTTATTCTCCCTATATATACACACACATAGTTCAAATAAGATCATCCCAAGAACCCTACTTTTTTATACAGTTTCATGCTGCCAAAATCCCTTATTGATTTGTTAAATTCTTATCTTTTAATCTCCACCACTCTATACCCCTTCTTGTTCGTTAATCCCTCCAACCTCAAGTTTAGTTCGGTACCGATACAGTTAGATCCAATACTTTCGATCAGGGAAAATCACATCATTCTATAGGTTGAGTATAGCTTGGCTAAGGTTTGTTTTCTTACTGTGCTACATGTATTTCTTTGTGTTGATGCATTATGGTTTGTATGGTTGACATCACATGCATATGATTTCAGAATGTGTTTTAAGTATGATTTATGAAACATCGGATTTACGGAACTATGATTTATGGATTTATGGACTGATTTATGAATTATGTTTATGGAATATCGGATTCATGGAATTGGTTTTGAATTTTAAACATCATATGTGTATGAGCATGGGTTGTGATTTGTAAGGAGGAAGTTCAGTGGTTTCACCCTTCGGGCTGAATTCCACTTCGGATTGGCGAACGTGGGGAGGAGGTTATGGGAACCTTCCTCATTTATGGCGGTCGTAGTTGGGTGCATTGCATTACGCTTGTGATATTGTATCATATTTTCAAAGGATTTTAAGAAAATAATACTATGTTTTACGATTATGGTTTTCTTGCACTTTAGAGACACACTAAGCTCTTTAGCTTACTCCCCCATAGTTTCTCTTACAGATATCCTTGGGCTTTAGGCGACGTGGTACTTGGAGGATCTCAGATTTTATTTGGTTATTTTATTATTCAGTACGAAACTGTTTTAGTTTAATCATATTTCTATTTATTATTTTGGGACATGGATGTAATTTTAGACAATTTATGATTTGGGATTATTTTTAGCATTCATTTACTATTATTTTAATTTGGAGATTTTATACAATCATTCAAACACTTATTACGGTATTTATATTTATATTATTAAATTTATGTTATTTTATTTTAATTAAAGTATAATTTTCAAAATTGGATTTCTTGAGGGAAAAGTTCAAACGTGACTTCCTAAATTCGGCTATTTCTTTTAGGCCGGGTCTAGGGGGTTACAAAAACCATCAAATAACATCTAAAACGCCTATCCAATGTCACTATAACATCAGCCCAACAATTTTTCACAAAACCACTCCAAAAACACAAGTTTTGATACTTTTAAAATACCCCAAAAACCCATTCGGGATTCTTTATAAAAACCAACCAAATTGAGATATAATGTTCCTTAGGGCAAGGTTAGTTCAAAACTCAACTCTATCAATCAAAAACAACCCAAGAAGCCATTAAAGTTTCCTACTTTTCTTTAAACTTTGAAAACTTGAAGGACTAGAAAAATGGTTCTTTTGAAAATCTAAAACCATAGAAATGTTCGGAATAGAGAGGAGAAGTCAAAAACGTGCTTACCTCGTTGAAATCACTTGAAATGAGGGAGGGATTGAATGAAATAGTAACTTGGGAGGCTTGGGGTTTTTGACGTAAAATAGAAATGGTGGAATGAAGAAGATGAGAAGAGTTAAAAAAAAAAGCTTATTTTACTCATCTTGTTTTTCCTTCTTTTACATATTTACAATTTTGCCATTAATAAATTTCAAAACCCTTTTTATTTAAACCAAGGCCTAGTTTAATTTTAAAACGAACCCACGTCTCGAACTGACCCGAGTAACATTCGACCCCTAAACCCGGGGCGTTACACAGCGAAAGTCTACGGACTTGACACAATGAGAACTAACATAATGCACCATTCATCAAATTCCAGCTCAGAAAATAACAACTGTCAAATTATTCTTGACCAATATATCAAATTATAGAATCCAACTATATCACCCTTGTGGACAAAAAGACATCGAAGCTCCCAAACTTGCAGTAAACATAACCAACATGCAATAGCAACACTAGCAACAACCAAAATCAAATTAAACTCACAGATCCCACACTAGTAAATAACAAATGATATACTTAAATCTCTAATTCAGATCATTCATGAGCAGAAAACTATAGCTAAGTTTAAAAACGTAACTACTAGCAAACTCCAATCGTTGTAATTTCCAATTCAGAGGAACAATGTAATCAACCACCGGACCAAAGACTTTCATCTCACACCAATCTATAGAAATTAAACGCATAAGTAAACGAGAATTATCTTGTAAAACCTATGAAGGATCCAGATCATAAGAATTTTAACTCAAAGAATATCCATTATAGTCAAATATGCACTAACAATTGCAAACGTGGAGAGCTAGCTAACTTGGACCACTTTGTTAAATTAACAATTGCAATTATATTATTAAGATCTCAACACAGCACTAACTCCAGCAAACCAAAATTGTAGCCCAAACCATCTAACAAAGTGATATGACAACAAACCTTCGTTGCAGCAGATTTAATTTGAGATTAGACTAGGAACTGGATGAGTCTCGAATGAAGGATCCAGACCTGAGATTGAAAAAACAGAGATAAAACGGTAGATAACAAACCACCATTTGACTGAATCTAGATGAGATGAATGGCGAAAGAGAAGCGCGTGTGAATGGTGAATCGAAACATCACAACAGCTGAAAGCACCCAATCATATCACTTTATCGCATAGGAATGTGTAATTAGAAATAGATATGAACCACGACAGTAGTTTTGCTGACGATGAAATCGAAAAACTCGACCAAATCAACAAAGGATGTAACCCCCTCGACCCGGTCTAGCCACTAGACCGTATCGAGTGGACTACACGGGCCTAACCGAAGAAAGATCCGAAGATTTCTTTCCGTTTAGCAACCCTAGATGCGTTGATTAATATTTTTCTAGATGCTCAAATTTAATCTTAAGTTATCAAACACGCAACGGAAGAAAGAACAACAATCAAGCATCAATTCGAACAAAAAGGCAATCAAGGACCCCAAATGCAAAACTAGCATAATATAAGGACCTATGATGCAATTAAGGTGATCTTTGTGTAATTTAGTCCATTTCATGCTTCCATGATGAAAAGCAACATAAAACATGTACACAATCATCCACAATTGAAAACAACATATATTAGGACCAAAACGCAAGAAAAATAACTTCAAAGATGCCTTTAACTAACTTCAACGACCCCCGTTTCGGTACCCGTATCGGAACGGTGCTTCACAGTAGCGAAACGTTCCGAAACGACTTGAGACCGTTCCGGCCCTGCTTAGCCTGTTTCGATACTCGTTCCGAAACGCCAAGGCAAAAACAAGGGCTGTTCCGAAACGTTCGAGCCCGTTTCGAAACACCCTGCTGCAGAAACAACAAAACTACAATTTGAGCATCTATAAGAGTATTTAACTTGGTTCTAATCACCACATACAACAGAGAACCAGCAATATCAACATATACACACTAAAACCATCCATCACACATGTCCAAGATCAAGAGAAACATAAACATACTTTACATACAAATATAAAGAAAGCTTCAAGATCCAACATAAGAAGAACAAGGTCCAAAACCATGACCACAAGACATAAGATAAGAACAAGCCATCAAGATAACCGTCAACATGCTCTCAACACAAGGAGTTTACAAACACTCCCAAAGACATAAACAAGGTTCACCCTCATTGCCACACACACTATTATCTAAGCAAAGTCATACTTGAGCTAAGAGCAGACACTTGGATCACTTCCCTTGCACCGTTGCCTTCCAAAGGGTTTACGGATCTACATTGTTGGAAAAAGAGAGCGTAAGCTATATAGCTTAGTGAGCGGAGCTCAAAACCAACCACAACAATGCAGTTTTGAAAACAATCATCATTTAAGAAATCAAAACCGTTTCTTGAAATCTCTTTCACAAATCATTTCCAAAACCATTTCCTTTTCAACATGCTAACTTGAAACAAGTTTAAGCAATGCAACCACACATGCCATAGGCAATGAACATGCATCAACCATGCATAAGCCATATATGAACCATATATGCATACCAAGCCTATCGGCTCCATAAATATTTCACATGCTTCAAGCACATATACACAATCATATGAGTTTACCAAGCTCATATGAAACCATTGCGAATGAGTATATCGGCATCATTGACACGTTGCTCGAATAAGCGGACACCTTGATGGCACAACCCTCATCAAGTCACATGGTGAAACAACCCTCACCACAAACACACTTCGGCCAGGATGCCACTACCTGCATTGCCCGTTGGTGATAGCACAACCCCTACCACTCGCATCACAATAGCACAACCCCTATTGTGAAACCGAAGAAATCTCACGCGCGAATTTTATAATTATAGTGCACTTCACATACTATTGATCGATCAATCTATCCGATATAACCCATGTGTCAATATACTCATCGCAACATCAAAAACCACTACTTTTCACCGGGGATAACCACCTCCCCAAAGCACATCCCAAAAGCCATAGTCACAAGCTCAAGCATAGCATGAACTCAACCAACATTCATTATATAACATGGCATTCATGTGGGACAATAACAACATGCATTTAATGCATATCAACAACAGAGGAAACATCATTTAAAATGACATGTGCATGATCCAAAACATGATCAAATATAAGAAGGTAAAAAGCCGAAACAAATACCAAATCTTACCCTTGAGCTTAGATCGGCCTAATGGCTCAACCCAAACCCTTATAACACTTCCTCAACCTTGATAAAACAGTAAAAATCATTTCCACTCACCAGCAATTACCACAACAAGCCGAAACCCCTTTTCTAGCTTTCTAGTTCGCCCACAATTGAGTTCAACAAATTCGAATCTTCAATCATTGCCTCTAACCAACCCAAAACAGTAGATTTAGAGATACTTTCAACACACAAATTTGCTGGAAAGCAGAGATTCAAATACCCAACCAAAACACCTATCGAATAAATCTGATACAAGCCGTAAACATCGAAAAGACCCAATTCGGATAATCTTCAGCAAAACCCAGCATAAGATAACATCAAAACACATAGATAAACATCTAAAAACATCATCCCGACATCAGATCAATACCAACTATTGATTCACCTCAAAATCCACCCAAAAACCCTTTTTCATACTTCAAAATTCAACACCCAACCCCATTTCAGGATTCCTACCATTCATCCATCATCTCAACACAATAATCACATCAAAACAAAGGTGACAACATCAACAAACCCAACATTAATAGATCTTACCCAAAAAATCTTACCAAAAGCTCATTTTCATCAATTTTAGCCAAATTACATTAAGATTAAGACAAGAGAATAAAACATTGGTATTTAAAAGAATCAAAGCATGGGAATTTCATTAAAGAACCTTACATTAGAGGAGAATCACGTTGCTCACCCCCAATGCTAGCTATTACCCCTTGTTTGGCAAAAACCCTTGAGGAAAACAATGAAATAGACTTGGGTTTTAGGAAATCAAGGTAGGAGAACCATTTAGCAATAAAAGATTAATAAGAGAACACTTTTACCTTGAGGAAATCAAGCTCAATTGTTGTTTTGCTGAAGAGAGGAAGTAAGAAAGCTTGAAAATGGTTTTTGACGTAAAATGAGATTTTAGATAAACCCTTGTTTTAATTAAATCATAAAAGCTATTTTAAAATATTTGAATAGTCAAAATAAAAGGGGATAATAACCAAATTGGCCCAGCCAAAATAGCTCCTTAAAGATTCAATGTTTTGACTCTTTTACAAAATGGTCACTAAAGCAGATTTTGCAAACTTTAAATTTTGGTCACTAAACCAAAATGTCACTGTTCAGAAATCGTTTTTCCAAAATTGTTTTTACCAAAACCTTTCACATATTTAAAAAGGATTTTAAGGATTTATTCCATGTTTTCCCCAACACTTAATGACCTTTTTCCCTGAACTTACTCAAAATACTCAACACCGGTCTTTCGGACCTCGAAACTTCATCGGATCTTCCAGACCCTAAACTGGGGTGTTACAAAGGAAGCAACAAATAGGAAAGAGAAACGTAATCTGAAAAAAAATAGACATGCATATGAAAAGACAGATGGGCAACCTGATTTAGTTTTGAGATCTAAAACACGGTGGAGAAGAATTGCGAAGCAAACCGATCGTTGATTGAGGAAGCAACTGAACCGAAACAAGAAGCACAAATAGATCTGAAACGACAACAGTAGAGCGGATCAAAGGACGTCAGGATCGTTGATGGCTCTGATACCGTGTAAGAAAGGGGCCATGGTGGTGGCCGGAGTAGGTGATCGATGGTGGATGTAGGAAAGAAGATGAACTAACGGTTAAAGCTTTAGTAAAATATACAGAGTAAAGGGAAATTGAAATTTTATTAATTGTGGATCAAAGAGTAGGGTCCAAAACTCATTACAATGATTTTGTATTTATACCTCAAACTAACCGCCCAAATCGCCTAACAAACTCTAAACAAATTATTAACTAATTGAGATTATTTTTAACTAATTATATTCTAACAAGCATAATTTGTAACTCTAATTACAACTAATTAGTAATTGTCTAACATTCACCATGTTTTCTTCTCTTGTTGAACTTCTTCGATCTTCTTTATTGAGTTAGAGTTGAGTTCAAAAGCTAACTCAGTGAGCTGGTTCAGGGTATTAATGAGTTGGTCTTTCTTCAACATTCTTCATCCTTTCTTACTTTCTTTCTTTTTCACCATGCACAATGTAGTTGTTAATAAAAAATAATATATGTTTTATATTTCAATTTGTATGTAAGTAAAATTACTATTAAAAGCTTATAACTGAAAAAGAAAAAAAATAAAATTATTAAGGTGAGATTTAAACCTAAAGTCCAATAAATATTAAAGCTTTAACCGCTCACAAAATATTTTATTATTTAATAAAAATAAATAGTTTATTAAAAGTATTTGAAAAACGTGACTCGGGCTCTTTATCTCATATGGCATTTCTTATTAGTGGGGGAAAATGTCATTTTAAGAATTGATTAAAAACGAGCATAAGTTTGAGATTTATTACTTGATTAAGTAATTAAGGGTAAATATATTATTTTATCTTATGTGATTTCGGATCTTGATATTTACCATTTAAAATGTAAAAGTTATTACTTAATAAAAAATAATTGTCAATTTAGAAAATTTTTTTAATAATAACGTCTGAATAACCTCGTCAGGTTTTGTCCAATAAAATGCTTTATTGGTTAAATTATCTTAATTTATACAATAGTTATTATTCCAAGCACTCGCAGTAAAAAAAAATTTCCACAAACATGATCAATTTTACTTCAAAAATAAAAATAAAAATTTATATCCTCAAAATTATAAATCCTAAATCTTATCACCTAACCTTTGATCCTAAACTATACACTTTAAACTAACCTCCTAAACCTTATATTGAAATTGCATGTGAAAAACTGTTTTCCCACTTCCCGTCCACAGAAAACACATCAAATACATAAAAGATAATTTAAAGTTCAAAGATATTATTAAACACATGTTAATGTCCGACATTTGATCTGAGTAATGTAGACAAACAATATATAATGAGAATGAATAGCACAAAGAAATAAAATTAAATCTGAAACAGCCCAATACATTCACCGGGACAGGACCTGAAAACCACAAGACTCATGTTGACATGGTAACCCTAAAACATAATTCCCAAAACCCACAATGGAAACGCTCAAACAATATAAACACACCCCCAATGAATGATAAAAGAAAAACAGCACCAGGGTCCGAGCAAATAAGTTAAACCAAAGCAATGCTGCTTTCACCGCCAGGGGGTTTGCGTACACCACCGAAGTAGTCTCGTGACTCCACCTTCCCATCAGCAAAGATGTTGCTGCCAGTCATCTCTCGCAGTTTCGCCACGCTGAGCGGTTTCTCTGCAGAACCTGGAGGAACATCACCCTTAAATATTCCATTTCCCGAAAGCTCAGCAAATTTCTTATCATATATTTTCTTAGCTGTCTTAACCACATCCTCCTCACTTGACATGCTACCTCCAGCAGACTACAAAATAACATCAAAATCCAGCAAGTTAGATACTCAAAATGTTTAATTAAAAATGAAAAATGGCACTAAATGGCAAACTGAGAACTTAATGATTGCAGGAGGCAAACTACCATATGATTCCCAAGTCCTAATACCTAAGGCACAATTAGCTTATGCAGTGAAAAAATTTTACTTGGGGGGTTTGAGTACATGTACTTACATTGTGTGTATCAGGTTCTCCCATTTTAAAATTATCCTTCAATGCCAATGCACGAACGGTTGTCGGCCTGGGCAAAATTTCAGGTGGCGGCGCGAAGATGTCATGGCCATTCAGCTCCTTGCACTTAGCATCGGAGAGCTGCTTCTTTAACTCTGCATCCGCACTTTCTAGTGTTCCACTTAGTTCGCGCTGCTTCGCCACCTCGGTTAGAGTAGTTGGCTTTTTGGGGGAAATAGTCTCTTCCTCAGCGAATGAGATATGACTGATTCCAGCTAAGGTTTGCTGAGAGCAAAACATCAAAATGTATAATGAAACAACATTTGACACGAATATACTATAAGCTAAACATTGGTATAAATTTCATATATTCATGTCCTCATAACAGACTTCGGGTAATGAAAGAATTCAACATATATACCTGGTACACCCGTAGTCCTATTTTGGTGTTTGAAATGGGATTGGCACTGCCTGGTTCCGACTCATCATTTTCCCCGTTGGCTGCAAAAATACCACTACCACTCATCTCCTTCATTTTATACCCAGAACATGGTTTCCTGGACGAATAAGTAGAGATTAAAAGCAAAATTAGTACGTGACAAAAAAAGTTGCAGTTAGTACAGTTGGACCACAGCAGGAATCCGATAGAGCATCAATCAATTACCGATAAATAAAAGCTAATAAGGGAATTAATCAGTTACCCGCAAATTTGAGCTCAAAATTTTCTTCTTTTTTGAAGTATTGGAATCAAAATTTTATTGCTTAGTGGTTGTTTTTTCAAAAAATTTCAAAAAACGGTTTTGTTTAAATAACAGAGAGAGAAAGGCGGAAACAAAGTAACAATAATAAGACAACGGCGAAATTCTAGTGACAGTTCCATGTTTTCAAAATAATAATAAAAAAACGTTTACCTACAAAGTTTTCAAAATAATAAATGAAAATGAAGGGTAGAGAGAAGGAAGACGGAAGCAGATCTCACCGTTTGTTTAAGCTTTCAAATTCTTCATCGGTCACTTGACCTCCAAACACCACTTTTCTGATCCCATCCGACGGCTAACATTAATTAAAAAAAAAACTCAATCAAAAACACTAATTCACCAGGTAAAAAAAAAAAGGAAACGAAGAAAAATTGAAAGAAGTACCTGGCGAGGGCGGGTGGAGCGTGGGGCGGTGGCGGGGGAACCGGCGGGAGGCGTTTCGGACCAAGTGAGCAGATCTGCTGTGGAAGTGTGTGGTTTCCTCACTGGAGTGCTCCTCTCCATCTTTATTTGGATTTTCCCCACTCTCAAAACTATCAAAAACAAACACGCTTGTAATTAAATACAAAAGCCAAAAAGAAAAAAAGAAAAGCCTGCGGTTCCTATACTCTTACTGCTCTGCAACAATAACAAAAAGAGCGCTGCTTTTAGAGGTCTGAAAGATTGAAGAGAACGAAATGAAGGGGAAACAGGATCTGACGAAGGTCTTCTACTCCTCCTGATCTACACTGCAACTTTCATAGCTTTTATTACCGGCCTTTTGCTTTTGAATTCTTTCAATCCTTCTTTATTGTAATTTTATTGGACTGCTTAAATATATTTATATAGTGACTAAAACGTAAGAGTAGCTGCTACTCTACTTAAGTTTTAAAACGAAGAAAAAAATTATTATAAAAACAAAATAAAAAAGGAAAATGGGAGAGGGAGAGGGAGAGGGAGAGGGACACACATACATGATACACGACTGGTGGACGGATGGAATCTGCTCAAAAAAATATATGATTTTAATTAAAATGATTAAAAATAATAATTATTTAATACATCGATCGTGGCATAAACTTTTAATTTAACTCGTATATGTATATTCTCAATTATTTATTGCAATAGTACTAATTATAATGCATTATTACATATCATTAATTATTTATTTAAATATTAATTAAATGGACGTAACCACATCTTGAAAGTTGAAACTGAAAAAGAAACCATGCGTTAATGGAGAAATAATGAGGGTAAACTACACGAAATACTATTAAACTTTAATTTTTGTATCGAATATATTATTAAATTATAAAATAATATTATTGTACCATTAAACATTGTTTTATGTTATTATTATACACTGAATTTTATTTTTTGTTCAATCTAAGCACTCGACCGTTAAATTTAAAAAACAGCACCGTTTTAATATAGTTACTTTGATACCTAAGATAGGTTAAATCAACGCCGTTTTGTTAGTAAAAGAAATTAAGAAAACACTAGCATTTGAGAAGGATTGAATTAAGGATCTCTAAAATAAAAGGTTTACACCAAACCAACTTAAAGACTTGATATAATTCTAACGGAAATAATATATAAATAATATTGTAGTTGAACTTAATTTCATTTATCTCATGGTATAATTTTATAAATATATTAACTTAATAAATAAATATTATTTGTAGTTTATATTATAAAACTAATTTATAATATATATAATTAAACCCTAAACCATATATAAACATAAATCCTAAATCATAAACCCTAAACTATGTATGTAACTAAACCCTATATATATATATAACTAAATCCTAAATTAAAACTAAAGTATCATTTATTTTACAAATCCTAATATATATTATAAATAATATTTTAATTTTAAGGTTTTGAGTTTGAGATTTGTGATTTAATTATATATATGTAGGGTTTTGGGTTTGTGATTTCAAATTTAATTATATATATAAGGTTCAGGGTTTGTAGTTTAGTTAGTTACATGTATAGTTTAGGGTTTAGTTGTATATATTATAAACAATATTTTAGCTTTGTAATATAAATTATAAATAGTATTTATTTATAAAGTTAATATATTTATAAAATTATATTATGAGATAAATGAAACTAAGTTCAACTACAATATTATTTATATACTATTTTTAGTAGAATTATATTAAGTTTTTGGTAAAGTACACAGACGGTCACTGAACTTTAGTAAAAAAAAATAAAAATGGTAACTAAACTTTCAAAAATCACAAAATGACAATTAAACTTTATGTTTTATAACAAAATGGTAACTAGACGTGAAATCCCGTTAAGTGTCTGTTATAAAAGTTGGTATAATAACATATTTAGTCCTTCATATTTATATATTCAATTAATTTAGTCCTGATTCGAAACAATTTACTAAATTTAGCTCTCGTTATTTACACATTCTTTTAATTTGGTCCTTAAAGTAAAATTTCAAAGTATGGCAACATGATAAATAATTACAATTAAATTTTTATAGGAACTCGAAAACTCGACTCGACTCGAATCGACAAATTTTCAAATAAAGTTTTAGTTGTAAAATATGACGCGTCAACTCGAATAATTCGAAATATTCGAAAATTTTAAATCATTTTTTCTTTTAAATCTAATATTTTTTAAAATAGAATATTTAATATTTTCATATTTAAATCACATCGAATATTTAATAACTACTTTAAATATTCAATTTAATTTAAAAATATTCGATTTAAAAGAAAAAAATGATTTAAAATATTAAAATATTTAATAACTACTTTAAATATTTTTCTTTCAAATATTTAATAAATACTTTAAATATTTGAATATTTTAAATCAATTTTTTCCTTGTAAATCGAATATTTTTAAATTAAATCGAATATTTAAAGTATTTATTAATTATTTGATGTGATTTAAAAGAAAAAATAATTTAAAATATTCGAATATTTCGAGTTATTCGAGTTGACGCGTCATATCTTAAGATAGAAGTGAGCATTCGATCGAGTCAAGTCAAAAAATTTCAAGTTAGTTGAGTTGACGCGTCATATTTTACAACTCAAACTTTATTTGAATTTTTTTATTTGAGTCGAGTCGAGTTTTCGAGTTCCTATAAAAATTTAATTAAATATTCAAATATTTGAAATCAATTTTTTTCTTTTAAATTGAATATTTAAAGTAGTTATTAAATATTCGATGTGATTTAAATATGAAAATATGAAATATTCTATTTTAAAAAATATTCTATTTAAAAGAAAAAATGATTCAAAATATTTGAATATTTCGAGTTGACGCGTCATATATTAAAAAAGAGGTGAGCGTTTGATCGAGTCGAGTCAAAAAATTTCGAGTTATTTGAGTTGACGCGTCATATTTTACAACTCAAACTTTATTTGAATTTTTTTTATTCGAGTCGAGTTTTCGAGTTCCTATAAAAATTTAATTAAATATTTGAATATTTTAAATCAATTTTTTTTTCTTTTAAATCGAATATTTTTAAATTAAATCAAATATTTAAAGTTGTTATTAAATAATCAATGTGATTTAAATATGAAAATATTAAATATTCTATTTAAAAAAACATTTGATTTAAAAGAAAAAATAATTTAAAATATTCGAATATTTCGAGTTGACGCGTCATATCTTAAGATGAATGTGAGCTTTCGATCGAGTCGAGTAAAAAAAAATTAGTTATTCGAGTTGACGCGTCATATTTTACTACTCAAATTTTATTTGAAATTTTTTCGATTCGAGTCGAGTTTTCGAGTTCCTATAAAAATTTAATTGTAATTATTTATCATGTTACCATACTTTGGAATTTTGCTTTAAGGACCAAATTGAAAGAATACATAAATAACGAGGGCTAAATTTAGTGAATTATTTCGAATTAAGACTAAATTGATTGAATCTATAAATATGAAAGACTAAATGTGTTATTATACAAAATTTTATAACATACACTTAACGAAATTTAACGTTTAGTTACCATTTTGTTATAAAACATAAAGTTTAATTGTCATTTTGTGATTTTTGAAAGTTTGGTTACCATTTTGTTTTGTTTTTTTACTAAAGTTCAGTGATTGTCTATGTACCTTACCCTTAAATTTTTAAGTTGGCTTGATTGCTTGGTGTGAACCTTTCATCTTATAGGTCCTTGGTTCAATCAGACGTCGTTTTAGATTTAACGGTCGAGTGCAGTTTAACGGTCGAGTGCTTGGATTGAAAAAAAATAATGTTTAGTGGTATAATAATATCAAAAAATAATGTTCAGTGGTTTAATAGTATCATTTTATAGTTCATGATATGTTTGATACAAATGTTAAAGTTTAGTGAGATTTGGTGTAGTTTATCCTAAATTTTAAATTTTAAATATATTATTGGTTTTAGAATCCGACCGCTACGTGTCAGTTGAGTTGAGCAATTTTTCTTGGTTTTAGCTGGCCTGCTATATCCAATGAGATTTTGTTGTTATCATTTCAAATTCCCTAAGCATCTAAATTTGAATATTTGATTTTTCATCTTTATATCTAAACCTGTCGAATTTGATTTTTTTTAGTATATTTGAAAGGATAAATAGTGTAATTTGATTGAATTTAGTTGATAAAAATTTAAATAATTTTTTATCAGAATTTTTTTTAAAAAGTAGCCAATATTTTTTATAACCATTAAAACAAAACTAGCCACCTGAAATTATACAATGATCAATAAAAATGATAAAAACTTAATTAAAAGACTCCAAATAGAAGATAGATACAAACAACACCGAAAATTGACGATTGAAAGATAAAATCATTAAAATTAACACTAAAAAAGCATATAATCCTTATGACACGTTGACAAAACAGTCGTTACCACAACTCAATCGTAAACAAAAAACAATGATTATGAATGTGTATCTAAATTTAGCCCGATGGTCTAAAGCATGAAAGATTAACATTATAATAAATAAGCATCACGACGACGTCAAATCAAACCTTAAAAAATTAAAAAATTAAAAGAATGGTAAAATAATCGATAAAGAAGACAAAAGTGTCAAAATGCAGAAAAAGTGACAAAAGACAGACGAAAATGTGACACAAAGGCAGAGTTGTTCTTATTAAAAAATAAAAAAATATATAAAGGAAAACAATACTGAGATATAATAAAGGAAAGAAAATAGAAAGAGTATCAGCAGTCGACAATTAACGTTAAAGTTACTACCGCTGTGGGTCAAGCAAGGACCAATATATATATATGGGATAGGATCCAGTTACACAGTGTAAAACTCCCTAAGTTTTACACGTTTTTTGGATCGTTAGATGGGTAAAACGGATAGAGATTAAGTTGAAATAACATTCAGGATTCAAAGTTTAAATTTATAAATGAAATAAATTAAGTTGAATTTTTTTTTATAAAATAAGTCTTTTAAATATCTAAATTTAAATTAGTTTACTAATAGATTTGAATGGTTATAAAAAAAAAGAAGATTGAATATAACAAGTAAATGTTAAGCTCAATTATTGATTTATTAAAAAAACAATCAAGTTCTTTTGGTTTTGTTTTTACTATTATTTTTTTTTTCAATAGTTGCTTTTACATTTTATACTTGAAAAAGTATCGATAATCAGGGGTGGAGCAGATCGATTATTAGCATGTGCCAAAATATTAAATTTAAAAAATGTAAGGGGTTTATTACGTATTTAAACTTAAAATTTATGGGACAAGACTTAATTTGTCTAATATTTAAATTTATAGGGATCTAAATTATTATTCGACCAAAAAATTTGAAGATACATGCTCATTTTTTTTAGTTCAACACCTAGAGGTATAAATAAACAGAGCGTCTGACAAATTGTTAGTGAACCGTTCGTATAACGTCCGTTTATTAAGCTAAATAAACGAGTATGAACAAATTTTTATATCCGTTTAATAAACGAACGGACACGAACAAATGTGTATTTCGTTCGTTTATGTTCACGTACAAGCTAGTTTATTGGCTCATTTACTTGGTTTCCCTTTTTTTCTTACACTTTAAATATTGGTGAATTTATAGACTAAATTGAACGTGTGGTGAACTTTTGAGTTCAAATTGTGAAGCCTAATGAGCTTAAAGACTAGTGGTGTATTTCCACCATTTTGGCGAACATATAAATGAACATGTTCGCGAACATTACATAGATATGTTCACGAACGTTACACAAACATGTTCGTGAACGTTAAACAAACGAACACAAATACCATCAAGAATAAATAAACAAACGAACACAAACATGATATTAAAAATTTAAACGAACGAACATGAACACTTTCAAATATAAATAAATGACCACAAATAGAATTTTATTCGTTCAAGCTCAGTTCATTTACACCCATCGTTCAACCCCTACTTTTTTTTGAATAGTCTAAAGGTGATTACAATATAGTATCTGTTCATACATATTCTTAACACATTGACAAAGTACACATCTTGTAGACAGAGTGATTGAAACCGAATTTCCTAGGATGAACATCATCCACTTTTTCATTGAGACCACTTGTTGAGTTCAACCTTTACTTGATTATATATTTAATAAATATCAAGAATAAGCAGTTATAGGTTGTTAGTTAGTTTTGTTTCCAGCTAAGCATAGTCAACTTTTGACTTTTCTTTTAATTCTTTTGTATAAAACGGTGCGTTTTGGTTAAGTTTGTATTGAGTCAGTTTTATCAATTTTAATAAAAAATTTCATGTTTCTTCTCTCTCTCGTCTAAACCGAAAATCCCCAAATTCAAGAATCTGAAAATTCTTTCAACCCTAATCAGAAATCTCAAGAAAGTTTCAATCGTTAGTTTACGATTTCAACATGGTATCAGATGAATCTTCGCACTCTCATCCTGAATTGCTTCGATTCAAGAATGATGATCCTTGTAACCCCCGTAGCCCGGCCTAGACGGCTGACCCGAACTACGAAGATTACACGGGGAAAACCAAAGTCAACCCGAAAGTCAACCTTGATTAACGACCCTTTTTTTTCTTTTTAAACTTGTCTAGATGCACATTAAACCTAGGCATACTCTTGATATAAGCATACTCAAAAATCACAGCAATCGGAAAACAATAAGGGACTCAATTGAACAAAATACGAATTTAGGGACCAATTTGTAAATTCTGGAAATTAAGAGGACTTTACCAAATTTTAAGTTACCATTATGAAATTAGTCATGTTTCATGCCTCTCTGCCAAATTTCAACTCAAACGGACATCTCAAACTCAAGCAATTGCACATACGAGAATCAGGACTAAAACGTAAAGCTTGCAAACCTCAAATTTTATGCCCAATCGAAACCTTTGACCATAGTTTCGAAACCTTGTCCAAAGGTTTCGAAACTTTGGCCTCCAGTAGCCCCTGGAACCCAAAAATTTGCAAAGGTTTCGAAACTTTACCCCTAGTTTCGAAACCTAGATGCAGGGGAGCATATTTTGCTTCATTCTAATGACTTTCAATGATATAAACACATTAGAATCATACATATTCATACATATAAGTTTAAAAGAGGCAAAGGCACTCAACACCAGCCACCCAAGCCTAGATGCATACGTCCTAGATTAAACGTACTCCAACATACTCAAAACATGAATATGAACCATCAAACATACATGGTAAATTATACATTAAGAACCTTTCATACATGATACTCAATATGAGCATACCTTAATCAACCAAGGAAAATTATGCATTCGATCAAAAGAAGGCAAACAAGCACATAAAGTCTCATGCTTCAACATCCATACACTTAGGCATCCTCACAAGGCATATGTCCCACACACATGATAAGCAATTTAAACATCTACCAAACATACATCACTCAAGCATTCATCAAGGCATGCATCATAAGTGATGTTTACAAATCAAACAAGGCATCTAAGTGCCAAACCAAATCAACACACATCAAAGCATCAAAAACAACAACACATATCCCATTGCTTTACTATTACAATCTTTCAATTTATAAATCATACATTGAGCTCACCAAAGCAACACTTGAAGACCTTTCCTTTCCCTTGCCACCCACAAGCTATTTATCTGCATTGTCGAACAAAAGAGAGCGTAAGCATAAAAGCTTAGTGAGGGTAAGCTCATAAAACAAACCTTCGACAATACAGGGTCCAAGCTCGAGCAACTATCATGATATAATACATGATTTTACTTGCGATCCACATGAGCCATAAATATAAATGATGCATGAACATATTACCAAATTCATGTCATGCTCAACAACTTATAAATTCATCATACAATGATACATAACTCAATGTATTAATCACATCATATATCGCTTCACATTTGAAAACACATTTCATAACACATTGATACACATATCAATTCATATTAGCATGTATGCATAATCTCATATTGGCATAAACATGCTTTCTCATATTGGCACCTAGCTATGACTCGAATACGCGGATAACATGTTGGAACGCATTTTCCAACATCAACCTTACCTCGGTGGGATTACACTCATCACCGGCCTTGCATGGACGGGATTCCACTCATCGCCACATGCCCTACGGACGGGATTCCACTCATCGCCACGTAGAATATATATAAATTTCCGGTGGAATATTACATCACCGTACTCCTCCTTGGTGCCTTAACGCCACCAAGGCCACGTACGTTTTGACTCAATTTGTGTGCACACTCATCCTAATGATCGATCATTGTACCCAAGCATACTAGTGCCAATATTAATCAAATTCCACAACCTTTGATGTTCAGAGTCATAATATGGCATCTTACTTCATATTAAACTCAACATCAAATATCTCAACAACATGCATATAACAATGCATTAAATCATGCCCCAACATACATGTATATCACATTATACATAATCATCATAATGTCATGTTCAAGAGTAATAATATGGCATCCTACATCATATTAAACTCAACATCATCATACACAGTTTACAATCCAAACCACATGCATAGCAATGCATCAAACCATGCCTCAACAACATGTACAACACATTATACATACACAAATCATCATGAGGCATAACATCAATTAAAGAGATCATCCAATGTCTCTAACTAAAGCTTAGGATTAGGCTACCACCCTAATCCTAACTCTAGGTGAGTCTACCAATCTCAACCTAGTCCACATGCTCAAACCAATTGCTCAATACCATTTAAAATATTTTAACCACTCACCTCTACCTCCAAGCTCAACTACCAAGCAACCATCATCTCCAAGTTTTCGGATTTCTTCTCGATGCTTTGCCGACCCAAATTCTTGCTTCAAAACAACCTCAATACAATTCAAACAACCTCAAATCAGCCCAACATCAAATTATCAACCCGGAATACAACTCAAGTACAAATTACCATTTTGCAAACCATGACCAAACCCCATACTTAGCAATTTCGGACAGCCCCAATACCTCTTCCAAAAGTTATGTTTCCAACATCCATTGCACCCACAAATGATCCCAAATCAATCTCTAATCATAGTACTACCATTGGCTATCAATTTCCCACCTAAAACAACCCCTAAAACTCACTCAAAACCCTCCAAAACTCCATTTTCGTACTCCTATTTTACTTAGCAGAAAATTATGTTTTTAAACACCCAAATGATATCTAAATGATTCCAAAACATCCTCCTAACATATATAAACCATCAACCCTCTAATTACAATCTAAAACTCACCAAAAATTAAGTTTTTGACACCTTAAAAATGGGTCTAACAATTCACTTCGGATTTTTACCAAAATTCAACCAAATTGATATATGTTACACCTTTTAACATGATTAACTAAAGCCCCAACTCAATTTATCAAAACCAATTGGAAAACCCCCATAAAAACCCAAATTTTGATATGAACCCTAATTTTCAAAACTCCATAATTTTGAAATCTAAGACTATTGATAGATAGAGGATGAAGAGGAGATTAAGAAAACATAATTACCTTTCAAAAACCCCTTGAATTGATGAAGAAATTTGATGGATTATGAATTTTGGGTTTGGGAGAGTTTGGGGTAGTTTGCACGGTGGAGAGGGGAGAAATGGGAAAGATGATAACATTTTTTTCTTTTAAGTCAAAAAGGTTGTCTATTTATTTTTATTTTCGTTAAATTACCAAAATGATCCCTCCCTTTCTTCCTAAACTCAATTTGCTCACACTAAGGTCAATTTGATTAAAATAAATTTTACCGACTCGAACCAACTAACCCGACTAACTTCTAACCCCAAAACACGGGTGTTACAACTCTCCCCCACTTAAGGAAATTTCGTCCTCGAAATTATCGAACAGGAAGAGCCACTGAAACATGCTCCTCCGCACTTTCCTTCTCACCACAACATACTCACCAACTCGGTAGACTTACCACACGTCTATAGATATCTAATGCTAAAATCTCAACGGTTCCTTCAAGGCATGTCGACTTTAAACTCAACTCGATCTCTTCTACAACATAGCACAGAACATATCTGACTCACACTCCCGAATCATAGATATACAAATCACATAACCAACCCCTTTCTAACTCTGGTGGTAATCGCAACAGATAAACAACATGACTAGCCCGATTCACAATCTCATACAACACTGTTTTGAACACCTGACCCATAACTTTCTCTGACAGATCATCTGACTTCAACAAGTAGCCAAACACTATGCAGACGCCTTCAAAAAATCTAGTTGAAATTTCGAATCTCTATCACCCACTTTCACTAAGAATCTCCCACAATTGTAACAGGCTAAAAGAAAACTGATACCCGGTCTTGACACGCTGGCAATTTTACACACTTGTTCTCATACTGAACAATGTCATCCATCAACTCAATCCAGAAGTACCTACTTTCAACCCACAATATGTCTTCATACTACTCAGATGCAATACAAATGAACTATCGTGTACTTCGGCCAAAACAATGCATCTCGAAACATTATTTTAATCGGCACAACTATTCTGTCTCTAACAATACAAACTCTATCATCTCTGAAACTGCATTCTGACGGTCTTCCTTCCGCTACGTCATGCACGTGAGGTGCCAAGAATCTGTCTTGCAACTGTTTCTCTTCAAGTATCTGACTCAAGTAGGTTTAACATAAAACTCGGCCACAAAACACTATCGTTCTATGAACTGAATTCAGCAACATAGCTCGCAACTCAACCATTAATCTGACAACAAAATAACTCGGAACATCGGTTACCACGTAGACTCTCTTCAGATAGTTCTCAATCTTGGGACCACAGTCTTTAAGCAATTCTAACAACTCATGCTGTTCAAGTTCCAACCTTTCCTAAGTTGTCTAACAATTCAAGTTCTGATGATATGTACATACTCACTGTGCATTTCTTGCTATACGAGCTTTGTCTCTAAGTCTTCAAAGCAAACAAAACTGTAATTACTCTTCTCTCGGTCTTTCAACTATCTCGATGAATAAGCCACAATCTTCCATCTTGCATAAGCATACAACTGATTTCCCAAAAGGTTCTACCATACTAACTTTAAAGCTCGTCATGGCCTTCTTCGGTACTTCAACTTTTCTCACTTTCAACTGGTGGTAAACGGATCTCGAATTAATCTTCAAATAGACTGAAGCACACACTAACTGACCAACAAATCACTGACACTCGGAAGCGGATACTACTCATTCACTGTCACTTGTTTCAGCTGTCTGAAATCTAAACACTTCTAGGAAGAATCACAAACCATTTTAACCTTCTGCGGTCTACTCTTCGTTCAAAAATCAAATCCATCACAATTGCCAAGCAAGTCTGCCAACTAAACTCAATCAATCTTCGACCTCAAAGCTGGATCAACATTCGACAATAAGTTCACCTCCTCACCTACTACTACAGTCACACTGAAATCTGCATCTTCAAGGCAACTCTCTCTTTGTCTCAACGTATACACTAACTCTGTGCTCTTTAAGCCAAACTTTGCCAGAAGGTACATCCAAAACTGTAGGAAGACGATCACTTCACGTCTACTAGAAACTAGTAACTCCAAACTACCAACAAACATCTTCCGTACATCTTCCTGGCCATCACTATCTCACCACAAGGTCTAGTCACATGTGTCCCTACTTCTAAGATCTTAACACGTACATCAAATTTTCTTCGCATGCTCACACGAAACGGACAAATCCGAAGAAATTGTAATTATACCTGTGCACAGCTGATAGTCTTCGGCCCTCTTGTTTACATACTGGTTCTTCAACAAAATCTGACTCTTCTAAACTGTTCCTTGAGCTTCTCATAACCTCAAGATTCAATTCTGAACACACGCAAACAGTCATGTTGGACTTGCTCTACCTCTAACAAACAACCTAGAGTCAAAACTCAAGACTCCTTTCTCAACTCAACTATATCGGAAGTGACTTCATCTCTTATTCTAACTGAAAGACAACTCAGACGCACACTGGCCCAATCACACAAATTGATTTCCACTCACAGACACTGATCAACTGTCTTGTACTAAAACCATAGTCCGAACCCCCAACGATCACCAACTAACATTTCTGAAATTCAGATTACTCACACGAGACCCCTACCTAGATCTCGCTAAAAGAACTAAGGTACTCATACCTACCTCTGACACCTCATCGGCACATTCAAACTTGTATGCTTGCTAACAATATACAGAAGTGTAGACTCAGAATCATCAAAAGGGAACAAGCTCAAAACTGTACCAAGGCTTACCTACTATATCATTGATAATACTCTGACTCCCACTCATAGGTCGTCACCTCTTTCACCACTATCACCAGAACCGATCACATTGTTCCTCATCAACAGGAACCAACCCACATACACACTAACTCAGTCAAAAAAAATTGTACCTCAACTCTGGTACAACCATACTTCCCTGACTAAAGCGATGAATTCCCTCAACATCATTCACATTTTCAGAACCCACCGTTTCCACTTACCGATTCACAGTCCACGCCTTGGCCTCAAACTTACCAAAAAGTAATAAACTAACAACAACAACAACACATTAACATACAAACTGGGTTAGCAAAGGAAAATGTCCAAGTGGCTCAAGTATGATTTCCTCACTTAAAATCTCTTTTTCCGATGTAATAGAAGCAATGGGACTCTACTCAACATGCTTCAAGCAACTCAACATACATACATGCTCAATCATGCATATTACAAGGCATACTTGCTAAACAAGCAAACATATGCGTACGATCAAACAACATACCTTCTCCATCAAACAATCACACATCACCGCATACACGGGTAACGAGCAACATGCTTTTAAACAAAAAAAATTAACATACTTTTCATACAAGCAATCATACTTACAAAGCAAACAATCATTCATTACAGTATACTCGAATAACAAGCAACATGCTTACATGATAAGCAAACACCGTGCATCTTAATCATAAAACACAACTTACTTCACTTACCTGCCCAAGGTCTCGGAAACCTTAAGCTCTGATACCAACTAATGTAACCCCCGTAGCCCGGCCTAGACGGCTGACCCGAACTACGAAGATTACACGGGGAAAACCAAAGTCAACCCGAAAGTCAACCTTGATTAACGACCCTTTTTTTTCTTTTTAAACTTGTCTAGATGCACATTAAACCTAGGCATACTCTTGAGATAAGCATACTCAAAATTCACAGCAATCGGAAAACAATAAGGGACTCAATTGAACAAAATACGAATTTAGGGACCAATTTGTAAATTCTGGAAATTAAGAGGACTTTACCAAATTTTAAGTTACCATTATGAAATTAGTCATGTTTCATGCCTCTCTGCCAAATTTCAACTCAAACGGACATCTCAAACTCAAGCAATTGCACATACGAGAATCAGGACTAAAACGTAAAGCTTGCAAACCTCAAATTTTATGCCCAATCGAAACCTTTGACCATAGTTTCGAAACCTTGTCCAAAGGTTTCGAAACTTTGGCCTCCAGTAGCCCCTGGAACCCAAAAATTTGCAAAGGTTTCGAAACTTTACCCCTAGTTTCGAAACCTAGATGCAGGGGAGCATATTTTGCTTCATTCTAATGACTTTCAATGATATAAACACATTAGAATCATACATATTCATACATATAAGTTTAAAAGAGGCAAAGGCACTCAACACCAGCCACCCAAGCCTAGATGCATACGTCCTAGATTAAACGTACTCCAACATACTCAAAACATGAATATGAACCATCAAACATACATGGTAAATTATACATTAAGAACCTTTCATACATGATACTCAATATGAGCATACCTTAATCAACCAAGGAAAATTATGCATTCGATCAAAAGAAGGCAAACAAGCACATAAAGTCTCATGCTTCAACATCCATACACTTAGGCATCCTCACAAGGCATATGTCCCACACACATGATAAGCAATTTAAACATCTACCAAACATACATCACTCAAGCATTCATCAAGGCATGCATCATAAGTGATGTTTACAAATCAAACAAGGCATCTAAGTGCCAAACCAAATCAACACACATCAAAGCATCAAAAACAACAACACATATCCCATTGCTTTACTATTACAATCTTTCAATTTATAAATCATACATTGAGCTCACCAAAGCAACACTTGAAGACCTTTCCTTTCCCTTGCCACCCACAAGCTATTTATCTGCATTGTCGAACAAAAGAGAGCGTAAGCATAAAAGCTTAGTGAGGGTAAGCTCATAAAACAAACCTTCGACAATACAGGGTCCAAGCTCGAGCAACTATCATGATATAATACATGATTTTACTTGCGATCCACATGAGCCATAAATATAAATGATGCATGAACATATTACCAAATTCATGTCATGCTCAACAACTTATAAATTCATCATACAATGATACATAACTCAATGTATTAATCACATCATATATCGCTTCACATTTGAAAACACATTTCATAACACATTGATACACATATCAATTCATATTAGCATGTATGCATAATCTCATATTGGCATAAACATGCTTTCTCATATTGGCACCTAGCTATGACTCGAATACGCGGATAACATGTTGGAACGCATTTTCCAACATCAACCTTACCTCGGTGGGATTACACTCATCACCGGCCTTGCATAGACGGGATTCCACTCATCGCCACATGCCCTACGGACGGGATTCCACTCATCGCCACGTAGAATATATATAAATTTCCGGTGGAATATTACATCACCGTACTCCTCCTTGGTGCCTTAACGCCACCAAGGCCACGTACGTTTTGACTCAATTTGTGTGCACACTCATCCTAATGATCGATCATTGTACCCAAGCATACTAGTGCCAATATTAATCAAATTCCACAACCTTTGATGTTCAGAGTCATAATATGGCATCTTACTTCATATTAAACTCAACATCAAATATCTCAACAACATGCATATAACAATGCATTAAATCATGCCCCAACATACATGTATATCACATTATACATAATCATCATAATGTCATGTTCAAGAGTAATAATATGGCATCCTACATCATATTAAACTCAACATCATCATACACAGTTTACAATCCAAACCACATGCATAGCAATGCATCAAACCATGCCTCAACAACATGTACAACACATTATAAATACACAAATCATCATGAGGCATAACATCAATTAAAGAGATCATCCAATGTCTCTAACTAAAGCTTAGGATTAGGCTACCACCCTAATCCTAACTCTAGGTGAGTCTACCAATCTCAACCTAGTCCACATGCTCAAACCAATTGCTCAATACCATTTAAAATATTTTAACCACTCACCTCTACCTCCAAGCTCAACTACCAAGCAACCATCATCTCCAAGTTTTCGGATTTCTTCTCGATGCTTTGCCGACCCAAATTCTTGCTTCAAAACAACCTCAATACAATTCAAACAACCTCAAATCAGCCCAACATCAAATTATCAACCCGGAATACAACTCAAGTACAAATTACCATTTTGCAAACCATGACCAAACCCCATACTTAGCAATTTCGGACAGCCCCAATACCTCTTCCAAAAGTTATGTTTCCAACATCCATTGCACCCACAAATGATCCCAAATCAATCCCTAATCATAGTACTACCATTGGCTATCAATTTCCCACCTAAAACAACCCCTAAAACTCACTCAAAACCCTCCAAAACTCCATTTTCGTACTCCTATTTTACTTAGCAGAAAATTATGTTTTTAAACACCCAAATGATATCTAAATGATTCCAAAACATCCTCCTAACATATATAAACCATCAACCCTCTAATTACAATCTAAAACTCACCAAAAATTAAGTTTTTGACACCTTAAAAATGGGTCTAACAATTCACTTCGGATTTTTACCAAAATTCAACCAAATTGATATATGTTACACCTTTTAACATGATTAACTAAAGCCCCAACTCAATTTATCAAAACCAATTGGAAAACCCCCATAAAAACCCAAATTTTGATATGAACCCTAATTTTCAAAACTCCATAATTTTGAAATCTAAGACTATTGATAGATAGAGGATGAAGAGGAGATTAAGAAAACATAATTACCTTTCAAAAACCCCTTGAATTGATGAAGAAATTTGATGGATTATGAATTTTGGGTTTGGGAGAGTTTGGGGTAGTTTGCACGGTGGAGAGGGGAGAAATGGGAAAGATGATAACATTTTTTTCTTTTAAGTCAAAAAGGTTGTCTATTTATTTTTATTTTCGTTAAATTACCAAAATGATCCCTCCCTTTCTTCCTAAACTCAATTTGCTCACACTAAGGTCAATTTGATTAAAATAAATTTTACCGACTCGAACCAACTAACCCGACTAACTTCTAACCCCAAAACACGGGTGTTACAATCCTGCTGATGAATATTACATTCATCCCAATGAGAACCCGGCGTTGGTTCTCACCTCTTCTCTTCTGAGCGGCGGCAACTATCACGGCTGGGCACGCTCGATGAGGATGTCACTCATCTCGAAGAACAAGTTTTCCTTCGTTGATGGCTCAATTAAAGAACCCAAGAAGGACGACCCTAAATACCAGGCGTGGATGAAATGCAACAACCTGGTATTGTCATGGTTACAGCGCGCTTTGAATCAAGAAATCGGGCAGAGTGTGCTTTGGTTCGACCGGGCGTATGAGCTTTGGAAGGATCTTTTTGACAGATTCAATCAAGGAGACCTCATTCGCGTCTCAGATTTGCTTCAGGAATTTTATTCCTTGCAACAAGGTATTCTTTCCATCTATGCTTACCATACGCAATTGAAGGTGTTATGGGACGAAATTTGTAATTTGCGTCCGTTATCTAGTTGTTCCTGTCTGGCTTTGAAGTATAGGTCAGAAGATTTTCTTCTGCGTTTTCTTAGGGGTCTTAACGAGAACTTCTCAGTTCCTAAATCCCAGATTTTAATGACCAAACCTTTACCTTCTGTTAATGAAGTCTTTGCCATCATGATACAGCATGAAAGGTCTGTTGTTCCTATAGTCACTGATTCAAATATACTCCTTGCTGATAGAAATACTCTTCGAAATATAGATCAACATGTTCCTAGGTTTGAAACCAAGTCTGGTTCTTCTAGGAAGTTTTTCAGTAACAATCCTTCTAAAAGACCCCTGTGTGTTCATTGTGGATTGTATGGTCATACAATCGAAAAGTGTTACAAAAAGCATGGTTTTCCCCCTGGTTATAAAAGTAGAGGTCAGCAGAGTAGGGCTAATGTTGTAGGGTCCTCTGATCAAAATATTTTTGATGAGCCTGGGATGGTTAGTCCTACCTTATTTACAAAAGAACAATATGAGAGTCTTTTGTCTCTAATTCAAGAAAGGGGTTCTGGTGCTCCTGGTGGTCTTTCTACAAATTCTGAAAGCAAGATAAATGCTTTATCTTCAGTCTTTGATGGGCCAGCTAAGGATTCAGGTATGGTTTTTGCTTGTAATTCTAATGTTCTTTCTACTCCCTGGATACTAGATTCAGGGGCAACTGATCACATTATTAATTCAATGCAATATTTTGTTTCTTTTTCTCCTGTAACACATAAGTGTGTAAAACTACCTAATAATGAAGTAGTTAATGTGACACATATTGGAACTGTTAGGATTTCTGAAAATTTGTTGTTACATAATGTATTTTATATTCCTAACTTTGGTTTTAATTTGGTTTCTGTCTCTCAATTAACTAAGGATAATTCTCTATGTTTAATTTTTTCTTCTGGCTTTTGTTGTATACATGATCTTCTCACTTGGAAGATGATTGGTTTAGCTAAGCTTGTCTCTGGCTTGTACGAGTTGCAGGTTTCTTCTGTTTCTTGTGTTTCAAATGGTAGTTCTGTTGTTGTTAAGGATTTTATTAATAGTACAGTAGCTAGTAATAAGTCTGAGGATAATCTTTCTGTTGTGTCTTCTGTTGTGCATGATTCTGCTGATAGTAGTTTTGTGGTTATTCAAAATTCTTGTGTAAATGTTTCTACTGATAGTAATTTTGTTCTATGGCATGCTAGGTTAGGGCATCCCTCTCAACAGAGGATGTATTTCTTTTCTAACTTACATTCTGAGATTTCTTATTCTCAGAATATTGATTGTGAAGTTTGTCATGTTGCTAAGCACAAAAGACTGCCTTTTGTGCCTAGTACTTCTGTTTCTGCTTCCATCTTTGATCTCATATATGTAGATGTATGGGGACCTTTCCCAATTAAGAGTATATATGGTCATACATATTTCTTAACCATAGTAGATGATAAAAGTAGGTTTGTTTGGGTTTATCCCATGAGGTTAAAGTCTGAAGTTGGGAACCTTATTCCTCAATTCTGTGCTCTTGTAGAAACTCAATTTTCTAAGAAGGTTAAATGCATTAGGTCTGATAATGCTAAAGAGTTTGAAATGATAAAAATTTTTAAAGATAAAGGAATTATTCACCAGCAGTCTTGTGTTCATACACCTCAACAAAACAGTGTTGTTGAAAGAAAACATCAACACCTGCTTGTTGTAGCAAGAAGTTTAAGGATTCATGCTAATTTGCCATTACAGTTTTGGATTGATTGTGTTCTTCATGCTGCATATCTCATTAACATCACCCCTACTCCAGTTTTAGGAAATTTAACTCCTTTTCAAATTCTTTTTCAACAGAAACCAAAGTTTTCTCATCTAAAAGTTTTTGGATGTTTAGCTTTTGCTTCCGGTTTGCCTAAGCCTAAAACCAAATTAGACCCTAGAGCTAAAAAGTGTATATTTATAGGGTATCCTCGAAATATAAAAGGTTTTAGACTCTTTGATCTTGAAAACAAAGAAGTTTTTATCTCTAGAGATGTTGTTTTTTCAGAACATTTGTTTCCTTTTAGTACATCTAATTCTTTAAATGATGTTATCCTACCAAGTTCTGATGAGAATCATTTTCTAGATGATAAAAAATTCAATCTTGATCATAATCTTCATTCTTCATTAAGGCAAGATGTTCCTGCTAGCAGTAATGTTTTTCCTAATGCTAATGAAAGTCAAGATGTTTCTGTTGGAAATAGTACAGATAATCTTCAGCTTCATTCTTCTATTCCTAATGTTTCTAGTCCATCAGTGTTGTCTGAGTCTGCATTACCTGATTCTGTTGTTCAACAGCAACAGAAGAACATTCCTACTAGAATTCGATCTTCCAGACAAACTCAGTTGCCTGCCAGGTTGAAAGATTTTCAAGTCAGTTTGCCTAAATCGAAATCTTCTCCTCATTCCATTGCTCAGTTGCTATCATATGATAACATTTCTCTTTCTTATCAGTCATACATTAATTCTGCTGCTATTGTTTCTGAGCCTAAAACTTACAAGCAGGCTATTCTTCATGATTGCTGGAAACAAGCAATGCATGAAGAAATAAAAGCCTTAGAAAAAAATCAAACCTGGGAGTTAGTTCCTCTTCCCCCTGGAAAACAAACTATAGGATGCAAGTGGGTGTATAAGGTGAAATTAAAGTCTGATGGTTCTTTAGAACGCTACAAAGCTAGGTTAGTAGCTAAAGGGTATACTCAACAAGAAGGGGTAGATTATTTAGATACTTTTAGCCCTGTAGCAAAGATTACAACCATTAGATCTCTCCTAGCTATAGCAGCTGCTAAGGGTTGGAAGCTTCAACAGTTGGACATTAACAATGCCTTTTTGCATGGGTTCTTAAGTGAAGAAGTTTACATGGATGCTCCTCCTGGTTTTCAAACTTCTCCAGGTTTAGTTTGTAAGTTAAAAAGAAGTCTTTATGGTCTAAAACAAGCAAGTCGTAAATGGAATGAAAGACTTTCTGTTGCTTTAATAGAACAAGGCTTTAAACAGGCTTCTGCTGACAATTCTTTATTTGTTAAGGGTGCTGATAATGATTTTATTACATTAGCTGTGTACGTTGATGATATTATTCTCGCAAGTCCTTGTTTTTCTGCTATTAACACCATCAAATTTTTTTTAAATGACACTTTTAAAATCAAGGACTTAGGAGATTTGAAATTTTTTTTAGGACTTGAGGTTGCTCGATCTAGTAAAGGTATAAACTTGTGCCAACGTAAGTACACTCTTGAGCTTCTTCAGGAAACTGGTTTCACAGATTCTAAACCTGCCAGCACACCTATTTTACCTAGTTCTAAGCTATCTAAAACTGATGGAGAACCTCTTTCTGATATTTCTTCATATAGAAGGTTAATAGGCAAGCTGTTGTATCTTACTAACACTAGGCCTGATATATCTTATGCAGTCCAACAGCTTTCTCAATTCCTTGCTGCACCTATTAGTGTCCATCTAACAGCAGCACATAGAATTTTAAGATACTTAAAAGGTTCTCCTGGGCAGGGATTGTTTTTTGCTGCTGATAATTGTTTAAAAATTAATGCTTTCTCTGATTCTGATTGGACTTCATGCCCAGATTCAAGAAAATCTATAACAGGATTTTGTGTCTTCCTTGGCACTGCTTTGGTTTCTTGGAAATCAAAGAAACAACAAACAATTTCAAGGTCCAGCAGTGAAGCTGAGTACAGGGCTCTTGCTTCAGTCACTTGTGAAATTCAGTGGCTTCTTTATCTTTTATCAGATTTACATATTGTTATTTCCCCTGCAAATGTATTTTGTGATAATCTTTCTGCTATAAAAATTGCAGAGAACCCTGTCTTTCACGAGAGAACGAAGCATATAGAGATTGATTGTCATCTCGTTCGTGAAAAGCTTTAACAAGGAGTTTTAATCCTACTTCCTGTCAGAACTCACAACCAAGTAGCTGATTGTTTTACGAAAGCTCTGCCTACATCCATATTTCTTGAATCTAAGTGCAAGTTGGGCATTCAAGACCTCTATGCTCCAACTTGAGGGGGGCTATCAAGAATAAGCAGTTATAGGTTGTTAGTTAGTTTTGTTTCCAGCTAAGCATAGTCAACTTTTGACTTTTCTTTTAATTCTTTTGTATAAAACGATGCGTTTTGGTTAAGTTTGTATTGAGTCAGTTTTATCAATTTTAATAAAAAATTTCATGTTTCTTCTCTCTCTCGTCTAAATCAAAAATCCCCAAATTCAAGAATCTGAAAATTTTTTCAACCCTAATCAGAAATCTCAAGAAAGTTTCAATCGTTAGTTTACGATTTCAACAATAAACTCTTACATTTTTTAATTTGAATAATTATTTTTATATGGGCTAAAATTGTTATTAAACTAAAATTACCAAATAATTAAATTTTATAACAGGGTCAGGGCCCTTTGGCCCCAAGGGAGCTCCGCCCCTGCCGACAATCAATTGGTCTAGTGAGATGAAGTATTAATTTCCTTAAGTGATGTTAGATATTTCAATTCTAATATTGTAAATAGAGTAAATTGAATTGAGAGGATGACTCATATAATGAACCTCTGTAATATTTAATACTTATTAATCAACTAATAAATTAGACATCGATGAATTAGATATAAAAAATATTTAGATTAAGAATGGTAATAAAAGGAAGTCGTTGGAATAGGTTTGAACTTTTAACCGTACACCTTTTTACTGAGTTTCACTTTATTTAATAACTCGACAATGGAGTGGATGGATCTAGACTATTATGAAACCTTATTCGTCCCCGAATTATCACTGTATGGAAAAGCCAGACGTAAAAAAAAAAACAGAGAAAGAAACTTTGTAAATATTTCAAATTGAACACTATTGTGTCTATCTATTTAAAAAAAAGCAAACGAAACATTTATTTAAAATTGAGTTTTATCTGTAGGGTTTTTAGTTAAAAGTTATAATTAATTATTAACGCTAGTTAAATATTAATTCAGATGGTGTTATTATTATTGAAATAAATAAGATAGTTGTTCGAACGTGTGTAACAATATATTATTTTTAAAATTTGTAAAATTTAGATGGTTGAAGCCATTAAAATTCAAAGATTAATGTCTCGCGTGTATTTGTCGAATTTTATGTTTGAAAACAGTTATTTTTGTCAACTTGAAGGAGAAATGAAATGCTTTGGAAAGTTTGAAATTATAAAATACTTGTGGACTGCAACTCCACCCCATGTGTGCATTATAGCAATTTGATGTCCATTCATTCACGGCTGCAAACCAGATGATTTCGTGGATCACTTTTCGTTTTGTTTTCACGTGCGCTGATAAAACCAAACTATTATACTGGAAAATAAATATTTGGACTTTTTTTTTGAAAGCTTACATGTAAAATAAGTCTTTATTGTATTGTAAGATTAAGTAAATTTCTTATATAAAAAAATGAATGAGTTGTCACTTAAAAAATTGTGAACGAATAATTTTCATGTTCAAGACAAAAATTTTGTTACAATAGAATAATATTTAAATTTTCAATATTTAGTCTCGAACCTTACATAAAGTGGAAGCGGATAAGCTTTATTGGCAAAATAATTTATCCGCTGCTAAGCTCATTTCACTCGGACATGCCGTGTCATTGTTATTTGTTACCCATCCTCAAGACAACATCTCCAAAATCAAGTTCACAACTACGAGCTCTCTAGAATCACGACTAATAGGGGTTGCAAAATAAACCGTACCGTTAACTATAATGGTTAATTGGTTAATTGGTACCGTTAACTATAATGGTTAATTAGTATAATCGTTAAATTTTACCCGTTAATTAATTTACTGTTAAAGTTTAAATAATTACGATTAATCAACCATTAAAAATAATGGTTAATAGTTAATCGTTTGGTTAACCGTTATAAAATTATTCAGACATAAAATAAAGTTTGTGGTTAGAAATTCTTTATTTAAATATTTTCTGAAAATTTTAATACAATATTTATCAGAGAGATAATTTCATTATTCTCAAAAAAATTAGTGAACATTTGAAAAAATGTAATAGTTTACATGTTAACCTGTAACTAAATTGTTAAGTAGCGGTTAACCGTTTAGAAATTTAATTAACCATTTCTTAGTGATAGGTTACAGCTTAATAACTAGTATAACAATTAATCAACCGTTTATGCTAAATAGTATGATTAACCTACCATGAACACCCCTAACTACTAAAAATTCTCACAACTTCGACAATATAAAATTACCTCAGATGATTGAGATTTTAATATATTATTGTTGCATAAGAATCTTTGACCCATTACCAATTGAAAATTTCTTTTGTAAACCAAAAGCTAGAAAATTTGTGGGAGTCGTTTTCTGATTTTTCTTTTGACTCAAGAGTGGGGAGAGGGGCAAGCAAAAGTCTTTCGGGGTTGGAGCCATTGAGCTTTCTGCACCCTTGTCTTAGGACGTACACAATTACATGTGTCCCCTGGCTACATATGGTTAGAGATTCATTAAAAAAAACTTAATGGCCCGTTTGACCCATGAAGTATACACAAAATACCAAACTGCCCTTTAAAGTATTTTTGGAACGTTTTATTTCTTGAACTAAAAATCGTTATCCCATTTGGCCCCTCCGTTAAAAAAACATGCCACGTGTAATTTTATTAACAAATAAATAAATAAATATGACTTAAATAAAGGGGATAAATTACACATTAGGTATCCAACAAATAATCGTTATCACCAACACCCTCAATCTCATGTTTGATCCGACTCATGTTACTCAGATCTCATGGCATCCTTGTACATTGGTTTTGGGGGATAAATCGAAAGTATATAGTTTGATGCAATGAAATGTTGTTGTCGTTTGTGATGAAATGATGAACTTTGTGGGTTTATAGAATTATAGTTTAAAAATGGATTAGTAGGCCGCTGAGATGGAATCCCTGTTGCTTCTCCTACAACCTTCTTTGATTCCTCATTTGTAGACTTGGGCAGCGGATTCGATGGAGCTTGGCATTGCGCTCGAGTCATTTCTGCATCTTTCTTTCCTTCTCTAACATTTGGAAACTGATTCGAACCCAAGTTCTTCACTTCCTCCACACCATTCACATGGCTACATCCACCATTCTTCTCTGCATCCTTAACCTCCTTGCAGTTTGATCAACGTCTGTTTTTTGCTTTCCAAATATATATATATATATATTTGTTATAAATAGTGTAAAGCATGGCTGAAGAAAATGGTTTCTCGGAAGAATTTGATGATTTCTGTTATGTATTATAGTAACCACACACAAAAGAAATAAGGAAGCAAGGAAGAAGATAGATTGGAGAGGAGAAAACAATGTTTTCTTAGGGTTTTTGCATGCCTTCTTAGCTCACAGCTCGAGCTATTTAAACTAAAGGATAAATAACCTAATACAAAACAAAATCGGTTAAGTCACGTGGCACATTCCTTTCCCTACTCCCTCTGCGCAATGCTGGTACATTCTCGACCAAGGAAATATCTTGGTCCACATTTGTTGGAGACGCCACTGGGTCTGCTATATTGTGGGTTGCCTCTATTGTGTCTGCAACATTACCCCCCTAAAGAGTCAACCTTGTCCTCAAGGTTTGGCAGTGAAGTAGTTGGCGTCGTAGCGAACAAAGGGAGCGGAGTGAACTGGTGTAAGGGCTGACCTTTGCAAAGCTTGAGCTGGGAAATGTGGAAAACCAGATGTATGCGTGCTGTCTCAGGTAACTCCAAACAATAAGCCACTGGACCGATGCGTTGGGCAACCTTCTAGGGGCCAAAATATCGCGAACTGAGTTTGGTATGCTTGGTCAGACGAAGGGAGAGTTGGCGATACGGTTGGAGACGAATGAAAGCCTAGTCACCAACATTCAATTCCACTTCGCGACGCCTCTTATCAGCATGGTTTTTCATTCGCAGCTGTGCCTGGACCAAATTATGTTTGAGCTCACGGAGAATTTCGTCGCGGTCCTGAAGTGCCTTGTCCACTTGAGGATTAAGAGAACCCCCTTCAACGTAGGACATGAGGGTAGGCAGATCACGACCATACAGTGCCCGGAATGGTGTCATACCCGTAGAGGCTTGAAATGTCGTATTGTACCAAAATTTTGCCCAAGCCAGATATTGTTCCCATTTGCGTGGTTCATCGCCGGTCATGCAGCGGAGATAAATCTCAAGGCAGCGGTTTAAGGATTCGGTTTGACCATCGAATTGCAGATGATAAGTATAGCTTAAACACAACACTGTTCCCTGGAGGCGAGCCAGTTCCGTCCACACGGTGCTTGTGAAGATCGGGTCCCTATCGCTCACCATGGAACGTGGAATTCCATGCAGTTTAACCACGCCTTGGACCAAAACCTTAGCAACCAATGGAGCATCATATTGTGCATGCAAAGCAAAGAAATGGCCATATTTGGTCAATCGATCAATGACAACCAAAATCACTTCTTTACCGTTGGAGCGGGGTAGACCAGTGATAAAGTCCAACGAAATATCTTCAAAAACCTGTTGAGGTATCGGAAGTGGCTGAAGAAGGACTGCTGGAACAAGATTGTCACTCTTCATGGCTTGACAAGTCTGGCATTCCAACACAAAGTGTAGAACTAATGTTTTGATATAATAATTGAAAAATGTTTTGGACTGATTTAAAAAGTATTTAAAACATTTCCAAAGTCCAAACAACTTGAAATTATGTTGAGGGAAGTTTTTAAAAGGGTTTTACATGTTTTTCAAAGCCAAACTTCACAAAACTGTTTAGGCGTTTCGAAACACCTTAGGGCGTTTCGATACGGGAATTCCAGTAGCAAAACGTTTCGATACTCGAATCGAAACGGAAATTCCTTGGATGAGATTTTTGCCCAGCGTTTCGAAAAAGGCTATGTCGTTTCGATACGCCCACGTGGCACTGATCACAACGGTCATAAACCCCAACGGCTATTTCCCAACTAACATTCAAATGCAGGTCGTTTTGATACGGGACTAGGCGTTTCGAAACGGGTTTTTCGAAACGGACAAAAGCGTTTCAATACGGGTCCACGTCAGACCGCAACGACTCTTTCTACTTAAAGGGTGTTTTGAAACGGGGAGCTGCAGAACTGCATTTATGGTGGGAATTAAAGTCCTCAACGGCTCCAATTCAATCCCAACGACTAGTAACGGCTACAAACTCATCAAGGAGTATAAAAGGGACCTCTAAGCATCAAGTAAAGGCCAATGCTCATATTGTCAAACATCAAATGATCAAGAATTATCTTAGAGCTTAAATTGTCATTTATTGTATAGACAAACACTAGTGAGCCAAAATTGTCAAATTTGCTCAAGTGTTTTAGGTTTTGGGTGAGTGCTTAATTGTGCAAACAAACACTTATTAGAGGGTTTTAAGTTTGCTTCTTGTTTCTCTTTGTAAGAGAGGGTTTCAATCAAGGCTTTGGATAGAAAGCTTGATTGTGTATAAGGGTTACCTCCTAAGCCTAGAAAAGGGGACGAATCAATAGTGGATTGATTGGAAATCCTTAGTGGGGAGCTAAGGTAGTGGATGTAGACCTTGGTTAGAAGGTTGAACCACTATAAATCATTGTGTCAATTTTCATTTTAGCTTCCACAACCCCTTCACCCAAAAATCCATCTCTCCACCACTTGACGAGCCTTATCGGTTGAACGAATCGAGCCCCACACAACTCAACAATTGGTATCAGAGCTTGGCTCAATTGAAGGGGATTCATATCCTATTGAGAAGATCCGGCAAGCTCGATCACTATTTCATCAATCAGCTCAAATGGCACAATCAATCGAAAAAACCGCCTTTCTTTGACGGAACCCACTATGCCCATTGGAAGACAAAGATGAAGTTCTTCATCAAATCAAGAGATTACAAGCTATGGGATATAGTTGAAGATGGTCCGTTCGTGCCTCAAAGAAGCAAAACGGAGTGGAGTGCCGACGATCGCAAGAAGATGGAGCTTAATTGCAAAGCCTTGCACATCTTGTTTTGTGCTTTTGGCCCAACCATCTATGAGAATATGTCTTCTATGAGAGTGCCAAGGAAGTATGGGACAAGCTTGAAGTCACATACGAGGGAACCGATGAAGTCAAGGAGACCAAGATTGGGCTCCTAACCCTAGAGTATGAGAACTTCAAAATGGATCCGGAAGAGAACATCGAGAAGATGTTTGATAGGTTCTCCACTATCACCAATGGTCTCAAAGGCTATGGAGAAGCCATCCCGGAGGAAAAGCTTGTTCGAAAGCTCTTCTACTCACTTCCCGAGTCTTGGGACTCAAAGAGGACCGCCATCATCGAAGCCAAAAATTTGAAGACTTTGAAGCTTGATGAACTCATGGGGTCACTCCTTACTCATCAAATCATGAAGAAGAACAAAGAGGATGAGAAGAAGACGGAAGAAATTAGAGCTATGGGAGAGAAGAAAATCAAAGGGCTAGGCATCAATGCTAGTGCCATGGCTCTCAAGTCCTCCACTTGCCATCATGTCTATTCTAGTGAAGAAGAGGATGAAGATGAAGAGATAGTTCATCTCTTCAAGAAGTGTACCCCGTTCATGAAGAAAGCCTTGAGAGAGCTTGAACGAGAATCCAAGAAAAATGAGAGGGCAAACACTTCAAGCCATAAGAAGAAGGCACATGTAGCTACTTGGAGTGATGAGGACTCCACCGACGATGAACAAGTCAACCTTTGCCTTATGGCCATCGAAGAAGATTCAAGGGTAACTTCTAATTCATCTACTTCATGTTCTTATTCTTTTGATGAATTACAAGATGCCTATGATGATTTGGTTTTAGAGTTTAAAAATCACATTTTGAAAAACAATAAATTGATTTCAAAGTTAAAAATTCAAAATGATTTGATTTCTAAAACTAAACTTGAACTTGAAGCAAAACTCGAAGAGTTTGAATTAAAATGTTTTGATTTACAAAATTTGCTTCAAAAAGTTTAAGAGGAAAAAGATTTGATTTCCAAAGAGCTTGAAAAGAAAAATAATGTTGGAAAATCAAATTTTTATGTGAGACAATCTAGTGCCCCTAGATTTGTAAAAGGAAAATGTTTTAGAAGTGTTTGGGTCCCAAAAAGACTAACCACTTCAATTGAAAAGGATGACATTGAAAAATGGATTCCTAAGGGGACTAAAATTTGTGCTACTAATGTTCATGGATCCAAAGCAATTTGGATACCAAAAATTACTTGATTGTCTTTTGCTAGGTGTGATGGAGATGTTGAACAAGTCAAACATTGAGGGAGAGCTCCATACACACAAGAAAAAACACTTGAAGAAGGAAGGCTTCACATCCTCCCTTTGGGTTCAAGTGTTGGTAAAAAAATCTAGTTTTTTTTTTGCATTTATTTGTTTTATTTTTATTTTATTCAACTAGATGATCATAAATGTTGGACTAACATTTTATTGATGCTTTGAGTTAGGGGGAGCCATTTTAAAACCAAATTCTTATTTTTGTCAATTTTTACCTCTATTGTTATTTTGAACTTAATGTTTTAAATTCTTTTTGATATAACAAAAAGGTGGAGAAATGATTTGAAAAATTGAATTTTCAAATGAATAAGGGGGAGCTTTATTTGATTTCATATCTTCAATCTCTTTCAATCTCTTATTCACATTTTTAAAGTTAAAGGGGGAGAATCCCAAACAATTTTTCAAGTAAGTTTTATTATATCAAAAAGGGGGAGATTGTAGAACTAATGTTTTGATATAATAATTGAAAAATGTTTTGGACTGATTTAAAAAGTATTTAAAACATTTCCAAAGTCCAAACAACTTGAAATTATGTTTAGGGAAGCTTTTAAAAGGGTTTTACATGTTTTTCAAAGCCAAACTTCACAAAACTGTCCAGGCGTTTCGATACGGGAATTCTAGTAGCAAAACGTTTCGATACTCGTATCGAAACGGGCATTCCCTGGATGAGATTTTTTCCCAGCGCTTCGAAACGGGCTATGCCGTTTCGATACGCCCACGTGGCACTAACCACAACGGTCAAAAACCCCAACGGCTATTTCCCAACTAACATTCAAATGCATGTCGTTTCGATACGGGACTAAGCATTTCGAAACGGGTGTTTCGAAACGGACAAAAGCGTTTCGATACGGGTTCACGTCAGACCGCAACGGCTCTTTTTACTTAAAGGGTGTTTCGAAACGGGTTCGAGCGTTTCGAAACGGGGAGCTGCATAACTGCATTTATGGTGGGAATTAAAGTCCTCAACGGCTCCAATTCAATCCCAACGGCTACAAACTCATCAAGGAGTATAAAAGGGACCTCCAAGCATCAAGTAAAGGCTAATGCTCATATTGTCAAACATCAAATGATCAAGAATTGTCTTAGAGCTTAAATTGTCATTTATTGTATAGACAAACACTAGTGAGCCAAAATTGTCAAATTTGCTCAAGTGTTTTAGGTTTTGGGTGAGTGCTTAGTTGTGTAAACAAACACCTATTAGAGGGTTTTAAGTTTGCTTCTTGTTTCTCTTTGTAAGAGAGGGTTTCAATCAAGGCTTTGGGTAGAAAGCTTGATTGTGTATAAGGGTTACCTCCTAAGCCTAGAAAAGGGGACGAATCAATAGTGGATTGATTGGAAATCCTTAGTGGGGAGCTAAGGTAGTGGATGTAGAACTCGGTTAGAAGGTTGAACCACTATAAATCATTGTGTCAATTTTCATTTTAGCTTTCACAACCCTTTCACCCAAAAATCCATCTCTCCACCACTTGGTGAGCCTTATCGGTTGAACGAATCGAGCCCCACACAACTCAACACAAAGAGACAAACGTCCTTGCGCATCCTATTCCAGAAAAAATGAGCTGACAAACGACGAAATGTGCGAGATATTCCGGCGTAACCACCGACTATCGAACTATGAAATTCGCGTAGGAGACGAGAATGCAGTGCACTCTCATTAGGGACCACGATCCTGTTGTTGAAGAGCAATAAACCTTGGTTAACAGTGTAACCCATAGGTGAGTCGTAACCCTCTTGTAGTGCGGTCACTATCTAAACCAAATCGGAATCATGTTGCTCCGCCGTTCGAATATCATCCAAGATCCCAAAAACCGGGCGAGAGAATGCCATTAAGTGAGCACTAACTTCCCTGGACAAGGCATCGGCCACAATATTCAGTTTCCCTGGACGATACCTAATTTCAAAATCAAAACCAATCAGCTTAGCAAGCCATTGTTGTTGCTCCATCGTTTGTATTGTTTGCTGAGTTAACTCCCGGAGAGCCTTTTGGTCCATGATAATCACGAAACGACGACCAAGAAGGTACTGACGCCACTTGCCAACGGCCGAGTTATGGCATACATCTCTCGATGGTATGTCGAGGCAGCTTGCATTTTTGGACTCAGCTTTTGGCTAAATATGCCAATGGTTGATTGGCTTGTGTCAACACTGCCCCAATGCCAACACTAGAAGCATCCGTTTCAACGACAAATTCTTTATCAAAATTAGGAAGACCCAACACTGAAGTTGAAGCGAGACATGACTTTAACAGTTCAAAAGCTTCTTGAGCCGCAGGAGACCAAGCAAACGTGTCAGCACGTTTCAACAGATCAGAAATAGGAGCCACAATTGTAGCATACCCTTTAATGAAACGACGATAGTAGCCTGAGATACCCAAAAAGGCGCGGACACCGCGGACCGTAGTAGGCACTGGCCAATTGCGAATAGCCTCGACTTTAGTGGCGTCCATGGCTAACCCCTCGCGAGAGACTACGTGTCCCAGATACTCCACAGTTTCTTGTCCAAAGGAACATTTGGATTGCTTAGCCACAAAATCATGGGATTTCAAGACCTGACGAACAATGCGCAAGTGTTGAAGATGGTCCTGCCATGTGCCACTGAACACAAGAATGTCGTCTAGAAAAATGAGAACAAACTTCCGTAAGAACGGGCAAAAAATGGCGTTCATCATAGCTTAGAACGTTGATGGAGCATTAGTTAAGCCAAACGACATAACAAGGAATTCATAATGGTTGTCGTGCGTCTGAAAGACAGTTTTATGGATGTCCTCGCCACAAACTCAGATTGGTGATACCCTGCGAGCAAATCCAGCTTTGAAAAGAACCAGGGCTGTCCGAGTTCATCGAAAAGTTCATCGGCTGTAGGTATCAGAAACTTATTGCAAATGGTTATCGCGTTGAGAGCCCTGTAATCGACACAAAAGCGCTAAGTACCATCTTTCTTACGTACAAGCAGAACGGGAGAAGAAAATGGGCTCGTGCTCGGACGAATCCGTCCTGCCTTGAGCATTTGATGAACTTGTTTTTCGATCTCAGCCTTCTAAAAGTGAGGTTAGTGATAAGGGCGGACGTTTACCGGCTTACTCGACGTGTCGAGGTGAATGGCGTGATCATGAGCGCACTAAGGAGATAAACTGTTTACCGGCTCGAAGACACTACTAAACTCCTCTAGTAGGTCTCGCAAATCCCCAAGCTTAGGCAAGGACGTAGAATGCACAGGGTTCTCAACATGCAAACGGAAGAACTCAACAATAGCTCCCATTTTCGACAGATGGCGGAGGGATTGGAGGTGAATTGGTTGGGGTCCAAGCTCAGTATCACCCTGCCAATAGTGCTGCACATTTACCTGTTGAAATTCAAAGGTCAACTTGGCAAAATTCATAGTAATTGGTCCTAGGGTGGCCATCCAGGCAACACCTAACACCACCTCGGCACCTTCCAGGGGCAGAATGTAAAAGTCGGTGACCAGCTCAGTACCCTGAACCGAAACCTTGACATCCCGAACACAACCTTCATGTTGTAAACGTTGGCCATTACCCACAAGAACCCAGAAGTTTGGAGCAGCTGATATAGATAAGCCAATATGTTTTGCAACGCAGGATTGAATGAAGTTATGGGTGCTACAGCCATCGATGAGACTACGAACCAGATTGCCCTGAATTCTGCCTTGTACCTGCAGTGTATTCGGAGTAGTGCAACCAGCAAGAGCATTGAACGACACTGTGAAATGTTAATCGATGGGTGGGGCTTGCGTATCTGAGTTATCGTTCTTCGGAGGCAATTGGTCGACACTCTCGATGGTATCATCGAGCAAAAACAGTTGAGTGGCCTTGCATTTATGACCTAAAACATAATGATCATCACAGTAAAAACAAAGGCCTTTGAGTCGACGTGCATGTGCCTCCGCAGAGGAAATACGACGAACAGGTGGAGGAGAGTGTAGGAGTTCAATTCCTGGGTCCGAGGGTGGGGGTCGACCTGGCTGCCCTTTTAGATCAAGAGAATTTGCTGTAGGGGTAGGCAGCAGAGGTAGAAGCTTGGGATTCGAAAGGCGATTAAAGTAACGACAATCTTGTAGCCGAGCTTCGTGAAATCGGGCCAGTGCCTGAACCTCAACCATGGATGTTAAACGATGGCCCAGAACTTCATTCTTAATATCGACGCGAAGGCCGAAAGTAAAGCAGTCCAAGAGGAATTCTCCAAAGAGATTGGACGTTCGCAACGCTAAATCCTCAAAACGCGATTGATAATCAGCCACGGTTGTAGTTTGCATCAACTTCGCCAACTGGCCGGCTGAGGATTCAATCTCCATTACTGTGAAGCATTTGCGAATAGTTTCAACCAAATGAGTCCACCCTGCGAGTTATCATTGTCGCTGCATCCACCGAAACCATTTCCTCGACGTACCGGTCATTCGAAAGGAAGCCATCGTGACGCGATGGTGATCGTCTGTTCCATAGAATTCAAAAAAATCAGTCGCAGAGGAGATCCATTCCTCTGGATCATCTCCAGTAAAGATGGGAAGCTCAACTTGCACTGGCTTAGGAGGGAACGAAAAAGCATCGTCCGAGTCGCCGCGGGCCTTCGCTTTGCCGCGGTGTAAAGTATTATCGACTAAGATCTCGCCGTCGGTCGATGTAGTGGCTGAAGATCCCAACTGTGCAGCGATAGTCTGAAGCTACCGAGCCATTTCCTGAAGTGTGATCTGAGTGGCGGTGTTCCATTTGTCTTGGTTTGCAACATGGGTTTCGAGGAAGGTGAGCGTTTGTTCATGGCGAGTGGTAGTATCCTGGAGCGATTGGATGGATTCAGTGTTGTTGACCATGGTAGAGTAATCAATGAAAGCACCAAATTGTTTTTTTATAAGAATTGAGGCCTCGTTAAAAGCCCCGTCATATCATTCAGTGCACCGTAAGGTATACCGTCCGACAGCGAAAGAAGGAAAAGAGTGCCAAATATTTTATTTATAAATTATTAATGAGTACAACCAAAGGCAAGGTATATAGATAAATCCTGCCTAACCAAGCTACAACCATTTCTGCTATTACAATAATTATATTGCAGCCTAGAAATCACCATATTCCTGACTTTGTTAACATATCTGCTACCATATTTGATGCCCTGGGGATAGCTTTGAAGATACAAGCACGAGAGTCGCCCATGTCGACAATCTCTCGGACAATACTTTTGACAGGGAGGGGACATGTGGCGGGATTAAGAACCCATAAAATAGTTGTTTTGCTGTCAGATTCCATGATCAAGTGATGATTTCTGCACGCATCCAGAGAAAGAAAAAGGGAAAGACCGAACCTTAAAGCAAGAAGTTCCACAAGGATAGGAGAGCTAGTTCCAGACGGCTCTGAAAAGGATATGATCACCACACCTTCTGAGTTGCGGATAACTCCACCTAAGCCACCAGCCCGACCGTCATTGGATAAAGCTCCATCGACGTTCAGTTTAAGAAAACCAATAGGTGGAGGGGACCACGCAACAGTAAAGGTAGCAAAACAGGAAGTGAAGATGCGTGAATCAGCGCAAGAAGGGTCAACTATTAAGTCATTCAACGAGCAAGATGTGGCCGGAAACTTAGCTTTAAACCAGGTTGCAAGTCTAAAGCGGGAAAGGAAAGACAGCTTGAGGGTGTCCAATTTCCCATTGTTAAAGACAATATCATTTCGAAGGAGCCAGAGGGACCACATATTTACCGCAGGAATGATTCTCCAAATAGAATCCTTTGAAGGACTGGGATAAGCATCTTGCCACAAAGAAAGAAGAAAAGGAGAATCGCAGGGGAAAGCCAAGGAAACATTCCAAAAGGAAGCAAAACGCATCCACAACTCCCAAGAGTGTGTACAGAGAAAAAGTAAATGAGAGAGAGATTTAGTTACCATTCTGCAAAAAGGGCAGAGAATGTCCGTTAGCACATTTACTCCTCTTTTAAAAAGTTCTTCCCGAACTAGAATTCGGTTCCAAGCGACCTGCCAAACAAAGAACTCAACTTTCGGTGGGGCCAATCCTAGCCAAACACATTTCAACTAGAAAGAGTTAGGATTGGCTAGACCGAAAAAGGAATTGCTACAAGCTTTAATTGAAAAGGAGCCATCTCCTACACCGAGTTAAGTCAAACAGTCATAATCTATACCATCAGATTTAAAGTTATCTAACAGGGATAGAAGAGAATGCCATTGAGTAAGTTCCCAATCAAACAAACGTCTTCTAAGAGGGATTTCTCAAACCCAACCGGCTTCTTGCTTAACCACACACAGAAGAAATAAGGAGGCGAGGAAGAAGATAGATTGGAGAGGAGAAAACAATGTTTTCTTAGGGTTTTTGCATGCCTTCTTAGCTCACAGCTCGAGCTATTTAAACTAAAGGATAAATAACCTAATACAAAACAAAATCGGTTAAGCCACGTGGCACATTCCTTTCCCTACTCCCTCTGCACAATGCTGGTACATTCCCGACCATGGAAATATCTTAGTCCACATTTGTTGGAGACGCCACTGGGTCTGCTATATTGTGGGTTGCCTCTGCTGTGTCTGCAACAATTTCCCACTGATCTTTCATGAATCAATGTAGCCTTATAGAGTAAAATGGGGAGAAATCTGCAGAACTTTGTAATGCATACAAACTTTATATATATTTGTTATAAATAGTGTAAAGTTGTACGATGCAAATAAACTCTGTTAAATCTTTAGGTTCTTAAATCTTCAAGAAATCTTCTTTGATCCTTGTTTTGCAATGAAATTTGATAATGGTTCTTTCTTTTTGAAGAATACAGAAAAAGCCAAATATAATTTCTTATGCAGAGCATCACTAAAGAATTCCCAGCAATTCTGTCATTCAAAACTCATGATTTATTCTGCAAACTATTAGTTAATATGATCAAATGCAGGTTGGCTAAAATGGAGCATGCTGTCATTGTGACAGATTTTATAGGATCCCATGCAAGAAAAAAAAGGAATCTTTTATCAAGACATAATTCTATAAAGCCAGAAATGGTGATTGAAGATGGCGGGGATTTGGTTTTATCAGATATTGTATTGGAGGAAGAAGAAAGATGAACAATTTTAGGGGCTAGATTCAATAAATATAGAATTTGGGAGACTCAATATGCCATTTTTTTCATTTTTATTAAACTCAATTATTTTTTGTCAAAAGAGCCTCATGGCGCGATCTAATTGGGCCAAAAACATATTTGATCGGACATTAAATAAGAGGGGCTAACAAAAGTCACGATTTTTAGTTCAGGAGACAAAATGTTTCAAAAAATATTTTAAGCAACAATTTAGTATTTAGTGTATACTTCAAAAGCCAAACGGGACATTAAGCCTAAAAAATACATTTTAGAAAAATACATGCGAGTGTTCCTTTTAATTACATACTAGTGTTTTAATCTGGTTTAGATAATAAATTGGCTCAAATCAAACTAACGAAAATTAAATAAATATTCAAGTGAAATCTTGCAACTGAGCTCTTGATTGAAAATTTATGATTAAGTACTCTTGGAATTTGATATGAATTTTTTAATTATTAACTCAGTTGAGATGTTTTTTTAATTTTGGGACATATTTAATAGTAGATTTCAAATAAGAGCTCAATTGAAATAACATTTTACTTAGGTACTTACTTAATTATCGGCTAATTTGATATAATCAATTTGCCATACAAATATAATGAAAAAAAATTAAATAAAATAACCGGATGAGTTGATATTAGGAGACAAATCGACATCAACTCTATTAATAAATTATTAAAATTTCATTATCATAGAATTTGATATGAATTTTTTAAATATTAACTCGGTTGAGATGTTTATTTATTTATTTTGGGGACATATTTAATAGTAGATTTCAAATAAGAGCTCAATTAAAATAACATTTTACTCAGAGACTTACTTAATTATCAGCTAATTTGATATAATCAATTTGTCATATAAGCATAATGTAAAAAAAAATTTGAATAAAATAATTGGATGAGTTGATATTATAAGACAAATCGACATCAACTCTATTAATAAATTATTAAAATGACATTACTTTAGATGACCATTAATATTGCTATAATGATATTTCATACTTTTATATAATTAAAAAAAACCATTCAAAAAAAAAATCCTGTCCATCCCTCCATTCGAAAATATATAATTAAAAAAGATAACTACATAAATAGTACCATACTTATTTTCACTTTAGTATTTTAGTACCTTCACAATTTTTTTGGCAAAATAATATCTAAAATTATGTTTCGTTTTTTACTACACGCGTTAAAAATTTAACGACATAATTGATGTGGTATTTTTTTAAATTATTTTTTCCTCTCCCCTAATCAGTTGTCCTTAAAGTATTTTTATAATAATTTTTTCATCAAATTAAACAGAACAAAAAAAAGACATTTATGTGCCTCTGAAGATTCTATCCCGCAACCTTCGAAGGAAAGAAGCAAGCATTTAACCACCAACCAAAGCAGCTTTATTTGATATATTTCCACGAATTTATATATTTAACTTATACAATATTCTCACCAGAATTTAAAAAAACTTTCACGAGGGTTCTAACCTGGACTTTCTATTAAAATATAAAATACCAAACTATTGAGATAACCATGAGTTCACTTACATACCATCAACATTTTTATTTATTTATTTTTAAACTAAATATCAATCTAAATATATTTCCTTTTTATTTGAGAATAAAATTAAATATTTATTTATTTTCATAATATTAATTATTATAAAAATTAAATTTAGAATGATAGTATATAAATTTTAAAGTATGAAAAAATTAAATAAATATTATAGAAAATATATAAATTTTAAATTTTATAAATTAAATAAATATTTTATATCCTACAAAGTTAGTATCTATAAAATTTAAAATTTATATTTTTATAATATTTATTTAATTTTTAAATAATTTAAAATTTATATTCTATTATAAATAAATTTTATAATATTAAGGCTGTTCAAGGCTATTCGTCTCTTTTTGTGCATCTTTGCGAGCTTTGATGGCGAGCATGGATTGTTCAACTACAACATGTGGCTCGAAAGGGTAACGCGGTGGTCGATTCGTTAGCAAAGTCTGGTCTAATTGGGAATATAGAGACTATTCCGTTCGAGGTGCCTCCTTTGGAAGTTAGAGTGTTATTAGACACGGATATTGGCCTGGTCCAGGGCATACTTTTGTTATGTCTTGGTTTTTATATGTTTTGATTGTAATTATTATCGTGTGTACTCTTTTCTTTCATTTAGGTTTAAGAATATTTTAATAAGGTACTTGATAATAATTCTTATTTTCATCTAAAAATATTATTTTTATTATAATATAATTGGGAAAACCATTGATCTAATTGAGAGTTTATATTTCTTTCATGTTTTTTTATAAATTTAATTTTAATAATATTTTAATATTAATTTTATAAAATATATAAATACTTATTTAAATATTTAATTTTATTCTCAAATAAAGAGAGGGAATAAATTTAGCTTGATATTTAGTTTAGAAACAAATAAAAATATTGGTGGCATGTAAGTAAAATCTTTGTTAACTTAGTTATTTGGTATTTTATATTTTAGTAGAAAGTCCCAGGTTCAAATCTTTGTGGAAGTTTTTTTTTTTTAATTTCGGGTGAAAATGTTGTATAAGTTAAATATACAAATTCGTGAAAATATATCAAGTAAAGTTGCTTGGCCTAGTGGTTCAATGTTTGCTTCTTTCCTCCGAAGGTTGTGGGATAGAATCATCGTAGGCACAAAGTTATAAATGTCTTGTTTTTATTCTATTTAATGGGTGGTGATACGTGTTACTATTTAATTGAATGAAAAAACATTATAAAATACTCTAAGGACAACTAATTAGGAGAGATAAAAAAAGAAAAAATATCACATCAGCTCTGCCGTTAAAAATGTACCAAAATAAAAACGAGATATTAAAACAGTAATGCGAGAATAAGTGAGATACTATTTATGTAGTTATCCCTTAAAAATATTATTTAAAAATCAAAAATGAAACCAATAAATTCATATAAAATTTTTGTATCACTCAACCAATAATCATTGTTAAAATAACTTTTACATAAAATATTTTCATCCACTCGCGTCCTAGGTTTAATAAATGCAATATGTAATATGTGTGTAAAAAATAACAATATTTTAAGAGGTGTAATAATTATTTTTGATCGATATAAAACGATTTATATAACAATCTCGTCCTTGTCAAATTATGTAACAATTAAGTACGTAATGAGCGAAATGACGTCTGAAGTGAGCTTTTTCTTATATTCGTGATTAAATAAGTCCAAAAGTTGAAGGAAAACATATTTCAAGTGAGTCATTATTTGAAAATCCTATAGTAAAGTTTTAGAGGTTTATTTTATCGCGAAATTTTAAATAAGAATTCAATTGAGATAATATTTCACTTAAATACTTACTTGAACACGTACCAACTCGAAAAGAACTAATTCATTATATAAGTTGAGTAAAACCTATCAAAGAAATCAATTTTTTTTCACATCAACCTATATTTATTTCATGTTAGTGTGTTTTCAAATATTATTATATTTTTAATTTTCTTTCGTAAATAATTTATGTTATAACTTTGACACTATTATTATGAAATTAAAGAAGTACAAAAGAATGGCCACATCGAGTGTTCTTTGTAGAAAATAGAATAATATTTATTCTAAGAACTCCGATGTTTAGGGACATGCACAAAATTTTATGTTAAGGGGCGAATCTATAAAATTTTAAGGGTCGAACTTATAAAATTTTAGGGGGCGAAAATAGATTTTCAATAGAAAATACATAGAAATTTTTTAAATCATATATGAATTTTAATTTTTTAAGGGGGCGACTGCTCCCTCCAGCCCTCTCTGGGTCCATCCCTGCCGACTTCGATCAGTTTTGTTTGCATGGTGTGTATCTTATTAAAGGGTTTAAAAAATATGAACATATTTTATTTTATAAACACTTTAAAACGATTAAAAAGAAGTATGAATGAACATTCTTATAGAAGATAGAGGTTGTTGAAAGATCAAACCCTCTATCACCTAATTTAAGATTTAGTTGACGTTGACAAAGTGAGCTCAATTTCCGTTGAACAATTAATATTTTGGAGGAGGGATGTGGAATTTTACTTCTAATGGGTATTGAACTCACAACATAGTTTACGATTCAGTCAACATTGACATAGTGAGCTAATTTTTTTTGAACAGTTCCTACGTAAGGACATGAGAAGAAAAATTTTGCTCTTAATAGCTATTGAATTCACAACTTAAAGTAGAAGGGAGAGTATTAACTGAAAGCTTTTGACCACTTACTCTAGAGGTGGTTAACGAATGAACTGAATTTTAAATACATGTATAAAGTAAATAAAAAGGAAAATAATTATGTGTCCCACACAGGTGGAAGTAGGGGTGCTTATCGAGCGAGTCGATCGTGAGTTGGGCAGTGCTCGGCTCGTGCTCGTTAAAAAATTTTGTTGCTCGACTCGACTCGTTGCTCGTTAAGCTCATTAAAATTATGCTCGACTCGTGCTCGTTAAAAACAATTGTTGCTCAACTCGACTCATTGCTCGCTATGCTCACTAAAAAATTTACCTTATTTTTAACTAAAAGTAAATTTTAATAATACTATAAGAGGCTTAATACTAACATAAATTAATAAATTTGACAAAAAAAATATATCAAAAGAGTGTATAAAACACTTTCAAAGTCTAAATTCAAACTAACAATCCACAAATACACCAAACTAACATTTTAAAACTAAAGTAACAATCTACAAATTCACAAAACTATCATATTAAAACTAAATTAACAATCCACAAGTACATCAAATTAAAGTAATTACTAAAAAGATATTTTAAAAAATTAACAAGCTGCTCGTGAACTTATCGAGTCGAGTTAGACATTGCTTGACTCAACTCGTTAAGGTCTCGAGTCAAGTCAACACGAATCGAGCGTTTACCGAATTTTGACCGAGTCGAATTCGAGCAGCTCACGTGCTCGACTCGTTAAGCACCTCTAGATGGAAGCACTGCAATCTAACTTGGACGTTACCCAACAAACAAAATCAAATATTCCTTAAAAGAAGCCAAATACCCCGTATTTTATTAGGATAATGAAAGATTTGGCTTTGTACTTTATCAAATTTTAAAATATTTAATTCGATATTTGAAGTTTCATTTTATCTATTAATGTGATACCCTTTTCTTAATAGCATTAAGAAAATATTACATGATATGTCGCAATAATATCATGTGACGTCAAATATTAATAAAAATAAGCATTCCAATTTCATTAAAAAATAATGGGTGACACTACAATATGATATCACGTGTAATTTAAACAATTCAAAATGTTTTAGTTTAATATTTTTAAAAAATAAAATTGATGTCTCGCCACCACAAATTATACCACTCATGTCATCTTGTGGGGATCGAAAGATTTTTTATTTATCATAGCGAATGATTTTTATTTGACTTGAAAACTCAATCCCATCAATCAATGAATTAACTATAATTTCCCGACCAATAAGAAGATGTCGGCAGGTTAATGCGGTAATTTTATGTTTAATTTTTTTAATATTTATTTATTTATTAAAATGACTCATTCTCAAGTTTATTTTAAAAAATTACTTTCAAATCGTCCAGTCGAAGCGAATTTCATGTTAAAAATGTAGGGAATTAATTATTTTTTTACCAACTTACACAACACAAAACTCGTATTTTATAGAAAGCAAGTTCGAACTCATTTTTTTGTAGAAAGCGAGTTCGCCTTATGTGGACGATTTGTGAGTTATTTTTCAAAATAAAGATGAGAAGAGATCGTTTCTCTAAATAAATATTAAAAAAAGGTTTTCATATAATAATGCCGGTTAATACTTTCGCTATCTTCATAGAGTTGATTACACATATTTTAAAATTTAGTTAGCCAACTCTAATTTTCTTTTTTGTTGATTTTTTTGGATAAGTAATTTTTTATTTCATCTAAGAAGCAACAAAAGTTGCTTCATCAAACCTAAGCCATGAGTATTTCTCTTTAGAGAATTCACGAGGCCAAACATAGATTTCTATTTATATTTTCTAATCGTATACTCCTACCTTGTAAACAAATGCAAATAATAACTTTAATACAATCAAATATAGTTGTACAACTCTTATGAACACCCCTAAAATGCCAATGATTTTTTTAATTTTATAGATGAACGCCATACAAGAAATTAAATAAAATAAAGAAAAATAAAATATAACTTAATTTATTTCTTTAATTAAAGGAAAAAAGTTATATAAAACGTTTGATTGAGTTGTATCGTGGGTTAATCAAGTACTAACTTAACTAAAAATGATTAAAATATTCACTATTTAAAATTCGAATATGAGATTGATACTTTCATATAAAACATTTGTCATTCTACTTATAATTACTTATTGAACGTTTTAAAAGATATATTATTTATATAAAATATTTTTATCCACCCACATCATAAGTATTTTAAAATTTTATTAATTATTAAATCAAAATGTTTAAAGGGAATATTCATTTTTTATAAACTAAAATGTACAATTCCAACAAAAATGATTTTAGAAGCTTAATAAAAGAATATTTGGCATTTCCTCTATGTCAACACAAATTCTTTGGAATGGTAGTAAATCAACGGCTTTTAAACCAACGCGGAAAATTCGTCAAGGTGATATGCTCTCACCCTACATCTTTGTGCTCTGCATGGAAAGACTTGCGCATGCAATTCAGTATGAGGTGGATCAGGGTAATTGGAAGGCCTTTCGTTTTAGGCGTAATGGCCTTATGATTTTGCACCTTTTCTTTGCGGATGACTTGGTCTTGTTCGCCGAAGCGACTTTGGACCAATTTGATGTGATCCATCAGGTGCTTAGTGATTTTTGTGTTTGCTCTGGCATAAAGTAAGTATATCCAAGACTAATATTTTTTTCTCGCATAATGTTCATTTGGCATTGAAAGAGGATATTAGCAGTGTGTTCGGGTTTCAGTGTGTATCGAATCTTGGTCGTTACTTGGGTGTGCCGCTCATTCATGGTAGAGTTACCAAGGCGACGTATAGTTATATTGTTCAGAAGGTGATGGATAGACTAGCAGGTTGGAAGGTCTGTTGTCTCTCCTTTGCTGGGCGTATCGTTCTTGCGAAATCAGTGCTTGCCTCTATTCCCATGTACGCAATGCAATCAGTGCGCTTGCTTAAAAACGTGTGTGAAGAAATTGAACAGATCATACGAAACTTTATTTGGGGACATACTAGTGCATCCAAAGGTTTACATGTTGTGAATTGGAATACCATATGCTTGCTGATGGTGCATGGTGGTTTGGGTTTTAAGCGACTTGAACAACAAAATGACGCTTTTCTATTAAAACTGGGGTTTACCATGATTGAAGATTCGGGCCGATTGTGGGTTCGTGCGTTGAGATCGAAGTACAATGTCCTTGAGTTAGTGTCGAATGTCTTACCTAGTAGCAATGGTTCACGGCTGTGGAAAGGGATATGTTTTGTATGGGAGGATGTGCGAAAACATGTTGTATGGAACATGGGCGATGGTCGTAATGTTGACTTTTGGGATGATGCGTGGGTGGCGAATTTCGGACCCTTGCGACATTACCGCACCGATGGAATGGTACAGGAGCAACGCGCCACCGCGCTGCACACTATGGTGGATGGTATGGGGCAGTGGCGCTGCTTTGAACATTTAATCTCGCAGCAAATCGCGTGAGGCATTGAGGCAGTGAAGCCCCCAGACGAATTTAGCCTTGCTGATCGGCCAGGCTGGGCGTTGGAAACTTCAAGGAAATTTTCGGTGAAGTCCGCTTACCATCTGCGATCGAATCATGTTGTTGTGACCGGGGAGCATTTGTGGACTGTTTTGGCAAAGTACAGAGGCCTTCCGCGTATCAGGATGTTCATGTGACAGGTTTGTCATGGACGAATCTTAACGAATGCGGAACGCGTGCGTCGGCATCTTGCGGATGACCCAAGTTGCGCGATTTGTGGAGCTGCTGTAGAGGATATATCGCATGTACTTCGGGATTGCATTGAGGTTAAAACGGCATGGCTTAATGTGGTTAGAACGGTTAAGGTGCAACGATTTTTTGATATGGATATTAAAGCTTGGTTTATGGCCAATTTATCGGACCAAGCTTTGTTCCCTAAGGATGCGACTAATTGGGATTTAATGTTTGGAGCAATCGTTTGGTTAGCATGGCGGCGGCGTAATCAATTTGTTTTTGAGCCGTTGAGTGAGGGACAAGGGGCAATCTTGCAGGGTGCGATTCAGTTGTGCCATGAAGCTGTTCATGCGGCAATTTTGGACCAGAAATACAAGGTAAATTCGATCTCTAAGGTGGTTGCTATGCGATGGGTTAAGCCTCCTATGGGGTGGATAAAGGTGAATGTGGATGGCGCGTGTAGTACGGCTTCTGGTATCGCTTATTGTGGTGGTGTAGGACGCGATAACACTCTAGGATGGCGGTTTGGTTTTGCAAAGAAGATAGGTGTTTGTTCTAGCTTTGAGGCCGAGGTATGGGCGGTGTATGAAGGGCTTGCGACGGCTTGGTCGTTGGGGCATACTCGCATCATTATTGAGACAGATTGCAAAGAGGGTCATTTAGCTAACATTTTGGCTAGATATTGGAAAGTTTGTTTCTCGTGGGTGCGTCGAGAGGCAAATTCGGTTGCGGATAAACTTGCGAAATTAGTTAAGGAGTTACCAATGACGTACCATAGATTTTTCGATCCTCCTTCGAGTGTTTTGGATGTCTTAAGTGTTGATTGGGTTGATTGAACGCTTGGGGTATCCCAAACGTATTATTTTGATGTATGATTGGTTTGGTTTTGTAACAATTTCCACGGGCACTCTTTTTCCTCCTTATAAGGAGGTTTTTTAACGAGGCACATGGAAATCCCCTTCTATTAAAAAAAATATTTGGCTAAAAGAATTCATGATCGTAAGGAAAAGGAATTCCACTCCACTTTTGAAAAATGTTTTATATATATATATATATATATATATATATATATATATATTATAAAACTTTTAAGTAATTTATGTCAAGGACTAATCAAGTGTCAACTTAATTAGAAAATAATTAAAATATTTACATTTAAAATTTTAAACATTAGATTAATAAATTCATATGTAAATCATTTATCACTCTTATTGTAAATTTTTAAATATATTTTTACATAAAATATTTTTATTCACTTATATTGTGAATCTGACAAAATCTGACTAAATATTAGATTTTAAACCCTAAATTTTTTTAAAAGAACATTTAATAAGGGCTAAACTGCATGAATAATCACATAGTAATAAATTTAATCTTCTAATCAGATGATAAATCGTATAACTATCTGATTGGAGTAAAAAAAAACCCAAACATAGCTGAAACAGACTGGATCTCCTGCATACATCGTTTGTAGCTCAAAAACGCAGCAGGTTGAACCAGAAATTTGTGTCGAATTCCTCTCAAACCAAGTACTCCAAATATGGAGTACAAATGATAGCATTGGGCTGAGTGATTGGATCCGCCTTACTCCTTTCATGCAACCTAAGATCAACTCCCATCAAAGCTTTGGGCTTTTTTTTTTAATCAAATGAGTATATGTGTCAATTTTTTACTAGAGGTTAAATTTAAGATTAAATTAATAAAATATGTAAATAGTAGGAATAAAATGTGTAATTATGTCAATTTTTTTTAACAACAACATCAGTCTTCTCAATAAATTTTAACAGTAGATAACTTTATTCATATCACTTAAATAATCAAGTGATCTTATCGGCAAAATTAAAAAAATGGTGACCAAAAATAAAAAATTCTCTAATTACAATCATTCGTGTAATACATTTTTTTGTGATAAAAAAATGGTTATATTAATCATTAATTGCATCGATCATTACCCGAGGTAGAGTACATTCAGGATGATCCATAACGAAAAATATTAAAAAAACTTATCTAAAGCCTAATGTGCCAAAGTATGAATAACAAAATTTACAATCTTATTAACATAATGGACTCAAAACACCAAAGATACCATCAGTGATAAGTGGAGCCAAACGAAATCTCTCTTTAGGAGCCATAGGTACGCAGATTTAGTGCTATAAAACTCAGAGGAGTGTCCTGAGTCCAGACCAGAGAATTGGTTCGTCCCTTGTCGGAGCTAGGGATGTAAAAACAAGTCAGAACCTGGTAATCTGACTGAAACCTGCCCGAGTCAGAACTTGATTTGACCCGATTTTTTTTTTTACCCGAACCCGATCTGCAACCGACTGTTGTTGATCCGAACCCGAATTTGACCTGTTACTGTAGCAACCGAACCCGATCTGCGTCCGACTGAAAACGACCCGAACCCGAATTGGACCTGTTAATTTGGACCTGAAACCCGACATGCGTCCGACTGAAAAGAACCCGAACCCGAAGCCGACCTGGCAAATAACCGAAATTACCCGACTGAATTGACCTGATATCCGATTTTACCCGACCTGAAATGGACCCGACCTGAAATGGACCCGACTGAAATGGACCCGACCTGCTTTTGAACCCGACCTGTTAAGTGACCCGACCTGTTCTTGACCTGAGATGAAATTAACCCGAAACCTATGACATGATGAATTAAAAAATTTATAAAAGTTCATATATCATATACATATATAATGTATATACATATACACTTACATATATTGATATAGGTGATGTATATGCGCGCATACATATATATATACATATATATATATATATTAAGTACTAAAGTTTGAAAAAAGAATAAATAATTGATAATTTATGAAAATAAAAAATTAAATGAAGAGTTGTTTTTAATTTTAAAGTTTATTCATTAACTTGAATAAAATTGTAAATTTACAAATTATAAAAAATTAAATAACAATTGTAAACTTATTTGTAGTTCATAAAATTTACGAAAGTTATAACATATATATGTAGTTCAAAAATTTACAAGTCTAAAATTTTAGAAGTCTACAATTTTATTTTTTTATACTTAGTTAACAGATTCTTTAAGATTGTAAAACTTAGTGAAATTATAACACTTATGTATAACATTTATAATTGAAAAATGACTAAGTAAATTTAGAAATTATAAAAAAATTGAAAGTCTACAACTTTAATATGTAATATTTTATACTTAACAGATTCAAGTTATAAAAATTGTAAGTCATCCTACAACTTTTGCAGTTCAAAACGGATAAGATTATAAAGTATATGATTTTACATAAGTAGAACAAATTAAGTAATTGTTGTCTTAAGTTACAAAATGTAGAATTAAGTTAAGATATAAAAAAAATTCATACACTTAAGTAAATAAATTAACAGATAAAATAAAAATAACTAGAATATCAGATTATCAATACTTTATTACTTAAGAAAATATCATTACAGAATGTAAAAAAATACAAGATAAAAATTTACACTTATAATTTTACAAACCGAATGTCACAAAATACAAGTTTGTAATAAAATTAGCCCTCAGATCTTATAGCAAAGCTAAAAGCACTTTGCTACCAGATAATTCTTCATCGGGCTATCTCATCTAAATGCTACCAACAGCTAATTATGGGTAACTGGTAAGAAACCAACATAATTATGGGCAACACTAAGATAAGAGAGGAACAGCAAGCTACCAGTAACCAACAACAACACCAAGCCATTAACAACAGCAGCAAACAGCATCACCAACTCACAAACAACAGCAGCATTCAGCTAAGAAGCAAGAAAAAAACAGAATCAGATGCAACATCAGATGCAAAACAAAACACTAAGTCAAATTAAAGAAACAGAAACAAGAATTATACCTCACTTAACAAGAAACACTAAGTCAAATTAAAGAAACAGAAACAAGGATTATACCTCACTTAACAAGAAGGATTATACCTCACTTAACATCAGATGCAACATACACATCAGATACTTCTACATTGAAGTGCTTCCTGCAAAACAAAACAAAGTCAGTAACTGAATATAAAAATAAAACAAGAATTGAAAAAACAGAAAAAGGATTATACCTTAACCTTGAAGTGGATCTTCAACAGACACATCCGAGACTGAGGCATCCTTCCCAACAGCAAGAAATTCTTCATCCCTTTCTTCAGGCTCAAAACCATACAACCAATTTCTGGTTGTTACAAACACTTCTACATTTTTAGGCAAAAGCCTAGCCCTCAACTTGTTCAATATTCGACCTCCCATACTAAATGAGGATTCAGAAGCTACAGAGGTGATTGGAATGGCTAACACATCTCTAGCCATGAGTGAAAGCACTGGAAAAGACACAGATTGTGTTTTCCAATACTCTAAAATATCGAACTCAGCATCTGATGTGCGAGGGAGAAGGGGCAAAGAAATGTAGGAGTCAACATCGGACTTACCACTCCTAGAAGCTGCCAAATTGGCATCAAAGTTCTGCATTAAATAAAAAAAATTAGTAAACTGTAAATGAAAAAAATTAACTATAAAAACAGAAGCTAAAAGATAAACTGACCTGAAAGAGATTAGATTTTTTGAAGGTCCTAGGGCGACCAGAACTTGACAGACTTGAAGAATGAGTAGAGTTACTTTGGACAGAAGAATTATTAGAAGAAGTACGTGCAGATCTTGAATAATAAATATACATACTCACAAACTCGTTATAAACAACACTTACCCTCCTTTCAACCTCATCCTCAACATAGAGGACACCATACAACTCCTTCAGAAGTTGTAACTTATACCGAGGATCAAGTAAAACAGCAAAAGACAGAATAGTTGAATGATCAGACCAGTATTTCTCATACAAATCAAGCATAGGACCAGCCATTGCAGAGATGCCCTCACATGGATCATTGTGAGCATCACATAAAAGTTTCTCAATGGCAACAACATTAGCCAAGTACAAATTAGCAGTAGGATACTTGGATCCTGAGAACAGAGTTGAAATTTCAAAGAAGGGCTCAAGGAAATCACAAATTAATTGAGCAATTTCCCACTCAACATCAGAGATTACATCCAAACCATTTTCCCTATTAACAAACAAGTTAATAGCATGTTTAGCTTCTAGTGCCCTACGAAGCATCAGGTAAGTAGAGTTCCATCGAGTAGGAACATCCAAGACCAACTTACCAGAAAAATCAGAACCACAGTCATTAATAGCAGAATCAAAGGAACAGAGCCTAGAATCAGAAGAATCTATAAATTTAACAATCTCACGCAATTTAACAACAGATGAGTCGATTACCTTCAAGCCCCTTTGAACTATCAAGTTCAGGATATGGGCAGCACACCTTATATGAAAAAACTTACCATTGCATGGCAGAGGAGAAATTGCATGCAAATCATCTTTCAGACGCCTCACCATTCTTTCATTTGCAGAAGCATTATCAAGAGTCATTGTAAAAGCTCTCTTCTCAAGACCCCATTCAGTTAACATATTTTTAACAAACTTGTAAATAGACTCACCATCATGGGGAGGGGGGAAACGACGAAAATTTAAAATCTTAGACTGAAGTTTCCAGTTATTATCAACATAATGTGCAGTCAGTGCAAAGTAAGAACGTGAAGTGCAAGCAGACCAGCCATCACATGTAAAACAGATACGACTCAGAACAGATTGCATTGAATCAAAAAGCAATTTCTTATGCATCTCATGCTTTAACATGCAAGCCTTAGTAATAGAGTACCTTGAAATATCTTTCACATTAGGATTTAAATAATTATGCAAAACCCTAAGTTTATCATGCTCAACAACACTCAAAGCATAACCATGACAAAGAATTGCTTCAGCAAACAGTTCACAATATCTTTTCTGATCAAAAGCAGCTTCCGAACTACTATTGGGATTAGTAGCAAGAAACTCCTTATAAGCATCACATTTTTCAGTATGTCTTTTCGGATTAGAAGTACCAATATAAGAGTCAGCTTTATACCTTTTCTTTTTGCAGTACTTACATTCTGCAAAAAGCCCTTCTGGAAGCTTGATGAATGTGTAATGATCCCAAACAGGGGATGTTCTTCTCCCAATGTCCCCTCCAGCTGAAGCTGTAGACTTCCTCTTGGAGGTACGAACTGTCTCAGACAGTTGATCATTTGCACCCTCTTCTAGCAAAAACATACAAAAAAAGAGTCAGAAATATACAAAATATAAGTTAAAAAAAATCATAATGAACAAGGATTAATAAATTACCTTGAGACAATATAATTTGGTCATTTAGATTTCTTTCTCCAGGAAAGTCCAACTCATAAGAGAATGAATTCATAGATGTCACAAAACTGAAAAAGTGCAAATCAGAGAACCAAAAATAAAAAAAATACAAAAACATATATACAGACATCCATAAACAAAGAAAAATTTCTAATGGTTTCAGTTTAACCCTTGTACGTGGCGTTGTTACACCTATCCACAGGGACAAAATTTAAAATCCCCCTTTGGCACCAGTAGCACCGCAGGTCAGGTAGTCCAGCCGATATACTCAGGTTAAACCAACGAAACCCTAAAGACTCGGACCATACATATGCATACATGCATAAAGATATAACACGCAGAAAACAGATATAACATGCAATAAAAAGATCTCAGATAACATGCAAACTGATATAACATCCAAAAACAGATCTCAGAAAACAATCATACATATAAACAAACAGAAACATGCATAAAAACATACATGATACAATAAACAGACTCGGACCATACATATAAATACATGCATAAAAATAAAATCATAGAAACTGACATGCATAAATACAAACTGACAGAAACATACATGATACAGATCTCAGATAACATGCAATAAACAGATCTCAGATAACATGTAATAAACAGATCTCAGATAACATGCAATAAACAGATCTCAGATAACATGCAATAAACAGATCTCAGATAACATGCAAACTGATATAACATCCAAAAACAGATCTCAGAAAACAATCATACATATAAACAAACAGATCTCAGAAAATAATCATACATATAAACAAACAGAAAGAAACATGCAAAAGGAGATATACAACCTTCCAGCTTGATGAACAGACCGGCACGCAACAGGAACAGACAGAAAGAAGCCAGAAACGATTCTGAGAAAAAAGGAAAATAGTAAGAATCTGAAAATCAAACAAAAAAATAAATAGAAGAAAAAGAATATATAACTTACACGAATAGATCTGGGAAAATGAAAAGGCAGAGAACAGCTCTCGGAAAATGAAAAGACAGAGAAGAACAGATCTCAGAATCTGAAGAGGTAAGATGAGAATACGAAAGGATGTTGGGATTAGATGTTAGGGTTTGGGGATTAGATGTTTAGGGTTAAGGTTTAGATGTTAGGGTTTCAGATTTAGGGTTAGGGTTTTGGGATTATGGGTGTAAAGGTTAGGGTTTCAGATCTAGGGTTAGGGTTAAGAATAAATTAGGGTTTAGGGTAAAACAGAAATGATTTTGGGTTTTGGGTTTAGAAGGATTGAAGATAGAAATTCTCAAGAACACGAGGTTGTTCTTGAGAAAAGAAGGGGGTTTGATCGAAGAAAAACAGGTTTAAGGAAGAAATTTGTGTTTATAGAAGATCTGGGAGGAAATTTTGGAAGAACACGAGGTTGTTCTTGAGAAAAGAAGGGGGTTTGATCGAAGAAAAACAGGTTTAAGGAAGAAATTTGTGTTTATAGAAGATCTGGGAGGAAATTTTGGAAGAACAGGGAAGAACTTGGGAAGAACACGAGCTTTTGATCGAAAGAAATGAGGAAAATCTGGGATTTTGGTGTTTGTGGATGAGAGAGATTTTGAGACGATATTTCGGCAGCATAACAGAAGAGAGAAAGGAGCAAATTTGGCTGAGGGGTGAGGGTCTATTTATAGGGCTCGAGCCGGGTCGGAGGATCCGCGCACTTTGAAACGGGTTCTTCGGGTTTTGCTCCGCAAGCACTCCTTCTTTGATTTCTTTCAATTTCGTCCTTTTTGTTTTGAAATTGAGCTTAAATCTTTGATTATTTTTCAATTGCATCCTTAATTCAGTTTTAACTTTTAAAGTTTAGGGTTATGGTTTTAATTTAGGGTTTGTGGTTTTAATTTAGGGTATAAATTAAGGGTTTACTGATTTGTTTATGGCTAATATATTTTATTTAGTTTTTTTTAGGGTTAATATGTTACTTTAGGGTATAAATTAAGGGTTTTGGGTTTTTCGTTTAATGTTAATGTGGTTTAGGGTTTATGATCTTTAATTAGGGTTTTAATTTAAATGTTTAGGGTTTTAGGTTTTAGGTTTTAGTAATTAATTTTTAGTTTTAATATTTGTAGGTTTTGATTTAGGGTTTAGGGTTTCATGAAGCAATGTACTTCGATCCTTTAGTTTTAATGTTTATGGTTTAGTGTTAGGGTCTAGTGTATTGTGCTTAGGGTTTAATGTCACGATAACAAGTGACTTAGGGTTTTGATTTTATGAGTTTCAATTTAGTGTTTAAGGTTTAGGGTTTAGGGTTATCATTAGGGTTTTGAACCTTAACCCTAAGCCCTAAACCCTGAACCCTAAACCCTAAACCATAAGGATTAAACACTAAACCCTTAGATCCTTACCCTAAACCCTAAGCCCTAAAGTATGTAAGTATTTATGCATTTAGGGTTTACGTTAGTATAATGAACTAAGGTTAGTTCGAGTGATTAGTTTGTAAGGTTTAGGGTTTAGTGTTAGGGTCTAGGGTATAGTGCTTAGGGTCTAGTGTATAGTGCTTAGGGTTTAATGTCACGATAACAAGTGACTTAGGGTTTTGATTTTATGAGTTTCAATTTAGTGTTTAAGGTTTAGGGTTTAGGGTTATCATTAGGGTTTTGAACCTTAACCCTAAGCCCTAAACCCTGAACCCTAAACCCTGAACCATAAGGATTAAACACTAAACCCTTAGATCCTTACCCTAAACCCTAAGCCCTAAAGTATGTAAGTATTTATGCATTTAGGGTTTACGTTAGTATAATGAACTAAGGTTAGTTCGAGTGATTAGTTTGTAAGGTTTAGGGTTTAGTGTTAGGGTCTAGGGTATAGTGCTTAGGGTCTAGTGTATAGTGCTTAGGGTTTAATGTTACGATAACAAGTGACTTAGGGTTTTGATTTTATGAGTTTCAATTTAGGGTTTAAGGTTTAGGGTATATGGTTATCACTAGGGTTTTAAACCCTAAACCCTAAACCCTAAACCCTAATGTATATAAATATGTACATATGTACATATTAATACATGAATCTCAAACCTCAAACCCTAAACCTTAAACCCTAAACCCTAAAGCTATATACACTACAACACAACCCCTAATGTATGTAAGTATGTACATGTGTACACATTAATCTCAAACCTCAAACCCTAAACCCTAAACCCTAAAACCTAAACCCTAACCTACATACACTACAACACAACCCCTAATGTATGTAAGTATGTACATGTGTACACATTAATCTCAAACCTCAAACCCTAACCCTAAACCCTAAACCCTAACCCTAAACCCTAACCTACATACACTACAACACAACCCCTAATGTATGTAAGTATGTACATGTGTACACATTAATCTCAAACCTCAAACCCTAAACCCTAAACCATAAACCCTAGACCCTAAACCCTAAAGCTATATACACTACAACACAACCCCTAATGTATGTAAGTATGTACATGTGTACACATTAATCTCAAACCTCAAACCCTAAACCCTAAACCCTAAACCCTAAACCCTAACCTTCATACACTACAACACAACCCCTAGTGTATGTAAGTATGTACATGTGTACACATTAATCTCAAACCTCAAACCCTAAACCCTAAACCCTAAACCCTAACCTACATACACTACAACACAACCCTTAATGTATGTAAGTATGTACATGTATACATATTAATACATGAATCTCAAACCTCAAACCCTAAACCCTAAACCCTAAACCTAAACCCTAACCTACATACACTACAACACAACCCCTAATGTATGTAAGTATGTACATGTGTACACATTAATCTCAAACCTCAAACCCTAAACCCTAAACCATAAACCCTAAACCCTAAACCCTAAAGCTATATACACTACAACACAACCCCTAATGTATGTAAGTATGTACATGTGTACACATTAATCTCAAACCTCAAACCCTAAACCCTAAACCCTAACCTTCATACACTACAACACAACCCCTAATGTATGTAAGTATGTACATGTGTACACATTAATCTCAAACCTCAAACCCTAAACCCTAAACCCTAAACCCTAACCTACATACACTATAACACAACCCTTAATGTATGTAAGTATGTACATGTATACATATTAATACATGAATCTCAAACCTCAAACCCTAAACCCTAAACCATAAACCCTAAACCCTAAACCACAAACCCAACCATATTGTATATAAGTAATTAATTATATACGTGTGTACATATTAATGCATGAACGCTCAACACAAAACCCTAAACCCTAAACTTTATTTTTATTCTAAATTGACATATACTTATTGTTTTTTTTCATTACTCTAATTTTTATACTTTTAATTTGATATTTTTGTTTTTATTATAGTCCCTAAAACTTTATTTTTATTCCAAAATACCCATTTTCCTTATTATTTTTTTAATTTGTCTAATGTTTTATAATTTTAATTTGATATTAATGTTCATTATAATCTCTGAAATTTTATTTGTAATCCAAATTGACCCATTTTCTGTCCAAATCGACCCATTTTGATTCTTTTTTAATTACTCTAATGTTTTATAATTATAATTTGATATGACTTTAAATAATTAACTCAAAATTAACGACGATTGACGAAGGTCAACCTAAAGTCTATCAACTACTTATATGGTTGTACGACCGAACTCAAACTGAATACGAATTTCAATCACAAAAATACCCCGACCTGAATTACCCGACCTGAAGCTATCCGACCTGAAATTACCCGACCTGAAATGCACCCGACCTGAAATGCACCCGACCTGAAATGAACCCGACCTGAAATGAACCCGACCTGAAATAGACCCGACCTGAAACGAACCCGACCTGAAATGAACCCGACCTGAAACGAACCCGACCTGAAATGAACCCGAACTGAAATGGACCCGACCTGAAATGTATCCGTACCCGAATTAACCTGCCAATTATCTGCTTCGGACCCGACCCGTTCTAACCCGACCTGAAATGGACCCGACCTGAAATGGACCCGACCTGAAATGGACCCGCACCCGACCCGAGTCGAGTCAATTTTTTTTTTACCTGAAATGACCTGTATCCGATTTTACCCGACCTGACAGAACCCGACCTGAAACCTGACCGATTACCTGTTTTTACATCCCTAGTCAGAGCTATGGGGCACCGTAACATTCTCTGGGCATCGTCTTACCAAATACCACACGTGTGGATGTGACGTGACGGGGGATAAATATCGTATAAATGGTAGTAGAACTTTGCTTGGATTGCAAGACACACATAATTTTAAATTGGGTAAATAGTACATATCATCACTCAACAATCTTCTTTCTCCTATTTTGGTCACTCAACTTTTATTTTTTTTTCTAATTTACTAACTCAACTTTATACATTCAACGTTTTTGGTCACTCACGAATATTTTATTATTATTTTTGAATGACATGACATTTTTTTATTATTTAATATAAAATAATTTAAATTAAAAAACCCAGAAAAATTAAAGAATCCGGCGATCACCATGGCTGCCACCGTCGACGGCTATAAATGGTGGCCATTCGGTCCCATATTTCACCGATGAGTTCACCTCACTACTCTGAGTCCGAATCTGGCCTCTATTTTTCCGGAAAGTGCTCCAAAATCCATGAAAATGAGATCGAAAGTGAAGAAATCGAAACGTTTATATCAAGATTCACGAGTTTCAAAGTATTTTTCGGTGAAACAATTACCGGATTCGGACTCGGCGTGTCAAAACGAGTCGTCCGGTGTAATTTGGGGTCAAACGACCACCGATTTTAAAGGTCGGTAGTGGTCGATGGTGGCCGCCGATGATGACAACTGGCGACAGTTATTTTAAATATTTTTAAAATTAAATAATAATAAAATATTATTTTATAATTTATTTTAAATTATTTTTATATTTAATAATTTTGAAAATTTTAAAAATAATAATAAAATATTCGTGAGTGACCAAAAATATTGAATGTATAAAGTTGAGTTAATAAATTAGAAAAATTAAAAGTTGAGTGACCAAAATAAGAAAGAAGATTGTTGAGTGATGATTCGTGCATTTTACCCTTTTAAATTTGTAATAAAGAATGGGCCCTGAATAAGGGACGCGGAAGGCCAACCCAAAAAGTAAGAAAGGAAGGAGTCAGACAAAAGATTGGAAACGAACCGTGGGGCTCGAACCCACGACCACAAAGTTAAGAGCCTTGCGCTCTACCGACTGAGCTAGACGGGCTGCTTGATTGGTTGTGCTAATTAAATTATCCATTCTATCTAATTACTCGACTTTTTCTGGACCGAGACAAAGATTCCGCCCTTAAGGCAGGAGTCTTTCTTTTATTTATTTATAATATGAAAATAAAGTTTTATGCCGATAGTGCACATTGTGGAATTCACCTGGAAACTCTGTAAGTGTTGAACATTGATCTATTTCCAAGTAAAGCTTTATCTATTCCCTGTATAGAGAAACCTGTAGTAAGTAGTAAGAAAGTTCTCCGGCGTCCGGCGTCCAGACTAAATGATAACGATTCCAGCTAAACTGGGGATTTAATCAGGTATATTACAGAATCAGCTTTGCAAAATGTATGGATTTATATTATATACTGCATGATGCTGTATGGATTTAATCAGGTATATTACAGAATCACCTTTCACAGACCATCTTCTCCAATGATTTTGGAGTGGCTGAAATAAGTTGAGTTCTTCTATTTGCAGGAAGGATAGGCTTCAGCTATTTTCCGTAATTTTTTTTTCATTTGTAAACTACTTGTGTCATCCATAACAAGAGAAAAACAATGTAATGCAAAAATCTATACGTATTTCCAATAATGCTCGACCGAATCTGGTCAAATTTGTCTTGCTCAAATGTCACTTCAAACATATATGTATTACCTCTGAATTTATCAATGTTACTTACATCTCCTTTTTAGACTATGTTCCGCCAAAGAAGGCCAGAGCAGGTTAGAACACAAGATCAGCACTTCTCAATCTTTCCCTGCAAAACAACCATGAAAACCGGCTTCCAGCGTGTTGAGGAAAAAAATGTTTTGACAGAATGAAAGTAATGTCTCGCCATCGCCGTACTATACGGCTAAGAGAGTGACAATTGGCGATAAAGGACAGTCTTCTCATCATTTTCATCGGGATCAATGTCAACCTCGTCTTCATAATCCACTTCTATAACGGTTCTGTCTTTGATGTATGGTTCTTCCAATTCCAATGACTGAGCTTGAGAATGATCTCCACCTTCAGGCATAGTATCTGACAATAGCACCCGCATCTCGGATTCTATGTGTGCCTCCATTTGAGCTCGCTCTCTATCCCTTGGGTAGGTGAAGTAGAGAAAAGAATAGATGAAACAACAGAGTGCCATTGGAATTCCTATTGCTGTGTATAGTGCTTTTGCTAATGATGAAGCATTTCCTCTATCTGTTGCAATCTCTTCGGATTCACTTGCCCCTTTCCGAATGGGTTTGTAACCATAAACATGTTGAGCTAATATACCAACCGCAGGCGGGGCGAAGGATGACAAGATGGATTCAAAAGATCGGTCCAAAGCATAGACACTTGTTCGGGATTTCTCTGGAACTATCTCTGCAAATATCGGACTGCATGCATTGAAAACAATTTCATTACATGTAATAAATATATGAACAAGACAAGTACTTTAAAACCTCAACTATTCATGCTCAAGTTTGTCAAATATTTTCTCTCTTCATGTGCTTTCTATTTGCAAACTTCCAATCTTATGATCTAGACATGCATTTCACGATCCAATATTTGATACGACATTTCGAAATACATTTATGTTTGTCATGCTTATGACTCAATTGGATATGTAAATGCAACTTTGTGAGCATGTAAAATGTAATTTCATCCAAGGTAATATTAAACAAAATAGAGGTGGGGAAAGGAGTGACTTCGATAATCTTACTTGTTCGCGGCTGGAGCATTCCAGGAAATGCAGAAGCCAACAATGATTAAGACCAAGCCATGCATCACACCTGTGGATGGATCATCAGGTAAAACAAGCAAGAGTATTGCCGCTAAAGGGATGGCCGAAGCTGAGCTTATTTGTGCTAAAATGATCCTTCCGGATTTTGGTAAGCGTGTAGAAAGGAAATCCCCCATCCTACCTCCAAACAGCCCCCCCACAGAAGTAGCAATCACAAACAGGGCTATCAGGAATGCAGTTTTCTCGTGGGAGAACCCGATTAACTCCAACCACATCGGTGCAAATGACAATGCAGACCAGGGGAATGAACCAGTAACACCCTGAGCCACAATAATTTGGAACGATGGGATCTTTATGACTGTTTTTGCTTCGTGAACCAGGCCTTTCACTTCAGACCAAAAGGATCTATTTGAAATTTGATTGCTAGATTTTGCCCCACTGTCTGAAAAGTGTGGATCGTTGGCAAAGAGGTAGACTAAGGTACCAACAATAATACTGATAAGTCCTACCAGATGGAAGGCGATTCTCCAACCAGGGATGCCAATGAATGTTATTGGAGCTAATAGTACTGCAACGAATCCTCCAAAAACGGAACCAATATTGCTTGTAAGTTGTAGCCACCCAAAAGCCATACCACGGTTACTGTCATCCGTGGAGTCAGCAACAAGGGACTGGATTGCAGGTCCAACAATGGCAAGGCCAATTCCATTTAAAGCTCTAGATATGGCCACCTGTTCCACAGATGCCAAATGACTAATAATTTAATTTGATCAGTTGGTTTGCTCACAGCAGTGGCTACTGCCTACCAAATTACCAGATCAATCATACCAAATATTTGCAGCATTATAGTACCCATACATTCCAACCAAAACATAATCAGGAAATACAGTCCAATCACAACACAGAAAACCTCTATTAAACAATACCCAATTCAACAACTTGGTTCAACTTTACCCCAAACAAAATCCCAGAACCCCCTTCACATTCCCATCAACCAAACAGGAAAAAGATTAGTGGATTAACAAAAATAAGTGTGGGGGAGTAGGTAGCTACTATTTACCTGAAAGAAAGTGGAGGAGAAGGCAACAAGAAAGGTGGCAGCAGCCCATAAAAACGCACCCAGAGCTATTACATGAGCTCGATTGTGTCGCACGGCCAGGTATGCAGCGATCGGATAACAAGATGATTGCACGATCGATCGGAACAAGGTTAGAGAGCCGAGTCCGGTGGGATCCGTGTGAAGCGCGGCACCAACTTCCTTGTAAACACCCGGTAACAAGGATTCATCGGCTCTCTCCATGATCCCTGCCAGGTTCACTAAGACCAGAGTCAAAGTCTCGGCCTTCATTTTTTTTCCGGTTTGGGTTTGGGATATCTTTCGCAGACAATAACGTAGAGGAGTAGACTTGTTCTGTTTCCTGGCCGTCAGCCCGTGTTGGTTTTGGAATATTCGGATGCTTTAGAATTTTATGTAGGGTGACAGACAGTTGGGTGTGCTTGTGTTAGGACAAATGGATACCGTGGGAGATACGTGTAAAACATGGGAGAAATTGTTGACTAAACTTTGCCTCAATGGAAAGGTCCTCAGGTCAGATGTACTTAATATTGGAAATCAATGTGAACTTTTATGGTAAGATACTAAGATTCTTAATTTAAGATTAAATTAAGGTTGAATGACATAAAATGTAATCAAGTTATAATAATTGTTACGGTATTGATAACATTTTGTGTTACTCCATTACACAAACATTAGAGAATTACACGAAATGTTATAGGGATGAGTCTACCACGTGCGACGAACATCGATGAACACCACTAATGATGAACACCGATGAACACCATTAAATTAATTAATAAAGATTTAAAATTTTAAGGACTCATCATACAATTAATAATTATTTTTAAAAATTCAATTAAATTATTTTTATATATTAAAATTTTATTTTTTTAATAAGGGTAAACTATATATTTAGTACCTCACATATTTTCGTATTTCTATTGAACCCTCATTATTTAAATGTTATTTCAATTTGACCCTATTCTTTATAAAAAATAATTTAACCCTTAACCCTCAACATAAAACCCTAAACTATTAAACCTTAAACCCTTAAACTCTTAAACATATACCCTAAACCATATACCATTAAAAATAATTTCACCATCATCGATTCAATTCAATTCAATGAATCGTTGAATTCTGCTAAAAATTCAATTAAATTATTTTTGCATATATCAAAATTAATTAAACTCGAATTTTCTAGAATTAACATTATCATTTTATTTGAGATGAAGAGGTCATCACAATTAATCACAATAATCGATGAATTGAATCGATTAGAGCAATTGCAATTGCAAGGATGAATTGTAAGTCAGGCGGATTCTTTGAAGGATATGCAAAGAATTTATATACTTGGTTCTTGCATGAATTTTACCCCGGGGGGTGTACATGTAGGGTTCTTTTTTTATGAGGTGGGAAATCGTTACGCAACGCACCAGTAAAATGAGATGCAGGATGGCAACGCTGGGAGAAAGATTAGAGCAGACCTTGGAAAAAAAATTCTTGATGATAATGTTAATTTTAGGAGATTCGAGTTTAATTAATTTTGATATATATAAAAATAATTTAATTAAATTTTTAGCAGAATTTAACAATTCATTGAATTGAATTAAATCGATGATGGTGAAATTATTTTTAATAGTATATGGTTTAGGGTATATGTTTAAGAGTTTAAGGTTTAAGGTTTAATAGTTTAAGGTTTTAGGTTGAGGGTTAAGAGTTAAATTATTTTTTTATAAAGAATAGAGTCAAATTGAAATAATATTTAAATAATAAGGGTTCAATAGAAATACGGAAATATGCGAGGTACTAAATATATAGTTTACCCTTATTAAAAAATAAAATTTTAATATATAAAAATAATTTAATTGAATTTTTAAAAATAATTATTAATTGTATGATAGGTCCTTACATTTTTAAATCTTTATTAATTAATTTAATGGTGTTCATCATTAGTGGTGTTCATCGGTATTCGTCGCACGTTATAGAATTTTCCAATGTTATATAAAATGTAATTAAGTTATAAGAATTGTTTCCGTACATGAAAATTGGGGGGGGGGGGGTAAAGTTGAAGAATCAATCAATGATTTAATTAATTTGTCTTTTGAGAAGATTACTATTTATTTTACGGAATTTCGTGGTATTTGTTTAGGATTGAGTGATAGCAGCAGATTCAATGGAAAAAGGAGATGATCTGGGTTGGGATGGGGATTATAAGTCAACTAAGGGTGCTTATTGACTTGAGTAGTTCGTAAAATGGCTTGAGATCAATTTGATTAAAATTCGATCAACACTCAACTTGAATTATTAGATTTAAATTCGAGCTCGAGTCGAGAAAGGCTCAATCATTATTATTTTTAATAAAATTTTAATGATTTTCTTGTGGCTACTTTCAAAAAAAATTTAAAAAATTTAAATGCTAGTTTGTAAACTCTAGAAAATTGTTATTTGCTAGGTAATTTATTAATAAAATATTTGGTTTCAAATTTCTAAAACGTTTTATATTTCCTAAAATTTTCAAAAATTAATTTGTATTAATAAAAAAATTAAATTATAATAATTATATTTCATTCTTTTGTTATTAAAGCTAAAGTGTTTTCACTAACGAGGTCGATCCAAGTGGTAAGCAGCTTGATATCGTTTAAGCAAGTCTCGGGTTTGAGGCGTTGTGTATGCAAAAAATTCTTGCTAGGAGACTCACCCACCAAAATCAAATGTGCGACGTAGTTCGGTTTAGATTAGTCAGGGTCAGGCCCTAAATACCAGAGGGCAACCAAAAAAAAAGCTGAAGTGTTTTTTTATTTTATTTTATGTGTAAAAGTAGAAAAGATAAGCCTTTATTCTTAATTTATTCATATAATTTCCCTTTCCCATTTGTAACTTGATCCAGTATTAGAATGTAATATGCTAAAAAGTTTAAATCGAGACTTAGGGTTAATTTGACATTATTTTTGGAAAGTACGATGCGTAATTGTTTTCAAATAGATATTTAACATCAGCCTTACCCTGTCTATTATTATTATTATGAGTGTGCAAAAATATTTCATTTGACAATTTGTTATTTGTTATATTTAAAAATTTAAAAATTTTATCTATTCGACCGCTAAATCCGAAAAAATATTTAAATTAAGTAAAACATTCAAATATCCGAACATCTGAAATCTAAATAACCGTATATCTGAATTTTTCTAAATATAAATTACTATTTTATGAACTAAAATTTCAAATATTCAAAATTTCAGATCAAAACAGATCCGATATATGAAAATGCACGCTACTGATTACCAATACCATCCTTGCTCTCGCTGGAAAAAATGGGAGTTCGGCCAAGACAAAGATTATAATTTGAGGTTGTCTGGCGAAGGTGGGCTGAGCTCACTATAATTGAAGCTAGGCCCAGTTTTTGTATAGTTCAATGATTTCCGTATTCTACCTGCACTTAAACTTGCAAGTTGCAACCATGGTTCGCTTTAACATCTTCTAGCATATTACGTTCATTTCTTTCTATTTTCTTAATCTATCTTTAAATTTTAATTATTTATATAGAACATTCTATCAAAAAAATTATTTATACAGAACACTACGTACACTTGATTCGCAATGAGAAATATTAAAAAACAATTATACTAACTGAACTAATGTTTCAATTAACTTCTTTATAATTAGAGAAAATTATTCTAGTGGTCACCAAATTATCACTCTTTTTTATTTTGGTCCCTCTCCGTTAAAAAATTAACCAAATCAGCATTTTTTTCTCGTCAACATATTATATAATATTTTTATTATTTCAATCGAACAATCGGGAGGTGACACGTGTCAAGTCCAAATTTCAAACAAATCAAATGAGAAAAATACTCTTCATCTATGCATGTGGGAGGAATAATATTCGAATGTTTAACCATTGAGCTAGGCTTGTGATTTGATTAAATTTTAACCAAACAAATATTTAAGTTATACACTCTCATCCTCAGAAATAAGAAAATTTGCCTCTATGATAATTTGAACCAATAACACATTGCACCAAAAGCAAGGGGATCAACCACTAAGTTATATATCCTCACATTTTAATGTTTAATTTAAAATGTATTATCACCTCAAAAAAATTAGAAAAATAATTCAAAATTTATATTCAACATTTTTAAAATAATCTAATACATTTTAAAATATTAAATAATTATTTTTTATTCCAAAAGAATTAGAAAAAAAAATTAGTAGTATTTTGTTTTTTAGGTGATAATAAATCTTAAATTAAATATTAGATTTTGTTGATATATAATAAATTCTTAACTTAGTGCATTGGATAAGCATAAAACTTTTAGTTTAAAGGGTTCTTGATTGAAACCTCCATAGATGTAGTTTTGCTTAGTTTTGAGCTTGAGAGAGTATAACTTAAATATTTGTTTAGTTAAAATATAACCAAATTTTAAGCTTAGCTTAACAATTAAGCATTGGACCCTTATGCAAGGGGTTTTTGGTTCAATTCCTCCCGCATGCACAAATAAGAATAAATTTTCTCCTTTGATTTGTTTGAAATTTGTAGGCGACACGTGTCACATTTTGGTTGTTTTTTAACGGAGATGGACCATAATAAGAAATAAATCTAACGGGAGAGACAATTTTGACGAAAAAATTAATTGAGGTACCAAAACAGAAAAAGGTGGATAGTTTGGCAAACATTTCTAAAATACAAACAAGATTTAAGAGTGCATTGCATCTAATTGTGTAACCTTAAAAATTAATAAAAGAAAAATTAATGTGTATCCCCCACACTATTGGCTATTAGGATGGTATGAGTTTGTTTAGTGTACGTTTGTATGGGTGATGAGTTTAATTTTAGTGAGATTGAAAATACAAAATATAATTATTCTCGAGTTAATTACAACCAACATTTAAAAAATATTAATATTAAACAATATTTTATTAAAATCATGTTTTATTAAATAATAATAAATATTATATTTATATTAAAACACTTACCAAAAATATTCCGATAATAATCTAATAAGTGTCTCAGTGGAAAAGCGGATGATGTTTATCTTAGGAGATATGAATTCAAATCGCTTTGTCATGTTCATCCTAGAAGACACGAATTCAAATCGCTTTGTCATGTTCATTCTAGGAGACACTAATTCAAATAGATTTGTCTATAAGGTGTATGCGCATTGTCAAATAATTAAAAATATGCATGAAAATATACTACATTGTAATCACCTTTAACTATTCAAATAAAATATTCGGATTATTTTTGGACCTAAAACCTGAGCCGGTTTGAAAAAGAGTAGGTGGCTCAACATTACCTACCATAAACAAATACAAGGAATTGATTTAGTTTAACTTATATGTAAAGTAAACGGGGTTTTTTTGGTGTTGTTTTGAATTCCAAGCAAGAGCTTGTGATTCTCCGGTGGGCTGACCTAACTGCACTGCGATAGGGGACCTGGCTACGACTAAGGGCGCCGAACTCTTTCCAATCCACCAACTAAGTTTCTTTGGGATCTTAGATTCATCCCTCCATGCAATATAGCCTTAAATTCTAGTCCTATAAAACTAAAACAATTAAACAAGTCTTAAAGGAATGAAAACAAAAAAAATCCAAACGGCCTAACCTTGCATCACTGCTTACGTAAAAGCTAGCTCTTTTCCATGTTTCCACTGCGATTGTGTTTTGGTTCTAAAAATGTTTTTTTTTGTTTTTATAAAAAATATATATTTAAAACCAAAACACAATCGAAGTGGGAAAACATGGAAAATAGCTAGCTTTTACATATAGTATTAATTGGAATTGTTATTAATATATAACGTTATTTATCGCTTAGTTCCTCTTTCAGCATGTTTTATAGTTAGTTTAACTGAACTTTCTTTGCCGACAACATAATAGTATTGCTATATATGTATGTTCCCTCAAAGAAGGGAACTGTGCTGAAGTGAAAAGGTTTCCGTCTATTGAAGAAACTGGCTCGAAATTGAAAGGTGACAGAGTCGGGACTTGCCACTAAATGTTTTTTTTTTTGGGTTCAATATACCAATTAGCCCCTGAAGTCTGAAAATTTTCTTAAAGTGGTACTTGAATTTTTAAGATGGCAGTGAAAGAGATGAGAGAAAACAATCATGAGCTGTGGCATGGGCCACCATTGATTCCAAAACAGAAAGATAGGGGACATGACCTCTTCCTCCAAATTGCACAAATAGCTATATTCCTTGTTTTCTCATCTTTAATCATTCCCTTGAGCTTTCAAAGCTATTCACAAAGATTCTTAACCCCAAATCCCTCTCCTTTTCTCATTCCTCAACATCCCTCTGTTTATTCCAAGATATAGCATGTGAAGCAAAATCTAAGGCAACCAATCAATCAACATATACATGAAAAAAGGAAATATTAATATATCATCTGACTGTTTAGGCAGATTACATCTCTCCCATTGTTTTATTTTATCCTATATATATATATATATATATAAACCAATCAATCCACCTCTAATTATTTCCTAGAACAAATCTAGATTTTTTCAATAATTATTTAAACCTCGCAACCCTAGATTCATAATTTATATATAAATCATCCATGCAAAGAATCTGTTTTTAATCTAATTTGCCAACAAAAATGGCGTGTGTAGATCTCAAGCTTACCACTATACCAATTATATCCATTATGATATCTCTGGACTGATATAAATGTTACTACTATTAATTTCTTAATACTCTAATGATATTTTTAATCTGTAAACTTTTGAAAAAAAATATTTTAGTTTATAGACTTTTTCTACCTGACCGTTGAACTTCTATTTTTATTATATATATATATATATATATATATATATATATATATATATATATATATTTTAGTTTTTTATTTTTATAAATTTTGATAATTCAAATATATAGTTTACAGTTTATATAGCTTTAAAATATTTGCATTGTATTTTAAATATTTTATTTTTGTGCAAAAGTACAACATAATCAATGTTGGCATTCACAAGAAAGATGAAATAGTTCACGTCATCTTAAAAAACAACATATCCTTGTACTATACTAAATCCAAATATTTTCATAAATAATAATGTTGGAATTAATATTATGGTGCAAGTTAAAGTCTATTAGAGGTTCTTGTACTATACTAAAATATTTATTTTAGTCATTTTATTATAAAAAGAAATATTGTAATTCATATACTACATCTAAATGTTCACTTTAGTGCCTCTATTGTAAAACGAGACATTTTAGTTATTGTATATTTGAAAAATAAATATTTTGGTCTAAAATTTTAAATTTATAGTTAGTTAGTTTAAATATTTTAGTTTAAACACCATTTAAACCAATATTAATTTTGAAATTAAGCAAATTGACCCCTCTTAAAAAAAGGAGAATAATTTATTTTATCGACATTTAAAAAATGAGTAAATAACAATAATCTATTATGGTGTTGAAATTTTTCATTAATGCATTATACATGTTCAACTGTGATTGAAAATTTTTAATAAAATAAACCAAAAAATTATACTCCACAAATTTTTAATATTTTTCATAATTTTGTCTTTTAAGTTCTATTAAAATTTTAAAATTTTATGATTTTTGTATTATCTTTTCAATTGAACCCTTACTCTCACTTCAAATGTGAAATATCTAAAAAAAATAATGTACAATTTTCTTAATTAAATATTTTTTTTGAAGTTTTAGCTTGCAATCGTTAACCTTAAACATACTATAAAATGAACACAAAAAGTACTACACTTAATTAATTCTAACATTTTTTAAAAATCATCTTTTAACTATTAATTCTTAATAGTTACTATAATTTTATAATTACTACCTAATAATTATAGTTTTACAACTATTAGTTAATGAGTAAAGAGATTAGAAATTTAAAACATTGATGATAGATCATTAAGCTAAATATATTTAAATTTCTTATATATTTGAAAAATGTAGTAAAGATAAAGGAGGGAAGTTAAAAGAGAAGAGAATACGATTACTGTTTCCAAACCCTTTTCACATTAAAATTCTAGCCAGTTATACATGAGAAAGATCATGTAAGAAATAATTCTAGTTTGCAGGAGAAATTAATAAATCAACTCTACCTTTAGCTCTAGAAGAAACGTTCTCCAATTCCTTATCATGTTGAAAACCGGATGACGGAGCTGACTGGTTCAACTTGCAGCTATTCAACTCTTTGTGAATTTTGATCACCACTATCATAATTCCAGTCTGAAGCCCTCAAATGATCTTGATTTCCGTCCTTCATTCCCACGGCTGTTGCATTACCATGACCCAAGCCCGATTCATCAAGGGAACCCACAGCAAAACCAGGCAAATTAAGACAAGGGTGAAGGAAAGACTGGAAGTTGTGCAAGTTTAGCATGTTCTGAGGCTGTTTTAATATGCCCAAATCAGTTTCCGAAGACAGTTGGACATAGTTACTACAATTGGGAATGGTGTTATTGCGAGTTGTATTGGTAAGATTAGCATCAGCTAAAGGATGAACTGAAAACGAAGGAGAACTAGACGATACAATAGGAGTTGGCTTAACCCTTTTAGCCGAGGGAGGTAGAGGGTAGAGAGAACCTAGAGTTTCCAAATGACTGGACCGCATACCTGACCCGGAGCCGAACAGATCGAGCCTTCGGGAATACGATGAACCCGAAAACGGTGGTGCAGGGACTCCGGTGAATTCTTGCACTATTGCTCTAAAATTCATCGTGTCGGTGGTCAGAATTGTTGTGGGTGTTGTCCTCGATGCTCTTGTTCGTTTCTTGGGGTTCTTGACAACACGCTTCTGATCAGATTTTGTTGATGGCCTTGATTGCATCGGTGACGAGCTTGGGTATAAGCCTTGACCGATGAGTCCATGCGAGGAAGATGAGCCTTGAAGGTTACCAAAGTCAAGGGTGCAGTTTGGTTCAGATCTTTGGCTGAGAAACCCAACCCCGTCAAGATTTAGCAGTGAATTGTCTGGTTGCGGGTTGAGGAAATTTGCAGAAGGATCAAAGAAAGTTGGTGGGTGGTTTTGGTGGTGCGAGTTAAAAAACGGTGGGACTGACTCAGTCCGGGACTCGTACTCTTCTTCATCGTCGCCACCTGAAGATTGCATACTACTATTACCAGAATCCATGGGAGTATCTTTTAAAATTGGAATAAGAAACAAAGGGCCGGGGATCTATATATATTGTACAGATGGCGATAGTTGCACAGTTGAGAACAGGAACAAAGATATGGTCTCAGCTCGAAAAAAGAGACTGGAAAAGTAGGCAAGAAAAGAAAATACATCCTTCTTAAAACAGAAACAGCCTTGGGAAAGTTTCCATGTATATCCTTAAAAGCTTCCCCTGCTATCAATCATATGCATCTTTCCTCTTGTCTTCCAGTGAGAGGAAGAAAACTTTAGAAAAAAAGAAGAGCGAATAATAATATCACACACAGCTTTGCAAAAACACGACAACCAATTCTTCTTCCTGTTCCTAGCTCCCTCACCCTTATGAATTAGGGTTTTGTTAGCAAGAAAAAGAGAAAAATAAATGGAAAGGTTATTATTAAAATTTAATCTGAAAAGGAGATGTGGGGGCCTGCTGTGTCCCATCAAACAAATGGTACCACTATTGAATCCAACAAACGGATGATATTAATCTTAAGAGACTAGGTTCAATTATTTTGTCTATAAAATGTGTACATTGTCAAAAGTTAAGAATATATATAAATAAATATTACATTATAATTATTTTTAGACAATTCAAAAAAATATTACCCCTATAAAATTAATTATTGTAACGATGAAATTAAAATTAATAGATAAAAGAGTTATTAGTAGGGGTGGCATTGTCTGGTACCCGGTTCATCCGGGTACCTCATTGCTCGGCCCATGTCATTATATTCGGGTACTCATAAAATTCGGGTACTCGGTTTATTTTTCTAAAATTTTTTAATTTTAAAATTTTAAAAAAATCACATGTTAAACACAAAAATATTTAAAAAAAATTAAATTTAAAAATATATAATACAAACACAGAAATAATTTAGAGATTTAAACTTAGTTTTAGATTAAAAATATTAAGAAACTTAAAATAAAAATATAATTTAAAATATAAAAAATATATATTAAAATATATCGGGTCGGGTACCCGGTAAGAGAAAACTTTTGGCATCGGGTTGGGTAGTTTTTTTATAAGATTACTCGCCTAATTTGCTTCGAGCCATCGGGTAATTGGGCCGAGTTTAGTGGTAGATACTTTTTTTTTTATAATGGTCGGTAATCAATTTATTGTCTAATTAAGTTGGATCAAGTTTTATGGTGATCCTTTCAATCCAGGTGTTTCATTTACAATATTTGAACTTAAATATTAATCTTATATAAGTGATTTATCGATTCATCACATTAAACTAATTAATTATTAGCATTAGTGGTTAGACAATGACGAGATTGAAAAGATTTTGGTGTGATTAATTTTGAAGCGTAAAATAAATACCATAATAAAGTTTATTTAGTACGATGATAATATATAAAATTAAGATAGGATCAATTTATATAATATAATACTTTTTAGTTTTACATGTTTTTAAGATTAAATAAATGAGTAAAATAGATTGAAAATAATAGTAAGAGATGATAACTTTTTTAAAAATAAATTATTTTTAATCTCTTCTAACTAATGAAATGATCATAAATAATTCTATATTGCATACGTGGATCTTAACTCCATAAAATATATATAAAGAAAGAGTGTGATAGTGATGAATTTGATAAGCATTGTAAGAAGAGTTATAATTGCATATCATCAAGTCTGTAGTAAAACTCAGCCTTTGACCAAGTCAGAAATCTAAGCCTAATAATTTTACAAAACCAGAGGATCTTTTAGCAGTTTGGGCATCTGGGACTGGTTTTGACGATAAACTAATTTAAGTCATTTTATTTCCCACTGCAATATATCAAAACTACCAGCGATTTGGTTTGATGGCAGTGAAATCCACCCTCCAATATTCTCTTTTTTTCCGACTCAAACAGCTCTGGTGCTCTTGTCACGTCCTGTTAAACTGTTGATACGTACTGCCCCTCCCAAGTCCCGTTTCAATCTCATCATTATTATGCGGAAATTGTTGCCCATCTCTTAAATCAAGTTGCACATATGACATAACAATGCTAATTGGAACATACAAGTTATAAACATAACACCATAAAACATCCTTCATAGAACCCCGGACGACACCAAAATACATCGCCTTGTTCATAATACACCATAATGAAGCAGACGACTCACCACAATCAACCAACAAATTAACAAACCACATAAAACAAGGCTAAAAGGAAAAAGATCTGCCAAAACTGCAATAAAGAGCCGAGCCAGACTTCCTACAATCAACCTGCAATCTCAAAATCGACTTGAAGATCTGATTGGGATGCATCCCACCCTTCGCAATTTCAAATTAGATGAGTATAGAGATCTATTAATTGGTCGAGCGACTTAAGAGGTTCATATTACTTCATTTTATGTGGATTCGAATATCGACATTTATATGTAGAAGGTAAAATCATTTTTTTTATAAATAAAGTGTGATTTTATTATATACAAAATCATACAAAATATCATCGTCTACCTTATTAAAACTCTTCGAATCTTATGTTAGGAGAAAAGAGTACCTATGTAAATATGAGATCCAAGAGACCAACCAGAGACATTAAAAACAAAATCGAGCAATAACTCGCCACCAAAGAAAAGAAAAGTACACACGCCTCGTTGCCAAATCCAAACATCAACACCACATCGACACTGCACCCCACCCATAAGCCATAAGGCAGCAGGTCAACCAGTCTCAACCGATCTAAACCACAATCACCAAAACACTTATTGAACCAAAAGTACTCGATCACACGAATTTCGATCCACTCTCCCTTTCGCCAGAGCATTAGCTAAATTATTTGCCTTCTGAAAAATATGGTAAAAACACACAGTCCAAATTCGAGCACGCGGCATCAATTTCAGTGAAGATCCACCAAAATTGCCATGGACGATTATCTTTGTGCATGATCCAAAAAAATTGTCACACTTGAATCGGCCTCAAAAATCTATTTACATAATAAAAAATAAATGAACCGAATAATATATGATATGTCATGTCAGTTTACTAAGAACAAAAATTAAATGTGAAAGAGTACCTAAATTTATCGGTAAATTGAACATCTTAAATTTCCGATTATGATTTTCCAAATTAACACACAAATATTTAAGAGATAGCGACTCTATTTCCCGAATATGAGATGTAAACGAAATTAACTCGTGTAATTTGGGACATAATTCTAATAAATAACTTTGTACATTAACCTTAATTTCTAACAAGCTTATCATCAATTATAAATCAGTTACTTGAGTATTTATACATGTTTGACTCCAATTTTTATATTTTAATTGGTGTCCAATTAACCTTAAACGGTGATCTAATTTGAACTAACCTTTCTATGATAATACATATAGGATGTAAAAACAAGTCAGAACCTGAAAACCTGCTCGATTCAGAACCTGATTTGACTTGAGAATTTGATGACCTGAACCCGAACTGTAACTGACTGTTGGTGACCCAAACCCGAGTTGAACCTGTTACTATAGCAACCGAACCCGATCTGCGTCCGGCTGAAAACAACCTGAACCCGAATTTGACCTGTTAATTTTGACCTGAAACCAGACCTGCATCCGACTAAAACGAACCCGAACCCGAGACTGACCTGGCAAATTACCTGATATTACCCGACTGAATCGGCCCGAGATCCGATTTTACCCGATCTGTTAATTGACCCGACCTGTTTTGAACCCGAACTGTTGTTGACCTGAATTGATATTAACCCGAAATCCATGACTTAATGAATTAAAAAAGTTCATAAATATACATATATATATATATATATGTGCACACATGACACATAATACATAAATACATACATACACACATAAGTACATATATATTAGTATATATACACATACACATACACAATACATGAATCATGATACATACATATTTATAATATATAGTATAACATATATATAAACATAATATATATAACATATATATAAACATAATTATGTATTACATATTATATATAACATATATTACAATATACATATATTACAGATTATATACATAATATATATAACATATACATATACATAATATATATTAATTTTTAATTAACTTAATGTTGTGAATAAAATAATGAAGAACAAATAACAAGAATAAAGAACAAGAATGGAAGAACAAAGAGATGAGAGAAAGAGAGAGATTTGTATTATTATCAAATATAGAATTGTGTACAATGCCTTCAATGAATCATCTATTTATAGGCGTAAGAAGTACATAATACATTAAACTCTAATTCATAGAAATAATATTCCTAATAATAAATAAATCAAACTCCTTTGATAAAGTTCTAATCATGATAGACATCCACATAGATAAATATCCATAACACTTTCCCTTGGATGTCTATGAAGATAATGTGCCTCGTTAAAACCTTACTAAGATAAAAACTCAGTGGGAAAAATTTCCTTTAGTGAAGAAAAAAGAGTACACATCTTTGATACGCATAACATGTTGCCTCATTAAAAACCTTACCAGGAAAACCCATTGGGACAAAACTTCGGTTAAGGGAAAAAGAGTGCAACACATATTTACTCCCCCTCATGAAAACATCACAGAAGATCTTTGAATCTTCATAATTTAATCTTGAATATTATTTTTTCTAAAGATCGTGAGGGATGAAATTTTGAAGTAATATGTTCCATGATGTATCCACTTTCAAACTGAGATATACACCTTGTATTATCTTCACACAAGATAGCTTTTATCATATCTTGTAAAAGTAAATCCACATATCTTTTGGATATGTTGGGTCAATGGTCTTAGCCAAACACATTTTTTGGCTTGCCTCGTGCATAAAAATTATTTCTACGATATTTGAGGAGGCATCAACGAATGTTTGAAGATCTAAATGTAATCTTTGTATATTCATAGATATTTCTTGACCAACTAATATATAGTGCTTCAAGACCAAGAAAAGATATAATTATCTTTATTCACATCCAACAATCTTACAACTATTGGGATACTCAATAGATATGCTCTATTCATATTGAATCTTTTTTTAAGATTCTTTCAGCTTATGTCTATTCATAGACAAAAGAAATATATAAAAATGCTCGATCTTCAGGTCGAGATAAACTTGATGTCAAGATTCAAGTACTTGTATTGAAAGTACTTCATGAGTTTCCAATTTGAAGCTCTTTAGGAGTTCTAAAATTATCATAATGAATCTTGATTCAAACTCCTTTATAAAATACATAAGGAAATCTGATAATTCTTATAGTATTTTCTCAATTAGTATTCACTAAGACGATTATACCAAATGCGCCAAAATATTCACGAGACATGTCTAAATAAATTTCCTCGGAAATTTCCAAATGCTTCTAGCATTTTAAATCCTTCAAATGATAAACATGAATCCACAAATAATTAGACGCATGTAAAACTTTTTATAACTGCCAAAGTAATTGCATCCACCATGAAGTAATTAAAACTTTTCATAAATCATAGTTCAAGTCGTATTTACGACTACTTATTTCTGCCTCACTTGCATTACACCTTTGACTCCAAATTAACACACAAATATTTAAGAGATGGCGACTCTATTTCCCGAATATGAGATGAAACGAAATTAACTCGTGTAATTTGGGACATAATTCTAATAAATAACTTTGTACATTAACCTTAATTTCTAATAAGCTTATCATCAATTATAAATCAGTTACTTGAGTATTTATACATGTTTGACTCCAATTTTTATATTTTAAGTGATGTGCAATTAACCTTAAACGGTGATCTAATTTGAACTAACCTTTCTATGATAATACATAATACTATAGAATTATTACTTATGGTATATATGTCATGCCCATATAATTCAGTAGTTTTGAATTCAAGCAACTGCCACTACCATGAATGGTTAAAAAAGAGAAAAGTAAGAGTGGAGACGAATGGTCATTTATTTAAGGAGGGTAGTATAATGCAGAAGTCTCGTTGACAGTGAAGAACAAAAAGGGCATAAAAGGCCTTTGGAGAACAAAAAGGTTGAGAAGGTATTTTTAGAGCCTTGCCTTTATCTTGCTAGTTAAGCTTCAGTGTTGTTTTTAATCTTGTAATTTCTGTCTCGTTCATGGTTTTCGATTTTCAACATCCTTTCCATAAGACAAAAAGAAGAGGCAGAGTTGACAAAGAACGTGGGTAATTTTATGAGACTCATTTGTAAGAGTGGATCAATTAAGGTTATTAGACCAAATGATTATGAATATCCTAAAACCGGAACATGATTTTAATCAAACGTACAAACATGGTTTTACATTTTATTTACACCCATGATTTTGTCAACATGTCTAACCCTTGTCTAGTTGTCTTAAGGTTTCCATAGGATCAATTCAGCACCCTAGTCTATTTTGGTGGAAATATCTACTCATTTCCAGATTTCTTCCGGTTCAACCAAGCATGCAATTATCTTCTGTAGTCTATAGATACAAAGTCTGGTCCGGTTAATTCAGCTCGTAAATCAATTACATATGAACCAGAAAATGAAAATAACACTCCCATTGTAAAAACTAGAAGCTGAAAGAAAAGAAAAGAAAATCAGGGGAAGCAAAATGTAACCCCCTAGACCCGCCTATGCGTTACGACGGATCCTAAGAAGTCACATTAGGGTCACAAGAGCGACCCACAGTAAGATTTCAAATAAACATATAGTTAAACCTTTAAAATCATAAAACAAATATCTGATTTAAAATACAATTTTAGAAATCGTTTAAAACGATAAAACAATCATGATACCAGTTGCAGAAAATAAGTTTCAGACTCAATTGTATAATTCAAACACGACACACATGCCCCCTAGTTACACAGATACCATACTCCCTGACGAGCCGAAGAAACTCCCATACCGACGTTGATAGGTGCAACTTGTCTGATCTTTTATCCTGAGATGGTAAAAACAACATGAGCTTGGGAAAGCTCAGTAATACAGAACTACCAAAAGATGCTATAAGCTCATGCAGACATACGGAAGGCATAACATTTTTATGATGTTCCAGGCAATACTTATCTCCATTTATGTTTCGCTGATTTTGTGAAACACTATTTTTGAGGACTACAAGGTTTGTTCTTTCTATGTTACTGAGTATTATGATAGAGCTTATTGTTCAGAGAGTCAACAGAGTGACAGGTTGGAGAAGTTAAACCACGAAGCCTAGTGTGTTTTGATAAGTTGCAAAACAACAAACATAAATATTTAGCATCATATTATATGAGCACATAACAGATTAAATGCAAATGTTCAATGTTCAAACAGAAGTTTACAAGAACTACCCTCCAACCTTACACCAATGTGTAGTTTCCCAGAACTGTATACAGTAGGTCTTATCCTAGGCCTGAGGCGTAGGAGCCTACCTAAGGGAATGCCTTAGGTCCAGAAAGACTTACCCTAGGCCCGTGGGCGTAGGAGCTCAACAGAACAGCTGGATCAGGGCTGTGACAGACACTTCAATCATAACCCGAGAGTATACCCCAGACAGTAATCAGTGTTCAGATTCCAGATATGAATAACATAATACATGTATCAGACATATTCTATTCAGAGTATCAGAAACAGAAGTTCATGTTTTTAACAGATAAATAGGCACACTACTGAGCAGAGCAGACACTTGTTATTCATCATGTAAACAGATTATACCATCATAGGTCAAACTAACAGATCATACTATTGAGTTTATCGGATCATCAGACAATACCATCAACAGAACTCAGACAACAGTTAGATAATATTTTATCATTTAATGATCAAATATTTCTAGTTCAAATCAGACACGAGGTATACCTTTTTAACATATCATAATAAACAGATATTCATCACATTATAAATCTACTTTTCAGTAGTCATGCTTTACAATTACCAGTGCGATCTATAATGTTCAGAGAATCGTAACATGACCCACGCATATATATATATATATATATATATATATATATATATATAACAGATATAACAGAATGTAGCACACATAGAAACACACTAGATGGGACAGATCAATTCTCAGAGATATTTGATATTTACGGAATGGGACATATTAAACTTTTGACAACTTGAACTGAGTTCGGAAACGTGGCTCCTCTTAAACAGGGGGTTCATACTAACGGTTTAACTCAGATATTCAGAAGGTGATACTTCAAGATCTTAGAAAGTTCAGATATATTATGGGTACTTTAGTCCTTTAAGTATACAAGGGCAATATGGTCATTTTGACGTTTACAGACATTCTGGTAATCATACCAACATTGAAAACAATGGTTCACAGAACTCGGGTATCATATTTGCTCATTAGTTTTCTATACAGATATGCAAGAATTTCTAAATCAAAGTCTTTTCAAGTTATCAGATATTTTCAGTGATAATCCGATTATTTAGGCTATCATTGCCTTTCAGTTATTTTGGCCTTATTAACAAATCCAGAATTTCATCAAATACATAGTTACTGATTAACTCAAGAGGGTATTTCAGTTATTTTTGGACTGTGATAGATCTATTAATTGGTACCTCCAACACTCACGTACTCAAACGAGATTAAGGCATCCTAACTCTCCGGCCCTTTACAGACGATTCATTTATTACAGAACTTGAGGGTATATTTCTGTTCCAATTAATCAGACATTTCAGTGCTCGAGGGCATTACCATCTTTTTGGTCATTACGATCATTCTCATCAAAATCACGTATTACAATCATAAGGGTCGACTGCAGATTTTAGGTTGTCTTCTTTATCAGAGGAGTAATTTAGTCAAACTTATGCTTAAAGGGTATTTTCGTAATTTTATAACTAACATCTCATACTCCACCTTCTGAACATTGGTTCTTATACAACATTGATAGAGTTTCAGATTTAGCTTTAATATTTATTACTATTAGCACTTTCGATACTCCTGATCCATTGATATTCGTATCTGAATTTTATTTATATTCTTATCTGAATACTTTGAACTTACTGATTCTGATACTTAATTTTCGTATCGAATTCGGCTTAAGCAGAGTTCACAGATACACTTCATCACAAACATGCATGTTTTAACCGGATATCAACATGTGCATAAAGCATACAAGGGGTAGTAAGGTATTACCTTAGTTCCGAGTTATACCGATCAACCATTATACTCTATTCGGTCACTCTCGAACCCGAATGCGACGTCCTCAACATCCCGAATATAAGGAACCTTGAATACCTTCAATCGCACAAATTCCAATTTCAGTTTTTAATCACATTACTCATAATTGATTATTTAAATACAAGTAGACTCGACTTCAAGGTCCAATTCGGAGGCTTTCGGGTTAGAATTTTACAAAACGGGCTTCAAAATCGGACTCAAGATGTCGAAAAACATAAAATATAAGTTTTCGAAAAATTTAACTTTTTGGTCAACGGTCAAAGTCAACGGTCAAAGTCAACGCTGATGTCATGCTGACGTCAGCGGTCAACGTCATGCTGACGTCACTGTTGACCGGGTCGGGTTAACGGGTCGGGTCGGGTCAACGGCTCGGGTCAGGTCAACGGCTCGGCGGCTCGGTCAACCGGCTCGGTCAAACGGCTCGGCGGCTCGGTCAACCGGCTCGGTCAACCGGCTCGGTCAACCGGCTCGGCGGCTCGGTCAACCGGCTCGGTCAACCGGCTCGGTCAACCGGCTTGGTGGCTCAGTCAACCAAGACGAAGCCCACTCGCGACCGGCGGCGCGTGCGGCGCGTGCGGCGGCTGTGGGCGGCCGTTGGCCACCAAATTTTACATGCTGATAGTTTTCGACCTTCTGAACACGGTGGTGACCTCGGATTTTCAAAATTCAAACTCAAAGTTCGAATACTAACCTTTTTAAGTTTTCCGACGATAAACAAACACCCCCTCCAACGGTGACTCCGATGATGATGTCGTTGGTACCGATGAACTCGTCTCGACAAGATGAACGCAATGGTGGTGGAGGTGTCGAAAATGGACGGTCGGATCTCGGTAGATCTGAGATTGAATCTTTAACTATTTTTCTTTCTCACTTTTCTTTCTTCTGCCCCCAAAAAAAATAAAACCTCCACTGCCAAACACGTTAAATTGGCATATGTATTGCCTTTCAAACAAAAAAGGTCAAAATACACTCTTAGCCATTTAATTTTTGGGGAGTTCACACTTTTGTCTCCAAACTTTATTCCGTTTTCAAATTGGTCATCAATTCCTTATAAATCAAGCTTCCCAAACCTGAATTCGTTCAATTAAGTCCCAAAACTTATTATTTTAGGGAAAAATATTAAATCTCCCAAAAAAAATTTCTTAAAATTTTACTAGCCCCATTTGAGATTGTTACACAAAAACCACTCAAGAATTTACATAGCAAAACATAAAATTGCAGCAAAATATTTTCCATTGGAAAGAAAAGAAAAGCTGTACAGATTATGCGGCACAAATTAAATACATACAACTCTCAAATCATACATAACAGTGAAACATATCAAAATTCCAAAGTAAACTATAAGGCAGTGATTATAGAATTCCCAGTTCTCAAAACAAAGCAGAAACAAACAAGCATTTATGAAGTGAAACTATGAAAACAGAGTAGTCACCGGGGAGAATATAATCATCTCTTCCAACTTCGACTCCGGGATAATTGATCTCTCATTCCACCAACAAGCCATGTCTCTTGGGCTATATCAGGTGAAATTTTGTAGAAATCAGGGTCGTATTTCATCACCACTAAGCTCTCTTTCATCTTCCTGCTTTCTTCTTCCATTAAAGACCTCAAATTCTTTCTCTTCCCCTCGTCTTTCCTCTTACATTCTTGTAATTTCTCTCCTCCTCCTCCTCCTTCTTCATCATTCTCTTCCACCCATTTAGCAGGAGCCGACCGACATCGCATGAGCAAGAGAGCATTTGCAGGTGGAACTGCAGGTGCAGGGTTATCATCAACATGATCAAGCGAGCTCTTTTTCTCTTTGTCTTCTTCTTTAAGAAACCCGTTGCTTTGATTCTCCTGCAGGACCATGAACCATTTCGAAAAGATGGTTCTTGATGTCTCGTTGTCTTCTACGCAGTTGTCGTTTTCTTGGTATTCTTCATCTTCGTCTTCATCATCAGTAGTGACGTCGGATTGTGGAAAAGACCCGAAACACCGAAAATCGAAACGAATGGATCGCAAGCATGTTAAGAAGTGCATGGCTTCTTTCTTAAAGCCAAGTGAGTCCACCCAACTCGGTCTCTTTTTGAGTTGCCTGTTGTTGTGAATTCTTTCAATCTCTTCCATGACAGATTGCCAGCTTTTGCAGGAGCTTGTTTTAGACCTGACTTTGATCTGCCCGGCGCACGTGACTTTCGGGGAGGTCGGTTCCGTGATCTCGGATCCCATTTGCTTGTTTTGAGCCCATAGAAGAGGGCTAGCATGGCCGCCAGCTCCACCACCATTTCTGGTGCTTGATTTCTTAAGGAGACGGTGGCGGCGCTTGTTGGGTTCTGAGGGCCTAGCAGGACTACAAATGTGCTTTGGCGGCATTAGTGTCAAATGGGCTCGAGATGGGAAACATACTAACAAATCAGCCGAAGGAACTCCTTTGGTTTCTCTTCCTTTCATGCCACCGTTTTGTTTCTCGGCTTTGCTTTGCTTAGTTTCAGTTGAGTTGGTTTTCTTTAGATGTTGGACAATGTGCACTTATGAACATTGTATTTGGTTGTGTTTTGTTTTTAAATAAATCAGTTTATGAGGTGTGGTCGGGAGAGGGGTCGACAGCTTTCTTTGCTTTTCCTTTGCCTTTTTTATTTGTGTCTCTCTCTTTAGTCTTTAGCTCCTTACTACAACCTGTTGTATGTTAAATTCCCTCCCCCTTTCTGCTCTCTTTCAAAATAGGGGTTCACAGCTCACTCACAAGTGAACTTCTTTCTAGGCCAATGCTTTTTGATCTTTCTTTTCCCAAAAAGAAAGGGTTAAAGCCCAGGAGCTTTGTTTCATGATCCAATTTGAGAGCCCGTGCCATTCTTTCCATCCAATTTCAATGGTCTTTTTAGGTGTCTTTCCACCAGTGTATCTTATTTTTAAAAATAGTTTATAAGAAAACAGGGGAGGTTTTTTTTTAGAGCAAACAAATATGGTAAACTTGTTAAATTAAGAGGTAAAGAAGCGTAGCCGAAAGTGATTAACGAGGAGGGCAAAATGGAGGTTAAAAGGAAAGGTTGGGAAGGTATAATGAGTAATGCAATGCACTCGAGAGCACAGGGTCCATCCACTTAACAGCTTTGCGTTGCGTTAGGATTAGACTTTCTTTCTTTCTTTGTTTGCTTTTTATTTACGACTCCCCCTTTCCACGATGGAACAGAAGCATACAAAACTCTCTTCTTTATGATTTTATAGTTATCATCATCATCATTGGATGGAGATATTAGTGGGGTAAGCAACCGATTTCCATACAAGCCTAAACCTCATAATTAGCTACACTTTACTATGCTTTTCTCTCATCATTTCCTTTTTCCAGAAACACTCACCTATTTTCTCACGAATTCTGGAGTTCCTGCGTATTTACATGTCAAATGTTATGAGATGTTGAAAAGTAGTCTAAAGAAGAACAGTTCTCTGCTTCATCAATTGTTTTATGATAATCCTATCAATAGGAATAGATTACGTGCTAGTCACTGCTATCGGCAGTGGACACTTTAGCTCAAACCAAAAAGAAAAAGGGTAAACTATCTGGTTGACCGCCAATTTTTACTTAAAGTTTTAAAATGACTACCTTAAAAAAAATGCGTCAATTGACTACCCAAACTATTAAAATGGGATCAAAGTGACCACCAGCCGTTAATGGGCTAACGGAAGGTGAAGTGACAGTTAAAAAATTAAAGGTATAATCACACATTTGGTCCTTACTATTTACACATTTTTTCAATTTAGTCCTAATTTTAAACTAATAAAATAAATTAATTAGGTGGTGACACGTGTCAATACCTTATTGGAGAAATTTAATTATTTATATTTGATTAATAAATTATTTTCCTCCTCCAATCAGGTGGTAACACGTGTCATGCCATCCAGGAAAATCGAACCTGGGAGAAGATTGCCGACAGTCTTTTCTCATAATTACATTTTCATCTAAAACTCATATATCTCTCTCTCTCTCGATCTGTGAAAGAAACAAATAACAATGGAAGCAAGTGCAGGAATGGTGGCCGGTTCTCACCAGAGGAACGAATTGGTTCGGATTCGCCATGATTCTGATAGCGGGGTTTGTCTTTTAAGCTTTTCCGTTTTTCATTTTTATTATTTTCTTTTGTGGATATATTTGATTTGCATTGTAGCGTTAAGATCTAAGTTTGTTATCATGGACAGTGACTTTTCAGCTTAATATAGATCATTATCGTTGATCTTGATATCGAGTAATGGTTGTTAGGATCTAATTGTTAGTAGGGGGTTTGTTGACTCAGGAACTGAGTGATTGGGTAGTGAGCACGATCGGATCTGATTTTCATCCTAGAAGCTCATCTGTAGAATCTGGTCTTTTGAAGTTCTTCATTTAGAACTGTTTTATTCAAGATCGATGATTTTCTGCGGCTACTTGGTTTTATATTTAGACAATGTTCTGATTCATCAGTAATGTAGGCCTAAAACGTTATAAAAGTGGGTGCAGGAAACAGAAATGGTGCAAGACGGATCACCTGTAGTATGCATCCGCCGAGTCCCATTCCCTCGAACATCTGGTGGAAGCAAAGAGCAGCGATGAGTGATCGAATGGTGCATCGATTGTAGGAGGCTCCCATTGCAAGACCAATCTTTGGTTTACTATGGTCATGAAAATCAAATTTCAATTCTGCAGGTTGCAGAGCATTTTATAGATGATGAAGATGAAGACAATGAGAACTCAGGGAAGGGCGGAGAACACTGATTGGAAAAAGATATATATTAAATTTGGTGTTTTAAAGCGCAAAATTGTGCTTGGTGTAGTGGCTTAGCCACTGCTCTTGCACCTACACCACCCAGGTTCGATTCCCCTGAATGGCATTTGTGCTTAACTTTGTTTTTCTCCTCTAAATAGGTGTTGACACGTGTCACCACCTAATTAATTTATTTTATTAGTTTAAAATTAGGACTAAATTGAAAAAATGTGTAAATAGTAAGGACCAAATGTGTGATTATACCTTTAATTTTTTAACTGTCACGTCACCTTCCGTTAGCCCATTAACGGCTGGTGGTCACTTTGATCCCATTTTAATAGTTTGGGTAGTCAATTGACGCATTTTTTTTAAGGTGGTCATTTTTAGGGATGTAAAAACAGGTAATCGGTCAGGTTTCAGGTCGGGTTCTGTCAGGTCGGGTAAAATCGGATACAGGTCATTTCAGGTAAAAAAAAATTGACTCGACTCGGGTCGGGTGCGGGTCCATTTCAGGTCGGGTCCATTTCAGACCGGGTCTATTTCAGGTCGGGTCCATTTCAGGTCGGGTTAGAACGGGTCGGGTCCAAAGCAGATAATTGGCAGGTTAATTGAGGTTCGGATTCATTTCAGATCGGGTCCATTTCAGGTCGGGTTCATTTCAGGTCGGGTTCGTTTCAGGTCGGGTTCGTTTCAGGTCGGGTCCGTTTCAGGTCGGGTCTATTTCAGGTCGGGTTCATTTCAGGTCGGGTTCATTTCAGGTCGGGTGCATTTCAGGTCGGGTGCATTTCAGGTCGGGTAATTTCAGGTCGGGTAGCTTCAGGTCGGGTAATTCAGGTCGGACGTGTATTTTTGGGTTTGAAATTCGTATTCAGTTTGAGTTCGGTCGTAGAACCATATAAGTAGTTGATAGACTTTAGGTTGACCTTCGTCAATCGTCATTAATTTTGAGTTAATTATTTAAAGTCATATCAAATTATAATTATAAAACATTAGAGTAATTAAAAAATAATCAAAATGGGTCGATTTGGACAAAAAATGGGTCAATTTGGATTACAAATAAAATTTCAGGGATTATAATGAACATAAATATCAAATTAAAATTATAAAACATTAGACAAATTAAAAAAAAAACAAGGAAAATGAGTATTTTGGAATAAAAATAAAGTTGTAGGGACTATAATGAACAAAAATATCAAATTAAAAGTATAAAAATTAGAGTAATGAAAAAAAAACAATAAGTATATGTCAATTTAGAATAAAAATAAAGTTTAGGGTTTAGGGTTTTGTGTTGAGCGTTCATGCATTAATATGTACACACGTATATACCTAGTTGCTTGTATACAATATGGTTGGGTTTGAGGGTTTAGGGTTTAGAGTTCATTAATACGTACATATTTACATACTTACATACATTATGGGTTGTGTTGTAATGTATGTGGTTTAGGGTTTAGGGTGTAGGGTGTAGGGTTTAGGGTTAAGGGTTTATTAATATGCATATATGTACATACTTATATACAATAGGGTTTGTGTTGTAGTTAAAGGTTTAGGGTTTAGGGTTTAGGGTTTAGGGTTTAGTGTCCATTAATATGTAAATATTTACACACTTACATACATTATGGGTTGTGTTGTAATGTATGTGGTTTAGGGTTTAGGGTTTAGGGTTTAGTGTTTAGGGTTTAGGGTTTATTAATATGCATATATGTACATACTTATATACAATAGATTTTGTGTTGTAGTGTAACCCCCTTAACCCGGCCTAGACGGTTGACCCGAATTAAGAAAGTCACACGGGGAAAACCAAAGTCAACCCGAAAGTCAACCTTGATTAACGACCCTTTTTTTTTCTTTTTAAAACTTGTCTAGATGCACATTAAGCCTAATGGTGATCACACAAACATCATACCAAAAGATCACAAACATCAGAGATCAAACAGGGACTCAATTGAACAATTTACAACTTTAGGGACCAAATTGTAAATTCTGATAAATTAAAGGACTTAATCCAAATTGAAGTTACCAACTTGAAATTAATCAGGTTTCATGCTTCTCTGTGAAATTTCAGCTCAAAAGGACTTCCCAAACTCACACAATTGCACAAACAAGTTTCAGGACCAAAACGCAAACAATCCAAAACACATAACTGCCGATGTCAGCCCCCAACGGTCGACCGTTCCGAAACGGGAGACAGCCCGTTCCGAAACAGGCATAGCATGTTTCGAAACGGGGGTCTGGCAGAGGCTTTTCCGTTTCGGAACGGCCCTTCCCGTTTCGGACGCCTGGGCACGATTAAGGCACCCGTTCCGAAACGGTATGTGCTGTTCCGAAACACCCTGCCCAGATTACTCCAAAACTCAACTTTAAACATGCAATTACACAACGAGACATACTCCAAATGCTACCAAACTTTGCCAACATGCAATTCAACATATAAAGAACATATTAGCACTAACAATTCAACCAAACATCATCATATGCAAAAAGCCCCAATTCTAATGGCATGCTTCCTACACAAGCTAGCTATTCAAACCCAAACTTCCAAAACAAGCGTATAAGGTTCCAATTCAAAAGCCAACAAACACATCAACATTTAACATACTTAGGGAGTCTCCAACACCTCCCAAAACATACACATTGGTCCCCCATTGCCAAATCACACAAAAGCTAAAATGTACTTATAAAACCTTCATACATTGAGCTTCACTTGAACTTGATTGCTTGCCCTTTCTTGCTGCCTCAAGGCGCTCTAATGCTCTGCATTATTGAATTAAGAAAACGTAGAGAGCGTAAGCAAAAGCTTAGTGAGGAATGCTCATTTAAACCATTCAATAATGCAACTTAAAACATTTACAAAACATGCTTCAAATCCACATTTGCTCATGCTCAAAACCTTACTTAAAACAAGCAAATCCATGCTTCAACATAAACATTAAAAACAAGCATCTCATGCTTCATAATATACTCAACATGTCATATTGGCTCAAGTGATTCATTTCATTTCTTAAATCAAGTTCGTCAACTTCCCAAGGACTTTTAAACACCTTGGCCATGGACTTTTAAACACCATGAAGTAACACATCAAGGACTTTTAAACACCTTGATCCCAAGGACTTTTAAACACCTTGGCCATGGACTTTTAAACACCATGAAGTAACACATCAAGGACTTTCAAACACCTTGATCCCAAGGACTTTTAAACACCTTGGCCTATGGACTTTTAAACACCATAGAAAAAGATCACCTAAGGACTTTTAACCACCTTAGTGTCCACAACATGAACCATCCAAGGACTTTTAACCACCTTGATGTTCATAAGTAACAAGGCTCACTCAAGGACTTTTAACCACCTTAGTGACCTTAACATTTTTAAAACATCACTTGCCAATATACATCATTTTCATCACTTACATCACTGTTTTAAAGCATCAAACCAAGCCATATTCATCATGCATTTAAAAGCATTAAACCACATCATTTCAATGTACAAAAGCAAGGAACTCCTACCTAGAGTTACCTTCAACATATGGCTTACATCAACAGCAAAAACCATGCTAAAACATGCTTTCAAAACAGTATGTAAAACATGCAAATTATCATTTTGCAACACAAGAAAATCATGGCCACCACTAGAGAGAAATTCCGAAAACTTACACTCGAGCTTAGCAAAGTTGTTTAGACTTAAACTAAGCTCCCAAGACATTGGTTTCAAAGCCGAAAACCCAATTTCACTCACCGATTCCACTTCGCCACTTGCCGAAGCACGAATTCAAGCTTCCGGATCAACAACTCTTGGATCCAAAGATGCCTCCCCTGATCAAACACATTAAAGCAGAGGTTTAATGCATCATCAAGCATCAAAAGCTTCAATGAAAGCACTCAAACTCGCTGCTCTCATTCATACACCAATTTCGGCCACCAAACACAACCGAAATTGCATCCAAACCACTTCTAAACAAAGCCCAGCCATAAACCAGCAAAACCTAACATCCATCAACACCATATAACATCTAAAAACAACCTATAAACATCCTTATACCTCCAGCAACAACAGATCCACAAGATCACCACAAAAACATCCAAGAAACTTAAGCTAAACTTAGGAAACACAACCTATCCGGGATTGCATCAATCAAAACTCATTTCCTTATCAATTTAGAGTTCATTTAACATCAAAAACACATCTTAAATCACAGATCAATCAGATCTAACGAAAATCATGAAAAACCATCAAATCTTGCATTATAAGCCAAGATACAATTCCAAACTCTAAAGCCTTTAATTAAACATCAATCAAGAGTTGATAACTTGGGAATTTCAGTAAAGAACTGATAGTTTAGAGGAGAAGGACGTTCTTACCTCCAAACTTGTGTTTCTCCACTTTTTGGAATGAAAATCCTTGAAGAAACAAGAAGCAATTGAAGAGGTTTTGAAGATACAATGATTTGGAATCAAATGAGAGTTGAATGGAGGGATTTAGGTGAAGAAATCAGATCCAATTCTCTGGAAAAGTAGTGTTTGGTTTGAGAGAAAATGAGAGAAAGAAAATTGGAAGTTAGTTGAGAAAATTGTCAAAATGGCTTCCCTCCAATTTCAATAACCTTTAAAATCAGATTATAGACTTAAAATATCTTAGAAAAATCTGGAGAAATCATCTTTGGATTAATAGCTCCTTAAAGATTCAAAGTTTCAACTCTTTATAAAACAGTCACCAAACTTTCGAAAATTACATTTTGGTCACTAACCAAAATGTCATACTTCCAAAACCCATTTTTCAAAATTGATTTCACAGTTCACTTAATTATATTAAAAGATGATTTTAGAACATTTTTCCATATTTTTAATGCAACCCGAACTAGGCTTTCCTAATTTTACCTCTTAAGATTCGAACAGCACTTTGACCAAACCGGTCAACGCTCAAAACTTCTAAGCCCAAAACCGGGGCGTTACAACTCTCCCCCCCTTAAGAAATTTCGTCCTCGAAATTTACCTGAAGGAAAGAGATAAGGAAACTGCTTCAGCATATCTTCCTTCCGCTCCCACGTGGCTTCCTCAACACCGCGATGCTTCCACAGCACCTTCACCAACTCAATGGTCTTGCCACGAAGAACCTTGCTATCCGAGTCCAGAACCTTCACCGGTTCCTCATCATAGGTCAAATCCGGATTCAAAACCACTTCCTCCACAGACATCACATGCGAAGGATCAGATCTATACTTCCGGAGCATAGAAACATGAAACACATCATGAACCTTCTCCAACTCCTGAGGTAACCTCAACCGATACGCAACAGGACCCACACGCTCAACCACCTCATATGGTCCAATGTATCTAGGGCTCAACTTGCCCTTCCGGCCAAACCTCATCACCTTCTTCCAAGGCGAAACTTTCAAGAACACACGGTCACCCACCGCATACTCTATCTCCTTACGCTTCAAATCCGCGTAAGACTTCTGCCGATCAGAAGCAGCCTTTAACCGTTCACAAATGAGCTTCACCTTCTCTGTGGTCCCTTTCAACAAAGCCGGCATCGAAACCAACTTTTGACCAGTTTCAGCCCAACAAAGAGGAGTCCTACACTTCCTCCCGTACAAAGCCTCATAAGGTGCCATCTGTATGCTCGCCTGATAACTATTGTTATAAGCAAACTCAACCAAAGGCAGATGCTTCTCCCAAGAACCTTGGAACTCAATCACGCAGCACCTCAACATATCCTCCAAAACCTGGATAACTCGCTCAGACTGACCATCCGACTGAGGATGATAGGAGGTACTGAAATGCAACCTCGTACCCAGAGCTTGATGCAAACACTGCCAAAACCGCGATGTGAACCTCGGATCCCTATCCGACACAATCGACTTAGGCACACCATGCAGCCGCACAATCTCAGCAATGTACAGCTCTGCCAGCTTATCCAAAGAGAACGTGGTATGCACAGGCAAGAAATGTGCACACTTCGTCAGGCGATCCACAATCACCCAGACCGAATTCTTCTTCGATGGAGACAAAGGTAAACCAGATACAAAATCCATGGTAACCCTCTCCCACTTCCACTCAGGGATTTTCAACGGTTGCAACAAACCAGAAGGAAACTGATGCTCAGCCTTAACTCGCTGACACACCAAACACTTGCTCACGAACTCCGCAACATCCTTCTTCAAACCCACCCAATAGTACTCATCACGAAGATCACGATACATCTTAGTACTACCAGGGTACATAGCAAAAGGACTACTATGACCTTCAGTCAGAATAGCACGCCTCAACTCAGCATCATTGGGCACAACTATCCGACTACCAAAACACAGCACACCATCATCATTGAAACAGAAATCCGAAGGTCTACCCTCCGCGATATCCTGAACATGAGACACCAAGGAATCATCCAACAACTGTTTATCCTTGATCAACTGAACCAAAGATGGCTTCACTTGTAACTCAGCCACAAGACCACCATCACGCGATATGCTCAAGCTAGCAAACATGGCTCTCAACTCAACAGCTACCTTCCTACTCAAGGCATCAGCAACAACATTAGCTTTTCCAGGATGATACTCAATCGTCAGATCATAATCCTTGAGCAACTCCAACCAACACCGCTGCCTAAGATTTAACTCCTTCTGAGACATCAGATACCTCAAACTCTTGTGATCTGTGTACACCGTACACTTCTCACCATACAGATAATGCCTCCAGATCTTCAGAGCAAAAACCACTGCAGCCAGCTCAATATCGTGCGTAGGGTAATTGCGCTCATGCACTTTCAACTGCCGCGATGCATAAGCCACCACCTTACCCTCCTGCATTAGCACACACCCCAAACCAACATAGGATGCATCACTGTAAACCACAAACTCTTTCCCTGATTCAGGCTGAATCAAGATAGGAGCTTGCGTCAAAGCCGCCTTCAGCTTCTCAAAAGCCTGCTGTCTCGCTTCTGTCCATTCATACTTAACATCCTTCTGCAACAGCTTCGTCAAAGGAGCAGCAATCTTGGAAAAACCATCCACAAACCTCCGGTAGTATCCCGCCAAACCAAGGAAACTACGGACCTCATGAACAGACTTAGGAACCTTCCAGCTCATCACCGCCTCAATCTTCTGAGGATCAACACGAATCCCCTCAGCTGAGACCACATGTCCAAGAAAAACCACCTCTCTTAGCCAGAACTCACACTTGCTCAGCTTAGCATAAAGCTGATTCTTCAACAAAGCTTGCAAAACAACCCTCAAATGCTCTTCATGCTCCTCCTCAGTACGCGAGTACACGAGGATATCATCAATGAACACCACAACAAACTTGTCCAGGTATTCATGAAACACACGATTCATCATGTCCATGAAAGCAGCAGGAGCATTTGTCAACCCAAACGGCATCACAAGAAACTCATAATGCCCATACCTTGTCCTGAAAGCTGTCTTAGGCACATCCACATCCTTCACCTTCAACTGATAATACCCTGACCTCAAGTCAATCTTAGAGAACACAGCAGCTCCCCGAAATTGATCAAAGAGATCATCAATCCTCGGCAAAGGATACCGATTCTTGATAGTCAACTTGTTCAGCTGACGGTAATCAATGCACATTCTCATAGTGCCATCCTTCTTCTTCACAAACAAGACCGGTGCTCCCCAAGGTGACACACTCGGCCGGATAAAACCACGATCAAGCAACTCTTGCAACTGCGTCTTCAGCTCCTTCAGCTCCTTAGGTGCCATTCTATATGGAGTAATGGACACAGGAGTTGTATTCTCATACAGCTCAATTCCAAACTCCACCTCGCGGTTCGGAGGTAAACCAGGCAACTCCTCAGGAAAAATACCAGGAAACTCCTTTACAACCCTGATATCTTGCACCCTCAACTCCTTAGAGCTAGGATTCATCACAAAAGCTAGGTAAGCTTCACAACCTTGCCTCAGCATCCTGCTCGCCTCCAAAGAAGATACCACATTGGCAAGAAACTTCACATTCTCACCAACCACCACAACTTCATAATCATCCGCAAGCTTAAGCGAAACACGCTTATTCTCACAATCCACAACAGCACGATGCTCAGCAAGCCAATCCATACCAAGGATCACATCGAAACCATAGAAGGGCAACTCCATAAGATCAACATGAAAAACATGCTCTTGAACAACCAAAGGGCACCTTCTATAAAGCTTACGAGTCACAACAGTCTCACCAAAAGAACTAGTGACCCGAACACCAACATCCAAAGACTCAACAGGCAAACCAAGCAATTCAGCATGCTCACGAAGAATATATGAATGCTTAGATCCAGAATCAATCAAAGAAAGCAATGACAAGGACTGCAAAGTAAAGGTACCTGCAATCACATCTGCATCATTCCTGCCCTCTCTCTGAGCATACACCCTCGCTTGGCCTCCACCTTCAGGCTGAATAGCTACAACATGAGCTACCCCACGGCCACCTTCCTCTCTCCTCTGGAAATTACCACGGCCGCGCCCACGACCTCTCTGCGGTGCAGCAACAACAGGAGCACGCACCTGCTCACCAGCCATCCTCGGACAATCTCGCCTGATGTGGTCTGCAGAACCACAATTCCAGCACCCATTTCCACCAGCATTACCAGCTGCCACAACAGGAGCTTGTGCCACTCTATCAGCACGAGGACAATCACGTTTCAAGTGACCACGGGAACCACAGATCCAACAAGCACTAGGATCAGCTCTAGCATTGCTTCCTCTAGCAGGCACACCACCACCTCTCCTGGCTGAGGACTGATACTTCTGATCTCGTCCCCTCTTGTTCCGTCCACCTCCGGAACTATACTCAGCAGCTCGCTTGCCAGCACCCTTAGCAGACAAACTCAGGTTCATCTCAACATCCTTAGCTCGGCCCACCAACACATCAAAATCAACATACTCGGTGTCCAGCAAATACATCTTAACATCCGTCACAAGACCGTAACGAAACCTCTCGCACCTAGCCCTCTCATCAGGTATCAGCTCCGGTGCATACTGACTGAGCCGTACAAACTGTACCTCGTACTCAGCTACACTCATGCTCCCTTGGGTAAGAGACATGAATTCCCGCTTTTTCTCATCCAGATATCTCACTCCCAGATATCTTCTTTTAAACACATTCTGAAAGAATGTCCAGGTAACATCAACTTCAGCCATACCAGAAATGGTAGTCGTCCACCATGTATAAGCATCGTCCTGCAGCAAGGACACAACACAGCCCAGCTTTTGCACATCCGTGCAACTCATCTGACCCAAGATACGCTTGGTACTTTCCAGCCAAGCCTCAGAACTCTCAGCTGATAAACCTCTAAACTCAGTCCCTCCAAGACTGCGCAGACGCTCCAAAGGCAATCTGACTCCAGCATCTCCCTGATGCCCAGCTCCCTGAGCTCCAGCTACTGCTGCTCGAAAAGCACCCGCAATAGCTTGTACCAAAGCAGACATATCAGGCATAGCTTGCCCCTGACCAACCTCTGGTCCAGCAGCTCCAGCACCAGCATCAGCTGCAGCTTCAGCTCTCGCATCTCCAGCACCACCACCAGGCGGAGGAGGGGGTAACACGGCTCTACCAGTGTGCTCTTCATTCTCATTCTCATTAGGAGCCGTAGCTCTCGCATTACCTCTTAACTCTCTACGTGGTGCCATACTTTTACCATGCAATCACAACACAAATAAAACAAAATCAGGCCCAGCAAGGTAAGCAATCCAAGTATTCAAGCTCAATTTCATTTCAAAACAACATCTTTCCTTTAGCTTTTGTTTGGCAATGGGTACCCTCAACATGCAACATCAAAGCATACAACTCAACTGCATCAACATTTCAGACCACTGAACATGCTTTCAAACAACAAGCATTCATAGCATACATACTTCAATCATGCATACAAACATTCCCAATTACTCGAGAACTCAGCTCTGATACCACCAAATGTAACCCCCTTAACCCGGCCTAGACGGTTGACCCGAATTAAGAAAGTCACACGGGGAAAACCAAAGTCAACCCGAAAGTCAACCTTGATTAACGACCCTTTTTTTTCTTTTTAAAACTTGTCTAGATGCACATTAAGCCTAATGGTGATCACACAAACATCATACCAAAAGATCACAAACATCAGAGATCAAACAGGGACTCAATTGAACAATTTACAACTTTAGGGACCAAATTGTAAATTCTGATAAATTAAAGGACTTAATCCAAATTGAAGTTACCAACTTGAAATTAATCAGGTTTCATGCTTCTCTGTGAAATTTCAGCTCAAAAGGACTTCCCAAACTCACACAATTGCACAAACAAGTTTCAGGACCAAAACGCAAACAATCCAAAACACATAACTGCCGATGTCAGCCCCCAACGGTCGACCGTTCCGAAACGGGAGACAGCCCGTTCCGAAACGCGGGGCCGTTCCGAAACAGGCATAGCATGTTTCGAAACGGGGGTCTGGCAGAGGCTTTTCCGTTTCAGAACGGCCCTTCCCGTTTCGGACGCCTGGGCACGATTAAGGCACCCGTTCCGAAACGGTATGTGCTGTTCCGAAACACCCTGCCCAGATTACTCCAAAACTCAACTTTAAACATGCAATTACACAACCAGACATACTCCAAATGCTACCAAACTTTGCCAACATGCAATTCAACATATAAGGAACATATTAGCACTAACAATTCAACCAAACATCATCATATGCAAAAAGCCCCAATTCTAATGGCATGCTTCCTACAAAAGCTAGCTATTCAAACCCAAACTTCCAAAACAAGCGTATAAGGTTCCAATTCAAAAGCCAACAAACACATCAACATTTAACATACTTAGGGAGTCTCCAACACCTCCCAAAACATACACATTGGTCCCCCATTGCCAAATCACACAAAAGCTAAAATGTACTTATAAAACCTTCATACATTGAGCTTCACTTGAACTTGATTGCTTGCCCTTTCTTGCTGCCTCAAGGTGCTCTAATGCTCTGCATTATTGAATTAAGAAAACGTAGAGAGCGTAAGCAAAAGCTTAGTGAGGAATGCTCATTTAAACCATTCAATAATGCAACTTAAAACATTTACAAAACATGCTTCAAATCCACATTTGCTCATGCTCAAAACCTTACTTAAAACAAGCAAATCCATGCTTCAACATAAACATTAAAAACAAGCATCTCATGCTTCATAATATACTCAACATGTCATATTGGCTCAAGTGATTCATTTCATTTCTTAAATCAAGTTCATCAACTTCCCAAGGACTTTTAAACACCTTGGCCATGGACTTTTAAACACCATGAAGTAACACATCAAGGACTTTTAAACACCTTGATCCCAAGGACTTTTAAACACCTTGGCCATGGACTTTTAAACACCATGAAGTAACACATCAAGGACTTTCAAACACCTTGATCCCAAGGACTTTTAAACACCTTGGCCTATGGACTTTTAAACACCATAGAAAAAGATCACCTAAGGACTTTTAACCACCTTAGTGTCCACAACATGAACCATCCAAGGACTTTTAACCACCTTGATGTTCATAAGTAACAAGGCTCACTCAAGGACTTTTAACCACCTTAGTGACCTTAACATTTTTAAAACATCACTTGCCAATATACATCATTTTCATCACTTACATCACTGTTTTAAAGCATCAAACCAAGCCATATTCATCATGCATTTAAAAGCATTAAACCACATCATTTCAATGTACAAAAGCAAGGAACTCCTACCTAGAGTTACCTTCAACATATGGCTTACATCAACAGCAAAAACCATGCTAAAACATGCTTTCAAAACAGTATGTAAAACATGCAAATTATCATTTTGCAACACAAGAAAATCATGGCCACCACTAGAGAGAAATTCCGAAAACTTACACTCGAGCTTAGCAAAGTTGTTTAGACTTAAACTAAGCTCCCAAGACATTGGTTTCAAAGCCGAAAACCCAATTTCACTCACCGATTCCACTTCGCCACTTGCCGAAGCACGAATTCAAGCTTCCGGATCAACAACTCTTGGATCCAAAGATGCCTCCCCTGATCAAACACATTAAAGCAGAGGTTTAATGCATCATCAAGCATCAAAAGCTTCAATGAAAGCACTCAAACTCGCTGCTCTCATTCATACACCAATTTCGGCCACCAAACACAACCGAAATTGCATCCAAACCACTTCTAAACAAAGCCCAGCCATAAACCAGCAAAACCTAACATCCATCAACACCATATAACATCTAAAAACAACCTATAAACATCCTTATACCTCCAGCAACAACAGATCCACAAGATCACCACAAAAACATCCAAGAAACTTAAGCTAAACTTAGGAAACACAACCTATCCGGGATTGCATCAATCAAAACTCATTTCCTTATCAATTTAGAGTTCATTTAACATCAAAAACACATCTTAAATCACAGATCAATCAGATCTAACGAAAATCATGAAAAACCATCAAATCTTGCATTATAAGCCAAGATACAATTCCAAACTCTAAAGCCTTTAATTAAACATCAATCAAGAGTTGATAACTTGGGAATTTCAGTAAAGAACTGATAGTTTAGAGGAGAAGGACGTTCTTACCTCCAAACTTGTGTTTCTCCACTTTTTGGAATGAAAATCCTTGAAGAAACAAGAAGCAATTGAAGAGGTTTTGAAGATACAATGATTTGGAATCAAATGAGAGTTGAATGGAGGGATTTAGGTGAAGAAATCAGATCCAATTCTCTGGAAAAGTAGTGTTTGGTTTGAGAGAAAATGAGAGAAAGAAAATTGGAAGTTAGTTGAGAAAATTGTCAAAATGGCTTCCCTCCAATTTCAATAACCTTTAAAATCAGATTATAGACTTAAAATATCTTAGAAAAATCTGGAGAAATCATCTTTGGATTAATAGCTCCTTAAAGATTCAAAGTTTCAACTCTTTATAAAACAGTCACCAAACTTTCGAAAATTACATTTTGGTCACTAACCAAAATGTCATACTTCCAAAACCCATTTTTCAAAATTGATTTCACAGTTCACTTAATTATATTAAAAGATGATTTTAGAACATTTTTCCATATTTTTAATGCAACCCGAACTAGGCTTTCCTAATTTTACCTCTTAAGATTCGAACAGCACTTTGACCAAACCGGTCAACGCTCAAAACTTCTAAGCCCAAAACCGGGGCGTTACATGTAGTTAAAGGTTTAGGGTTTAGGGTTTAGGGTCTAGGGTTTAGGGTTTAGTATTTAGGGTTCAACCCATAATGATAACCCTATACCGTAAACCTTAAACCCTAAATTGATACTCATAAAATCAAAACCCTAAGTCACTTATTATCATAACATTAAACCCTAAACCCTAAATCCTAAACCCTAGACCCTAACACTAAACCCTAAACCTTACAAACTAATCACTCGAACTAACCTTAGTTCATTACACTACCGTAAAACCTAAATGCATAAATACTTACATACTTTAGGGCTTAGGGTTTAGGGTTTATGATTTAAGGTTTAGGTTTTAGTGTTTAATGCTTATGGTTTTATGGTTTAGGGATTAGGGTTTAGGGTTTCCAATTTTCTATATACATATATTGTAATATAACATTTAAAATTAAAAAAACATGAAACCCTAAACCCTAAACCCTAAACATTATACCCTAACCATAAGCATTATACCTTAACCATAAGCATTATACCATAAACCCTAACACTAATCCCTAACACTAAACCTTAAACATTAAAACTAAATACTCGAAGTACATTGCTTCATGGAACCCTAAACCCCAAATCAAAACCCTACAAGTTTTAAAACTGAAAATTAATTATTAAAACCCTAAACATTATACCCTAACCATAAGCATTATACATTAAGCATAAGCATTATACCCTAAACCCTAACACTAAACCCTAAACATTAAAACTAAACACTCGAAGTACATTGCTTCATGGAACCCTAAACCCCAAATCAAAACCCTACAAGTATTAAAACTAAAAATTAATTATTAAAACCCTAAACATTATACCCTAACCATAAGCATTATACATTAAGCATAAGCATTATACCCTAAACCCTAACACTAAACCCAAACATTAAAACTAAACAATCGAAGTACATTGCTTCATGGAACCCTAAACCCCAAATCAAAACCCTACAAGTATTAAAACTAAAAATTAATTATTAAAACCCTAAACATTATACCCTAACCATAAGCATTATACATTAAGCATAAGCATTATACCCTAAACCCTAACACTAAACCCAAACATTAAAACTAAACACTCGAAGTACATTGCTTCATGGAACCCTAAACCCCAAATCAAAACCCTACAAGTATTAAAACTGAAAATTAATTACTAAAACCCTAAACATTATACCCTAACCATAAGCATTATACCTTAACCATAAGCATTATACCCTAAACCCTAACACTAAACCCAAACATTAAAACTAAACACTCGAAGTACATTGCTTCATGGAACCCTAAACCCCAAATCAAAACCCTACAAGTATTAAAACTGAAAATTAATTATTAAAACCCTAAACATTATACCCTAACCATAAGCATTATACATTAAGCATAAGCATTATACCCTAAACCCTAACACTAAACCCAAACATTAAAACTAAACACTCGAAGTACATTGCTTCATGGAACCCTAAACCCCAAATCAAAACCCTACAAGTATTAAAACTAAAAATTAATTATTAAAACCCTAAACATTATACCTAACCATAAGCATTATACATTAAGCATAAGCATTATACCCTAAACCCTAACACTAAACCCAAACATTAAAACTAAACACTCGATGTACATTGCTTCATGGAACCCTAAACCCAAAATCAAAACCCTACAAGTATTAAAACTGAAAATTAATTACTAAAACCCTAAACATTATACCCTAACCATAAGCATTATACCTTAACCATAAGCATTATACCCTAAACCCTAACACTAAACCCTAAACATTAAAACTAAACACTCGAAGTACATTGCTTCATGGAACCCTAAACCCCAAATCAAAACCCTACAAGTATTAAAACTGAAAATTAATTACTAAAACCTAAAATCCTTCAACCCTAAACCTTTAAATTAAAACCCTAATTGAAGATCATAAACCTTAAACCCTATTAACATTAAATGAAAAACTCAAAACCCTTAATTTATACCCTAAATTAACATATTAACCCTAAACAAAAAACTAAATAAAATATATTAGCCATAACAAATCAGTAAACCCTTAATTTATACCCTAAATTAAAACCACAAACCCTAAATTAAAACCACAAACCCTAAACATTAAAAGTTAAAACTGAATTAAGGATGCAATTGAAAACAAATCAAAGCTTTAAGCTCAATTTCTAAACAAAAAGGGACGAAATTGAAAGAAAGCAAAGAATGATAGCTTGCGGAGCAAAACCCGAATGACCCGACTCTATGTGCGCGGATCCTCTGACCCGACTCGAGCCTATAAATACGCCCTCACCCCTCAGCCAAAATTGCTCATTTCTCCATACTGTTACTCTGCCGAAATATCGTCTCAAATTCTCTCTCATTCACAAACACCAAAATCCCAGATCTTCCTCATTTTTTTCGATCAAAATCCCAAGTTCTTCCCAAGTTCTTCCATGTTCTTCAAAAATATCCTCCCAGATCTTCTACAAACACAAATTTCTTCCTTAAACCTGTTTTTTTTCGATCAAAATCCCAAGTTCTTCCCCAGTTCTTCCCTGTTCTTCAAAAATATCCTCCCAGATCTTCTACAAACACAAATTTCTTCCTTAAACCTGTTTTTCTTTCGATCAAAATCCCAAGTTCTTCAAAAATATCCTCCCAGATCTTCTACAAACACAAATTTCTTCCTTAAACTTGTTTTTCTTCGATCAAACCCCCTACTTTTCTCAAGAACAACCTCGTGTTCTTGAGAATTTCTATCTTCAATCCTTCTAAACCCAAAACCCAAACTCATTTCTGTTTACCCTAAACCCTAACCATAGATCTGAAACCCTAAACCCTAAACCCTAAACCCTAAACCCTAAATCTAAAACCCTAACCCTAAACATCAAAAACATCCTTTCGTATTCTCATCTTACCTCTTCAGATTCTGAGATATGTTCTTCTCTGTCTTTTCATTTTCCGAGATCTGTTCGGGTAAGTTATATATTCTATTTTCTTCTATTTCATTTTTTGTTCGATTACAATTTACTTACTATTTTCCTTTTTTCCTCAGAATCGTTTCTGGCTTGTCATTCTGTTCCTGTGCGTGCGGGTGTGTTCATTAAGCTGGAAGGTTGTATATTTCCTTTTGCATGTTTCTTATGTATGTTTGTTTTTTGAGATCTGTTTTTGCATTTTATATCTGTTTGTTTCTATTAGTTTACATGTTATCTGAGATCTGATTTTGCATGTTATATCTGTTATCTGAGATCTGTATCATGTATGTTTCTGTCACTTCGTATTTATGCATGTCAGTTTCTATGGTTTTATTTTTATGCATGTATGTTTTTGTATGGTTCGTGTCTGTTTTGTTATATGTATATTTCTTTTCTGAAATCTGTTTTTGCATGTTATATCTGTTTGTTTCTATCTTTATGCATGTATGTATTTGTATGGTCCGAGTCTTTAGGGTTTCGTTGGTTTAACCTGAGTATATCGGCTGGACTACCTGACCTGCGGGGCTACTGGTGCCAAAGGGGGATTTTAAATTTTGTCCCTGTGGATAGGTGTAACAATGCCACGTACAAGGGTTAAACTGAAACCATTAGAAATTTTATTCTTTGTTTATGGATGTCTGTATATATGATTTTGTATATTTTTATGTTTGGTTCTCTGATTTGCACTCTGTTTTGTGACAGCTATGAATTCTTTCTCTTATGAGTTGGACTTTCCTGGTGAAAGAAACCTAAATGACCAAATAATACTGTCTCAAGGTAATTTATTAATCCTTGTTCACTATGATTTTTAACTTATATTTTGTATATTTCTGACTCTTTTTTTGTATGTTTTTGCTAGAAGAGGATGCGAATGATCAACTGTCTGAGACAGTTCGTACCTCCAAGAGGAAGTCTCCAGCTTCAACTGGAGGGGACATTGGGAGAAGAATATCTCCTGTTTGGGATCATTACACATTCATCAAGCTTCCGGAAGGGCTTTTTGCAGAATGTAAGTACTGCAAAAAGAAAATGTATAAAGCTGACTCTTATATTGGTACTTCTAATCCTAAACGTCATACTGAAAAATGTGATGCTTATAAGGAGTTTCTTGCTACTAATCCCAATAGTAGTTCAGAAGCTTCTTTTGATCATAAAAGATATTGTGAGTTGTTTGCTGAAGCAATTCTTTGTCATGGTTATGCTTTGAGTGTTGTTGAGCATGATAAACTTAGGGTTTTGCATAATTATTTAAATCCTAATGTGAAAGATATTTCAAGATATTCTATTACTAAGGCTTGCATGTTAAAGCATGAGATGAATAAAAATTGCTTTTTGATTCAATGCAATCTGTTGTGAGTCGTATCTGTTTTACATGTGATGGCTGGTCTGCTTGCACTTCACGTTCTTACTTTGCACTGACTGCACATTATGTTGATAATAACTGGAAACTTCAGTCTAAGATTTTAAATTTTCGTCGTTTCCCCCCTCCCCATGATGGTGAATCTATTTATAAGTTTGTTAAAAATATGTTAACTGAGTGGGGTCTTGAGAAGAGAGCTTTCACAATGACCCTTGATAACGCTTCTGTAAATGAAAGAATGGTGAGGCGTCTGAAAGATGTTTTGCATGCAATTTCTCCTCTGCCATGCAATGGTAAGTTTTTTCATATAAGGTGTGCTGCCCATATCCTGAACTTGATAGTTCAAAGGGGTTTGAAGGTAATCGACTCCTCTGTTATTAAATTGCGTGAGATTGTTAAATTTATAGATTCTTCTGATTCTAGACTTTGTTGCTTTGATTCTGCTATTAATGACTGTGGTTCTGATTTTTCTGGTAAGTTGGTCTTGGATGTTCCTACTCGATGGAACTCTACTTACCTGATGCTTTGTAGGGCACTAGAAGCTAAACATGCTATTAACTTGTTTGTTAATAGGGAAAATGGTTTGGATGTAATCTCTAATGTTGAGTGGGAAACTGCTCAATTAATTTGTGATTTCCTTGAGCCCTTCTTTGAAATTTCTACTCTGTTCTCAGGATCCAAGTATCCTACTGCTAATTTGTACTTGGCTAATGTTGTTGCCATTGAAAAACTTTTATGTGATGCTCACAATGATCCATGTGAGGGCATCTCTGCAATGGCTGGTCCTATGCTTGAATTGTATGAGAAATACTGGTCTGATCATTCAACTATTCTGTCTTTTGCTGTTTTACTTGATCCTCGGTATAAGTTACAACTTCTGAAGGAGTTGTATGGTGTCCTCTATGTTGAGGATGAGGTTGAAAGGAGGGTAAGTGTTGTTTATAATGAGTTTGTAAGTATGTATATTTATTATTCAAGATCTGCACGTACTTCTTCTAATAATTCTTTTGTCCAAAGTAACTCTACTCAAAGTTCAAGTCTGTCAAGTTCTGGTCGCCCTAGGACTTTCAAAAAATCTAATCTCTTTCAGGTCAGTTTATCTTTTCTCTTCTGTTTTTATAGTTAATTTTTTTTTCATTTACAGTTTACTAATTTTGTTTATTTAATGCAGAACTTTGATGCCAATTTGGCAGCTTCTAGGAGTGGTAAGTCCGATGTTGACTCCTACATTTCTTTTCCCCTTCTCCCTCGCACATCAGATGCTGAGTTCGATATTTTAGAGTATTGGAAAACACAATCTGTGTCTTTTCCAATACTTTCACTCATGGCTAGAGATGTGTTAGCCATTCCAATCACCTATGTAGCTTCTGAATCATCATTTAGTATGGGAGGTCGAATTTTGAACAAGTTGAGGGCTAGGCTTTTGCCTAAAAATGTAGAAGTATTTGTAACAACCAGAAATTGGTTGTATGGTTTTGAGCCTGAGGAAAGGGATGAAGAATTTCTTGCTGTTGGGAAAGATGCCTCAGTCTCTGATGTGTCTGTTGAAGATCCACTTCAAGGTTAAGGTATAATCCTTTTTCTGTTTTTTCAATTCTTGTTTTATTTTTATATTTAGTTACTGACTTTGTTTTGTTTTGCAGGAAACACTTAAATGTAGAAGTATCTTATGTGTATGCTGCTTCTGATGTTAAGTGAGGTATTTCCCTTAACTGTGTTTTTGTAAATTCTTGTTTTATTTTTCAATATAGTTTCTGACTTGAATCTGTTTTGCAGGAAACACTTTAGAGCTCAGGAGTCAACTATGTTGCTTCTGATTATTATGTGAGGTATTTTCCTTCACTGTTTTTTAGTTGACTTAGTGATGCTGTTGTTATTTGGTTTTGCTGAGTGCTCCTCTTTAAGTGAGGTATTCCCTTGACTGTTTCTTTAATTTACTTAGTTAAGCTGTTGTTATTTGGTTTTGCTGATTGCTCCTGTTTAAGTAGGTATTCCCTTGACTGTTTCTTTTATTTGACTTGGTGATTATGTTCATGTTATTTGATTTTGCTGAATGATCCTGTTTAAGTTATGTATTTTCTTTGACTGTTTTTTAAGTTGTCTTAGTGATTCTGTTGTTCTTTAATATACTTAGTTAAGCTGTTGTTATTTGGTTTTGCTGATTGCTCCTGTTTAAGTAGGTATTCCCTTGACTGTTTCTTTAATTTGACTTAGTGATTCTGTTCATGTTATTTGTTTTTGCTTAATGATCCTGTTTTAGTGAGGTATTACCTTGACTGCTTCTTTAAGTAACTTAGTGATTCTGTTGTTATTTGGTTTTGCTGAATGCTTATGTTTAAGTTATGTATTTTCTTTCACTGTTTTTTAATTGTCTTACTGATTATATTTATTTTCTTGCTTCTTAGCTGAATGCTGCTGCTATTTGTGAGTTGGAGATGCTGTTTGCTGCTGCTGTTAATGGCTTGGTGTTGGTGCTGGTTACTGGTAGCTTGATACAAGGGTGTTGTTGAAGAAATCAACTTTCCTCGTTCATTCACGGATCTAGGATAATAGCACGTATTTTCTCTGCAATAGAAACAAACATAGATTTTTATATAGATGTCAAAAATAAAGAAAAGTAAGAAAATAATTCAGAAATGAGGAAAAGAAGAAAATTGCTGAAATAATTTAAGGATGAAGATGATATCTTCAAACATTCAACAATAGCAGCAACGTTCTTGGTCTTGACACGATGAACTCGAAAGAACCTGCATAATCTGTTATGCAAACCCGAATCGAATCTGTTCTTCGTAATCGATAGGTGAACAAATTCCAAGGAAGAACTCGAACAATCTGTTGAACAAACCCGAACCTTATCTTGAATTTATTCGAATAAAGTACTTGGACCCGTCAATTATCTAACAATTGGGAACCCGAAGTATCAAGGAAAATAGTTCTAAAAAGAACTAAAATTGAGATATAATCTCACAAAGTTTTTATTCATCAAATGTCTTGTGTTTTGTTCAAATGAACATGCATTACATATTTATAGTAGATGAAAATAAAAAAAATAATAATAAAAAAAACACTAAATTCAGCATGGGCGGCATCTTGATCCCATTTCCAGCCGTGTATTTGGAATTTGGTGCCTTTGAATTTCAAAAGAAATTGGCACATGTTAATTGTACTTGGATGTTTTGTTTGAAATTCAAAGTTGAACCAAATATATCACATTTCCAGCCGTGTATTTGGACTTTTGAGGGAGGGGAGAATTGTGCTTGGCTGCTTTTTGATTTGGAGATTCAAATTGCTGCATGAAATTCAAATGCCATGGCTGCTCTAAATTCCACGTGCAAGGGCTGCAAACATATATAAAAAAACATTATAAAAACATTATTAGAAATGCCATGGCTGCACAGTCCTTAAGAGATATACGTATTCTAATATACTTAATAAATTATAAAACCTAACCATGTCACATATCAATATGAAACATATTAAAAGGCTTACTATCTAAAACACAAACATTATCAAATGATTCTGAAATGTTAGCACAAGTAAGGAAAAGAGCTTCCCTGAAACGTAGCGCCCTAGATCGCGTAATTGGTCCTAACGGTAAGACTTCCGGATCAGCATCAAATGTAGGTGAAGATGTGCTCACATCATCCCCCCCTTCTTGAAAAGGATTTGTCCTCAAATCTGTAGAATCATAATGGTTTAAGTCAGAAACATTAAATGTGGCACTTACATTGTATTCTCCGGGTAGATCTAACTTGTAGGCATTGTCATTCACTTTCTCCAACACCTGAAAAGGACCATCTCCTCGCGGTAACAGCTTGGACCGCCTTTGGGCTGGAAATCTTTCCTTTCGAAAATGAACCCAAACCCAGTCTCCAACTTTGAAGGTGACTCGCTTTCTTCCCTTGTTTGCTTGCTTTTCATATTGCTGAGTCCTTCGCTCAAGATTCTCCTTCACTTGCTGATGCAACTTCTTGACATATTCTGCTTTCGCTTGACCGTCCCTGTTCGTCATCTGTTCTTGTGGCAGAGGTAACAAATCTAGAGGCGTAATGGGGTTAAAACCATAAACAACCTCAAATGGTGACATCTTAGTAGCAGAATGAATGGCATGATTATATGCAAATTCAACATGTGGCAAACAATCCTCCCAAGTTCTAATGTTCTTTTTAATGATGGAACAAAGTAAAGTAGATAAAACACGATTAACAACCTCAGTTTGTCCATCAGTTTGGGGATGGCAAGTAGTAGAAAACATAAGTTTCGTACCTAGTTTGCTCCAAAGAGTCCTCCAGAAGTGACTCAAAAACTTTACATCCCTGTCAGAAACAATTGATCTAGGAATACCATGCAAACGAACAATTTCTCTAAAGAACAAGTTAGCCACATTAACAGCATCATCAGTCTTATGGCATGCAATGAAATGTGCCATCTTAGAGAACCTATCAACCACAACAAATACACTATCTCTACCATTTCTAGTTCGAGGCAATCCCAAAACAAAATCCATCGAAATATCAGTCCAAGGGGAATCAGGAATAGGTAGAGGTAAGTACATACCATGTGGTGAAACATTCGACTTTGCCTTCCTACATGTCACACAACGTTCACAATACCTTTCAACGTCCCTGCGCATCTTTGGCCAAAACAGATGCTCTTTTAATGTATGTAACGTTTTAGTGACACCAAAATGGCCCATTAATCCACCTTCATGTGCCTCACGAATCAGAATTTCACGCATCGAACCCTGTGGAATGCAAATCCTGTTTTCCTTGAAAAGATAGCCATCATGCCTGTAAAACTTTCCATCTGCACCTTTCGAACAAGCATTAAACTTATCTCTAAAATCAAGATCATCAGGGTATAAATCACGAATATATGCAAAACCAATCAGATGTGAATCAAGATAACTCAAAAGTGCATACCTACGTGATAATGCATCAGCAACGACATTTTCTTTCCCTTTCTTGTAATGAATAACATAAGGAAAAGATTCTAAGAATTCAACCCACTTAGCATGTCGTTTATTCAATTTATGCTGACCTGTGATGTAACGTAAAGCCTCATGGTCGGTGTGGATCACAAACTCCTTAGGCAACAAATAATGCTGCCATGTCTCCAATGACCGAATCAGTGCATACATCTCTTTATCATAAACTGGATAATTTAATGTAGCACCACTCAATTTCTCGCTAAAGTAAGCAACGGGTTTCTTTTCCTGCATCAAAACAGCACCTATACCAATTCCAGAAGCATCACATTCGATTTCAAACATTTTATCAAAATTAGGTAATGCTAACACAGGTGCTCTAGTCAAACAATCTTTAATTTTCAAAAAGGCATCTTCTTGTTCCTTACCCCAAGAGAAGCTAGAGTTCTTCTTAATAATACCAGTTAAGGGGGCGGTAATGGAACAAAAATTAGGAACAAACCGTTGATAAAAACTCGCTAAACCATGAAACGATCTAACTTGAGTAATCGAAGTCGGTCGTGGCCATTCCTGAATTGCCTTTATCTTCTCAGGATCAACTTCAACTCCCTGAGAACTAACAATGTAACCAAGGAATGTGAGTTTGTTAGTACAAAATACACACTTCTCCATGTTACCAAACAATCTTTCTTCTCGTAAAACCTGCAAAATAGCTTGTAAATGTCCTACATGATCCTGTAAAGACTTGCTATAGATCAAGATATCATCAAAGTATACAACACAGAATTTACCAATGAATGGTCGCAGAACATGATTCATCAAACGCATAAAAGTACTAGGTGCATTAGTTAAACCAAAAGGCATTACTAACCATTCGTACAAACCTAGCTTTGTCTTGAAGGCTGTTTTCCACTCATCGCCTTCTCGCATGCGGATCTGATGATAGCCGCTCCTTAAGTCAATTTTGGAGAAGATGACGGCTCCGCAAAGCTCGTCCAACATGTCATCAAGTCTTGGAATGGGATGACGATACTTAATTGTGATCTGGTTCACAGCTCGACAATCTACGCACATCCTCCAAGAACCATCTTTCTTCGGTACTAACAGCACCGGAACAGCACACGGACTTAAGCTCTCTCGAATGTAACCCTTGTCCATCAACTCAGTAACTTGGCGTTGAAGCTCTTTAGTCTCTTCAGGGTTGGTTCGATAAGCTGGCCTGTTCGGAATAGTAGCACCTGGAATGAAATCAATCTGGTGCTCTATGCCACGAAGAGGGGGCAATCCCTTCGGTGTTTCAGCTGGAAACACGTCCTCAAACTCCTGCAAAAGTGTCAAAATCGGTGAAGGTAGATCAGTAGGAAAATCTGTCAATAAACAATAATCTTTAAACATCAAAATAAGAACAGATTGTTGAGAGGAAAGACATTTCCTGATTTCACTACTGCTCGCATACACGGACATCTTCTTCTTCTCTTTTGCAGTCTCTTTACTCTTTTTCAAGCTTGCCTGATCTTCAAACACTTGACTCGGTGTCAAAGGAGCCAAAGTGATCTTCTTACCTGCATGCATAAAAGAGTAACGGTTTGTATAACCATCATGCATTACCTTCTTGTCATATTGCCAAGGGCGTCCCAAAAGAAGGTGAGTAGCATCCATCGTCACAACATCACAAAGTACATCGTCCTTGTAGTTTCCAATTGAAAATGGTACAATAGCCTGTCTGGTCACTTTAAGCTCGCCACCATCATTCAACCATTGTAACTTATATGGATGAGGATGCTTTGTCGTCTTCAGACCTAACTTGTCAACCATCACTGAACTGGCAACATTAGTACAACTACCGCTATCAATAATCACAACACATACCTTGTCTTGCACCTTGCATCGTGTGTGAAAGATATTCTCGCGCTGTAGATCATCTGGTACCTGTTGCACATTCAGACTTCTTTTAATAACCAAAAGTTCCATTACCTTACCAGATTCAGGAACCTCTAGGTCGGTCTCGTCTTCCTCTTCAGTAAGGACATCATGCACTTCCTCCTCGGAATCTGATTCTATCTCACCATCATCTCGCATCAACATAACCCTCCGGTTAGGGCATTGACTAGCAACATGTCCTCTTCCAAGGCACTTGAAACACTGGATATCTCGCGATTGTTCTTTTACCACCACTTGCTGTTTGCCACGCCCATTATCAGCAACGGGAGGCTTTGGTGTGCTGGATTCGCCTTGCTCTCGAATCCGAAGTGGTTGTTGTGGTGCTTGCTTCCTGGAATTGTTAGGAGTGTAAAATGGATTTGAAAAGGATTTAAAAGAAGGGTTACCTCGATTTGAAGGCTTCCTGCGCTGCTGTCGTTCAATCTTTATTGCCATCTGCACCATGTCATCAACCTCGACATAATGCTGTAACTCAACAGCGTTGGCAATCTCGATGTTCAACCCTGCTAGAAAACGTGCCATGGTAGCTTCTCGATCTTCCTCGATATTTGCACGCATCATAGCCATTTCCATATCCTTGAAATAATCCTCAACGCTCCTATTTCCCTGTTTCAAATTTTGCAACTTTTGAAACAAATCACGATGATAGTGAATAGGAACAAACCTTTTACGCATTAGTCGCTTCATCTCGATCCATGTTGCAACTGGATCATCACCAGTACGTCTACGACTAAATAGTAACTGGTCCCACCATATCAAGGCATAATCAACAAACTCTGTTGCTACTAATCGAACCTTCTTTTGATCCGAATAATTATAACACTCAAAAATGTGCTCCACTTTGCTTTCCCAAGCCAAGTATGCATCAGGATCTGAGCGTCCCTGAAAAGAAGGAATAGCAATCTTAATGTTAGTCAAATTATCGTCTACCTGTTGCACACGTCCTTGTCTAGGAATATGCTGCCTCGGTGACCGTTCGTCTTCATTTTCGTTCAATACATCGTTAACAGAGTTGGATCCTCCGTCAAACCTATCCATCCTCGACTGTAATGGCTCTAAGGCGGTAGCCACTACTCGTTGCATCATTCTCTCTAAGGCTTGCATTTGAGGAATCAGTGGACCCTGTTCAACCGTGTGGTCGTCGGAACCTGACATAATTAACAAAAAAAAAAAAAACAAACAAACTGGTTAAAGGTTAAAAAAAAAAAAGTCCTCACCAATCACACAACAAAAATCTTTACTAGTCACTCCAAAGAATTTGCACTCAAGAAAATAAGGAATTAACACTCAGCACTCGTGTTTCACTCGGGAGAATACTTGAATGGCTCTTTTTGTCTCCCCTTCTGTTCTCACACGCTCTGTTTGCCTTTTCCCTCGATCTCTCGTATTTAGTTCTTTAAAGGAACTGATTCCGATGTTCAGATTCTTCAAGTGTTATCAAATTAAAATAACGGGTAACAGGTGAATATTGTTAGAACAAAGATAAGGGTTAGGAGAGAAAAAAAATAAAAAAAAAATTGAAAGTTGAGAATTTGGGCAAAAAATAAAAAAAATAAAAAAAAATAACAATATGAAATGAAAGAAAGGATGCTAAAAGAACAAGAATTTAGCAACTTACGCAGTAGAAATACTTACCACCATCCTATCTCCGGAATAAACAAGAAAAGTTGATTTCGGGTGATTACAAAGCATTTCAAGGTAAGATAGATACATTCTTCAACATATCCAAGCTTTTCAACAATGTTATTTTTTTTTCTACACAACTCATCACTCTTTTTTTTTTTGAATTTTCGTATATATATATATATAATTCTAATTTATTTTTTTTTGACTTTTTTTTTGTCTTTTGGATAGATATATATATATTTTTTTGTCTGGTAGTGCAGAAGGTGCTAGAATCCGACCAAAGCTCTGATTACCATATGATACAAGGGTGTTGTTGAAGAAATCAACTTTCCTCGTTCATTCACGGATCTAGGATAATAGCACGTATTTTCTCTGCAATAGAAACAAACATAGATTTTTATATAGATGTCAAAAATAAAGAAAAGTAAGAAAATAATTCAGAAATGAGGAAAAGAAGAAAATTGCTGAAATAATTTAAGGATGAAGATGATATCTTCAAACATTCAACAATAGCAGCAACGTTCTTGGTCTTGACACGATGAACTCGAAAGAACCTGCATAATCTGTTATGCAAACCCGAATCGAATCTGTTCTTCGTAATCGATAGGTGAACAAATTCCAAGGAAGAACTCGAACAATCTGTTGAACAAACCCGAACCTTATCTTGAATTTATTCGAATAAAGTACTTGGACCCGTCAATTATCTAACAATTGGGAACCCGAAGTATCAAGGAAAATAGTTCTAAAAAGAACTAAAATTGAGATATAATCTCACAAAGTTTTTATTCATCAAATGTCTTGTGTTTTGTTCAAATGAACATGCATTACATATTTATAGTAGATGAAAATAAAAAAAATAATAATAAAAAAAACACTAAATTCAGCATGGGCGGCATCTTGATCCCATTTCCAGCCGTGTATTTGGAATTTGGTGTCTTTGAATTTCAAAAGAAATTGGCACATGTTAATTGTACTTGGATGTTTTGTTTGAAATTCAAAGTTGAACCAAATATATCACATTTCCAGCCGTGTATTTGGACTTTTGAGGGAGGGGAGAATTGTGCTTGGCTGCTTTTTGATTTGGAGATTCAAATTGCTGCATGAAATTCAAATGCCATGGCTGCTCTAAATTCCACGTGCAAGGGCTGCAAACATATATAAAAAAACATTATAAAAACATTATTAGAAATGCCATGGCTGCACAGTCCTTAAGAGATATACGTATTCTAATATACTTAATAAATTATAAAACCTAACCATGTCACATATCAATATGAAACATATTAAAAGGCTTACTATCTAAAACACAAACATTATCAAATGATTCTGAAATGTTAGCACAAGTAAGGAAAAGAGCTTCCCTGAAACGTAGCGCCCTAGATCGCGTAATTGGTCCTAACGGTAAGACTTCCGGATCAGCATCAAATGTAGGTGAAGATGTGCTCACATCATAGCTTGTTGTTCCTCTCTTAGTGTTGCCCATAATTATGTTGGTTTCTTACCAGTTACCCATAATTAACTGTTGGTAGCACATAGATGAGGTTGCCCGATGAAGAATTATCTGGTAGCAAAGTGCTTTTAGCTTTGCTATAAGATCTGAGGGCTAATTTTATTACAAACTTGTATTTTGTGACATTCAGTTTGTAAAATTATAAGTGTAAACTTTTATCTTGTATTTTTTTACATTCTGTATTGATATTTTTTTAAGTAATAAAGTATTCATAATCTGGAATTCAAATAATTTTTATTTTATATCTGTTTTATATCTTAACTTAATTCTAAATTTTGTAAATTAAGACAACAATTACTTAATTTGTTCTAATTAAGTAAAATTGTATATTCTAAAACTTTATCGATTTTGAACTGTAAAAGTTGGAAGACTTACAATTTTTATAACTTGAATCTGTTGACTTTCAATTTTTTTATAATTTCTAAATTTACTTGGTCGTTTTTCAATTATAAATGTTAAACATAAGTTATAATTTCACTAAGTTTGTAAAACTTAAATAATCTGTTAAGTGTTAACTGTTAAGTATAAATAAATAAAATTGTAGACTTATAAAATTGTAGACTTATAAATTTTTTAACTACAAATGCTATTATAACTTTAGTAAATTTTATGAACTACAAATAAGTTTACAATTGTTATTTAATTTTTTATAATTTATAAGTTTACAATTTTATTCAAGTTAATGAATAAACTTTAAAATTAGAAACAACTCTTATAAACTTTAGTACTTAATATATATATATATATATATATATATATATATATGTATGCGCGTATATACATCACCTATATCAATATATGTAAGTGTATATGTATATACATTATATATGTATATGGTATATCAACTTTTTTAAATTTTTTAATTCATCATGTCATAAGTTTCGGGTTAATTTCAGCTCAGGTCAAGAACAGGTCGGGTCACTTAACAGGTCGGGTTTAAAAGCAGGTCGGGTCCATTTCAGTCGGGTCCATTTCAGGTCGGGTCCATTTCAGGTCGGGTCCATTTTCAGGTCGGGTCTATTTCAGGTCGGGTCCATTTCAGGTCGGGTAAAATCGGATATCGAGTCAATTCAGTCGGGTAATTTCGGTTATTTGCCAGGTCGGCTTCGGGTTCGGGTTCTTTTCAGTCGGACGCAGGTCGGGTTTCAGGTCCAAATTAACAGGTCCAATTCGGGTTCGGGTCGTTTTCAGTCGGACGCAGATCGGGTTCGGTTGCTACAGTAACAGGTCAAATTCGGGTTCGGATCAACAACAGTCGGTTGCAGATCGGGTTCGGGTCAACAAAAACTCGGGTCAAATCAAGTTCTGACTCGGGTAGGTTTCAGTCAGGTTACCAGGTTCTGACTTGTTTTTACATCCCTAGTCATTTTAAAACTTTAACTAAAGATTGATGGTCAACCAGATAGTTTACCCAAAAAAAAATAGGGCGAAAAAGCAAGTAAAAGCCTAAAGTTAGGTGACTACCATCAATGAATTGGATTGGAACCACACTTTGAAAATTATCTTCTTCATTCTCTATATAGACATGTAGGGTTTCCCACGAAATGATAGAGAATGCAGTGGAAGGGTGAGTTTTAAAAGCAGGCTACCATTGCACTAAACAGAGAGTTAATTGCATCAAACATTTTTAAATTATAATTCTCATTAAATTGGTCTCTAAATATTTTAACATTCTAATTTTATCTTCGAACTACGACACTCATTCTAAATTAGTTTGCAAATTTTTATCCAAAAATTGTCGCTATATACAACATTTATTATCCACAAATTGTCACATCATTAGACACTAAACATCAATGTTTACATGGATGTTATTTTGTTTTACAATTTTATCAACATTGGATGTGATTAAAATATACCGATAATCTAGAATGCAATTAGACTATTTAAAAGTTTATGGATTAATTTAAAATGAGGGTAGTATTTTTGGTATAAAATTAGAATGATCAAAAGTTTAGATATCGGTTTAAAATGAAAGTAATAGTTTGAAGAAGAAATTTAAACACTCAAAAGTGTAGAAATTATTTTAGGATGAAAGTCATAATTTAAAGATATTTGAAACAATTAACTCATAAATATAATATGTCTCTATATATAATCACAGAAAATTCAATAAAACTGTTTTTTTTATTACGAATTTAACAAATATTATAGAATCTCAAGAAATAAGAAAAATCATAGATAGACTAATAAGTAATATCCACTGACGTTACGACGGGGGGTGATCACTAATCAGCCTGAACGTTTTTGTCAAAAAAGTGGGGAGTAATTAGGCGAATGCTAATAAATAATTAAATAGGTCCGTGACATGACATCTATAGCATAGCTAGGTAACCGAAAGGGAAGAAAAAGCCAAAAGCTTGAGATTTTGGTGTAATGGCGTTCAAATATAAAAGGCTAGTCACTCATTTCCAAATTACACAAATTTATTTTCGTCCTTTTAAATTTTTATAAGTTCATCTCATAACATAAAGTATTACATCGGTCATAGTATCGGTTTTATATCCAAAAAGGGTTTGGCCATTAGTCACCGTAGAGATATAGGAAGGAAGTTCTGCGTTTATGTTTAATGACAAAAGTCTTTATTCCCATGAAATGCTTTTGAACTAATTAATTTATGCAAATATTGCTTTAATGAAAGTGGGCCTTGTTTTATAATGCAAACCATATGATTCTCAAGGTGTGAAACAATCATTTTTTTTCATTATATATTCCAAGTCTTTGATATTCTAGACCACTAACGACATTTGGTGGGTTTATACTCGATTATTTTTAACTTGTTTTGCCGAGCTTAAAAGCATCGATTCCACCCAAGTTAATTTTGATGATGTTTGGGAAAAGGTTTCACCATGGATATAATCTGTCATACGCCCATACCTTGAAATCATGCATGATCCCCCACTTTTTAGAACAGTTAAATTCACACAAATGTTTCATGCTACATTGAATGATCGTACGTTTGTCTTTCACTATTTGCTAATTGCTACCGATGAGACCATTGCCTGCTACAAAAATCATTGGGACAGAAAATGTCGGTACTAAGAAACTCCTTTCCCCCCGCCATTACTGATGGTTTGAAGAGAGTGTGGGGAAATTTCAGGAAAACTGATCGTTTAAGGTTTCATTAAAAAGGAGTTTCTCAATTTGAACATGCAAAATTAAGTAGTACATGAACCGCAATCTGACTGCTTTATCATTGCAGCTAGAAGTTTGGAAAGAAATATAAACTCAGTTGTCTTGGGCTTTGGACAAAGATTGAAAACAGGCTCAATCACAAGTACCCATTGGTCTGATCTGTATATCAAATCTTCAGTCGCCCAGTAAAGCTTGGATAAATGATTATAAACTGCTACACTCATCCAGGCCACTGAGCCCATGCCCTTTTTTGGATTAAGTTTGACCCTGTAATTACTCGGGTTATGTTTTGTTGTACAAATTAAGTTTTGGATAATTTTGGTTCACATTAAGGGCCTGTTTTTGGCTGCGTTTCGCAACCAAAAATCATTTTTTTAAGTGCTTTTAGTTAAAACAAGCTGTTTTTGGTTGCTTTTAAAACTAGCTTTTCCACCCAAACCAAGAAGCTGGATTTTATAGCTTCTTGGGTGGAAAAGCTAGTTTGAAAATAAAATTACCTTTTTACCCTTATTATTTAATTATAATTTATTGTTAAAATAATGTTTATGCATATATAATTGTAAAATAATATATATTTTATAATATTTATACTGAAAATAAAATTGTTTTATTTGTACTTTATTTTATATTTATTATTAATGTGTAAGTGGTATGCTCGTATATAATCTAGAATGTAGTTTATATTTTCAAATTAAATTTTATAAAAAAATAATTTTTTTATTATAATTGAAATTGATTTACTTTTACTTTTCAATATCATGTCTAAAATAGACATTTTATCTACTCAAAATCACTTTTTGACTTCAATGACAAACACTAAATCTTGACATACTCCTTTACATATAGAACTTATCAAAAACATTCAGTAAAATCTGATCAAGATCTGTCTGAAATCAATTAAAACGGTCTCAAGAGGTAATTTTTACCGGCAACTACAACTTAAGAATTAGGTTGGGAAGACAAACTTCAGCATTATTATACAATTTTGTTCGCAAGGAATTTTCATATGTACTCCTTAACTAGAAACAAATCATTATGGTGTGCATTTGTTCATTGTTTTTTAATTAAAATTAAAATGACCTCTCCAATAACTTCATCTAAACTCTTTTAAGATTCAAAATTTAGACATTGACGCAAAAATTTTAAAAAATAACAATGGAAATTCAATTAGCTCATCTGGATTTTGCATTGCAAGTGTTCATGCCCAGACAACTTATGTAAATAGTAAAATCTTTGCTTTATTTGACAATTAACGGATAGCTTATAGTGGATTATATTAGCTCATAGGGGCGGTTGCACCATGGTGTATGGTGGGTCAAGTAACCCACCATTAAAAAATAGAATAAATTGCTTTGGAAATCACTAAAATTTTAAGGTATTTTCACTTTGGTCACTAAAATCGAAAATCCTTCACTATAGTCTTTAAACTTTTAATTTACATTCATTATGGTCATTGCTGTAGTGTTGTTAACCCAATTAAGAAATGCTGATGCAACACATTAAAATATTCTTCCCAAAAAGAACCCTAATTTTTTAAAGTTACAACTATTGCAAAGGTCATAATTTCGATTAACGGGACAGTCGTCAATCAATCTCAACGGTGGAAAAAATTAGTTTTGTCAGAAGTTTGACATAGTTTAGTTTCAAGTTGATATGATGGTTGACATCGGTGATTCAAAACTAAAAATCTCAATTGAAATTAAAATTTACTTTCACTATAATAAGTTTTTCTACTCTCTATAATACAATTACATCAATGAAAAATAGTTATGCTCTCTCAAACATATTTGCATGGATTAGTACTTTAATATCAATATGTCTTTGACTATAAATCATGTTTGCTTACCCAACAATTATCAATAATTAACATATTATTACAACAATGTAAATTGATTCTAAAATATTACATTAATTGGTGAACTACCAAGTTTAAATTTCTTGATTTGGCCCTGTTAGCTGATAGCGGATAGCTAATAGCATTAGCCGATTTAACTAGCGGATTGCATTAGCTGGTTGTTTAAAAGTGTTTGGTAAAATTAACTGATAGTTGTTTGATTATTTGTGTAACCCCCTCGTCCCGGTCTGGCCGGATGACCGGTCCGAGTAAGCTACACGGGGAAAACCGAGTGAAAACTCCCTAAGAAACTTCCCCTCGGTTAGCAACCCTATTTTTTTTACATTTTAAATCTTGTCTAGATGAGTATTTAATCCTATGTGATCATACAGCGGAACAACATTCAGGAGGCAAACAAACGAACTCAGCCCAACATCTTACAGCCCAATTTTAAGCTTTAACTACAGGCGGTATCGATACCCTTAAGGGGTGTATCGATACCCCTTGACTAGGTTTAAGCTTTAACTGCAGGCGGTATCGATACCCTTAAGGGGTGTATCGATACCCCCTTGACTAAGTCAACTGGTCAAAGTCAACCCGTAGAGACCGTATCGATACACCCAAGGAGTGTATCGATACCCTCCCCAACGGTTGACTTCCCACGGTCAACGCTAAGATGACGGTATCGATACACCAGAGGCCGGTATCGATACCGAAATGGACAGTAGCTCCAGTGACCAAAATGGTATCGATACACCCCTCAAGTGTATCGATACACGAGGCCTGAAACAAGAAGGTGGTATCGATACCGTACCAACCGTATCGATACCCCTGCTACGAACTTGCAGGTTTGAGCTGATTTAAGGCACAAGGAGGCCCTTAAATCCCTCTAAGACTTCGACCAACACACTAACATCAAACCTAAGGCAAACCAACCATAAAAGCATGCTTTCACAAGAAGCCAAAGGGCGCAAATCAACACAAGGTGATGCACAACACATACAAGCAACTTAGCATTCAAACTTGAACAAGGCATCCATACTTGGCATTCCAACAATAGGCAATTTAGCATTCAAGGTCACACATGGTGCTCAAAGGCCTTAAAAGGCACAAGATAACACAAAAGAGGTTTGCACCATAACAAGGCAACCTAAACATCTAAAGTGTAACCCCCTAAACCCGGCCCAGAAGAAATGAGCTGAATCTAGGAAGTAGCGATTGAAAACTTATCCCTCAAGATACAATTTAGGTTAAAATATTTTATAATTCAAAAGAATCGATTAAATAAGTAAACTCAATAAATATTCCGATTAAAGTAAAACTCAATCTTTTAAACGATGTTCCGATAATTAATTAAAATCTCTGAAAATAATTTCGTAAATGCATGCATCCAATAAATCCCAAGTTATAAACAGTCTCAATGTCCATGTTACACAAATATCTCAAACAATGTTAAAACACAAATCCAAGATAGTCAAAAGAGTTCATACTGAATGTTAATTTATCTGAACAAATAAGAGATGCTCCAAGTACCGATCGCCTAAAAAGTCTGAGATATCTGAAAAGTAAAAACTAAAGGGTGTAAGCTAAAGAGCTTAGTGTGTCTCTAAAGTGCAACCGAAAACAAAACAAAATAAAACAATATTTTATTTTCTGATAAAGACTTTTCTGAAAACACAACAAAACTGAATCATGATGATATGATGTCTGATGCACATGAATCATAGTACCCATCTCCGATACACCGAAAAGTAAGGTTCCCCAGAACCTACTTTCTCCATCGTCACCATCCGAAGTGGAACTCAGCCCAAAGGGTGGAACCACTGATCCGAAGCGGAATTCAGCCCGAAGGGTGAAACCACTGATCCGAAGCGGAATTCAGCCCGAAGGATGAAACCACTGAACTTCCCCGAACAAATCTCAACCGTATACCCACAATGATATGATGCAGAATTTAAAATCCGAGTCTGATCCGAAACTTGAATTATGAAATTTCAAGTTGCACAATACTATAAATCCGATGTTTTACAGTTCTGAAAATCCGATATTTCACTTAAATCACAGTATGACATGTTATGCATGATGTCTGAAAACATTCACCCAATCACAATAGAGTATGCACACAAAATGTACAAAACATTTACTTATATTAATACCAGAAAAGCACAGAAAGAAACACACAAGTTTATAAAACAGGAAGAGACACACCTTTAAGCAACATAAGCTCTAATGCCGAGAAAAGCGCATCTCACGCTCAGATCTAGCTGAATCAGGACCTACGAAGGTATGAATACTATATTAATATTTATTACTAACACTAAGCCACAGACTAAAACACTGAAAACCGAACTGAAGATATACTCACGTGAAGATCTCGAAGAACGTACACGATCGATCTGAACAACTGGAGGTAACTCGACGACCTCGAAGACGTTATCACCTGAACACAAGAATATTCCGAATCAGATTCTAAAATCCACAACTTAATAGATTTTAGGAATAAATTACTGAAATTGGAAAAACAGAGCTTTCAGATTTGAATTTGACAAAACAGGCAGCGGATACGGACTCAGGACGTCGAAAAAGGTCAAGGTGAACGTTTTTTGAAAAAGTCAACTCTTGGTCAACTCTGGTCAAAGTCAAAGTCAACAGGTCAAAGTCAACTCTAACGGTCAAAGGTCAAATCTGGTCAACTTTCGGTCAACTGTTCAAGAGTTGAAGGTCAAACTGGTCAACTAGTCAATGGTCCAAGGTCAAAAGTCAACAGGTCAACTAGTCAAACACAGTCAACGGTTCGGTCAAAACAGTTCGATCCACAAGAGTAGTTCGGTTCACAACTTAATTCGGTTCGGCCCAATAAACATATAGGTCTGGTTCACAAACTGGTTTGGTTTGTTTCAAACCACATGGGCTTACATTCAAAATTGGGCTCCACTAATACACACACATGGGCCCCCCGATTTGGGCTCAACCCACCTCATCACACAACCCATTCATCACACAGGAGCAACCCAACTCCTTAACCCTTGCATCAGATATGGGGGCTAGGGTTTTCAGCAACCAAAAGGTGGTGGCAGCACAATACAACGACAGCGGCACAGACTCAAAACGGCGGCAGCAAAAGACCGACGGCAGCGACGGCACAACCAAACCACGACGGTGGCAGATCCAGACGAGCACGGAGACGCAACCCTTATCAACACGCAAGGCGGCGGTACGAAACTGAACACGATCGAAGCGTCAAACGACAGCGGCAACAAAAACGAAAGACGGTGGCAGCGGCTCGTCACGGTGAACTTACGGCGGCAAAGATCATCAAGAATAATGGCAGCCCCCCAAACCGACGAACAAAGATGTGGTTGCACAACTCGTCGGAGATGACACGACGACGGCAGAAGACAAACGAAAACGGCACGGATACGAACAACGATCGTATGAAACGACGAGGATATCGCCAACCACTACAACGGAGGAGGATGACGACAACGGTGGCGTAAAGGGGAGCCGAACGGTTTTATACCGTTTCCGAGCAACCGGCCGGTGACGAAAGTTGATGGTTGGGTGGGTTTGGGTCGCGAAGGGAGGGCGAGCACACTGGTGGTCTCAGATCGGCGATTGGACAACGAGAGGGGCTTGGCCGACGCTTCGTCGGAGATGGGTGAAAAAGATGATACCGGGAGAGGGAGAGAGTAGAGAGAGAGCGGCTGCCAACAACTAAAATCTGATAGGGTTTTCATATGAGCTATAATTGGGTACAAATACCCTATCAAAAGGGCAAATCACAAGTATGGTCACTTAACACTTTTAGGGTTTGCAAAACAAAAAGACAACTTTACCAACTTTCCAAAACGACCCCAAATTTCTGAATTAAGCCATAGAATTCTGATTTTGTTCAATTAAACACCTTAATCAAATTAGGATTTCAACTATAAAATCCCCAAATTCTAGGGTTCCAAGATTAGGAATTTCAAAATTTAGGGATTTTCAAATTAGGGCAAATTTGGGGTGTTACATAAAGACATGCAAGCATACATCATTGCATAACAAGATTTACATGTCTTCACTACAAACATAAGCATCCAAAAGACATGGTTTCCAAACAAACACATAGGCATCAACACAAAAGCCAACACAAATGAGTCTAGATACACGCTCCTAAAACACGTAGCATTTCCCAATGCTAAACTACTACATTATTTAATAAACCATACTTGAGCAATTACCACACGCTTGGACGCCCTTTTCTTGCTCCTTGCTAACTCCAAGCTAAAGATCTGCATTGTCGGAAAAAGGAGAGCGTAAGCATAAAGCTTAGTGAGCGGAGCTCTAAAACATAACTACGACAATGCAGGGTTCAAAGCTTTCTTTAAAATAAAGGCCAACACAAAAGATCCATTCAACTGCCTAATCCTCTTATTGACATGTAAGTTCAACCAGAATTCAACAATATAGGCAATTTATCATGGCATTACACCTCATGGTATGCATGGGGACATAATCCTAGGTTAAGGCAAAACCATAAAAAGGAATGATATAGTGAGATACAACATGAGCACACATGGTATGCACAAGCATAACCAAAACACACATGGTGGGACTACACATCACCGTTTCGACTAGTAGTTTTCCCATGGGACTACACATCAAAGTACTCTTCTACTAGTCACTACCGGCGGGACTACACATCACCGGAGTCTTATACCACTCACTACCGGCGGGAATACACATCACCGGAGCAACGAAAACCATCACGTGAGGTTCGACACCAACCATGCAACACGATATACAATCACTATCATGCAACATGTACTCACTATATCATACACAACCAAACAAGGTGTAACAATATCCACAATTAGGCATCACTTACTACTTACAATCTTACCAATCACAAATGGTCTTACTCACCATATTCGTGCACAACCTGCACCAACTTACACACATCTTACAAGGCATATCAACATCAACATTATTACCATCATACATGATCAACGATACAATAAATAGCCACATGCTTCCTCCCAAGGTATTGGGGTTTCATGTATATCAAAAGGTCATTTCAAGCAATGGAAAACAATGGTATAAAAGGGAAATTAAATAGGCATTTCATATCATCTTACTCTTTGAGTTTAAGTCACTTTCAAGCCCAAATCTAAACCACTTTCAAAAATTACCTTTGAACCAAAACGATTCTTGAAAACATTTCCACATCCACGTGCTTGAACCAATCTTAGAAAATCAAATTAAAACATTAACCACTCACCTCACTTCCTTAAGCAAATCAAGCAAAGCCGACTCAAGCCTCCATGACTTTCGAAATCGATCCCGAAACTTTACCAACGCAAATCCTTGCTTCTAATCATCCCAACACAAGTAAATTAACCTCAAATCAGTCCACAACACAACGTAGCAAACCCGGAATGCAATTCAAACATCAAACACTTGTTTTTCAAACCAAGAACAACCCCCAAAAAGCCATTCCCGAGCAGCCCTTTAGCACAGTCCAAAACCGATGATTCCAACTCTTTTAACACACCTAATAGCTTCCAAAACAACCCCTAACTATCATACAACCATCAACCCTCATTTCCCAACATAAAACACACCCAAAATCAACCTTTAAACCCTTCAAAAACCCCATTAAAAATCCAAATTCGGGAAACTTAACAAAACCCTTTAAAAATCATATATGTTGAACCATTGGGTTCATAAACTTCATATCTATCACTATTGAATCAAAACTTTAAGTTAAACAAAATAAAGCTACCATTTTTATTCAAATCTCCCAAAAATCCAAATTCTAAAACATGGATGAAAATGAAAACTACTTGTACTTTTGAAAACAGGAAGGTGAGAGCAAGTCGAAAACGTGTTTACCTTTCAAAACCGAGCCAAAACGATGGAGAAAGGAGGTGGGATAGCCACTTGGAGAAAAACCTCTCCTTTGTCGTGAGAATGGAAATGGGGAGGGAGGAAGATGACAACATTTTGTGTTTTAAATCAAAAGTGGGGGTTTTTAATTTAGAAGTCCAAATATTTACACAAATGCCATTAATGAATGGCTATTGGGATTGGTTTAAAAATTGGGTCTAACACCTTTTTTTTATTTGCAAACAAAACTCGAACCATTATTTAATTTATTTAAATTATAAAACCGAGCCCGAATAATATTAAAACATTATTTTCACCCGACCCCTAAACCCGGGTGTTACAACTCTCCCCTACTTAAAGAAATTTCGTCCTCGAAATTTATCGAACAGGAAGAGCCACTGGAACAAGCTCATCCACACTTTCTCCCTTACCACCACATACTCTCCAACTCGGTAGGCTCACCACACAACATTAGCTATCTGATGTCAAGATCTCAACGGGTCCTTCAATGCGTGACCATTTTAAACTCAACTCAATCTCTTCAACAACATAACACGGGACAAATCTGACTCACACTTCTGAATCATAGATACACAGAACACATTACATACCTCCCTCTAGCTATGGTGGTAACTGCAACAAACAAACAACAGGACTAGCCCGATTCACAAACTCATACGACATTGTTTGAACACTTGACTCATAACTTCCTCTAACTGATCATTTGACTCCAACAGATAACCAAACACTATTGTAGGCGTCTTCAAAGATCTAGTCAGAACTCGAATCTCTATCGGCCACTATCGATCTCAAGACACTGTACAACTCAAAATCTTGCTAAGGCACAACTCCGCCATCTTACTCACGGTACAAGTAGCTTGAACATGTATAAAATGAGCACACTCGATGTAACTATCATTGCTTACTCGGCTAAACTCTCTCGTAAGAAATCAAAGGCGATCCAGACACAAAGTCCCTCAAATCTATTTCCCAATCTCATTCGGAATCTTCCACTGATGTAAAAAACTAGAAGAAGCTGATGCTCGATCTTGACACGCTGGCAAATTACACCCTTACTTTCACATTGAACCACATCATCCATCAACTCAATCCAGATGTACTCATCTTCAACCCACAATACGTCTTCATACTACTCTGATGCAATACCAATGAACTGTCGTATGCTTCGGCCAACACAATACGTCTCAAAACACTATGTCAATCGGTACAACAATTCTGTCTCTAACAATACAAATTCTATCATCTCTGAACTGTATTCTGAAGGTCTTCTTTCTTCCATGCCTTGCACGTGAGGTGCCAAGAACCTGTATTGCAACTGTTTCTCTTTAAGCGTATTGACTCAATGTAGGTTTGACATGAAACTCGGCCACAAAACTACTACCATTAGATAAACTGAATCCGGCAAATACAACTCGCATCTCAACTATTAATCTAGCAACAATATAACTCGAAGCATCGGTTACTACGTCAACTCTCTTCGGATGGCACTCAATTTTGATTTTTTTTACAGTCTTCAAGCAGCTCTAACACTTATGCTATTCAAGTTTCAACCTTTCCTAAGTCTTCAAATATTTCAAGTTCTGACGATACGTATACATACACTGTGCATTTCTTACTATCCAAGCCTTGTCTCTAAGTCTTCGAAGCAATTCAACTGCAATTAATTCTATGTCTCGTATCGGATAATTCTTTTCATGTACTTTCTATTGTCTCGATGAATAGACCACAATTATTCTATCTTGCATAAGTACACAACCTAACTCTACACGTAACGCATCACTATAGTTTGCAAATTCTTTCTCTGACATGACTGGATCAAGGTCGAAGTGTTCGTCAAAGTTTCCTTAAGTTTCTCAAGGGCTCATTGTCTCGCATCTAACCACACAAACTGAACATTCTTCTGTAACAATCTGTCAAGGAGCAGCTATCTTCAAAGGATCATTTACAAACCTTCGATAGTAACAATGCTAGACCTAGGAACTATAGATACCTGTCACAGTCTTCAATTTCTTCCAACTCACATCTTCTTCTGACTACTTGGGATTTACCCTAATATGCTCGGCTAATCTACATGTCCTAGGAGGACATCTTCATAGACTCGGAGTTCACGTTACACCACTTGGCATACAACTAATTCTCTAATAGGATCTACATCACTAACTCCATAGCTTGTCAAAATCTTCTTCGGTATGTGAATACACCCATGTATCATCTATGAGGACTACTTACAACTGATCAAGGAACTCAGGAAATTATTCTGCTCAACATCTCTTACAAAAGTAACTGACACACTAGTCAAACAAAGCGGCATATCTCAGACTCAAACGGTCATATCTTGCCCCGAAAGCTGTCTTCGGTAAATCAACTTCTCTCACTTTCAGCTGGTAGTAATCGAGTCTCAAATTAATCTTGAAAAGACTGAAGCACCCCTCAACTAATCAACAAACCACTGATGCTCGGAAACGGATACTACTTCTTCACTGTCAATTGTCTCACTATCTGAAATCTAAACACATTCTTGTATTGTCATCTCTCCTCTTCACAAGTTACACTGTCACACTCTAAGATGATGTACTAAGCCAAATGAATCTAAGGTCTAACAAATTCGTAGTGGATTCTTCAACACTCTCAAGTCGGTCGAGAATCATAAGGTACAGAGCAAACAAAACAGGAGCAATCTCGGAGATGGTATCAATAACAAACTCTTCTTCCCTAACAAGAGACAAATCGGGTAATTCTTGCCAACACTTTTAGGAAAACACCAACTATTCTAACATTATGCGGTCTAATCCTCACTCAAAAATTAAATCCATCACATTTTGCTAGGCAAGCCTGTTAACCAAACTCAATCAATCCTTGTCCTCTAAAGCTGGACCAACATTTGATACGAAATCCACATTCCTATCTACCATTACAATCTCATAGTCATTCGCAAGCTCTAAGAAAACTTCCATTGTCTTAAAGTCTGTCCTAACTCTATGTTCTACAAGCCAATCCATGCACAGCTTCACGTCAAAACCGTAAAAAGCAATTCCATCACATCTACATGGAAACACGGGCCACTGAACCATCAACGGACACCCCTTGTACAACTTTCTGACCACGACTGTATCCCTGAAGGAGCTAGCAACACCAACACCTACCTCTAGTACCTCACAAGGTAGATTCAACAACTTCACATGCTCACTCCAAATACACGGACACGTAGATCCAGAATTAATCAGAAAACAAGCCCAATGTCTGTATCGAGGAATTACTTGCTACAACATCGACATCCTTCCGAAGCCAACCCTTAATTCATCACTTCTCTTACCATCTCATGTCAAGATCGGTCACTTTGTTCTCTCTCAACAGAAACCTGCTCATATGCATGTTGACTCAAACAGACAAACTGCATTCCAACTCTGGTACGGTCATACTACCCTGAACTAAAGCGATGGACTCTCTCATCATTCACATCCTCTAAAACCTCATATTCATGATTACCAACTCCAGGCCCACACCTTGGCCTCCAACTCACCAAAGACAACAATACAACAATAAACAAAACACACAAGAAAGAATATTTAGGGTTAGCAAGAGCAAGGGTCCAAGGTGCTCAAGTATATTCCTTTACAAAAATCCTTTCAAATAAGTAATAGTAGCAATGGGAACTCGACACTACGCTTCAACACAACCATCATGCCAACACATGCTTTCAAACACCGTACTAACAAGCAAACATCAAGCGTACATGGCAAAACATTCACCGAGACATAACAACAACATAACACATCAAACTTACCTCACTTACCTACCCGAGGTCTCGGAAACCTCAGGCTCTGATACCAATAAATGTAACCCCCTCGTCCCGGTCTGGCCGGATGACCGGTCCGAGTAAGCTACACGGGGAAAACCGAGTGAAAACTCCCTAAGGAACTTCCCCTCAGTTAGCAACCCTATTTTTTTTTACATTTTAAATCTTGTCTAGATGAGTATTTAATCCTATATGATCATACAGCGGAACAACATTCAGGAGGCAAACAAACGAACTCAGCCCAACATCTTACAGCCCAATTTTAAGCTTTAACTACAGGCGGTATCGATACCCTTAAGGGGTGTATCGATACCCCTTGACTAGGTTTAAGCTTTAACTGCAGGCGATATCGATACCCTTAAGGGGTGTATCAATACCCCCTTGACTAAGTCAACTGGTCAAAGTCAACCCGTAGAGACCGTATCGATACACCCAAGGAGTGTATCGATACCCTCCCCAACGGTTGACTTCCCACGGTCAACGCTAAGATGACGGTATCGATACACCAGAGGCCGATATCGATACCGAAATGGAAAGTAGCTCCAGTGACCAAAATGGTATCGATACACCCCTCAAGTGTATCGATACACGAGGCCTGAAACAAGAAGGTGGTATCGATACCGTACCAACCGTATCGATACCCCTGCTACGAACTTGCAAAATTGAGCTGATTTAAGGCACAAGGAGGCCCTTAAATCCCTCTAAGACTTCAACCAACACACTAACATCAAACCTAAGGCAAACCAACCATAAAAGCATGCTTTCACAAGAAGCCAAAGGGCGCAAATCAACACAAGGTGATGCACAACACATACAAGCAACTTAGCATTCAAACTTGAACAAGGCATCCATACTTGGCATTCCAACAATAGGCAATTTAGCATTCAAGGTCACACATGGTGCTCAAAGGCCTTAAAAGGCACAAGATAACACAAAAGAGGTTTGCACCATAACAAGGCAACCTAAACATCTAAAGACATGCCACCATACGCAAGCATACATCATTGCATAACAAGATTTACATGTCTTCACTACAAACATAAGCATCCAAAAGACATGGTTTCCAAACAAACACATAGGCATCAACACAAAAGCCAACACAAATGAGTCTAGATACACGCTCCTAAAACACGTAGCATTTCCCATTGCTAAACTACTACATTATTTAATAAACCATACTTGAGCAATTACCACACGCTTGGACGCCCTTTTCTTGCTCCTTGCTAACTCCAAGCTAAAGATCTGCATTGTCGGAAAAAGGAGAGCGTAAGCATAAAGCTTAGTGAGCGGAGCTCTAAAACATAACTACGACAATGCATGGTTCAAAGCTTTCTTTAAAATAAAGGCCAACACAAAAGATCCATTCAACTACCTAATCCTCTTATTGACATGTAAGTTCAACCACAATTCAACAATATAGGCAATTTATCATGGCATTACACCTCATGGTATGCATGGGGACATAATCCTAGGTTAAGGCAAAACCATAAAAAGGAATGATATAGTGAGATACAACATGAGCACACATGGTATGCACAAGCATAACCAAAACACACACGGTGGGACTACACATCACCGTTTTGACTAGTAGTTTTCCCATGAGACTACACATCAAAGTACTCTTCTACTAGTCACTACCGACGGGACTACACATCACCGGGGTCTTATACCACTCGCTACCGGCAGGACTACACATCACCGGAGCAACGACAACCATCACGTGAGGTTCGACACCAACCATGCAACACGATATACAATCACTATCATGCAACATGTACTCACTATATCATACACAACCAAACAAGGTGTAACAATATCCACAATTAGGCATCACTTACTACTTACAATCTTACCAATCACAAATGGTCTTACTCACCATATTCGTGCACAACCTGCACCAACTTACACACATCTTATGAGGCATATCAACATCAACATTATTTCCATCATACATGATCAACGATACAATAAATAGCCACATGCTTCCTCCCAAGGTATTGGGGTTTCATGTATATCAAAAGGTCATTTCAAGCAATGGAAAACAATGGTATAAAAGGGAAATTAAATAGGCATTTCACATCATCTTACTCTTTGAGTTTAAGTCACTTTCAAGCCCAAATCTAAACCACTTTCAAAAATTACCTTTGAACCAAAACGATTCTTGAAAACATTTCCACATCCACGTGCTTGAACCAATCTTAGAAAATCAAATTAAAACATTAACCACTCACCTCACTTCCTTAAGCAAATCAAGCAAAGCCGACTCAAGCCTCCATGACTTCCGAAATCGATCCCGAAACTTTACCAACGCAAATCCTTGCTTCTAATCATCCCAACACAAGTAAATTAACCTCAAATCAGTCCACAACACAACGTAGCAAACCCGGAATGCAATTCAAACATCAAACACTTGTTTTTCAAACCAAGAACAACCCCCAAAAAGCCATTCCCGAGCAGCCCTTTAGCACAGTCCAAAACCGATGATTCCAACTCTTTTAACACACCTAATAGCTTCAAAAACAACCCCTAACTATCATACAACCATCAACCCTCATTTCCCAACATAAAACACACCCAAAATCAACCTTTAAACCCTTCAAAAACCCCATTAAAAATCCAAATTCGGGAAACTTAACAAAACCCTTTAAAAATCATATATGTTGAACCATTGGGTTCATAAACTTCATATCTATCACTATTGAATCAAAACTTTAAGTTAAACAAAATAAAGCTACCATTTTTATTCAAATCTCCCAAAAATCCAAATTCTAAAACATGGATGAAAATGAAAACTACTTGTACTTTTGAAAACAGGAAGGTGAGAGCAAGTCGAAAACGTGTTTACCTTTCAAAACCGAGCCAAAACGATGGAGAAAGGAGGTGGGATAGCCACTTGGAGAAAAACCTCTCCTTTGTCGTGAGAATGGAAATGGGGAGGGAGGAAGATGACAACATTTTGTGTTTTAAATCAAAAGTGGGGGTTTTTAATTTAGAAGTCCAAATATTTACACAAATGCCATTAATGAATGACTATTAGGCTTGGTTTAAAAATTGGGTCCAACACCTTTGTTTTATTTACAAACAAAACTCGAACCATTATTTAATTTATTTAAATTATAAAACCGAGCCCGAATAATATTACTCCCTCCGTCCCATTTAAGATGTCCATTGTTGACTTTTCACGCAGTTTTAGGAAGAAAAAGTTTGTGTAAGAAATGTGATATAAATTAATTAAAAAGACAATTTTACCCTTAAAAGTTAAAGTTTGTTTTGTTGAAAAACTAAAAGAAAGGATATAAAGGGAAATGCACCTTGTAAAAGTAGTTGATTTTTTTCATGAGACATTTTAAGTAGGACAATTTTAAAACACAAAAGAGACATTTTAAGTGGGACGGAGGGAGTAAAACATTATTTTCACCCGACCCCTAAACCCGGGTGTTACAATTTGAACAAGTAAAATGACATTTAAGAACATGATTATATTCAATACTCGTTTGAATAATTTATTAGTTATTAATATTTTGTATCTATTAATATTAATTAGATTACGAAAATTAACATTTTTAATATCATTTGCTAAGCATATATGAAGGATGTATATATGTTGGGATGTTCGGTGCTCGATTCTTTCAACCGTTCTTGCTCGCCAAGTGGTGGAGAAGTGGAATTTTGGGTGAAAGAGGTGTGGAAGCTAAAAAAATAAAAAGACAAGATGATTTATAGTGGTTCAACCTTCTAACCAAGGTCTACATCCACTACCTTAGCTTCCCACTAAGGATTTCCAATCAATCCAATATTGATTCGTCCCCTTTTCTAGGCTTAGGAGGAAACCCTTACAAATCGATCAAGCTTTCTACCCAAAGCCTTAATCAAACCCTCTTTACAAAAGAGATAAAAATACACAAACTCAAATCCCTCTATTAGGTATTTGTTTGCACAATAAAGCTCTCACCCAATCCTAAAACACTTGAGCAAATCTAACAAATTTGGCTCACTAGTGTTTGTCTATACAATGAAATGACATTTAAGCACTAAGACTCATTTCGATCAAATGTTGAATTACAATTGAAGCATTAACCATTACTAGATGCTTGGAGGTCCCTTTTATACTCCTCTTTGAGTTTGTAGTCGTTACTAGCCGTTGGGGTTTAATTGAAGCCGTTGGAGACTTAATTTCCCACCATAAATACAGTTCTGCAGCTCCCTGTTTCAAAATGCTCGACTCCGTTTCGAAACACTCTTCAAATAGAAAGAGCCGTTGCAGTCTGATGCAGCTCACGTATCGAAACGTCCTTGGCCGTATCGAAACGCTTGTCCCCGTATCGAAACGCTCTACATTTAAAAGGTAGTTGGGAAATAGCTGTTGGGGGTTTATGACCGTTGAGGTCAATGCCACATAGGTGTATCGAAACGGTAGAGGCCGTATCGAAACGTTATGCAAAAATCTCACCCAGATAAAGCCCGTTTCGAAACCCGTTTCGAAACACGTTTCGAAACACTTTGACACTGTAAAGACCCGTATCGAAACACCTAGGGGTGTTTCGAAACACTTGTATGGTTTTGTTGGATTTGACTTTGAAAATACTTAAAACCCTTTTGAAATATCCCCTAAACATAGTTTCAAGTTGTTTGTACTTTAGAAATGGTTTTGAATTCTTTTTAACTTTGTCCAAAAACATTTTTCAATTATTATATCAAAACATTAGTTCTACAATCTCCCCTTTTTGATATAATAAAACCAACTTGAAAAATTGATTGGGATTCTCCCCCTTTAAGTTTAAAAATGTGAATAAGAGATGAAAAAATTAAAATCAAGTAAAGATCCCCCTTATTCATTTGAAAATGCAATTTTTCACAAACCAAACTCTCCCCCTTTTTGTTATATCAAAAAGAATTAAAAAACATTAAGTTCAAAATAACTTAGGAGGTTTAAAAAAATGACAAAAAATTAGAATTTTGGTTTTAAAGTGGCCCCCTTACTCAAAGCATCCTCAAAATGTTAGTTCAACATATATGATCATCTAGTTGAAATAAAAAAGAAATAGATCAAATGAAAGCAAAAACAACTAGATTTTACCACACTTGAACCCAAGGGAGGATGTGAAGCCTTCCTTCTTCAAGTGTTCTTCCTTGTGTGCATGGAGCTCCCCCTCAAAGTTTGACTTGTTGATCACTCTCCATCACACCTAGCAAAAGACAATCAAGTAATTTTTGATATCCAAATTGTTTTGGATCCATAGACGTTAGTAGCACAAAATTTAGTCCCCTTAGGAATCCATCTTTCAATTTCATCATTTTTAGTTGAAGTACTTAGTCCTTTTGGGACCCAAATACTTCTAAAACATTTACTGTTCACAAATCTAGGGGCACTAGATTGTCTTACATAAAAATTTAATTTTCCTAAATTATTTTTCTTTTGAAGTTCATTGAAAATCAAATCTTTTTCCTTCTTAAGATCATCAACATCTTTTTGATGATCTTTTCCATCGTTTGAAGCAAGTTTTGTAAGTCTAAAATTTTAAGCTCAAAATCTTTAATTTTTGCTTCAAACTCTAAATTGGTTTTAGAAAGCAAATCATTTTTGGTTTTTAACTTTGAAATCAATTTCTTGTTTTTCGAAAATGAAGCTTTGAACTCAAAAACCAATTCATCATAGGCTTCTTGTAACTCATCAAAAGAATATGAATTTGAACTAGATGAGTTAGAAGTTACCTCCCCCTCATTGAGGGCCATCAAGCATAGGTGGGCTACCTCATCATCGGTGGAGTCTTCATCACTCCATGTGGCCATATATGCTTGCTTTGAAGACGATCCCTTCTTGTTGGACTTGTGGGATTCCTTCATCTTCTTCTTCGATTCATGCTTAGATTTTTCCATTTTGCTCTTCATGAGCCGGGCAAATTTGTTGAAGAGATAGGCCATCTCTTCATCTTCGCTTTCCTCCTCACTTAGTTCTACATGATGGCATGTGGAGGATTTGAGAGCAACGACACTTGCGTTGATGCCTAGCTCCATGATCTTCTTCTTCTCCATCTTTCTTATCCCGTCTTTCTTCTTCTCCTCTTTTTTTTCTTTTTTCATAATTTGGTGTGTGAGAAGTGACCCCATGAGTTCATCAAGCTTCAAGGTCTTCAAATTTTTTGCTTCGATGATGGTGGACCTCTTTGAGTCCCATGACTCGGGAAGAGAATAGATAAGCTTTCGGACAAGCTTCTCGTCCGGAATGGCTTCTCCATAACCTTTGAGTCCATTGGTGATAGTGGAGATGTAACACCCGTGTTTTGGGGTTAGGAGTTAGTCGTGTGAGTTGGTTCGAATCAGTAAAATCAATTTTAATCAATTTGACCTTAGTCTTGATTTATTTGAGATTTAAAAAAAATGAGTGGCATTTTTGTAATTAAAAGAAAAAGTTGATGACAACCTTTTTGAGACAAAAAGGAACAAAAAATAAATAAATAAAACCCTCATCTTCCTTTTCCCCCATTTTCACGTTGAAAAGCACCTAAACCCTCTCAAACCCCTAACTACTATTCCATTTGATTTCTTCATCTACTCAAGGGCATTTTCAAAGGTAATTATATATTTACACTCTCCTCATCATCCTTTTCATTTACCTAGTCTTAGAATTTAAAACTACCATCTTTTTGAAATTTCAAGTTTAAAGAAAGTTTGAATTTTTAATGGGTTTTACATATGATTTTGGTTTGTTGAGTTGTGTTTTAGTTTAATCTCATCATAATACACATAATATCTTGAAATGGTTGATTTTGGGTGAAAAATCGAAGTGGGTCTTTGGGGCCATTTTTGAGGTGTCTAAAATTGGATTTTTGATGTGTTTTAGGCTTGGGTTGAAGGGCTGATGGTTTAGGGATATTAGGGAAGTGTTTTGGGACCTCTTAGATGTCATTTGAGTGTTTGAAATCATGGTTTTCTGCTGGGTAATAAGGGAGCACGAAAATTAGAAGTTTGGTGAGTAAATGGGTTTGAAATTTGGTGAGGTGTGGCTTGTGTTGTGAGTGGGGTTTGAGACTGAAAATTAGCATTGATTTGGTGAGTAATGATTGTGTTTTGATTTGGTTAGAGGCAAGAGGAGACATCGGAGAAGCAACGGGACCGAATCCGGGAAATTAGGAGGCTTGCTTACTTGCTTGGTTTGCTAAGGAAGAGTGGTGAGTAAAATTTTAAATTTTTTTAAAGTTGGTTCAAGTGTGAGTAGTGGATGTGTTGGAATGAGCTTGGTAGGCCATTCCGGGGTGGAAGTTAAATTGGTAGTTTAACTCCTTGATTGCTATTGATGCTTATTATGCCATTACCTATTTGATATTGTGAAATATGGATTGATTCGTATATGTATACCTTGATATGTGTATGCGATGAATATGTGTTATAATTGGTGGATGTGTGACGTGGTTAAAGAAATTGGCACTAATTAACTTACCGGGTGTAAATGATCGATCATTAGGATTAGTGCACACACAATTGAGTCAAAACGCGCGTGGCCTTGATGGCGTTGAGTCATCAAGGAGGAGTACGGTGATGTAATATTCCACCAGAAATTTATTTATATTCTACGTGATGATGAGTGGAATCCCATCCGTAGGGCATGTGGTGATGAGTGGAATCCCACCCATGCAAGGTCCGGTGATGAGTGTAATCCCACCGAGGTAATGTTGTTGTTAAGTGTAAATCCGCACATCCGGGTAAACTAATAGTGGCCAATGAACTTGCTCTTATAATTATGATGTTGGTTTATATTGTTGAGCTTAGTATGATGTGAGATGCCATATTATGACTCTTGAAAGACTAGCTAGGTTGCCTTGTTGATGCCTATGTATGTCGTGTATGAAGTTAGGGATTTGCATGCTTGGACCCTGCATTGTTGTTGTTTTTGATTTTAGAGCATCCTCACTAAGCTTCTAACTTACACTATCATTTTCAACAATGCAGATCATTAGCGTGGTGTTAGCAAGGAGCAAGGCGAAGGGACTTTCCAAGTTTATAGTTGCTCAAGTATGATTTAGTAATTAATGTGGTAGTCTAGCAATGGGGCTATTATGTGTTTTGTATGAGCTTTGTATGACTCATGGAGGTTGTTGGTGTTTATGTCTTTGTGAATTTGTAAACCATGTTAAGCCTTGATGAATACTTGATTGTGGTGCTTTGCTTTTGTAGGAGTACATGTGTTATTGTTGCATATAACTCTATGTGTGGTGAATTGAGCCTTAAGGGCCTTTTAATGCTTAAGTATACTTTGGATGATTCTTAGAATGATGGTCTTATCTTAAATCTTGTGATAATTATGAATGTTTGCAATAGGGAGCATGCCTCTATAGTGTATTTGTTTGTGATGTATGCTTCTTGGAGTTGTTGAGGGCATTTGGGATCATTTAGAGTTACCTAAACCTGATTTTTGAAAGTTGCAGACAGTAAGTGTTTCGAAACGGTTGGAGCTGTTTCGAAACAGGTGTGGCTCCAGGCCCCCCGTATCGAAATTCGTTTTGGTGCGGTTTGGCTACTGTGAGCCCCTGTTTCGAAACAAGTATCAGAACGTTTTTGCTACTGTCCATGCCTGTTTCGAAACGAGTTTCGAAACGTCAAGGCAAAATTATAACCCTGTTCCGAAACGGGGTGGAGGCGTTTCAGTACGGGTGACTTGCTTTTTACCTGGAGCCCGTGTTTCGAAACGGGTAACACATGTTTCGAAACACAGGCCTGAAAGTGGGCTTCTAGGCATCTCTAAAGGGTCTCAATGTTTGGGCTAAGCCCTGTCTTGCTGTAGGGCTTCTCGGAAGTCTTGTTTCCGCTGTAGAGATCACTTAAGAAAACAATCATGCCTCTAGTAAGACGTAATTTAAATGAAAAAAAAAATTTAGGGTTGCTAACCGAGGTGGAATCCTTAGCGGGTTTCGCATCGATTTTCCCCGTGTAGCCTAATCGGACCGATCATCCGGCCAGACCGAGACGAGGGGGTTACAGAAGAACCTATCAAACATCTTCTCGATGTTTTCTTCCGAATCCATCTTGAAGTTTTCATACGCTAAGGTGAGGAGCCCGATCTTGGTCTCCTTTACTTCGTTGGTTCCCTCGTATGTGACTTCAAGCTTGTACCATACCTCTTTGGCGCTCTCTAAAGAAGACATATTCTCATAGATGTTTGGGCCAAATACACAAAAGAGGATGTGCAAGGCTTTGCAATTAAGCTACATCTTCTTGCGGTCGTCGACACTCCATTCTTCCTTGCTTCCTTGTGGCACGAACATACCATCTTCTACTATATCCCAAAGCTTGTAGTCCTTGGAATTTATGAAGAACTTCATCATTGTCTTTCAATGGGCATAGTGTGTTCTGTCGAAGAAGGGCGGTTTGTCGATTAATTGTGCCATTGAGCGGTTGAGTAAACTGATGACCGAGCTTGCCGGATCTTCTCAATAGGATGTTAATCCTCTTCAATTGAGCCAAGCTCTGATACCAATTGTTGGGATGTTCGGTGCTCGATTCCTTCAACCGTTCTTGCTCGCCAAGTGGTGGAGAAGTGAAAATTTGGGTGAAAGAGGTATGAAAGCTAAAAAGATAAAAGACAAGATGATTTATAGTGGTTCAACCTTCTAACCAAGGTCTACATCCACTACCTTAGCTTCCCACTAAGGATTTCCAATCAATCCACTATTGATTCGTCCTCTTTTCTAGGCTTAGGAGGAAACCCTTACAAACCGATCAAGCTTTCTACCCAAAGCCTTGATCAAACCCTCTTTACAAAAGAGATAAAAATACGCAAACTCAAATCCCTCTAATCGTATTTGTTTGCACAATAAAGCTCTCACCCAATCCTAAAACACTTGAGCAAATCTAACAATTTTGGCTCACTAGTGTTTGTCTATACAATGAAATGAGAATTAAGCACTAAGACTCATTTTGATCAAATGTTGAATTACAATTGAAGCATTAACCATTACTAGATGCTTGGAGGTCCCTTTTATACTCCTCTTTGAGTTTGTAGCTGTTACTAGCCGTTGGGGTTTAATTGGAGCCGTTGGAGACTTAATTTCCCACCATAAATGCTGTTCTGCAGCTCTCCGTTTCGAAACGCTCGACTCTGTTTCGAAACACTCTTCAAATAGAAAGAGCAATTGTAGTCTGATGCAGCACACGTATCAAAACGTCCTTGGCCGTATCAAAACGCCCGTATCGAAACACTTGTCCCCGTATCGAAACGGTCTGCATTTAAAAGGTAGTTGGGAAATAACCGTTGGGGGTTTATGACCATTGAGGTCAATGCCACATAGGCATATCGAAACGGTAGAGGCCGTATCGAAACGTTATGCAAAAATCTCACCTAGATAAAGCCCGTTTCGAAACCCGTTTCGAAACACTTTGACACTATAAAGACCCATATCGAAACACCTAGGGGTGTTTTGAAACACCTGGATGATTTTGTTGGATTTGGCTTTGAAAATACTTAAAACCCTTTTGAAATATCCCCTAAACACAATTTCAAGTTATTTGGAATTTAGAAATGGTTTTGAATTCTTTTTAACTTTATCCAAAAACATTTTTCAATTATTATATCAAAACATTAGTTCTACAATATATTAATATTTTATTTGTGAAATTATCTTTTTAATATAATTTTAATAATCATTAAATTTAAATGTATATATTAATTTATTATTTATAAATTATATTTTAAATATAATTTTATTAATTATTAGATTTATATTTATATATTAATTTTTTATTTATGAAATTATCTTTTTTACAAAATTGAGAGGTTTCACCCAATCCACTATTACAATAATCTTTTTACCAAACATTTAAGTTAGCAGATGTAACTGGTAAAACCTCTAAAAGTGCTTCAAACTTCTAATTTTGGCTCAAAAAATTGTTTACCAAATAAGTCTTTGCCTAAGAACCAGAGGCAGTTACAAGTAGAGGTGGTAATCGGGTCCTTCGGTTCGGGTCGTTTCGGTTCGGGTCGTTTCAGGTCTATTTAGATTCGGTTCGGGTACGGGTCTAATTCGGGTCTGTGATGAGTCGGATCCGGTTCAAGTATTGGATCGGGTCAAAAATGGATCGGTTGTTTTCGGGTCGGGTCAAAATCGGATCGGTCGCTTTCGGTTTAGGTCAAAATTGGGTCGTTCGGGTCGGGTCAACTTTTGAATTTTTGGATCAATTTGGGTTGAGTTGGGTTTAGGGTTTGAGGTTTAGTATTTATGGTTTAGTTTAGAGTTATTGGTGTATGAGATTAATTCTGATTCAACTTGTTAATCTATGCATTTGAATTTGATTAAATATTTAAATCAAAGCTTCATGTATCCATATCAAAATTTTGTGTATAATTATATTAAATCAAAGTTTATTATATTTAATAATAATAATAATAATAATAATAATAATAATAATAATAATAATGTCTGAAATGAATTAATTTATTAAACTTAAGATCTAATTGAGCTAACTAAAATCTAGAAGCATAAATCACGGACATAATTAAAATAATTTTAAAACTAAATGTGAAATTTCAATTAAATTAATCTAAATTGAAACTCAATTAAATTAAGAAAAAGAGAAAGACAATTGGTAAAAATAGAGAGGGAAAAAACAAAATTTTGGAGGGAAATAAGACACCGATTTTTTAAGCTAGATTGAAAAAAAAAATTGGTAAAAATAGAGAGGGAAAAGACAAAATTTTGGACGGAAATAAGCCACCAATTATTTAAGCTAGAGATTAATTACTTTTTAGGCCATGTTGCATTTAAAATGTTACATTTTAGTACTAATATTCAACTTCAAGTTTTATTTTAATTTAATTTAGTCACAAGTATCCTCACAGTTTAGACTTCGGATATAGAAATCCTCTCCCCGTAGTGATATTTAGTCTCTAAAATTTTACTTTTAGTCAAAATTAACTAATCTTTGTATTTTAGTCTATTAATTTAATATAATGATATTTTTGTTCATTTTAATTTCTAAGATTTAATTTTTAGCCAAAATTGACCCCTATTTATTTATATGGTATAATTATGAAATTGGTCATTGGACTCTCAAATTTCTCCACTTCTAAATTGTCAATTTAGTCCATAATTTCAGTTTTATGCTATATTTTGTGGTGAAATTATAAAATTGGTCACCAAGCTCTCAAATTTATCTACTTTCAAATTGTCAAGATGGTCTCTAATTCCAGTTTTAGCTATATTTTATGGTAAGATTGTAAAAATTGTCTCTAATTTCAGTTTATGGTTTAGGCCTTAGTATTAATGGTTTAGGATTATTGATTTTAGATTAATTTCTATGGCTTAAAGGTTATCCATTTAGGTTTTTAGGGCTTAGTGTTATCAATTTAGGGTTTATGGTTTAGTTTAAAGTTATTGGTTCATGAGATTAATTTATATGGCTTAAGATTTATTGTTTAGGATTTATGGCTTAAGATTAAGGGTAAACTACATAAATGACCACCTTACTATTGCAAAAGTTGCGATCTGACCACATTACTTTTTTCGTCACAATTAAACCACCAAACTATTTAAATGGTATCAATGTGACCACCAGCCGTTAAAGGTTAACGAAAGGGTGACATGGCAGTTAAAAAAATAAGGGTATAATTATACATTTAGTCCTCGTTACTTATACACTTAATTAAATAATTAATTTATTTTATTAAATTAAAATTAGGACTAAATTAATAGAGTTTATAAGTAACGAGGACTAAATGTATAATTATACCCTTATTTTTTAATTACCACGTCACCCTTTCGTTAACCTTTAACGGCTGGTGGTCACATTGATACCATTTAAATAGTTTGGTGGTTTAATTGTGACGAAAAAAAGTAATGTGGTCAAATCGCAACTTTTGCAATAGTAAGGTGGTCATTTATGTAGTTTACCCTAAGATTAAATATTGGGAGAGAAAATAGTACATTAAAATTCTAAATTTTAAAATTAGTAGGGACAAAAGTTTTATTTAATTAATATTTAAACATAAAATGTTATTAATGCACAACTTTGACAAGAGCAACGGTCTCTTCCAAGGTATAGTACAAAAAGATAATAAAACATACTTCATTTTATTATTTATTATATTGTTAAAAATAGATAATATTAAAAATAAATTATTCATTTATTTTACCTTAATTTTCGGGTTAAAATCGGGTCGATATTCGGTTCAGCTTTCGGTTCGGGTAGCATTCGGTTCGGGTCCATTTCGGTTCAACAAAAAATTTCAATTCGGTTCAGTTTATTTCGGATCATCATGTTCGGGTTAAAATCGGGTCTCGATTCGAGTAATTCGGATCGAGTTTCGGGTCTCGGGCCAAGCTTACCAGGTCTAGTTACAAGCAGAGCTTTAACACAGTATTCAAATGTTTTAACTATGGTTTCCACATATTACACCTTTGATTTTTGTTTTTGAAGAACATGAAAGATTGATTAATTCCCGGAATCAGCTGCCCCTCTTCGCTGTTCTGACGCCAGTGCATTTCCGGGCAATAACTTGATTAAGCACCCCAAATGTATATAGTGACAAAAGCAAAGCCATTCCAGATCAAGTGCTTTGGCCCTCTAATTATATGAATAAAGTATTCGGTAAAGGAATGCAGGGCCTATTCCTCTCTTTTTTAGGTACAAGATGAAATGAAAAAGAAGCACTAAGGCTTATAAACAGAAACATCTCCATCTTCATCCACCAATTATCATCTTATCTATCAAAACCCAGGTGCCTGTATGTACATATATACATATAATACTACTAAAGTTGAACCGCTTTAAAGGTGGGTGGAGAACAGGTCCCCCATTGTTGGTTTAAGCAAGTCCAAAAACCACAACTAAAATACGGTAAGCCGATTCGAATTAAAATCCCAGTTCCTACGTGCATTCCCTTCTCTTTTTATAATTTTTATAAACTATAATTCTGGGGTTTATGCCAGGCTGCCTTAGGCTTTCACATCTGCTTGGTAGGAGAATACTAGATCTGTTGGTCCTTTTGTTTTCTGTCGGGGGAAGTAATCTTTTTTACAGTAATGATGATGTGTAAGACCCAAGCAACAACCCTGATATACAAACACCTGATAAATTTGCTCCCTCCGGCAAGGTCATCAGATTGTATATTATATATGAGATGTTAAAAGCATCTTCGTCCCCAAAAACGATCGACCAGCTGACCGTACAAAGCTAAACGTGATTATTATTTACATTCCGAATAGCACTCGGCCCTCTAGGCAGGGACTATCCGCCCATGGGAACAAGTCTAGGAAGGAATCCATTATTTGAGTATCTGCTGTAAAAACAAATGCTACATCGTACAGGCCTATAGGACCATTGTCTAGGGAACAATCACATTCAAAACTAGACGCATATTTTGATGCATCAAGCACAGAACTAGCACTGATAAACAAAAGCAAGTTATTATGAAAATGGATTCCCTCGAAAACCCCAAATCTAACAGTGTTGACACATAACTACAGGCTGCCTGTAAATGATCTGAGTGCCCCCAATAGTTTAATCAAAATGGGGTGACTAATAATTGAGGGTGAGTTGGTTTTGTGGAAGGGAAGTGGTTTCTTTTCCTACAATAATTGGAGCTTCTGTTGTACTTAGGCTATTTTAAGTTTTAAAGACCCAATCATGGGTTCAAATCTAGTGGTACCTTTCTTTACACGTATGAAAGAGCCGGAGAGAGATTTCATGTCTTGAAAGCATGATTGTTGGATGTCCCCATTCAAAATCCATGTCCATGTCTTGTTAAAATGAAAGCACACTTCAAGTGGATTCCAACTCCTCTTCAACCATGGAAACCCCCCTCTCTTCACCTAGTGGTGGCCATCCTTTTCACCACCTAACCTTTCTGAAAAACATAACCATTTAATAATGAAGATTAATTAGTTCCCATTATAAAAATCTATACTAGTTCAAGATTCCTTTTGAGGTGGGTTCTCTCAAGTCCAAGTGCCCAATAGTTTAGCCATCTGTACTTGCTGGTGAGCAATGGTCTTCCCCCCCTCCCTAATATCTTAAACATGCACAGATCTCATACCCCATTTTTTAATGTTCTAAAGATCTCTACTTTTTTTTATATATCTGCTTAAAGATACAACAATTTTAATTTATACATCTTCTCCCTTGTGCCCTGCAATGGTTGCAGTCCAAAACTAGGGGTCCTTGTTATGTACTTATAAAATACTAATTAATTTCGTTAGGATATATATAGTACATTGTTTTCAATAATTACAAACATATGCTGTGAAAGTATGGATAATTACTTTCTTTCTAAATAAATCTATTATTTTCATTTCTAATCTGGTGTTGATCTTATCTTATTCCAAAAGATCTTTTTTCATTGGTATTATTACCTATGATTGTGCTTTTGATTAGTATTTGAGTAATGGTGCAAAATATCCAATTCTTGGCAAGATAATGGATAAGTGAAACTTGGATAAAAAGACTGCTAATTAAGATTAAAATTAGTAATATTCAAAGGAAAATCAATCCCTTTCTTCTCTTTTCTTAGTTTTCAAGAGGGCCATTGAAGTTTTGTTTGTATGTGGTCAGGTTACTCATCAATGTGTGTGTTCATTCAATGATTAAAGGGTTCCCCATTCTTTAGAATCCAATTAAGTCACGAATGAGAATAATTGCAGGGTGAGTGCAGAATGTACAGTTTTGCCTTAAATTGCATTGGAGGACTTTATAGTACTCCCCATTTTACATTTGCAGACTTGCAGTTGGTATACAAAGACAAATTCCTCCCAAAGTGGGAAACTTTTGTACATGAAATTGAGAGAGAAAACGACTCGATGCTCTTGCAATTTATATGATGCTTGCTTTATCCATATAAGGAAAATTGTATCTTTTCTTCTCAAGCAAATGAGTGGAGCCATCGATTGCTGCAATTTGCTCAAAAAGAGTGTAAAACATCAACAACTTGTATACACTAATTATTAGCCATTGGGAGGAAAGAAAAAAAGAAATGATGGGTCCTTTGATGGAGCAATTCTAAAGACAATTCCTTGGCCTTAGTTGCTCAATTATAAACCCTAAATACTCAAATCTGGATGCTAAGAGAATACATTATGAATGTCTCATTGGAGCAATTTTGTTTGTCTGGCTCTCCAGGTATCTTTACAACTGTTAAACATATGCTCTCCCCATTAGTTTTGAGTATTCTAACACGGGGTTCACTTCTACTGATGTGATTGGCAGTAGAAATATACCACTAAGAAATTGTTTTCAGGTATTATTATCAATGTTGGATTCCCTTTGCATGAACTTATTCAGGAAAACTCCAAATGTTCAAACTCTTTGCTGTTATTTCTCCCAAGTAATGTTTTGCTCTCTCTTTCTTTCCTTTGTTTGAAACTCAAATACTTAATGGCTAAGTTATGGGATATTAATGCCAATTCATCGGTTAATATAGTGTAACCACATGGATTAAGTCCCCATCTGTAGGGTTTCCCTTGAAAAAAAAAAAGTAGGGATTGATTTCCTAATTAAGCACTTAAAACTAAGAAATCAATGACGCGGCTTGTTCACATTGGTGAAGTGTTCTAAATGTAGCAGAGCTTGTTGAGCTCGTAATAAACAATCTTGTAAAAAAATTATAATAACAAGGTCACCTCGATAATTTCCCACAAGATATACAAGCTTATAATTAAACCTTGTTACTGTACTTGCATGTTGCTTGAACAGGGAAGAAGAACCAATGGAAGTGTAGATTCTGAATGTTTGCTTGCTTCAGATCAAACCTGGCATTGTGGTCAAATATTTTTATTTTTATAATAACGTGAACTGCTGGCATTAATCTTATATATAGTTAGCAGTTGTAACTGGACAGGCAAGTTACATGGCAGATGCAAGTGTCTGCGTCAACACGTGGTTGTATCATTAAACTTATAACATAGTTTTTTTTTTCTTTTCATTTTTATGGTCAACATATCTGAGAATATCTCATAAACAAATGGCTATGTTTAAATAATAACAGGAGAAAGACAGAGGGAGAAATAGTTCAAAGATTTTCCAAAATTCTTCTTCTTCTTTTGGAATTACAGCCTCTTGAACATGATGGTAGTTAGCTAATTACATTTACAATTGGAAGCTCTCTCTAAACCGAGAAAAATACATTATTAATTAATTAAGTACTTCCACCCTCAAGGTGTATATATCTAAGCACATTTTGCAACTCCGTGTGACAATTTTTTCCAGTCCACCAAACGCCTCAAAAACTCCTTAACCTGTAAAATTATGGTGAAAAGTTAGTCCAAAAATTATCAGAATAAAGCAAGAAAAAATTGCAGGCTGAGTTTAGTAAATGTATTCTTGCCTCAGATGGTTCTTGGAGAGAATAGGAAGCATTTGTTTCCTTGGGTGATTTGGAAACAAGTATACCAAACCCTTGGTTTCTCTGGCGTAAAATCTTAAAGGCGTCTTCATCGGATCGATCATCGCCAATGTAGACGGGTAAAACATCATTGGAATTAGCAAAACCTAGAGCCTCCAGTAAAAATTCAAGGGCTCTTCCTTTGTCCCATTTGATGGTGGGTCGGATCTCTAATACCTTCCTCCCTTCGGTTAGTTTAAGCTTAGGGTAGTCATTCAGCACCAATCTAACTTGTTCGGCTAGGACAACCCAACTCTGCCAGGCGAATTTAGTTATATTTCCGACTTCAATCTTTTAAATGATAAAATGAATGGTAATGGAAGACAAAACATGGCTTGCTGTGTTAGTGTACCTTTTCATCCACGCACCGAAAGTGCACGGACACACAAAACTTGTTGTTTTCCACTTTGGTTCCTGGAATGGATTTTGTTTTCTCTACCAGAGCTCTGTAAACCTGGAAATTTAAAAGCAAAAGGATTCCCTTAATATGGATTGTTTATTTTCTATCTTTCTGAAATGAAATTAGATGGTGGGGGACAAAAACCTCATCAATCATGGGCAAGAATTCACTGGCAGCCTGGAAAAGAACTCCCTGGTTACCCTAAATAACACACGGAAGTTGACAGTGGAAATGAAAATTAGAAGCATCCAAGGAAAGAAAGAAAGATTTTTACTGGCAAAAAAAGAGTTAAAAGTACAATAGGTGAAATAAATTACACAAGTACATCGATGCTCTTACTTTTTTGTATTTGTAACTTTTAGATGGTCCCTTGATGTCCATACCATGGCTGCCAGCATAATAAAGTCCAGCTAATTTTACAAAGCTGTAAACCTGTATAATAATAAAGAAAAAACCTGTTCAATTCAACATTTTCTGTCTTTGTATTCACCGAACATGAGGTATATGAACCGTAATGTACCTTGTCTCTGCACCTTCCGGTTACGATTGCCGTTGGAAAATGTCTCGCGACATCTCTTACAGTTGCTCTCATCTGATTCGAGACGCGAAGAGGGAATCAGTAGGAGTTTTATAGACGATAAACAACATTAGTGGGAGTAAGAAGAAGATATATATTAACCTCTTTAGGCATGAAAGCTCGATCCGGGTCTTCGACAATCGGAGACAGCGTGCCGTCGTAATCAAGAAACATGACAATCTGTTTCCCTCTTGATGCAGCTACTATTTGCTCAAACATGCTCAAAGCCGAGGGATGGTGAACCTAATACATAGCAAAAAAACAAAGGGTCATTAATCAGTAACGATAACAATTAACAACGGCTGAGGAATAGGGAATGGAACCTACGATCCATGAGCTTCTGTTTTCGGTTTCGGGTACGGAAGCAGTACCAGTAGACCTGATGCGGGTTGGAGAAGAAGCTCTCATGGAATCCAACCATGCATTGATTTTAGCCACTCCTTTTTCAGTTTCGAACTTCTTCATGAGTACCACCTTAAGGTCTTGAGGTGAAAAGGACTTGGCCACCGGCAGAGATGATGGAGGCAACACATTCCTAACGCCACGGGATAACACATCAAGAACCACCACATTTTGTTGGTTAGTCATTTTTTCCCTTAGCTCCTTCTGGTTTGTCGTCTGTATATTTTTTTTTCCAGAAAAAAAGCAAAACTTTAGACGCACATATGAAAAAAAAAAAAAGAAGCACATTAAACCATACAACATCAAAGTCTAATTGGCTAGGCTTAAAAATACCTGAAGAGAGTAGAGAAAGAAACAGAGGATGAAAGAAAGCAGAGAAGAAGGCAATGCGTGAGATCTTAGGACAAGGAAGACAGGCAATGGTAGGTTTTTAAATAAGCAAATGCATAGAGAGGGAGAGAGAAGAGTGAAGTGAAAAGACGAAAATGACAGAATCGCAGCAACGCTGAACAAGTCGCAAAAGAGCCGGGGTTAGTGTAGTCAATCTATAAACTCGGTTTAACACAAAGCGACGAAACAGCCATAACTTTGGTGGCCAAATGTACTTTTCGAATTTCGACCCCCCCTTCCTCGATGGACCACTCAGCTGATACCATGAAATATTTCTATTCTAACCCCTTATGAAAAATGAAATAAAATACGGCAACTTGTTGTGTTGGAAAATTATTAAAAGAAATTGTACTTAAACCTCATTAACCATCATTACAGTTGATCAGCAATGTTTAAGTTTAAGGATTAAGCTGTCTTGTTCCATTTAAAGGGCGCTGCTTGCTTTTTTTAGCTTGACATTACGAAATAAGAAGGTAGAATTTTAGTAAAATGACTATACGCCAGGGTAAATTTTAATAATCAGCGTCGAACACTGCTAAATATCATTAACGCTGAATACCGTTGAATATTATTAAATTAATTAATAAAGATTAAAAATCTCAAGGACTTAACATACAATTATAAATTATTTAAAATAAAATTTAATTACATTATTTTTTATATATATTATAATTTTTTATTTTTTTCAAATAATTAAATTAAACACCAACAATAGTCAATTCCTAAATTAAAAAACTAAATCTTCTTCCCCAAATTTAAAACCCTAAATTAACAAAGTTTTGACAAAATTATGACCTTAATTCCTAAATTAAAACCCTAAATATTTTCTACCGATCACTCTATAAAATTAGGATCATGCTTGACATTGGATTATAAGAATCTCCTCCTCCCATTTGGAAAGCAAAACAGTCCACGTTCCCCCAAAAAAAAAAAGGCAAAACAATCGGCCGGTATGATATCGTGAAACCAATCACTGTAGTTTACAAAGTGTTTATTAAAATATTTAGGGTTTTAATTTAAAATATTTAGGGTTTTAATTTGGGGAAAAAGATTTAGGGTTTTTTAATTTAGGGATTGATTATGGTTTATATTTGATCTAATTATTGAAAAAAAATTAAAAAAATATAATATATATAAAAAATAATTTAATTGAAATTTTATTTTAAATAATTTATAATTGTATGTTGAGTCCTTGTGATTTTTAATCTTTAGTAATCAATTTAATGGTATTCAACGCTAGTGGAGTTTAACAATGTTCGACATTCGTTGTAGAATTTTTCAAGAAAATTAGATAATGGTACATAGAAATAAATGATAGTTTGTTCTTGTATAGTTTTTCGCTTAAACGATTATTTTGGATGTAAGAATTGAGTTTTTTATTATTATTTTAGTTGGTGAAGTATTTTATTAATATTTTGGTAAGAGTTAAAGGTTCGAATATCACAAAGTTTTTTTTAAAAAAATTATACAGTAAAATTAAATAACAAAATTAGAATTGGAAATTATTAATAATTTATAAAAAATGATTTTATTTTTTAATTCTTTAATTAAATTAGTGCTCGATTAATTTGTAGCACCAAATTCGATTTAATATTTTTTGAATAAGTTGTGTTGTTATTATCCAAGAAAACAATTCAAGAACTGTAACAAAAAATCTAAGATATTCTTGGACAGCCATCCCCATTTTAGGGAATTTCCCAAGTTGTACACATGTGCCTAACTACATCATTCATTAATATAACTTTGCTCTGTACACGTATTTGCACTGTCTCTCTAATGCAATCTGGTAAGGTATTACAATTCTGAGATACATCTCGAAATTTTCTTCTATTTTTCTCTACATGTATTACCATAGTTTGTTATTCACAGTCTAGTAATTCAAATATCTAAAAACATATAATTTTACTTGGGCCACCCATAAAGAACCCTCAACAGATAAAAGGCTCTTTATGAGAAGAATAATGCAAGCTTTATTCCATAGACCCAGATCTTTTACTCTCATCCCCCTTCACTTATAGGTTTACAAATAATCTTTCATCCCACTATAGCTCCTTGTACAAGTTCATCCTTATCTTTTCAGAAAAAATGCATGCACAACTGCTCTATCTTTCTTATTACTCTTTTAGAAAAGATGATCTATCTACACCAGTAATTAACCATGCTGAACATCATTGTGGATTTAAAACTTAGTTAATAGTGTATACACTAAAAACATAAAATTTAAATTACAATATTTAGGAGAGATGATAAAAGTTTTTTCTATCTTAATCAGTGGTCAAGAGTTTAATTATCGTCATGAGCATAAAATAGTTTTAAAACTTATAATCAGCATCTAATTTTGTATAGACCAACAAAACGTGAATGATTAGTCACTATATTAATATTTTGTACCAATTTGTCTCAACCTCCCAACATGACAATGTTGAGAGGTTCAAATTAAATTTTATCGATATCTCCAATTACAATATATAATTTTATCTGATCTTATACAATAAATATGATATTATTATTGTTAATGGTATTTTGATTTAATAAGAAATTTATTTTTTAAATGCGAGGGTTTAATTAAAATGTTTAATTTTTTTTTTAAATTTGAGAGGGTTTAATCACAATTTTCAAAATTTTAGAGGTGTAATAAAAGTTTAAAATTTTGGAAGGATTTAATAAGAAATTTATTTTTTAAAAAGTGAGGGTCTAATTAATTTTTTAAAAAAGTTTAATAATTTTTTAATAATTTTGAGAAATAATTGAAAATATTAGAACAATTAGAATTTTATAAAAATATTATAAAATTTGAGGACCTAATTAAAATTTAAAAAATACATCAAAGGTATAATACAAATTTTCCAAATCTTTAGGGTGTCACGGTCTCTTCAGGCTTCAGTGTTCATCCGCCCCTTGTTATGACATATCCATTATCCAAATTTGGGAGTTTTTTTTTGGGATAATAGCGAGAGTTTATTTCTCTCTTTAAAACGAGAAATTATATCATATATTCGTCCGTTCACGTCATTTATGGTCTCAACTAATAAAAGTTATTCATTTTATTAATTTTTTCATGTCATTTTTTTACCAAGCGAATCTTCACTCATATTTATTGTAAATTAAATTTAAAAAATAGTTTTTCCCATATGAAGATTCATTTAGCAAAAAGATAATATAAAAAATTAATAAAATAAATTAATTTTATTAGTTAAAATCATAAATAACATGGCAAGACGAGGCTAGGATATAAATTCTCCGTAAAACAGTTAAATTATAAAAGAAAATTCTCTCTCCACTTAACTTGCATGCAAGAGTCTAAGAAAGGGATGAAAATTCTTTACCCTTTTTCGGTGCCCCTACATATGCCCCCATGTTCAAAATTAACTTTAGTGTTTAGGGTTTATGGTTTTAGGTTAGGGGTTGTGGTTAGAGTTTAGGGAATTTAGGGTATGGTGTATTTTTTAGGGTATAAGGTGTAGGATTTAGGATTTAGAATTTAGGGTTAGAGCTTAAAATTTAATTTTATAGTGCTTTTTTAGTGTTGGGACATATATAGGGGCACCGAAAAGGGGCAGACGAATTTCATCCCTAAAAAAGAAGCCTTTGGCTTTTAGTTTTTAGACTATTCTTTTATATAATGTCTAGTGTTAGAAACGACAAAAGTATTAATATCCCTTTTCCTTTATTTCTTTCTTTATTTTACAATTTTAACGCATGCATGATGCATTATTGGCCACTCTCTCTCGTTACTCTCTAATGAAGAAATAAAAAAAGTAGCAAACGTAAGTAAAGTTGAGCCAAAAATGGTATTGCATCTTTTCACCACGGGTTATTGAACCAAGCAGCTCCGTCCATTGCTTTTGAATCAATACCAGCAGCAGTTTTGTCTCAAAATTTTCACATCAAACCCCCTATTTCTTTTAATTTTCATCAAAGTCCCATCTAATCAATGTTTCAGGTCCACCCACTTGTTTTTAAGGCAAAAACGCATCTACAAAACATTTTCGAAATCTATACTATTTGTCATGATACTTCGCATGCATAAAAATAATGAACTTGTTTGGGGAGCAAAAGTTTAGATTTAATGTGAAATCAACACTCCAACACGAAGGGAAATTATTCTTACAGGCTACAACATTAAAATTTTATATTTTATTAATGTGAACCGAATGTTATGTTCTCCTTATAAAAGAAATATGTATCCCTGAACGAATCAAAGGAGTCTATATTTAAATTTGCACTCATATATACGATTTGATAACGCCAATGGAGAATATGCTAAACCCTTCAGATGTTGGGCATGAATGCAATCTTTGGGCGGTTTGCATATTATCCATATTCGGCTACTATAATATTCCAACAACACTGCAAGTGGATGCAAATCAAATCTTTGTTTCCTAGATCTTTTGCTCGATCCATCCATAATGAAGTGGCTTAGGTTTGTTGTTCTTTTTTTAAGAAAAAAAAAACTTAACTAATGAATATAGAAAGTGGAATAAATGTGAGAAATCTATAGAGGTATAATCAAAAGACTAGGAAAAGAACTTCCTTTTATCTTCACCTTTTTGACCGCTAGAAAATGGCGGGTTCTAAAATATTATTTGTCCAAAATAAAATTTTTTGGTGAGTCAAATGAACGAGAACCTAATTTAAGGTTTTTTCTAAAAGAAAATAAGTTTCGAAATTTGTTCAAACAACCTAAAATATTACATTTTTTTGATATAATTGTACGTTGGTTTCGAAACTTGAGAGAGAAAAAGACAAAAAATAACATAAAATGTTATAATTATAAATATATATATTATATAACATTTTAGGTTGTTCGAAAATGTTTCGAAACTTGCCATTTTTAATCTTGAATTAAATTGTTGCACCATAGACCTACCTAAAATTCTTAGGTTTCAAGTAAAAGGATTCTCATGAATAATATCATCTTCTTCGGATTTATTGGAGTATATAGCTAAATATTACAGTGTCATTTAGAGGGAATTTTTTCGTCTATGATCTACATATTTAACTACTTCAACCAGAGCCTATGTACAACCCATTATATATACACACATAGGGCAATCCAAAATATATTTATATAATCATTAAATATCAAACTAAAAATAAAATAAATATTTTAAAAAATAATACATGTAGACCAAAAACAAGCTTGAGTTATCTATCTACAAATACAGACGAATTTGAACAAAATTGAAGATCCATGTTTCAAATCAGATTGAACATAAAAAAGTATAGAATATGTTAATCTCATACTTAAATCCGATCCACCTATAAATACATCTAATCATGACCTAAAAAATATGCAAATCATATGAGTGATTTAAATGTTTTTTATTTAATCTATTTGTAACAAGTTTTTGAACTTTTAAATCAGATATAATTGTTGCATTTGAATGCGTTCGAATCTATGACCTTCAAGAGATGTTAATTGAGCTAAAATTCGATAACCATATGTATTCCAACTAGTTAATCCTTGATGACAATTCCTCAAAAAAAAATAATCCTTGATGACAAATTAATATTTTGTTATGTATTTACATATAAATTATAGCGTTGTGATAAAGATAAATTTATGTTTGTTTATATATATAGTCAGCTTTATTAATAACTTAACCTATAAACTATATTTCTCATTTTCAATATTTGATTTTCTTGTCCAAATTTAGTATCTTTCCGGTCCCATTTTATTACATAAACTATTATTTCCGTTCCATCCCCGTTTACTCCAAACATTAATAGCCTTTGCTAAGAGTTCCATTTTTGGTGACAAGTTTACTCCAAAAATATTTAAATTATATAAAAACTTAAAATTTTTGAGGATGCGATTGCATCCGAACTTCCTTAGTCCACCTCAAATCAGTGACAAACTTGAGTGTTTGACCATGGTTGTGAAAAAAAAAACTCAACTTAAAATCCTCATTAATGAATTGATTTTCTTTCATACATAATATTAAGGTATTAACGCCAGCCAGTGGCCTGAAATCTAGTGACAAGTGATCTAAACACTTTGTTCTAACAGAAGAAACAAATAATTATAATACCAAGGATCGGCTTGCAAATACAACAAATTAGCCCAAAACGGAAAGGACAACCTGGGAAAGGGGCCTTCATAACCGGGTAAAGGAACCAACTGAATAAACTGCCATAACCGAGAAATATGATGACTTTCGGTTACTGAAAACATGGGTCCCCCCTCGCATAGGTAAAGAATGAAAAAACAAGACGCAGCATTTCCGAAATCAAAAGGAAGAATGAATGGGGGCACAGTTTCCTTTTCCATGATTTGACATGGCAATGATTCACCAGGGGCTCACAAATTATGCCCGTAGTGCTAAACCCACTCAAGCCTACCACCGCACCACCACGTCTGGCTGACTGCTCACCACTCTTTGGTCCCTTTTCTCAAGCCCCACCACCATTAGGGACCACGTAGGATTTTATATTAGGCCTTTATATTAAGATGTAATTTTAAAAAATATACATTGAATTTATGTTTCCATTGATCCACCCCTAATCAGTAACCACCATAATAAAGCCTCCTCCATCTTCAACCTTAAAAGTTTTACTATATTACGGGAAGCCTTCTGAGAATTAATTAGTTACCGTCGTTCAAAAGTTAAATGTTGTTATTGCATGTTTGGAAGCATCTACATAAATAAATACAAAAATAAAAAGTTTTCTGCTATTTCATCTATAATTGAACCGACTACTCTAATCATATTAAAATCATCTCCGTATAAGATGCCTAAGAGCATTCTATGGTACAAAAGAAGATCTCCCTCTAGTTTCTAAGGATAGAATCACAAAAGATCAAACTTAAAAGAAAGATTATCATGTATAGATTGGGTGGCTCTTTATGCAACTTAGGGTTGGTGATTAGCTTAATTAATTATTTTGTATGAATTATGATGGTGGTACATCATTTTCTGTAGTTTTTAATTTAAAGAAGAAGAAAAAAATCAAGATAGGTGTACTTGAATGAATGGAATACTCTTGAAACTTAATCATTTGCAATAATTATGTTATCTTTTAAGAATGTATTTGGCAAAAAGTAACCCACTGATTCTACTTCTTTTAAACCCTAGATCTTATCACAGGTGAATTAGGTTCAGCTCGATTTAATTTGATAAAAGAAAATTTAATACTAATGATATTGATTTTTACCACATATTGATTTTTATTCGGTTAACTTCAGTTATCAGTTTTTCCACATTAATATTAAATATTGAGATTTTATATTTTATTTTGACCAAAATAATGATGTTTGATGACTTTTAAACATTATTTGATAGAGTTTTTAAAGTATTTTTCATTAATATTTCTTAAAAATAATTTTTAAGTAAATTAAAAATCATTAATAGTTCATATAGATTATTTTTAAATTATTTCACTATTTTAAGTACTCCTATATCTATTTTTACATTATAAACTATTTAAAATTAATTATAAAATAAATGAAAATTCAAATTCAACTCATTTCGGTTAGATTAACCACAATTTTTCAATTTCACATGCTCATAGTAATCTTTGTAAGTTTTCAAACTTTGAATTCTAACTCTCAAGCAGCCTTTATTTTAGTGCTTATTGCACCCAGAATTTAATGATGTTCCAATGAAGAATTTACTAGCCAATATCAAAAGGCATATGTACTGTACAATATATCATCTTTTCCCCCTATGATATTAGGTATCACCATTAGAAAAACAATTAAAAACATGTAATCATACCTACTCGTTGGTAGTAGATCTCGTGCGGGTAAAAGTATGATTTTTCAATGAATATATATATATATATATATTCTAATTTATTGGATAAATTAATTAGTCTGTGGATTGATCAGCAGCCTTTTTTGCACTATATGAAAACGAAGCAAAAACACAGGCCATAGGAAAAAAAAAACAACCTCTTCATTGAACTATGCGAGAGGTAAATTGATTAGCTTTAAAACGAATATAGTCTTAAAAGTAATTAAATTATAAAACTAGGAGAGTTTATGTTTAATTTTATAGATTTTAAAATTGAAAGGTTTTAAAAAGTAATTAAACTAAAAAATAAGGGATCAAAGTTTAATTTTATTAATTTTAGATTGCAGGGTCCTGAAAAATAATAAAACATAAAATTTTAGGAGGGACAAGGAAGAGAAAAGGACTTAATTGTAATACTTTTAAAATTATTAGGGCCTAAAATACAATTAATCCAACAAATTTGGGGAGACAATTACCCCTACCATATTACACTTCGTTTCGTCCTTATTTCCACTGAATGATTGCACATTATCAAAAAAATATAAGATAAATATAAAAACGAGAAATTTAAATTTTATGATCAACGAGGTTAGTCCAAGTGATAAGCAACTTAGTATCGTTTAAAAATGTCTCAAGTTTGAGACATTGTGTATGCAGAAAATATCCGTCGGGAGACTCACCCACTAAAACTATGTGTGCAATTCGGGTCGATCCGAATTAATTAGGGCGAAACCCTGAAAACCGGAAGGACAATTATTTTTTATTTAAATTTTATGCATTATCGATATTCTATCACTTTATAACATATTGAAGTCTCATTTAATGTGACATTTTAACTTTCTTATTTATTTTACATTGTTATTTCAAATGTTATGTTGTGATTAACTGATTTATGCAATAAAATAAAACTTGTTATTTTGATGATAAATTTATTTTTTAAAGAAAAGGGAAAAATAAATAACTCCAGACTGCTATAATGAACTCTTCTAAGGGAAATGTGGAGAACTTTGGTACAAGTCTAGTTCAAAAAAGCTGCACATTAATATGATGAAAAGTTGTGATAAGAGTAAAAGAAAAACGTGGTACGAGTTACGACTCAACCTAACATCCATTTATGAAATGAACACTGATGTGTTTTCTAACAATTCCATTTCCACGTAATTATCCAGGATCAAAAGCGAAGCTCGAAAGAAACATATGCGTGAAATCTCAAGAGTATCTCATGAATCCACTGGAATCATTGAGTTAGGTCTTGACCCTTTTGGGTGCAATGTTACTAAAATCCCTAATCTTTTCATTTGTTCGGAAAATGATATGGACCTGTCTTTCCATGATGATGAGGGTTCTGTTGAGAATGGTTGCACCATGTTAATGATCATCCGCAAGTCGAATGATTGCCTCTGATCCTACCATTGTTACGTGGTGGAAGGTTATAACGATGGTAGCCTTCCCTAAGGATCATCTCATCTCCCTATGTCTCGGCTCAGCTAATATTTGATCCTTAGTTTTATTTCGTTTGTGTTGCTTATCTGTGTTATGTTGTTTCATTCTTTTCAAAGGGTTCTCGCCTTATGTTTTTGGCTGACCTTCTCCGTGTGCTCTCCTTTACTCACAATTTAGCTCCCTCAATATTTCTGATGACAAGATCTTTTATTCTAACAAGGAAAGAAGTTTGTCTCCATATAGAGCTCTCGCAGAAGTGTCACCTAATCGGGCTTCTGATTGATCCATATGCTAGGGTTTTATCTGTCGGTCATGTTTTTGTTGTTATGTTCCTTTATGTTTTCATGTTTAGGTTGTTGTCCTGTTTGTTACTGTTTCCTTGTTCGTTTGGGTTGTATGTTGCCTGTTTGGCTGACTCTTTGGGGCCGGAACCTTCTTGTTTCTGTTTATCTTATGTTTATGTTTTAAAAAAATCATTCGATTTGAATCAACATAATTTGCCCTCTTGATTTGATCAGATTCTCCCGCCATTTTTGTGATTGAGACACAAATGGATGGATCCAAGTATCCAACTCAACCCAATATATATTATAGGATTGACGCTAGATTTTTTTTGACAAGCGGCATTAAAATAGCAAGGTTTAATGGCCCGTTTGGCCCTGAAGTATACATAAAATATTAAACTGTTCGCTAAAATATTTTTTGTGACGTTTTGTTCTCTGAACTAAAAATCGTGACTTCCGTTAGTTTCTATTTTGTAACGTCCGTTTAAAAAAAATTGGGCCAATTAAATCACGCCATGTGGCTCTTTTGACCAAAAAAAATTATTAACTTTAATAAAAATGGGTAAGTCATATGTAGTCTCTCAAGTTTTATATTTATTCAATCTAACAATATCAAGAATGACAGCAATGTTACAGTAGCAGGAGCTATGAAGGATGACTTAGCTATTAGCAGATATAAAGAAAATAGCAAGAACTTTGTGGGAATTTGTGGTTGAATAGCTATTAGCTTAATGTTGTTTCCTTCAATCGATTCACATGTTTAACTATACAAGTTTTGAATATTATCAGATAGGAAGCAACTGCATCGTTTTTGAGTCATGAATCATTGAATCACCCTTCCTTTATATTTGTTTCTAGTTTCTACCATTTTTTGAGGAACAAATGTGGTAAGTTCATTGAAGTGTATAGCCCTGTTCTGTTGTGTGCGAGGAGCAATGGAAAATTGCAATCATTTCCTCGGGAACGGCTTTCAACCGTCCCTCTAAATATTTTAAAGCTTGAACTTACCAGTTTCTTCCCATGGTTTCCTTTCATGAATAACCAGTCATGGCGAAAAATCAACTGCTTGATACTTGCCTACATTATAGGGCAGTCTGGTTTGGTGGCATCAGATACAACAAAAGAGGAAGAAGATAGAATTTTACCAATCACTCTAAATTATCTCCTATATGACTTCAACAGCAAGCGACAGAAACTGTAGATAGAATTTTACCTAGTTTTAAATGAGTTCAAACTTGTAGAGCACTTTAGTGGCAATGTAGACGGTGACACACCGCTCTAAATTGTTCGAGGGAGCTATGGTTGAAACAAGAGAGGAAGAAGATGGTAAGATTGAATAAATATAGAACTTGAGAGATTCAATATGTCATTTACCCATTTTTATTAAAGTCAGTCAATTCTTTTGGTCAAAAGAGTCGCATGGCGCGATCTAATTGACCAGATTTTTTTTAAACGGGCGTTACAAAATAGGGACTAACGGAAGTCGTGATTTTTAGTTCAGGGGACAAAACGTTCCAAAAAATACTTTAAGAGGCAGTTCAGTATTTTGTGTATATTTCAAGGGCCAAACGAGCCATTAAGCCAAACAGTAACTTATACTTTGTTTATTAAATTTATTATAAGTACACTTGTTTTGATCTTATTTTATTTATATAAATATATTTTTTTCACTCACAATAGATGAAATAATTATGCTTAATTATATTTATATATATATTTAAACCTTCACGTATTATTAATAATGAAAAAATAAAATTTCCCCCGGGAGAGGTTAGATTAAGCAGGAGCACAAATATTTGTGGAATATGAAACTGTTTCGTTTATAAATTATACTTACAACGGTGACAAATCAAGCTATTGTATTACATTGTATAATTGATAAAATATATTGTTTAAATTTAAGATTTATCCATAATAATAATAATATCATTATGAATATTTATCTATATAGATGTCTATCATGATAAAAAAATTATTAAGGAGATTTGACTTACTTTATCATTAGGAATATTATCTACATTAATTAGAGTTTAATGTATTATGTACTTCTTATGCCTATAAATAGATGATTTATTGAAGGCATTGCACACAAATCTATATTGAGAATAATATGAATCTCTATTTTTCTCTCATCTCTTTATTCCTTCACTCTTGTTCGTTGTTCTACGTTATTTTATTCACAACACGTTATCAGCACGAGACTCTAACCAACTGAGGTGTTTATCGTCCGAATTCTAAAGGAGTTACTGAAAAGAATTTGATTTTAGCAAGAACCAAAGATAAGTTCTTCTACATCAATTATATTTTAATTATCGATTATTGTTCTCTCTTAATCTTTAATTTTAACTTGATTTTTAATTTTTAAAAAAAATAGTACTAAATTAATTAAGAACTTCTGATAGACGATGTTCAATCATTATTAATGAAAGTGTTGCATGCAAAGCATCTTGTACGTGGATTGGGTGACTTCACACTTCATAGTAGGAAAACAAAATCTAAGAATAAAGTCCATCTAATTTCTAAGCCAATCCATGAGGGTTTAGTGATTGAAAATGCCATCCTTTATTACATGGTGTGAAACCTAAATTAATTTTGATATAATAAATTGTATTAGGATTTATTTGTAAATACAATAAATTTTTAAGTATTTCAAAGACTCACTAAATTGACAAGTTTTTTGAAACCAAATGATCTTTCAAGACAAAATTTTGTAAGTGTTTAAATTTTTCTAAGTGTTTTTCAAGCAAAATTTCAAGCCTACGCCCAAGCGTATCGATACGCTTAGCCCATATTGATAAGATTTTCCCTCAATGGAAAACCACTTAACCAAGGCGTACCGATACGGTTAAATCTCGTATCGATACGTGTAGAACTAATGTTTTGATATAATAATTGAAAAATGTTTTGGACTAATTTGAAAGAATTTAAAAACTTGGTTTTAAAGTCCAAACTACTTGAAATTATGTTTAAGGTATTTTAAGAGGTTTTTGACAAAGATTTTTCATGTTTTCAATAGCCAAACTTGACTTTTCACGTTACCAGTATCGATACGGTCATACCAGTATCGATACCATTTTGCCTCAGTTTGGCCACTGTCAAAACCCGTATCGATACAGCAAACCATCGTATCGATACGGAGGGGGTCGTTTCGATACGCCACGTCAGCGTACCGATCCCATTTTAACTACCCCAACGGCTATTTCCCAACGGCCATTTAAATGTCAAAGGGTACCGATACGCCCTCAAGCGTATCGATACGCCCAGGCTGGCAAGAGCCCAACGGCTAGTTCTTATGAAGGCCGTATCGATACCGTTCCACACGTATCGATACCCATAGTTGCAGAACAACGTTTATGAAGGGAAATAAAATCCTCAACGGCTCCAAATCATCCCCAACGGCTAGTAACGGCCATAAACTCAATTGGGACTATAAATTGAAGGCTGGAACACTTGAAGAAGGTCAGAGACTTCATCCAAGCAACATGATCAAGAGAATTAGAGTCTAAGTCTTATTTTTACTATTCTCTTGTACATAGTCTTAAAGAGAGTGCTTCATTTGTAAATCATTGTACTCTTGTGAGCTCAAATTGTGTAAACACCAACCTTGTGAGGTATTTAGTTTACCCAAACAAATCCCTTGTAAAAGGAGAGGTTCTAGTTTAGAATTGAGAGAAAAACTAGAGTTGGTTCTATCTTAGCCAAGTCCAAAAGATAGGGTTGTAACGGTTTCCTCCTAAACCGGGAAAAGGGGACGAATTCATTGTTGAGTGAATTGGGAAATCCTTAGTGGTGTGCTAAGGTAGTGGATGTAGGTGCTTGTTAGAAGACCGAACCACTCTAAAATCATTGTGTCACTTGTCTACTTTCTTTTTGATTTTAGCCAATTCAACCACCAAACAAAAACAACCCTCCTTGACGGTTTCGGTGATCGATTCGAGCGTGCTAACAACTCAACAATTGGTATCAGAGCCTCGTCTCCATCGAAGGACTAACATCCGAGAGTAAAGATCATTTGCTCGAAGTCCACCGTTCAAGAAAATGGCAAGATTTGAAGAAGGCCGTTCTATCTCGTGTCCTCCACTCTTCGAAGGAGAAGAATACTTCCAATGGAGCAATATCATGAAATTCTTCATCAAGTCTCAAGACTATGAGGTTTGGGACATCATTGAAGATGAGTATTTGGAAGCTCCAAAGAAGAAGAAAAAGAAAAGGAGTGCAAACGACACGAAGGCAAAGCTAAACACCAAGGCGATGCACATTCTCTATTGTGGCCTTAACGAAGAAGTTTCCAAGAAGGTCTCCACGTGCAAAAATGCCAAAGAATTGTGGGAGAAACTTGAGAAGCTTTATGGCAACAAGAAGGGAGAAAAAAAAGATGATGATCAATCATGTGCAAACCCTCTCTCCAATCCAAAGGTGGATGGTGTTTTGGCTCTCGATGAGCCTAAGGTATCTTCTAACTCTAGTGAGCTTAATTCTTACTCTTTCAATGAGTTGCAAGATGCTTTCGATGAATTATTTTTGGAATTTGAGACCATGAATTCCAAATTTAAGAAAATGATTTCAAAACTTGAAATTGAAAATGATTTTCTTTCAAAAACAAAAGTGGATTTTGAAAACCAAAATAAAATTTTGAAAAATGATTTAGAGTTTTCAAAAACAAGCAAAGATGTTTTAGAAAAAGAAAATCTTGATTTAAAAGTTAAGCTTGACAGCTTAACAAAAGAAAAGGAAATTATTTTCAATAATTCATCTTGTCGCATAATGGCAAAATACTCACATTGCCATTATCATGGTCATTCTATACATACTTGTCCTATAAAGAATAGACAATCTTATAGGATTAGACAAGTATGGGTTCCTAAGGGAACTAAAGACATTGTGACTAACGTAAATGGATCCAAAGCAATTTGGATACCAAAAATCAAGTGAATGTCTTTTGTAGGTGTGTTGGAGCAATGGCAAGTAAAGCAAAATCAAAGAATGCTCAAATCACACATGAGAAGAAGATTGGGTAACCTCTAAGCTTAATGCTTTTATTTTATACATTTGGTTATCTAACTTTTGTTTAAAGTCTTGGATTATTTGTTAAGCCTAACAATGATGCATTGAGTAAGGGGGAGCCATTTTTAAACCAAATTTTTAATTTTGTCAAAATTTTGCCTCCTTTGTTATTTTGAAACTTAATGTTTTTAAATTCTTTTTGATATAACAAAAAGGGGGAGATATGGTTTTGAAAAATTGAATTTTCAAATGAATAAGGGGGAGCTTAATTTGATTTCACATCTTTAATCTCTTATTCACATTTTTAAAGTTAAAGGGGGAGAATCCCAAACAATTTTTCAAGTTAGTTTTATTATATCAAAAAGGGGGAGATTGTAGAACTAATGTTTTGATATAATAATTGAAAAATGTTTTGGACTAATTTGAAAGAATTTAAAAACTTGGTTTTAAAGTCCAAACTACTTGAAATTATGTTTGAGGTATTTTAAGAGGTTTTTGACAAAGATTTTTCATGTTTTTAATAGCCAAACTTGACTTTTCACGTTACCAGTATCGATACGGTCATACCAGTATCGATACCATTTTGCCTCAGTTTGGCCACTGTCAAAACCCGTATCGATACAGCAAACCCTCGTATCGATACGGAGGGGGTCGTTTCGATACGCCACGTCAGCGTACCGATCCCATTTTAACTACCCCAACGGCTATTTCCCAACGGCCATTTAAATGTCAAAGGGTACCGATACGCCCTCAAGCGTATCGATACGCCCAGGCTGGCAAGAGCCCAACGGCTAGTTCTTATGAAGGTCGTATCGATACCGTTCCACGCGTATCGATACCCATAGTTGCAGAACAGCATTTATGAAGGGAAATAAAGTCCTCAACGGCTCCAAATCATCCCCAACGGCTAGTAACGGCCATAAACTCAATTGGGACTATAAATTGAAGGCTGGAACACTTGAAGAAGGTCAGAGACTTCATCCAAGCAACATGATCAAGAGAATTAGAGTCTAAGTCTTATTTTTACTATTCTCTTGTACATAGTCTTAGAGAGAGTGCTTAATTGTAAATCATTGTACTCTTGTGAGCTCAAATTGTGTAAACACCAACCTTGTGAGGTATTTAGTTTACCCAAACAAATCCCTTGTAAAAGGAGAGGTTCTAGTTTAGCCTTGAGAGAAAAACTAGAGTTGGTTCTATCTTAGCCAAGTCCAAAAGATAGGGTTGTAACGGTTTCCTCCTAAACCGGGAAAAGGGGACGAATTCATTGTTGAGTGAATTGGGAAATCCTTAGTGGTGTGCTAAGGTAGTGGATGTAGGTGCTTGTTAGAAGACCGAACCACTCTAAAATCATTGTGTCACTTGTCTACTTTCTTTTTGATTTTAGCCAATTCAACCACCAAACAAAAACAACCCTCCTTGACGGTTTCGGTGATCGATTCGAGCGTGCTAACAACTCAACAATACAATATTCATCTAGGTAAATTTTCAAGCCATAGCGTACCGATACAGTTACACCCCGTATCGGTACGATTTCGACGATAATAGCAAATATTTGTATTTAATGATTCGAACGTTTTTTGTCATTTATGGGAATCCCAAAATTTTAAATGATCGTTAACCGTATCGATACACCAAGATAGCGTAACGATACGTTTTTTCTCAAAACACAATTCAGGATTCTAAGGAGCAAAAATCGTATCGATACGACATTTCGTATCAATACACTCCTTATAACCGTATTGATACGCCTTTCCCATGTATCGATACATCCTTGTTTTTCACTCACAACGACTCTTTCTTCTTTGAGACAAGTACCGATACAGTCGCGATGGTACCGATACAGTGTGCAGCTGAGGATCATTTATTGCTGGAAAAATTCAGCCCAACGACTAGATTAATGACTTCAACCACCCAAACAGCTAGAATTCAATGCATGGGTATAAAAGCAAGCCTCTAAAGCTCAAGCAACAACTATTGAACCTTCAAGTAACATCCAAGCAATTATTCCAAACCCTTGAGCTTATAGAGTCAAATTTGTGTACCCAACTTGTAAAATTCTTCATTGTTTACCTTTCCTTCAAGTTTGGGGAGTCTTTGTTTGTAATTGGGAAATTCATTAGTCTTGTGAGAGATAAATTTCTAATTGCTTATCCTTCTTTGTAATTGTGAGTGAATTTGATTAAGCTTTGGGTAGAAAGCTTAATCGGTTTGTAAGGTTGCCTCTTAATCCGAGAAAAGGGGAAAATTAATAGTGGATTGGTTGAAAATCCTTAGTGGGAGCTAAGGTAGTGGATGTAGAGCTTGTTAGAAGCTTGAACCACTCTAAATTCATTGTCTCAATTTTTTATTTATTCCTTCACTCCCTTCAAAGTTTTAATTGTCAATTCACCCCTCTTAGTCATTTGCAAGTTTGTGATCAACTCAACAATTGGTATCAGAGCTACACTTATTAGAAGAATTACAACTCTCTTGAGTCGATTCTATGAGAGTTTGATCTACTATAACTAGAAGCAATGGCATCTACCTCCGGCAACAACCTCTACGAGTCACAATCTACTACAAAGCCTCCTTATTTCAATGGGGACAACTATCTCTATTAGAAGAATAGGATAAAGCTCTTTATTAATTCAAACGATTACCTTTGTGTGGGATGTTGTGGAAGATGGCCCAACCATCCTCTTGAAGAGAACCGATGAAAGAAGAATCGTTCTAAAGTCCAAGCATAAAATGACCGACGAAGAACGAAGAAAGCTTCAAATCAACGACAAAGCTTTACATTTGATCTTTTGTGCACTTGGACCGGATATGTACTCAAAGATGTCTTCGTGTACAAGCGCTAAGGAGGTGTGGGACAAGCTAGAGACCATATATGAAGGGACCAACGATGTCAAGGAGATTAATATTATAATCCTTAACTATAGCTACGAGAGCTTTAAGATAGAGCCCGAGGAAAGCGTCACTCAAATGTTCGATCGTTTCTCGATCATCGTCAACGGCCTCAAGGGCTTCGGTGAAACTATTTCTGAAGACAAGCTAGTCTGAAAGCTTCTCTATTCTCTCCCCAATTCATGGGAAGGAAAGAAACCCGCAATTATCGAGGCGAAGAATTTGAAGACACTAAAGTAGAGGAAGCCGCTGCCGAGTACCTGTCTTCGTCGTACCTATCACCCAGGGCAACAAGCTGAGGAATTGGAGAATTGGAGTGCGATCTTTGAGCAGAAAATCCTGATTCTAACGATGTCATCCACTCAATTTTCTGACACCTGGAGCAGAGAATAGAGCCGTCAAAGAAGAAATCGAGATAACTTGCGGTGCAAGGCAACGAGAAGAAGTCCGCATTCAACTCAAAGAAGTCAGAATTAAAGGTTGCATTTAATGCAAAAGCTACTTTGAAGACTTCTACTCCAATGAGGACTTGACCTAGCTAATGCCTATATATACTTGACATATTTTGTAATTGAAGACAACTTAGGTTTTCCTTTAGGCATAGTTTAGGTTTTCTTGCCGCCATTATATTCTAAATTCTTCTTTGGGTTTGAGTTATGTTGTAAACTAGTATAAGAACGGTTGTTTAGGTATTAAGTTTGTTTTTGCAATATAACTTTCAAGGTTTGCTTATTCCATGCTCTTCATAGTTTTCAATTAAGTTCGGAAGATTAGTTGTTAACTATCCATTTGTTCGGTATCGTGATAGTCGAACTCACGAAAGGGATAAGTACAATCCTCACTCTAATCAAGTGTTAATTAATCCAGCCTAGACATAGGTTAGGGTTTAAGGCGGCTAAAGAAGAATGAAACAACATTGTTGTCTTTGCAAGATTCACGCCGCGGCTGGTATTATCTGCAGTGGGCAACAACATCATTCTGACTTAGACATAAGCGGGGATCACTTTCGAAGCGTTTTGCCGAGCCTTAAAGGTCTGTCGAGTTTACCGCCGAGGCAGCAAAAGCGTTAAAGCAGCCAATCTGCCACCTCCCGCCGAGGCAGCAAAGTCTGGCAGCGCAAAACAACTTAACTTATTCAACGCAGTTTCACACTAGGGAGCAGCATAATCTGACCCATCCTATCACTCTAATCTTTTCCTCAATTACTTGTGTTTTATTTACTTTTAATTCTTTTATAAACTAAATATTATTTGTGCATTTAAATTTCCTTTGTGCAGGAATAACAATTCAGTTTAAGCTTTTCAATCCCTGTGGGAGACGATATATTTTATAATATAACTTGACAGGAGTATGAACTTGCGCTCATAAATAGAGAACACCCAAATGCTCTACAAGTTTTTGGCGTCGTTACCGGGGATTGGAAATAGTAAATTCATTTTTTTTATATTTCTGCACTTTTATTTTTATTTGCATTTAATTTTTTATTTTTTATTTTATTCGGAAAAAAAAAAAGAAAAAAAGAATTTTACAGTTTCCTTTGCTAGTGCATGACCAGAGCAAATCTAAAGGGAAAGGATGGGCAAAAGCAAAGACGATAACCCTGCCATCGATGCCTGTATCGGCAGGGATGGGCAACAAGATCCGTCGCCCAGACAGCAGCAACAAGTCCTACCTAGACAGCAACCCACAATTCCGCCCAGGCAGCAACAATATGTACGAACTACCAGGGACTACTTGGAGCATGACTTCAGGGGATTTGACCCAACTGTTGCAGAGCCTAAAATCAAGGTGAACCATTTTGAGTTAAAGCCCGTGATGTTCAACATGATCAACACATTGGGGCAATTTGGAGGAACTGCCACAGAAGACGCTCGGCCGCATTTAAGAGGATTCCTAGACATATGCAGAGCATTCAAGATACACGAAGTCCATCAAGATGTGCTAAAGCTGAGGTTATTCCCCTATTCACTGAGGGATAGGGTGAAGCAGTGGTTGAACAACCAGCCGACAGGTTCATTCAGCACATGGACAGAGTTGTGCAAAGACTTCTTGGATCGTTTCAGCCCATTTAATGTCACAGACGGGCTACGAAATGAGATAATAGCTTTCCGACAATGAGGTACCAATAGATGCTCAATAACTGCCCGCTTCATGGTTTTCCAGCCTGGACGCAGGTGTCAATGTTTTACAATGGGGTAAACTACCCAACTCGAATGATGCTCGACGCGTCCGCCAACGGGATAATCATCGACATGCCACCTGATGAGGCACTACAGATCCTGAACAAGATTGTTAAAAACGACTACAAGTTTTCTACAGCCCGCCGCAGTGGCATAAGGCGGCCAGCTGTTGTGAATGAGGTAGAGGTCACATAATCTGTTAATGCTCGCTTGGATAAGCTGACAGAGTTGGTAGTGAACAAGGCAAAAGGAAAGACATATGAGGCCAAGGCTGTGGAGCCTTTTTGTGATGAGTGTGGGGGCAATCACAACTCCTCGGAATGCAGTGAATCAGCGAACTTCATGGGGACCTACGAGAGGAATAGCAGGCCCAACACCAACACTTACAACCTTGACTGGAAAAAAACATCCAAACTTCTCCTGGAGCAATCCAAACACAGCTGCAAATCCAACTCAGCAACCAGGAGGATACCAACAGAATCTATCAAGACAGCCGCCTCAGCAGCAATAGAATACGAGCAATAACTCACTTGAAAATACTTTACATACTTTTATGTCTAGAACCAATGATTTTATTGTTCATACTAATAAATTTAATTATAAAATTGAGTCGTTTATAGATAGGATCGAGATGCGGATGGACAATCAAGAGGCTGCGATAAATAACTTAGAGACCTAGTTTGGGAAATTCATGGAGATCATAAGCAACAGGACAAAGGGTGCAACATCTAGCAGCACAGAGGTAGCAGCCAAACCCACTATTAGACTTCCTAAGCACAAAAATTCACTCAAGAACAAGAGCCTAAACAAGAACATGAGCTAGAAAAAAAGAATCATGTGCAGGAACAGGGTCTGGAGGAGAACAAGAAAATCTGAAACTGAAGGATAATGGGAAAAACAATGGATTCAGAAACATAAAATTTAAAATGAAAGATTTGTTCATGAAAAACCACATTTCTACTAACAAAAAAATGACTTGGAGTAAAGACTAAACAAAAGATAACCCTTTTGACTAGAAGAATAACCCATGAAAACAGATGGTGTTGTTTTAGGAGAAAATTTTTCTTTATAGTTCACCTTTGTAGCATAACAAAAACAACCAAAAATCTTGAAATGAAAAAGTTTAGGAAGCTTGTTGTGTAACACTTCAAAAAGGTAACCCATTTTGCTTAGGGGTATGAACACACATTCACCCCCCCCCCAAATTTTAAAGGTGCATTTAAATTAAATCTAAGAACTCTAGCCATTTCAAGAAGATGCATGTGTTTCCTCTCAGCAAACCTATTTTGCTTAGTGGTATGAACACAGAAGCTTTGATGAGAAATACCAAGGGAAGGAAAAAAAGGCAGAGCATTCTGAGTTAAAAAACTCAGTCCCGTTATCACTTATAACTGACTTAATAGAAGTGAAAAACTGATTTTGAACAGGAGAACAGAAATGTTTGAGATGCAAGATGGCATCACTCTTAAGTTTCAACAGGTACACACAACTCATCCTCGTATAATCATCAACAATGGTTAAAAAGAACATATGTGTGCCAAGAGTATAAATTCTATAGTGACCCCACAAGTCTAGATGTAACAACTCAAAAGGTCTTGTAGGTCTAGAAGAACTAAGGGGAAAGGGGGGCTAGTTTGTTTAGCTAAGGGGCATACAAAACAAGAACCAATACAAGATGAATCAAAAGTCATAGAATGCAAAAAATGAGTTTTAAGTAAAATGGAAAGAGATGCATAAACCAACCGAACATGCCATATATTTGTATTATTAACAGAAACAGAAGACATACAATGTGGTGAACTAAAATTGAAAAAATAGAATTGAAAGCATTACAAGAAGACACACCAGATTGAAGGCTCGAAGAATGAAAAAATATAAGCCATGTGACTCTTTACCAATCCCTTTTATTTTTTTTAGTGGAGAGATCCTACAAAATACAGAAGTCGGGATAGAAAGCAATGCAACAGTGAAGGTCTTTGGTGAGTTTGGAAACAGACAAAAGATTATGTGTAAAGGAAGGTACATAGAGAACATTAGAAATAATATCAGAATAATTAAAACAAAAGGAGCCTATGTGTGTAATTGAATTTGTTTTACCTTTTGGTAAACGTCCGAATCGAGAATCAGAAGCACTTAAAAAATGAGATACTAAACGTTGGAAGTCAAACAACATATGATCTGTAGCACCTGTGTCTAGAATCCATGATATAGATGCAGAACTAAAATCAGAGTCAGATGAGTTCATAGAAAGTATACATGCCATATTCACTATAGACCCAGTAGAAGGTGGCTTATTCAATAAACTCAAGAGATGATTGTATTTCTTAGGAGTGAACACAAGAACAGCAAGGGAGCCAGAAGAAGATGAACCAGAATCATATGCTAATGGATAAAGAGCAGAATTAGAACTAGAATTAACCACCAAAGCTGCCTGAGACCTCTTGCAGGTGAACTTAAAATCATGAGGGAATCTATAAAGACGATAGCAATTGTCACGTTTATGCCCCCTGATTTTACAATTATCGTAAATGCCATTGAACCGACGACCACCAAAAGAGCCACTAGAAGAAGCATTGGAGAACAACACTGTGAAATCAGGGGTGAAAGGACTACCAAAGAACTGAGGACATTGAGACTCCTCTTGAACAATCATAGAGTAGGCTTGATTGATAGAGGGCAAGATTTGTTTCAGTAATATCTAGCTGCGAATGACAGAGTAGGTTTCGTTGAGGCCCATGAGGAACTGAAACAACCTCTGTTGAGCCAGATGCTCAAAATTTTTATAAGAGACATCACAATCACATGTAGAGAAATGGATTAGCGAACTGTACTCATCTCATAATAACTACAAACGAGTGAAGTATGTAGAAATAGTGGAATCACCTTGGCAGAATGTGGCAATCTCCTGATGAAGGAAAAAACTCTGGAGCCGTCCACCTTATCAAATTGTTCCTTCAGATCTTGCCAAACATGGACCGCATTAGAGGTAAAGACTATTATGGCAGACAGATCGTTGCTAACTGTGTTAAGCAATCAAGAAAGGACGAACGCATTACATCGTTCCCACTGAGGATGAAGGGAATCGACATAATCTTTCTTTCGACAGACACCAAGCTTGTTCTTCGCCATGAGAGTGATTCGTAAAGATCTGCTCCAGACATTATAGTTCTTGATTCCAAGCAAACGATGTGAAACCAAAATTTCACCAGGCATTTCAGAGGGATGCAAAAACAAAGGGTGATTGACCCTGAGAATCAGAAACAGAAGCGAGAGTGACCGTCGGCGGAGTAACCATCGGAGGAATTGGTGAAGGAGTAACCATTAGATCAATATTGACAGAGACAAAGAAAACCCCTAAACGAAGAAAAAAAAAGATTTAAAAAAAACGGTGCAACTAACTGATGCAGAAAAATGGGCTAAAGAGAGGGCCAATGTGACCGAATAAAGAATGGAAAAGACCAATAGCAGGAAAAAAGAAATCCTATACTACTGGTACCATGTTAAGAATCGTATTAGAAAATTATTTCTTCATTCATTTTTAAAGATTAATTTACATCAACAGTATTTATATACATTACATGTACATTCAACTAACTAGCTGACAAGGACTAACTAACATAACAAAATAACTGACATTCTAAACTAACATAGTTACAAATCATTCATTTAACAATATATTTCTAAGAAAACAATAAAAAAAACTACAGTTAAGATTTGAATGAGCAATTAGGAAAATCATGTTGTCACATCATTCGTGATAAGTTGTTAAAAAATTATAAATAAATTTGTATATACAAATATTTTTACGAGTGTCATGAGAGTTACATAAAAGAGGATTATTAAGGGATCACGTTATTTCTCTTTCTAATGAAATGTCTCATAATAATTAATTAATAATAAAACTTAATATATATCATTATTTTCGTCAATATACCTAAACACATCACACATTTATAAAATTTAGAGGTGTCTTACAAATAAAGTTGTCCAAATATTTTTTTTTAGAAATAGCATCATTCTCTATTCAAAGGGGACAAGTACTTAGGTTAATTTATTAACATAATTTTAAGTTTGTTAATAAATATTATTTATACAATTGTATTATGGATTAATATCCATTATGGATTAATATCCTACACACTGGCGGTGGAAACTGAAAGTTTCCACAAGCGCCTTAGTTTTAGGGTATAGGGAGTTAGTTTAGGGTATATGGTTTATGGGTTTAGGTGTAGGGGTTTAGAATTTAGGGATAGTTGTTTCAATTTAAGGTTTATGGTTATAATTTAGCGTTTATAGGTTAGAGTTTAGTTTTAGGGTAATATGGTGAGAATTTATGTTTTAACCTATAAATCCTAAATTATAATCCTAAACCTTAAATTGAAACAACTATCCCTAAATTCTAACCCCTACACATAAATCCATAAATCGTATACCCTAAACTAACTCCATATACCCTAAAACTAAGGCTCTTGTGGAAACTTTCAATTTTCACCGCATGTGTATAGAATATTTATCCTTGTATTATTAAGGGAAAACTACACCGGAGGTCACCCAACTATTACTCTTTTCCTGTTTTGGTCACCCAACTAATATTTTCGTCAAAATCGTCCCTCACGTTAGATATGTTTCCTATTTTAGTCACTCTCCGTTAAAAAATTAAGAATAGCGTTGATGTGGCATTTTTTTAAAACATTTTTAACATGTTTTAATCATTTCTCTCTCCTCCTCCATTATTTTTGTTTAATTTTATTCAACCAATTATGTGGCGACACGTGTCTCCACCATATTGATTGAAGAAAACACAAAGAAAAATTAAAATCCCACTTTGCAACCGCTAAGATTCTAACATGGGCACAATAGCATAAAGAGCCAACACAAGAACTAACTGTGCTAGGCTAAATATTTGATACAATTCTACTAACATTTATATTTAATGTATATAAGTTAATAACAATACATGCTTAATAAATATAAAAGGTAGAGAGTGACTCGAACACATACATCGTTGATAAAATTTTAAATATTTAACCACCAAGTTAAACTAATAAATTGTGCTAATTTTAACTTAAATATATTTTAACTAAATTGTGTTTAAAATTAAAAATCAAACTAAATTTTTTTTCACTTTGTTTGATAATAACAAAACTAATTAAATATTTGTTTATTTCTATAAAATTAATATTTATTTATAATAAAATATAAATTTGTAACTTATATTTAATAAATTATTAAATGACTTAAAATTTAGATCTAAATAATTATTTTTAAATAATATTAATTTATTATTGAATATAAAATTTAAATTGTTTAAAAATAATTATTTAGATCCTAATTTTAAATCATTTAAAATAATAAATAAATATAATTTAAAAGTTTATATTCTATCATAAATAAATAGTATTAAATTAATTTTTAAAATAATTTAATATTTAATTTTATAAAAATAAGTAAATAATTATTTAATTAATTTTTTATTATCGAACAAAGTGAAAAAATTAAATCTAGTTTGATTTTTAATTTAATTAAATATAATTTAATAACTTATTAGTTTAACTTGCTGGTTAAATATTTAAAATTTTATTAATAAGTTATTGTGTTCGAGTCACTCCCTACTTTTTATATTCATTAAGTATGTGTTGTTACTAACTTATATACGTTAAATAAAAATGCTAGTAGAGTTAAATCAAATATTTAGCCTAGCATAGTTAATTCTAGCGTTAGCTCTTCATGCTGCTTTGCCCAAGTTTAAATCCCTGTCACTGCAAGGTGGAATTTTAATTTTTCTTTGGGTTTTTTTAATTAATATGGTGTAGATATGTGTCATCACATGTTGGTTGAATAAAATTAAATAAAAATAATGTGATGAGCAGGGAAAAATAATTAAAAATATTTTAAAAATATCACGTCACCGGAAAAACAGATATTACCTAAATCACTTTAGACCATGAAAACAAACATGCATAATTCCCCCATCGGTTTAGGAAATTGTTTTCGAAATTTTTGTATTTGAATTTTAGGCTAAGAGGAAAACGAATCGGTTTTATATCAGTTAGAGAAGAGATGTACAGAAAATTATAGAACAATGAATAAGTTAAAGAATTTAGATGTGTACCCAAAGATAAACGAAGATTTCTACAGCCGTACACTCTCCGGTGGTGTTATCACTCTCGTCTCCACCATTGTTATGTCATTACTCTTCTTCTCCGAGCTCCGTAAGTTTCTTTTCTCTGCACAATTATTTGGATCTCTTATGTTCTTATTCAATTTAAATAAACTTGTTCATAGATTTGGTCTTGTTGATGATATGAGTAGTTGATCTGTTTCCGTCAACATTTTTTTTTCTTTCTCATTTCTGCGGTCTTGGTTCTAGGATTATACGTGCACCCTGTGATCGAAACAAAACTTGTGGTTGACACTTCAAGAGGGGAAACTCTACGCATCAATGTATTTTAACTTCAAATTTTCTTCTGCGTCCAAGTTTCATTTCGAATAATCTACTCATCAATGTGATTGAACATTCTTTATTGTATGTTAATCCGGATAATCTGCATTTTCAAAATTGAGTATAACTATTTCATTACACATTTTATAATGATTGTTTCCAGTTTTATTCCTAGTACCGGTGCAGGTCCTCTGATTTCTTAATGTTCCTTTTGGATTTGCAAGTGCAGTTTGATGTCACATTTCCTGCTGTTGCATGCTCAATTCTCAGCCTTGATGCAATAGACATAAGCGGAGAGCAACACCTTGATGTTGTATGTATTGCAAGGTCTCATGCTTTTTTTAATAAAAAAAATTATTACATCAAGTTTCGTAGAGGGAATGCATGTACATGTGATGTTGTTGCTAAAAGTCGTAGTGTCATTTATTTTCATCTAACTTGCAGAAACATGACATAGTAAAGAAAAGGTTAGATGCACATGGCAATGTTATTGAAGTGAGACCGGATGGGATCGGTACTCCGAAGGTTAGCTGTATGATAATATTGGTTGAAGTTGATTTCTTAGTTGCTCCCCCTCCCCCTTGAGGATCTGAGGAACCACCTATCCATCTTTCTTTTTGGCCTTTTCCCTTCTTTCTGCTCATAATTATTTTGCTCCTCACAGATTGAAAAGCCTTTACAGAAGCATGGTGGCAGGCTTGGGCACAATGAGACGTATTGCGGATCATGCTATGGTGCAGAAGAGGTATAAGTTATCTATCTGGTTTCCGTCTGCTAGCTCATTGTAATCATGTAATATATAATCCAATCTACTTGGTGCATGCTTGTCTTGAATAGGATCTTTGACTTTCTTGTTGTAGATCTCAGTACCTTATCCTTTTAATCCTAGTAATTTAATAATTGTCATTTTGTGGCAATTTGCCTAAATATAACATATACATTTGATTAGTAGTAGCATTTGTTTGTTATTGTTCATCTTCTTCTTTTATTTTGGCTATTTCCTTAATATCTTTTGTTTTGGTTGTGGTTTATTCTCGACTGAAGAGGCAGTTGATGTGGTCGGTATTTAGATAAGGAATAATTATTGAAACCAGTCCATTTATAAGAAGTAATATATTTTTGCTCCTGTTATATTTATTTTTCCTGCCTTAACATGCTTTTCACTTCCATCTCGAAGTCTGATGATCACTGTTGCAACTCCTGTGAGGATGTTCACGATGCATACAGAAGCAAAGGGTGGGCTTTTTCAAATCCGAATATGATTGATCAGGTCTGTCTACATTAGAACTTAACTCTATCTGTTTTTCAGTTAACTTCAATTAGAATGAGACACGCAAAGGCCATAATAGAAAATATTGTTTTTTCCTCTATTATATTTGATATTGATAATCATGCTCGTACTTCATTTTTGTTTTGGTAAGCTACACGGCATACATTAAAACCTCCTTTTCTCCTCCTGATAATGCTTATTGAGTATTGACCCAACTCCAAATCCAGCTCACTGAGAGCCTCCATTTTGTCTGCCAAGATGGCAAGGAGAATAGTTATTTCTCTAAAATTAGGTAATTAACATGGGACTTTGCACATGTAGACATGGTTATGGGGATATGATCCTTCAAAGTTCCTCCAACTAAATGGAAAACTTAGAAAAATTGAACACGTCCGTGTTTGACACATACTTATATCTGACACACCTCAATCCTAGTAACATAGCTTCTTGGTGCATTAAAGAGCTTGATTCCTTTCTATTTTCAATTATCTTAAGATATATCTTTATTTGTTATCTTATATCAGAACAACTTCCAATATAGTAATTGGAAGCTTTAGCTGTTGATTGTTGATACCTGCAAAATATATGCAAGTTTGCAATTTGCCTGGACCAATAGTAGTTCGTAGTAGTAGTAGTAGTTATTGCTTTCTGGTTAGCTCATCTAAAGATTCTATCGGTTCCCCCAACTGGCTTACATGACTTAATTTGACCCTGGTTTATGTCTTGATTTATACTTTCTTGTTTCTGTTGTTCAGTGCAAGAGAGAGGGTTTTCTTCAGAAGATTAAGGATGAAGAGGGTGAGGGGTGTAATATATATGGCTCTTTAGAAGTTAATAAGGTGGCTGGGACTTTTCATTTTGCACCTGGGAAAAGCTTTGAGGAATCAAGTATTCACCTAAATGATTCGCAAGCATTTCAAAAAGACAGCTTTAATGTAAAACGTGGCCCTATCATTTTCATTTCCGTATATGTCAACTTGTCTTTATGTCTTATATGAATATCTATTCTAATCATGCTTCATGAACATTTGATACAGTTAAGTCACAAGATCAATAGATTAGCTTTTGGAGATTTTTTTCCTGGTGTGGTGAATCCTCTTGATGGGTACTCGTTAACTTCTACTTAATTGTTTAACTTTGACCATGTACAACAGCTGGATGTTGCTATATGTTTCTTATAATTTATATTGTTCATATTCTTCGCTTCTAAATTTTAGTGTTCAATGGATGCAAAAACAACAAATTGGGATGTACCAATACTTTATCAAGGTTAGATTTCTTATCATTTTTGTTATCCAATTTCCATCAGTTATCACATCTATCTAGTAATTGAAGCCAGGGCATTACCTCTGGATCTAGACTATTTGACTTTCAGGACCCTTTTGTATCCCTTTAGCCTGTTAGTGCATGTTGTCAAATTTATTGAAGAACCATTTCCATTTTGAAATGCTAGTGAGTAGTGACACACTGACACTAACAAACAGATCCATGAAGACAAAAATAATGAGAACCTATTCGGAATTTTAATTTAGCATGGTTGATTTTTTTTCCAAATATAAGCTATTCATGTCTTCAATCTTCTCCTAGAAATCGAGAGAGAATGATGCATTGAATTAGACTGAGTAGAAAGAATTATTACTAATGTTGCAAACTCGTCAGTGGGTTGATGGTTCACGGTTATATTGAGGGGCATGGATTTTTCCTTTTTGTCTTAGATGCATGTGGCATTTCTTTTTTTCTGAATTCCGAGTGAGCTTTAAATAAGAAAATGGTTCTTTTAGTTTGATGGATTTTCGATATTTTCTATCTTGTAGGTTGTACCTACCGTGTATTCAGATGTGAGCGGACACACTATCCGATCAAATCAGGTGCGGCTAAAACTTGCAAAAGCTTTTACTTGCCCTGTTCTTTTATTTAGTCAGAATGCTTAATGCATGAGAGATGGCTACTGCAGTTTTCTGTAACAGAGCATTATAAGGGTGCTGAAATAGGCTTTCTTGATACCACCACAGGGGTTTTCTTCATTTATGATCTTTCTCCTATCAAGGTTGGTTTCCCTTCCGCTTTTGTTTTCATGCAATCTCAATGTCTGCATCTCCTTCAAGTTTCCTCTTCTGCTTTCATATTTGCGAGGGAAAAAGCCTTTCGCCTTTTCAAGTTGTTTAGATTACGAGCCCTGCTAATCTTGTGAGCTTATTTTTCAACTTTGGTTTGCAGGTGACTTTCACAGAGCAGCATGCCTCATTCTTGCACTTCCTAACAAATGTTTGTGCTATAGTTGGAGGTAAGTGTCCTTTTGCCCTTAGTTGTTGATGGGGATTCGGAGTTGTTGATTATATATGTTCCGATCCAACATATAATGTATGGTACCACAGGTGTTTTCACAGTTGCGGGAATAATAGACTCATGTATATACCATGGTCACAAAGCAATGAAAAAGAAGATGGAACTTGGTAAAATGAGTTGATGAATGATGGAGCTGTAGGCTTGAAATTTTTGTGTTCCTGCTTTGTTAAGGAAAACTGAAGTAAAAGGAGAAGACCACTGCCACTACTTAACATCATGCCCTGTTCGGTTATTGAAATTTTGTTCATGCGATTCTTGTCTATGCTTCAATTATATTAATTCATTCATTCATTTTTATCGGTTCATTTAAAAGATATCTTATTATGCATGATTAAGTCTTAATTTAGTTAGTATTATTATTGTTGCATAAATCTAAAGATTGTTAATTCATTTTCATTAGTATTTATTATTTTATACAAAAAAGCATAACACAAATTTAGCAATGCGCGTACACATTCAAAATAAATGATTAATGTCCTCGTTCTCATTAGCACACCAAAAGCATTGTGAATCCCTGATTAAATTATGACTTTTTTTGAAATACTCAGTAAATTTACCATTGCATACGGTTTTTTACTCAAATATAAGATTACTTATAAAATTATCATCTGGTGATTATTGAGTGATAAATACACGCGTAAAATAGAAGTTAAAAATAGTTCTGATGATAAAGCATGTGTAAATTTGAAGCTAGTGTTACAGACTTAATTTACTCAAGCAATCCATGCGGCGTTAGTACTCTCAAACTCTACTAATAAGACTTAATTCACACAAACACAATGGTCAGAGAGCTATATAAGGCTTGAAAAGTCTTGATTTCATGGATTGGTTACAAATGAGGGGAGTGGTCTTATTTATAGGCCTCCACCTCTTTAAGGGATCATTCTAGGACATCCTAACATCTAGTAGATATTTGTAAGTAGTAGAGAACTCTAGAACTATCTACAAGGACCTACATATGTCCCTAAATGTCTAAAATATTTTAGAGAGTTTTAGAGATCTCTAGAGTAGTCTCGATCATTTTAAAGTTTTTCAGGGTCTTCTATGACCTTTCAGATGTGTTTAGACTTTAATAGAACTTTTCAAAACATTCTAGAATGTCGTGGTTCTCTTTTAAGATGGTTGTAGGCCATTCTTAAAGCTTTATTGGTGCATGCTTACCTCAAAAACGCTTAAAAATATTGTGTTAACCTCGGTAGAAGTTAGTGGGTCGTGACACTAGTCTCAGGTTCAATTCTCTTTAAAGATGTTTTTTTAATATACTTTTAAGTAAAAGTTTTAGTATTTCAAAAATTAAATTTTAGTCTTTATATTTTGATTTATGACATTTGAGTCTCTTTGCTGTTATTTTTTATTTGAAAATATTGGTATTTCACTTTTGTTCAATTTCATCTTTAACAACTAACATAACAGATATTAATTTTAATATTTAATCGTCGAACTCTAATTTTATGACATTGAGTAATTGTATTAATTTTTTATTCAAAAATTTTAATTATAAATTTTATTCAATTTTATTGTTGACTAGTAACATGACAATTATATAAAAGCAAAATAACCTTTTTTCATTTTATGTCTATAGTTTTTATTATTGTTACAACACATAAAAGTGTAGGCGTGAGCGTAAAATATGTAATGAAATTATTATATATAAAATTATATTTAGAGACAATTTACACATAAACTTACAAAATAGGAGTTGAAAACGCTGTTTGATATGTATTCAGTATTCACCAAATAAACAAAACAAGACTGCTACAAAAGGAGTAAAGAAGCAAAGGCTTGGAGTAATTGAACACAAAAGCAGAGCAGTGTTAATACATCACAATCACACAGGATCAGAAAGGTTGGATCAATCCAAGTGTAAGCTGCCTGATGAGAGTCCATGAATATTGTTGAACCGTGCAGGCCCTGGACTACGAAATCCAAGTTTTTCCATACTAAAATACATTTAAATATATAATAGGTTAGGAGTAATAGCATGTGACGCTTTGGCCGAGTGGTTAAGGCGTGTGCCTGCTAAGTACATGGGGTTTCCCCGCGAGAGTTAGAATCTCTCAGGCGTCGCTAATATTTATTTTTAATAAATGAAAAAAAAAGTCTTAAAATTCCAGAAATAGTCTCCAGTTTTGGATTCTATGTGGTCTAGCTTGGCCATCGCTTTCCACAATTAAAGAGGACTATTACTTTATTTCTTGGTTAAATTGTAGTTTTATCATTTGGGAGGTAATCTAATACTGATCCTGAACATGACAGAACAACTGATCCTGAATGTTCCAAACATGACAGGATCAAGCCGATTAATAAGCTTCCCCCTAAGCCTGATACTAACTATTTTTTTGAACAGAGGATATCAAGCTAGACTCAATGTTGCAACATCCCTTAAACCCTCTGCAATTCATTTCCTGCGTATCAAGTAAATGAATGCAATTCCAGCAGCTAAAGAGAACCATTTCTTTTATTCTACTAATGAAGCTCATGCTGCCAATTATATGCTTCTCTCCGCACAGGCGGAGTTAGGACTTTAGGGGCGAATTCTAATAGTTTTAAAAGAGATGATGTCAATTTTAATATTTCTATGAATAATTCTAGTTTCTTGTACCTCCTGATAGCTTTGAAAGAGATTTTAGTGAGGTGAATTGCACTCTCAGAATTATATACACATAGTCCTTGGTTTTTAGCAAAGATGCAAATAGTGAAGCAGTGATTCCTAGTTTCAGGATGCACTTGACAAAATAAACAACTATTCTAATGAGTCTCTTTTTAATAGGTAGTCTGTTTAAGATTGTCATCCAGATGATGAAAGAGTGTAGAAGATATCAAACCACTCTCTGCCGCACAACCTTAACCTCCCTACTTGTCAAATTTATTTTTTTGGGGCGGTAGAAAACAATATCAGTTCAAGTCTGGAAACATCTCAATCCAACTCGGGAGCTAATTTAAACGTGATTGTGGCCCAAAACCATGATTATGTTGAAGATATTACTACTTTTTTGCTTTGCATATAGCATGATTATGAGTAGGGGTGCTTATCGAGCGAGTTGATCGTGAGTTGAGTAATATTCAACTCGTGCTCGTTAAAAAATTTTGTTGTTTGACTCAACTCGTTGCTGTTTAAGCTTGTTAAAATTTTGTTTGACTCGTGCTCGTTAAAAAATGTCGTTGCTCGACTTGACTCGTTGCTTACCTTATATTTTTAAAATATAAGTAAAAATCTAGTGATACTATTAGAGATTAATATAAATATACAAATCCAGAAGAAAAAAACTCGTGAGAACGAAAAAGACAAATAAAAGAACATGTCATAACTGAGTTAGAGATGAAGTCGATATTCGAGTGAAACTCATTTTAGTCTCAACAATCTTAGATGAACTAAAAAAGGGAGAAAGCCTTCGAGTTTTTGGTGTTTTTGACTTTCAATCCTATTTTTTGTATGAAAACTAAAAAAAATCATTTTCAATTTTTATACATAAAATAACATCATAAAAATAATTTAATAAAAAGAATCAAAGATTAATTAATATAATTTGATTTCTTATTAATATTAATTAATTTTTGAAATTCTCGAGAAATACAAAACGTCTTAAAAAACTGAAATTAAATATTTTATTGGTAAATTACCTAGTAAATCACTAAATTTTTCTAGAGTTTTCGGCTAGTATTTGAACTTCTTGAAACATAATTGTTTAAGGTAGCACAAAAAATTATTAATTTATTAAAAAATATAACGAGTTGTTCACGAACTTATCAAGTCGAGCCGGACTTTGCTCAACTCGACTCATTAAGTTTTTGAGTTGAACTCGAATTCAAATCGAATTAATTCGAATCGAGCATTAATCAAATTTTGACTGAGATAATTTCGAACTGTTTGCGAGCTGTTCAACTCAAAAACACAGCGGAAAGGTTCACGCGTGCCTCCATAACAATTATTAATTGAAATGCAACCAAAAAAGGCAAAGGGCAGTTGGGAAACGCGTTACTTCAAAGTAAACCACAAGTCACAGTCCTGGCCTTGGTTAAGACAAAATCTCATTGAACAAAGTTTCAAAAAGAAGACGCCCAAGGTTACAAGTTCCACTCACCATGATTTACGTTAAAAAAGACATTATTTTAATACCTTTAACGTTCTTGTATTAGTAACAGCTGGTTTTAAAATACCGAAGACACCCCCTCCCTTGTAACGAAGCTCGTGATTCGTGAACAACACTTTACAAAACATGAACTCACATGATTCATCGGGGACGGACAAGGAGTGTTGGACAGCCTCACACCTTAAAAGTTTTGAATTTTCTTATATTTTATATATTTTTTATTTTTATTAATAATTTAATTTTGCATTCTTAAAATCTTATAATTTTACACTTTTATTTTTTCAATATAACTTTTAAATATTTTGCACTCTCTCATATGAAATTTTGCGTAAAATCAGTTTAGTGACTTGAATATTAACAACACTCTCATAGAAGATAGATTATTGAGTGACCCAAATGACTAAATTAATATGTTTTTTAAAATATAATTTTATTTATAATTAAGTATTCATTTAATTATTAAATATAACTTTTAATAATTAAATGATCCAAATATAAAATTATGACCTCCATTGTAATTTACCCTATTGTTTAGGGTATCATAATTCACACTTCAACCGGTCTGTACATTTCCGTAATCGAAGACAACTTCAATTCAATTGTTTGTTCATGTGAACGAGTAAGGCATGAAATAAAAACGAGAGAATCTGTGATAATATTACTACACAAATAACATTAATTGATTCAAATACAAAAGCTATCAACTTTTTTATACACTAACAAATCTCTCCCTAAAGAACAGACTGACCGGCAAGGGAGAAAATCTCAAATTCTTAAAACATAATTAATACTAAGTACCCTCCCTACACATAGACAGACTCATGAATACAAGCCTCTGCAACTCCCAAAAACTCCATTGCAGATGGCTTTTACAACAACAGGAAATACATGAAAAAAGAACTCATAACAAACTAAGGACTATTACAGAAAATGGAACATGGGCTTCCCCGTTTTAGGCTTTTAGAATGGAATCCCAATCAATCTCGTACGAAGGGTATTTCGACAACATGAATGTTTCTGAAGAACAAGCAACTTCAGGCCACGGCTGTTCGTCGAAATCCGAGAATGTAAGATCTGATAAAGGTGAAGACACTGCTGAACCCTCACTCTCGGATTGAACCGTAGACAAAGACGAGGTGTTCTCCACCTTCACCGTCTTATCCTCGGGCTCGTCTACTTTGTTTTCCTTGCTTTTGTTCTCAACCGTCGGCTTCGATGATTTCTTCGTGTTTCTTTGCTTTGGATTTTGTTCCAAGCTTTCACAAATGGCTTGAAGCTTAGCATCAACAGAGGAAGGTAAAGGCTTGTATTCACCGAAATCGCCTCCGATGTGGGAACCATGGTGGCGAAGGTTAGGGAAGTTGAGTCTCGCAGAGTCACCTCTCAGTTTATAGGCAGCTTTGTCATAGGCCAAGGCTGCTTCCTCAGCCGTGTCAAAAGTGCCTAACCAGAGACGTGTCCGGTTCCTAGGCAACCGGATCTCAGCGACCCATTTTCCCCAGTGACGTTGCCTAACTCCTCTGTAAAGCTTGGGCTTTGGCGGCGTACCAATCTGCTTCATCGGAACAGGTTTGGGGCTAAGAAAGCTAACCATCTGGTTACTGTTGTTGCTGGGTTGGGGAATCTGGTGAGGGGAGCTCTGGAGATGCAACTGGAGCTGGATCTGATGGATCTGAGCTTGTGACAAGCTATTTAACCCGAATGTTGAACCAGTTTGAGGGTGTTGGAGAACGGAAGACGAGTCCATCGGCGGGGGAAAACAACAGCCATCTGTGTAAAAATTGGGCTGTGTTTGGGAAGAAGAGAAAGAAAGGTAAGAAGTAGAAGGGGAAGGAGAGGAAACACTTTTCATAAAAGGTTCAAGTGCTTCCATTAATTCTCCTCCATACAGATCTGATTGAACTGCTCCGCTACTAATGAAATCCATTGCAGCTGCCGTTACTTCGAATTTAAATAGGACTAAAGCTAGGGAAAAGAAGAAGAAAAATGTAACCTGATTCTTACCAAAACTTGAAGAACAGGTCTAAAACAAGGGTTTTCTTTTTTAAAAGAGGCAAAACCCTTTGAAATCCAACTAAAATAAACAAACTTTTGAGGGATCAAAAACTACCCTCTAAGCCGATTTATCTACAGACAAACAAAAATTGGGAAATAACTAGAATTCAGTTTGGAAAGAGAAAGAATCATAAGAATTTTACAAGAACAGATGTTCATAAAAAAAAGAACCTGGATCTCGATTCTGAAAACACCTGACTTTAAAAGAAATCCTTGTCTAAGTTTGTTTTCTTACCCTGAAACGTACTGAACAAAAACAAACCCAAAAATCAGATTTTGATTCAAAAGACAGATGATTAACAGAAAGGGATTCAGAGAAGCGGGGTGTAACAGAAGAAAGGGGGAAAGATTTTTCAAAGAAGCAAAACCAGAACCACTCCAATCGTTTCTCTCTCTTTTTTTCTCTCTCTCTCTCTCGCAATTTTTTTGGTGTGAATGACTCTCAGCCTCTCTTGGTTTCCAATCGCCGGCTCCTTTCACTTTATATACTACTTTAGCTCCTTAATTAACTATTTTAATTACATTTACTAATCATCATTATCCCTCTGCTCTAATTCTTAACCTCTCTTCTGTTTTTATCTTTTAACTTTACACCCTCACTCCATTGTACTGAGCTCTGGTTTCCTGATGTCAGAGTCATTCATCTGTTATCTGCAACCACTAGTGTATTGACGCGTGGTTGGCTTACCGACAGATGTCGGTATACTTACCGTCAGATACAACGCTATTTGTCATGGATTTAATGGTGTGCGGAGTATGTTGACCATTCGCGCTTGCGTTCACACTTTGAGTCATTATTGTAAAGAAATTTACGATCTAATTTTATAACGTTTTATGTGAGATAGGTAAAAACCAACTAGATTTAGAGAAATTATATTATAGACCCAAGCTCACTACTTCATATACGGTCCTAATCAATAAAAAATATTTATTTTTTTAAAAAAAATTATCTCATTTTTTTATTAAGTGAATTTTCACTGATTTATTATATAAATTAAATTAAAAATTACTTTTTACCAAGTGAATCTACAATTGATAAAAAGTAATTTTTAATTTAATTTATAATAAATATGAGTGAAGGTTACTTGGTAAAAAAGATGACATCAAAAAAATTATTAAAATGAATACTTTTTATTGTTTGGGACCATATATAACATGGCGAGTCGAGTATATAATATAATTTCTCCTAGATTTGATATTCTAAATTAATTTAGCGGCTAAAAGTACTTGTATTTTTTTTTTTATAAATGTGGGGAGAAATGAATTATCATAGGCCTCATTAAAAACCCTCCTAACCTAAATGAGGGAAAAGAGTACATATAGATAACCCATACAAATCAAACAAGCAACAAAACATTGATACCCAAAACCTATTGACATCCTCCCGCAAGAGCTCAATCACCCCGACTGGAATGTTCCTGAAAATACGAGTCTCAAACGAGTCCTCCGGAACCATCCTTGCTAGAGCATCCGCCACACGATTACCATCGCGATAAACATGTCGAAAGACCACATCCCCATGTGTCATCACAAGATGTCTAATAGAATCAATCAACGAAGAAGAGATCAAACAAGAAGTCGAATCTGATAAAACTTGGACCACTTCTAAATTATTCGTCTCCACCTCGACTCTCAACCCATCCACACGCATGGCACATTTAAGTCCCTCAAACACCGCCCAAAGCTCGGCCTCAATAATCAAGCATTTGCCAATATATTTGGAAAATCCGGTGATCCAACCACCCTGAAAATCGCGAACAACCCCCCCCCCCACCCCCCCGTAAGAGGATTTCCCGTTCGAGCTGCACCTCCCTCCGTCCACGTTGACCTTCACACACACCCCCTACTCGGTGGCGTCCATCTCTTAAACTGGACATATTTGTTGCTGCTGCGAGCTAACCACATGTTGCTGCTCTACTGTAGGAGTCAGCTGCTGCATGCTCGCTAAAACCACCCCTCGGCGACCAACGTCAATCAGCCGCCTAGCACGCTCCAATATCCCATCGACATGCACGTCCCAACCCCCAAACACACGTTCATTACAAACTCTCTAGAGCGTCCAAAGTATCCCACCAAACAACGCTCCCCAATCATCCTCAGCCGTAGTAAAACCCCCACCCCGCTGAAGATTCATCCACAACCAATCACGCAAGGGCAGTGACAAGAAATCCGAGAGCCAATGATTGTCTATAACCGCTGACCAAGTTGACATCGCCATCGGGCAAAATCTCAAAATATGGTCGATGTCTTCACACACTGCTCTACACAACGCACACGCTGATGAATCCGACAAATGACGTCGGACTCGTTCTGCATTAGTCAAAATTCGTCCCTTCCCAAGAAGCCAAAGAAAGGCTCGCACTCTCGGAGGCCCTTTGTACGATTGGATAAGCTTCTAGACTTTGTCCGCAGTCCATTCCCTATTCAGCAAGCTCGCCTCAAAAGCAAACCGTACCGTGAAACATCGCGTCCGATTCCACTTCCAACCCGGCCAATAAGGTCCATTAGAGTCCACCGGCGGCTTAACAGCAACGATACACACAATCGTTGACCATGGCAGCACATCTTGAAATACTTCCCACTTCCATTCACCCCTAGCATTAACCATATCACGCACAGTTACAGGAGCAACAGGTAAAGCGGCTTGCGCGCAACATTCAACAAGCGGTCCAACATCCGCAAGCCAACAATCCCTCCAAAAATCCATCGTCGCCTCATTTCCAATATTCCAAACAATACCATTACGAACATCATCCCAAACCGCACTAACTCTCTTCCATAACACCGAACTATTCCTCCTAATAATCGTGGTCGGAATTCAATCAAAGCACTTGTATTTGGCTCGCAAAAATCGAACCCATAATTGATCCGTCTTCGCCACAATATTATACGCGACTTTCATTAGAAATGCATCGTTCTGGTGTTGCAACGATTTAAACCCAAGACCTCCATTTTCAATAGGGGATGCAACCTCCTCCCATTTCACAAGATGAACCCCCTTCTCATATTCGACTTCCCTCATATGAAAGAGCGAATAATGCCTTCAATCGTTTCACAAACGCTCTTGGGAATCTTTGTCTTCTGCATACAATAAGACAGAATAGCCGATAACACCGCTTTAGCCAGAACAATACGCCCGACAAATGACAAATATCGCGCCTTCCACCCCTTCAAGTGGTCCCTAACTTTTTGAACTAACAAACCATAGGTATCCTTCGTCACTCGCTGATGTAACATAGGCACTCCCAAATACTTCCCGAGATTCTGCACTTCCAAAAAACCATAGACCGTGCAAATAGACTGACGGAGGGGAATGGGAACATTCTTAGAAAAGAACACATTTGTTTTAGCTACACTGACCTTCATACTCGAAGCACTGTAGAACTCAGCAAGCACCAAATGAACCACCCCACTTGCTCCATCGAAGCCTCAACAAATAACATCATATCGTCCGCAAACATAAGGTGGGAAATAACAGGGCATTGTCTCGACACCCGAAAACCTTTCCAAGTACCTTACGCTATATTCCTTTCAATAAATTGCCCGAGTCTATCCATACAAAGCACAAAGAAATAAGGGGAAAGCAGATCACCTTGACGAATCCCCCTGGAAGGTCTAAAACTTCACAGTCCGCGCCCCATTCTAAAGAATACTAGTTGACATGGAAGACACGCAACACATGATCAAATCCCACATTTTCCTTGGCAAACCAATATCACACAGCGTATCCTCGATGAAGGCCCACTCTAAACGATCATACGCCTTCTCTAAATCAATTTTCATTGCCATCCACCCTTTAACACCAATTTTCTTACGCATAGAATGGACCACCTCCTGCGCAATGATTATGTTGTCCGAAATTAAATGACTAGGAACAAAACTAGTTTGGTTATCTTTCACCCACTCGGATATAAAAGGCTTAATCCTGTTAACAACGACCTTGGTAACTATTTTATACAATACCTGGCAAAGACTGATAGGCCTGAATTGATGTATCCCATCCGGAGAATTTAATTTCGGAATCAGCACTAACAATGTATCATTCAGCTTCTTAGGGAAAGATCCCCCTCGAAAATATCCTGAACGAACTGACAGATATCCGGCCCCACTGTGTCCCAATTACGCTAATAAAAAAGAGCGTGCAGACCATCACTACCCGGAGCCTTAAGCGCGTTCATTTGAAAGACCGACATGCGAACCTCATCCATAGAAACAAACAAAACTATCCAGATAATCAAAAGTAGTAGGATTAAGAGCATGGAAATTACCGCGAACCGAGAACGTAGAGGTATCCACACCTCCGCTGGTAAATAGTCTACTAAAAAAATCCACAGCATGATTCTTGAGCTCCTCATGTGACTCCAACCAACGCTCACTCTCATCACGCAAACGGATTATCAGGCGGCCAGCCGCCGAGAGGAGGGCCGTCGTTGACTCTACCACCGCCCGCTACAGGCCATGACTCCCAATAGATGCAGAGCGAAGCGGGAGGAGAGCGGGTGGCACCGATGGAGATCAGCGTGACAGAGGCAGCAGACTCTGGGGTGACGGGTAGGGGTGTTCATATCCAGGTACCCTAAATTTCGGGTACCCGGAATTTACGGGTACCTAAAAGTCGGCCCGTGACCCGGCTCATAAGAACCGGGTACCCGCAAAATTCGGGTACTCGTAAAATCGGGTACCGGGTACCCGATTTATTTTTTATATTTTTTAAATCTATTTTTTTAAAAAAATACTTAAGAAACACATAAAATTTCATGATATATATTTCAAACACTAAAATTATTGATTTGTGGTTAGTTTTAAGAGAGAAATATTTGGATATATATGTATATATATATTAAAGTTTATCGACAAAAGAAGGTATTAAAAATATTAATCTCGACCATGATTTTTTTCGACTCTAATATTGACAAATTAATATAAAGATTTTTGAAAAGTTATAAACTTAAAAGTATATAATACAAGTATAAAAAGAAGTTAGAGGTTTAAAATTAATTTTTAAGGAAAAATAATAAGAAACATAAAATGAAAATAGAATTTAAAATATAAAATATATAAATATTAAAATTAGCGGGTCGGGTCGGGTACTCGGTTATAAATTTTTTTTGGCCCTGACCCGGACCAACTACCCGGAAAAAATTGCGGGTCGGGTACTCAGCCTAAAAAAATCGGGTACTTTAATATAAATACCCGGTAAAATTAAATCGGGTAGGCGGGTCGGCGGGTCGGGTAGTTCGGGCCGGGTATTTTTGAACACCCCTAGTGATTGGGGGATTAGCCCGGGGCCGCAGGGGCAGTGGCAACTGATTGAGGCGTGGGTAGGCCGACGATGCACTCCTCTCGTCCGAACAAAGGTATGTATGCTGCTATGGTGGCGAGGGAAGGAAACAGTGGTGGTCGTCACAAGGTCGGAATAGCTACGGGTGGGATTCAAGTCCTAGACTCGGATTTCTCTATCAACCGAAGTGGTTCGTTTCCATGAATAAAGTTCTCTGAAAGGGTGCATGCATCGATCGATGAAAGTATGAAACTTGCCATGATCGTCCGTCTTCTGGGAAGAACCATTAGGTATAAAACTTTGCTATCTCGGATCCCCGGATTGTGGGCGCCAACCGCTGACTATCATGTTGTGGATCTCGATAACAATTATTTTCTGGTAAATTTTGAATCAAGTGCGGATTACACTAGGGTGTTGTCGGCTGGACCATGGACATTATATGGTAGCTACTTAACAGTTCAACCATGGTCGTGCTCTTTTTCAACGTCACAGAAGCATCCGTCGCAAGTTATGGTATGGATTCGCCTCCTGGGGCTTCCTTACAGATATTATACTAAAGCATTATTTAAGTTGATCGGAAGTATTATTGGTTCTGTTGTTCGGATTGACTATAACACGACAACGGGGGGAGCGTGGCAAGTTTGCTAGGCTTGCGGTTCTTGTGGATTTAAATAAGCCACCGCTTCTGTGTATATTGATTGATGGATTTACGCAGAAACTCGAATATGAGGGGCTTAGTCCAATCTGTTTTACTTGTGGGATTTATGGGCACTCGACTGATGTATGTGGACAGCAGGCAGGCGAGAAAGTGGTTGTTGGTCTAACAGTGGTGGAGAAAACAGTTGAGGGTAGTATGGAGGCGACTGACAGGTCAGATAGCTTGTATGGTCCATGGATGGTGGTGGATAATAAGAAGCGGAGGCCAAGGAGAGGTATGGGACAGCCGGCAAGTGCTGGATAACGTAGCATGAGGGCTCTCGGTTTATGGTTTTGGAGGATACTAGTGGTGGCGATAAGGAGATTGGTGGGACGACACCGCAAATGGGTCATAGGGTTGAGGTACCAGCGGAGGATAGTGCTGGGCAAAGGCCCCATGAAAAAGGAGTTGCTGATGCCATGGGAAAGGAAGGTTCCGTTTTGAGCAAGGGGGATATGTTACCTAGATCAAAGCCGCGAGTGGTGGCATAGAGTCCGTTGAGTGATGTATCGAACAAAGGGCCAACACGTGAGGAAGGAGTGCAGGTTATTTCGATGAATCCGCAACTGCCCATACACGTGGAAAATTATAAACCACGGCTGGCACAGGGAACACATAGAGCAGTGATGATTTCCGAAAGAGAGCCGTGGGAAGAGCTTATTGCCGGTGAAAGCGACGCTTAAAAGAGCTTCGAAACAATCGAAGCGTGGCCAAGGTGTGCGTGCTCCGTCGAAACCGGTGCTGGCGAAGTGGGTATAGTCCTTTTCCGGAAAACTGCAAGTGATGCAAGAGCAAACAGTGCTGGATGCGACGGGGGGGTCGAGTGGGGCTGCTGTTCTTGTAGAAAACATCGAGCAGCTGCCTCAGCCGGTTTTGAGCCTCGCACCGACGAGTACGGATGGTGCTGCGCTGGTGGAGACCGTTGATAAGAAAAACTCTATCCCGTCTTGTTAAGGATCGTTAGATGGCTGCGTTTTAATTTTTTTAATGATTAATATTATGTTTTGGAATTGCCAGGGTGCGGCGAGCCCAGAATTTCGTCGACATTTTAGAGGTTTTGTGCAGAAATATGAATCGTGGATTGTGTGTCTTGTTGAACCGAGAATTAGTGGGGTTCAGGCTGATAAGGTGATACACAAGTTTTGTTTCAGAAACTCGTATCGTGTGGAGTGTCGTGGTTTTAGTGGTGGAATATGGGTTCTTTGGTGAGAGGAGGTGAGAGTAGAAATTCTGATCGCCTCGAATCAGTTTGTTCATGGGAGGTTTTTCGACGAGGGTATCAATCAGTGGGTGTTCTTTACTGCTGTACATGCTTCGCCATCGGTTACCATGCATAAGTTAATTTGGGATCAGCTGCTCTGGATTCAACCTGATGTGAGGTAGGCATGTGTGTTAGGAGGTGATTTTAATAGTATTATCCGTAATGAGGAATGCTTTGGTAGTAATTCAGGGGTGTCGGGTATTAGCACTTTATTTTATGAGTTTATCTACACGATAGGGTTGATTGAAGTTGAGTATAGGGGATGACTTTTACATTGAGACGTGGTAGACTATACAAGCGCTTTGATCGATGCTTGATAAATGATACTTGGCAGAAGTTATTTCCGTATAGTTTGGTTCTTCATTTGGATCGATTGGGATCAGATCACTGCCTGTTACTTCTTCGGAATGAGTCTTGTCCCAAGGTGGATGACGATCGACCCTTTCAGTTTCTGGCGGCATGGCAGGACCATCCGAATTTTGCTAAACTTCTTGGGGATACTTGGAAACCGACAGATTCGGTTGATGTGAATATTGCAAGGTTTCAGGCGGTTGTGACAGAGTGGAATGTTGAGGTTTTTGGGCACATTGGTACTCATAAGAAGAAGTTGTTGGCGCGATTAAGAGGAATTGACCGAGCTCTATGTCATAATTATTCGCAGTTCCTTGTGGATCTGGAGAGGTCATTGCACGAGGAGTTGAAAGTTGTTTTGGAGCAGGAGGAGAGTTTATGGTTTCAGAAATCTCGTTGTTAGTGGGTATTGCAAGGTGATCGGAACACAGAAAGTACTTGTATTCTTTTATTTTTATATAAATTTAAATTTCTATATAAAAATATAATACACCTTTATTTAATAAAAAAACTCAATTTAAAAAGTTCAATTTTCTATGTTACTATATTTGATTTGCTTTATAATTTTATAAACTGTTTGAGAAACTAAATAAAATTGGAGTTATAAAATAATATTTGAATAATTTAACATTTTAGGGACCTAATTGTAAAAAAAATTAATTGAAAGAGACTTAATTATAAAAAATTGATAAATTTAAAGACTAAATTGTAAATAAAAAAATAATTTTAAGGACCTAATTATAAAACTTATATAAAGAGGAGGTATTATTACAAACATCCCTACAAAATTCAGGGAAAAATTACACTATTAGTCCCAAGTCGGGTCGAGTCGAATTTTTTCCACCTTGAACCCGACCCGGCCTCACGCCCAACAAAAACTTGACCCGACCCAACTCGAACCCGTTTTTTTTCACGAAAACACCTGACCCGATCGGGCCAGGTCAAACCGAAACCTGTCGGGCCCGGGTGAAATGCTCATCCCTAGTCTTGGGTTCAAAACCCCCAATTGCATGGTTTCAATATTTTTTCTCCAGCAAAACGACGTCGGTTTGGGCTAAATTAGACTTCATAACAGTCGTACCAACACGACATCGTTTTGGCTTAACGGAATGTTAAGAGTTAACGGTTGAGTGATATTTTTGAGTTACATATTAAAGTTCAGTGTTAATTTTAAACTTTTTTTAAAGTTTGATGACATTTTTGAGTCATGGATCATAGTTGAGTGGTATGTGATGTAGTTTATCCTAATATTTTTTTTTTAAATTTGAACATAATTTTTTTAGGTGATAATGTATTGTGTTTTATTATTGCCGCGGGTCAAATTAAATATTTAAGAAATAAGAGATAAGTATTGGTTTGGAGGTATGGAGATGAATTGGATAGAAAACGAAAGAACTTGAAAAATGGTAGAGTGGACCCTCCATTTATTATATTGTCATTTAATTTTCATATCCCAAAACTCAACGCCAACTTCCCTTCCACTTTCTTCATCTTAAAATTTATAATTATTACATTTTTATTTATTGATATAATAATTTGGGAAGCAAACGTACTAAAATTTAATTAAATATCTTATTTGTGGTGCCTACCAAAATTACCAAACTCTACAAGAATGTGATGCCGAAGGAAATGAACCGTACGATTAAGAATTGATATCCAGACGTCATCGTTTTCATATCCAACGATTACTACCGTTCACTCAACGTCATCAAGGAGAAAAGTAAAAAAAAAATGAGTACTCGTTTTCCTAAGTCTTGACCGAGGTTAATCTAGATTGACTATGGTTGAGTTTAATTGTTGACCAAGTCACGTGCGGAGACTGTTGGGGGGCGAGAGCTCAGGCTCCACATGTGCGGCGGCAGTCACTGGACGAGCTTGAATGAGTCCTCCAATGCAGTGTCGGAGTATTTGACCCAGGCTCAGACGGTGGAGCGTATTTTAAAATGTACAATTTTGGCTCATCCCCTTGTGTCCTGGTGGCAAAGGTAGATGTTTATCATCCCTTAGTACCCGGGTTCGAGCACCAGTAATGCATGCTGTATGTGCCGTCTTTAAAAAGACTAAAAAAGTTGAACAGATGCTACTCTTGCATCGCACCAACATATTCAAAAAAAAATGTACAATTTTGTGAAGTGGTTTCTTTCTTTCTCCTGGAGGACGTGATGTTCACGCTTTTGAAAATAGCGTATTATTAGGAGTAGAGTAAAGTGTGATTTGGGGGCTGATAGTTACTCTTAATTTGGAAATTAGGGAGCGGGGAAAATCAAATCTTAGATTAGAAATTGAAATTAAAAGTAAGAGGAGCCATCAGCCATGGGCAGAATTTGTGGTTAAGTTAGTTGACCCAAGTGTTGGGTTTAACTTTTAAGGCAACCCTGGACCTTGTCGACCGGTGACCGAACAGCCCCTCTCAACTTGGCTAATTTGGAGTTCTTAACTTGTGTATATCGAGAAATAAAGTTTTCATTTTGTTGTTTGCTTAATACCAAAATAAATGTTTAAATTATCTCATTTTTTTATTTTATGTTTTTATTTTTTTTAAATGCTCAAGTTATTTATTTTTTATAGGTGTCTAAATTTTTTTCATCCCTTTTAGTTAGATGTTTAAACAATCATTTTTTTGTCAAAACAGATACCCCGATTTAACCTTAAAAAAGAAAAATAATAATAATTTGAGCATTTATTTTAACATTAAGTTTTTTATTTTATAACTAAAAATGATTTGAACCTCACTATCTGATAAAATTTTTATTTATCATATTATTTATTAATTGCTCTCGAGATTTTTTTGATCACCATCAACACTTAATACCTCCTTATTCAGATTATAATGGGTGAATCGTGACCTTCAATTTCATTGTTAACAACTTTTTTACCAAAATCAGAAAAGATGAACTATAATCGAACATCATCAACCTCCAACTCACCTCTTGTACGTCAACTAAACATTCCATAGCATTTAAATATTTTTGTTTTATTTCAAACATTATTACTATGTTATATATTTTTAAATTCTCTCATACTCTATTTTGAACTTTTATATGATAATTAATCAATCCTTTAGGATTTTTGAATAATTCTCCCTAATTCAGTAACATTTTTTCCTTTTTTTTTTCAAGTTTCATTGATTGATGTCTAGAAAATTAAGATTACATTTTTGCTTGTGATAGATAAAGATTTTTATGTCTTAAAAAAGTTTTTATTGATCGAGTTATTTTGGGTACTGAATTTGTATGAGATTACTAACATATTGGTTGAGTAATAACGTTTAGAGTTATTTTCACGTATCCTTAAAAAATTATGATTGACTGCCTTGATGATCTAGAATTTCTTGAATGTTAGTAATCAATTAAAAGAAATTCAAGGGTCCAATTGCAAATTTTCCATATTTAGCTGATTACTTACCATTTAGTAACCTGAGAAATGTGATAAAACAAGCCAATGAAAATGATTTTTGTATTTTGGACAAGGAAAACCAGACTTGGCGTTGGCAAAACGTGTTTGAATGAGTAGCTTGGAAAATCTACAAAACGGGCCTCTAATTTTTACAAAATCAAGGTTGCCTGCCAATGCCATGAATTTCTAGAAGACAGCGAAATTCTTGTCATTTTTTGTGTATTCCACTGATTTGGTGGGGGACATCTTTAACATTTTCACGACAATGCCACGTGCCAATCAGCCTCAATTACCGCAAACGTTTCCTTGCACAGTTGCACTGCCAAACCTAATTTATTGATTCCCTCCTTTTAACCAATTTTATTGATTCCTTTCTCCATTTGCAAAGTGCAAACAATAAAATATCTTTGGTGGGAAATTCATTCATCTCTTCCTACCAAATAATACCGTAACCAAGACATATATATATATATTTCTTTCAATTTAACTACACTTAAAATACCGTTACCTGGATCGGAGGATAGGTTTTGGGTTGAGGATGCCCCACCGCCGGTTCTGCATGCAATCGAAGAGGAAGCCAGAACCATCGGTGGGTATTGAAACTAAATTTCTCTGATAATTTCTTCAAGAATGAAAAAAATTGAAAGAAGAGAAGAAGAGTAGTCGGATGGACTTTCAATATAGAAAAGAAGAAAGGAATTAAAAGTAAACTGATTCTTTTATTAAAAATGGTTTAATTAAAATAATATCCACAACAACTAATATATACTACATAAGTAACCCAAGATTCAATCTTTACAATCTTGCCACCTCAGTTAACATACCCTTAACAACCTAACTAACCTACTAACTAATTACTATTTTATTAGCCCCCCTCAAGATGGAGCATACAAATCTTGTATGCCCAGCTTGGAAATGGAAGATAAAAAAACAGTTGTAGGAAGAGGTTTGGTGAAACAATCTGCCAACTGATTTGGACTTGATGTGCTTGCTGTGAATCCTGTAAATTAATAAGCTTGCTGTGAATCTCGATGCACAGGATTTTCTGCAAGTTTGATCGCAGAAAGATTATCACAATATAAATTTGATGTAGATAAGGAAATATGCAAGTCATTTAAAAGGTAAGTGAGCCATTGTAGTTCACAAGTAACTGAAGCAATGGCCCTATACTCTGCTTCACTGGAAGACCTAGAAACAGTTTGTTGTTTCTTTGACTTCCAGGAAATCAAGGAGTGTCCAAGGAATACACAAAACCCAGTTGTGGACCGTCTGGAATCTGGACAGCTTGCCCAATCTGAGTCTGAAAAAGCATGAAATTTGAAATCATTAACAGTAGGGAAGAAAAGTCCTTGTCCAGAAGAACCTTTCAAATAACGCAATACCCTATGAGCAGATGCTAAATGCAAAGATGTGGGTGCAGAAATGAATTGAGATAGCTGCTGAACAGCAAATGAAATGTCAGGCTTTATGTTTGTTAAATAAAGTAATCTGCCAACTAGTCTTCTAAAAGAAAAAATATCAGACAAAAGTTCTCCCTCATTTTTAAAAAGTCTAGTGGTAGTAGCAATTGGTGTAGAAACATGTTTAGAACCTAAAAAACCAGTATCCTTAAGGAGATCAAGAGTATACTTTCTTTGACTAAGGTTAATACTTTTACCAGATCTAGCAATTTCAAGTCCTAGAAAGTATTTTAAATTACCAAGATCTTTAATTTTGAATGTATCATGAAGGAAAGTTTTAATGGAATTGATAACATGCATATCAGGGCTAGCTATTATTATATCATCAACATACACAACCAATGTTATGGAATTTTCTTCAGACCCTTTAACAAACAAAGAAGAATCTGAATTAACTCTTTTAAAACTTTGTAATAAAAGAGCAAAAGTCAAACGCTCATTCCACTGTCTGCTTGCTTGTTTTAGGCCATAAAGACTTTTATTAAGCTTACAAATTAATCCTTGACTGTTAAAACCAGGAGGTGGTTTCATAAAAACCTCTTCATCTAAATTACCATGAAGAAAAGCATTTTTTACATCTAATTGATGTAAAAACCAACCCTTAGCAGCAGCAACAACAATTAACATTCTAACAGTAGTGATCTTAGTAACTGGACTAAAAGTGTGTAAAAAATCTATCACAGCTTGCTGTGTATATCATTTTGCAACTAGTCTTGCTTTATAGCGTTCTAAAGACCCATCAGACTTTAATTTGGTTTTAAAAACCCATTTACAAACTATAGTAGTCTTGTCTTTAGGTAATGGAACAAGTTCCCAGGTATTATTCCTTTCTAAAGCTGTTATCTCTTCACTCATAGCATCCTTCCAACAAGAATGTAATATAGCTTCTTTATAATTCTTAGGTTCATCTAATACTTCTATAGCATTAATAAAACTATGATGAGCAGGGAAAATATGATGGAAAGACATCACCTGAGAAATAGTGCGTGGAGTTGATCTTGAGCCAGGAAGATTCACTTGAAAATCTTTAAATTTCTGAGGTAAATGCTTAGTTCTGGAAGGCCTACTCAAAAGTTGAGAATTAGTTTCATTTTGAATGCCAGAAACAGAAATATTATTAAGGTCAGACTGTGGACTTACAACAGAAGTAAGCTGATCACAATTGTCTTCAACATTGATAGGATTAGGCAGACCAGTATCATTAGAACCATTATCAGAATTATAACAGATTTGAGTAGGATGATTATCAGCTATAAGACTTGAAGATTTATCAGAAACATCTTCAAGAATTGCAGAACCATTATGAGTTGAGAAAATAAAATCATTTTTCTTTTTAGAAAAACTTTGTTGAAAAGGATATACATTCTCTGAAAACATAACATCCATGGATACAAAAATAGACTCTGTTTCAAGATCATACAGACGAAAACCTTTAATGTTTTTGAGAAAACCTAAGAAAACATACTTCTTAGCCCTATGATCCATTTTTGTAGATGGTTTAGGCAATATAGAGGCATAGGCTAAACAACCAAAAGCTTTTAACACATCAAACTTATAAAATAGCATATGGAGTTTTATTATCTAAAACAGGAGTTGGGGTGATGTTGATTAAATAGGCAGCATGAAGAATACAATCTATCCAAAATTTCAAAGGCAAAGCAGAATCAACTTTTAAGGCTCTAGCAACAGACAATAGATGCTGATGTTTTCGTTCTACCAAACTATTCTGTTGAGGCGTATAAACACAAGAATTCTGATGTATAATGCCCTTAGATTTATAAAAATCAAACATTTCAAATTCTTTTGCATTATCACTTCTTATACACTTAATGTTCTTTGAAAATTGAGTTTGAACAAACTGATAAAAGTTAATTATTAACTGTCTCACCTCAGATTTAGTATGCATAGGAAAAATCCAGACAAAACGACTCTTATCATCTACCACTGTTAAAAAATACAGATGTCCATATATGCTTTTAACTGAAAAAGGACCCCACACATCCATATGAACCAAATAAAAAACACAATCAGATTTAGAAACACTTATAGAAAAAGCAAGTCTCTTTTGTTTTGCCAAATGACATGTATCACACTCAAAACAATTCAAAGAAGGACAACTAGGTATAAGGTCACACAAAGCACTGAAAACCTTCATCCTTTGCCTAGAAGGATGTCCTAGCCTTAAATGCCAAAGCTGAAAATTAGCAGTCTTAGAAGAACAAGATCCTAGACTAGAAGAATTACAAACAGCAGAAGAATTACAAGAGTGAGTAGGATCATACTCACTAACAACGGAATTACACAAATTTGCAGAAGCAAAAGGAACTTGAAGCTGATATAAACCATTGATCCCTTTAGCTAAACCAATCATTTTGTTCATCTTTGTATTCTGTATATAACATGAATCAAAAGAGAAAAAAAAAACAGAAATATACAAGTTAGATGTTAATTTAGAAACATAAATCAAATTAAAATCAAACAGAGGTATGTAAAGAACATCTAAAAGAACTAGGTTAGGATTAATCCTAATATTACCTATATGAGTTACTTTGACTAATTGACCATTAGGCAATTTTACAGCTTTATTATGAACAACCCTATATTCATAAAAGAAATCTAAAGATTTCACTATATGATCTGTAGCTCCAGAATCAACAACCCAAGAAACATACTCAGAATCATTAAGCATATTAACTCTACTATCACAAATTCTAGAATTAAAATAAGAAGAACAATTTAAAACAATACTTGTCCCTTCAGCACATGGAACATCAAAGGTAGAAGTAAGCAAATTGATTCTACTAGCAGGAGGCTGAGCAGAACCAACATTTCGTTCTTGTAACATACTCAGAATATCATTATACTGTTCTTGAGAAAAGGTGATAGTTTGACCAAATTGACTGGATTGACCAGCTTGACCAACTTGACCAACTTGACCAGACATCTTAGGCAAAGAACTAAGAACAGAATCATAAGCAGAACACAAAGAACCAGAATTACCAACAAGATTAGATCTACTAATCTGACTCTTGGATTTATAACCAGGTGGAAACCCATGTTTCCTGTAGCAACGGTCAACAGAATGACCCACAAGACCACAGAAGGTACAAACATGGCGTTTATTTGTGCTATTATTATAAAACCTTTTCTGAAACTTATTTGACTCCCCAGATTTCCCATTAGACCTATCCACTAGAAGGACATTTGAATCATGAGAAATAGTAGAAAGAACAGTTCGCTCATGCTGAACAACCATGGCAAAAATTTGATTAATCTTAGGAAAAGGCTTTGTCATCAAAATCTGAGACTTAGGAACAACAAATTGCTCATTTAAACCTCTAAGAAAGCGTAAAGAGAAATCTTGATTCCTATATTTTTTAGCATCACACATACAAGAAGACAAGGGCTGTAAATTTGATATCTCATCCCAAAGGGTTTTAAGTTGGGTATGATAACTGGTAACGGATAGGTTACCTTGCTGAAGACTATAAAACTCATGAAGCAGATCCGAGAGACGAACCAAATCTCCTTGGTTGAAACGGTCGTAAAGATCGACCCAAAGCTCTCGCGCAGTATCAATCCAAATGACGCTCTGCACTATGTCCGGATGAATTGCCCTCTGAAGCCAGGAAAGGACCAAATTGTTGCATTTGACCCAGGCTTGAAACTTAGGGTTTTCTTCTGAAATTTCCCTAATCGACCCATCAACAAAGGAGTATTTGTTCTTCGAAATCAGGGCCATTCTCATCGATTTAGACCACGCATTATAGTTCGAGCCGGTGAGGAGAGAGGACGTGAGCACCAACGCCGGATTTTCGTTCGGGTGGATGTAAAACTCGTCTGAAGGATCCTCTATTTTGTAAGTTCGATCAGAATCAGAAGATCGTGCCACGAAAGAATCTACTAATACCATATTGAAACTAAATTTCTTTGATACTTTCTTCAAGAATGGAAGAAATCGAAAGAAGAGAAGAAGGGTAGTCGGATGGACTTTCGATATAGAAAAGAAGAAAGGAATTAAAAGTAAACTGATTCTTTTATTAAAAATGGCTTACTTAAAATAATATCCACAACAACTAATATATACTACATAAGTAACCCAAGATTCAATCTTTACAATCTTGCCACCTCAGTTAACAAACCCTTAACAACCTAACTAACCGACTAACTAATTACTATTCTATTAGTGGGCTCTAATCTGCCGGTCTCAACCGCTTGATTTGGGGGTTTTTCAAGATCTTTCTCCCCGTCGTCCATCAGCAGCTCCCATTCGCATCATCGTTACATCCGTGTCTAGATCGGAGCTGCTGAGCCGTGTTGATGCAAATTGTTTCCTTTGTGTTTTTCTTTGTTTATTGGTTTTTTTCAGAACAACTTTTCTTTTGTTTCTCTCGAAGCGTCTTTGCCTCGTGAGTTAGTTTTAATTATGATAATAAATGCATCAAACGGTTAAATAAAAAAAAATACTCAAAGTTTTTAAACTCAACGAGTGGTCACAATATAAAAGATAATAATGTTTATTATAAGAGTCTCAAATTCTAACAAATTTATCTATAAAACAAGTATGCGTCAAAAGTTAAAAAAATAAATCACTTTAAGATTATTCAATGTAGTCAAAGGGCATAACCCAAACCAATGAGATTATTTATTTTGGTTATATTTTTAGTCCTTATTTTGATCGAATATATATATGTTGAAGGACTTAATTGGGCTGTTTTTATGTTGTTCTCATGCAAGTTACGTAATTCTGGAAATGAGTTGGAGTGCTGCAGAAAATACTGAAGTCGTGGGCAGATTCATGGGCATGAATGCTGACTGGGCGCCACGTCAGCACCTTCTAGAAGATGACGTCAGCAACCCTGATAACTTATCAGTCCACTTATCAAGATAGCTTATCATCCGATTATTATCTTAAAATTCAAAACTTGGATATTTATCTTATGTAATTTTATTTAAATTTTTTAGGAGTTATCATCTTAGGTTTTTAGGGTTTTTCAACTACTATAAATACCCCACTTTGGGGGTGAATTATTCATCAATCATTTTCCATTGTTCTCTTCTTCCTTGGGTTAATAAAGCTCTCTATTTTCTCCATTTCTTTATTTATTTTATTAAGTATGATTTTTTCACAAACTATACTTAACTAAATTCCCTTTAGCCAAAAGCAACGCCAAACCCGACAAACCTCGTGAGATTAGGAAAATACTTCAATCCTTCAACAACTCCTTTTTAGATTCTCTGTAAAATTGATTAGGCAATCGGCCTAATCTTTAGGCATCACAATTGTTTCATTCCGAGAGCGTGCATCGGCTTGAAGTGGTTTAGATCCATCGTTGGGGACGAGGAAAAGCTTGTAGCCAATTCAACTCCCTAAGAACAAACTTAGTGGTGGTCCACTAAGGGGAATCAAAATCGGAAACAATTCTCATCGAGACGATTATCCGAGCACGGGCTTCTCCAGCACTAACTCATATTTGAGTTAGCATCGATTGCCGTAGCTAATTCACTAAAGTTTGACTTCAAGGATTGCCATGAGAGTCGAATTTACCCAAGAAAAGTAAGTTGCAAGGGTTGGGCCTTGTAGACTGTAACCTGCAGGAAAGTCGAAGAAAAATCAACTTCAATGATCGAAGATGTCGTGGCAAAGCGTGGCTTGAGGCTATTTTAATCTATAATTCATTCTCAATATTTATTTTTACGTTCTTATTATTTTTCTCATTCAAATCACTATTCTAAAATCCCCCTTTATTTTCTACAGGGTATTGGTCTAAATCAGAAGAAAGGTGTTAGAGTTCCTATTCCCTGCGGATCGACCCTTACTCTTGCTATATTAATTTAAATCTTATTCATTTTGAGTTTAAGGTTTTATTTTTGACACTATACGACGCGTGTCAAAATTGGCGCCGTTGCCGGGGAATACGACAAAGTACTAATATCGTTTTATTTGATTTATGACCAGGAACAATCCGGGAGAACAAATTGAACTCATCTCGGAAATCGAAGCACTAGCCCGAAAGTTGAACGCACAAACACTTCGGGAAAAGAAAAACAAAAGACGCCAGCAGAGATTCGAACGCGATCTAGAAATCACATCCGAAACAGAATCGAATTACGAGCCCAATCCGATGGGAGACGAAAATCAAACTATTCGCCAACTAAATGCGGCGCCCGATGGCCAACAACCGATGTGTATAACCTTCCCGAATGGCGAAACACCGTTCGTGCTAAAAAAACTGTGCAGAATTGATTCGAATATACAGTGCAGAACTGATCGAATATGCAGTGCAGAAAAAAAAGTGCAAGAAATTGTTCGAGTCTGCAGAAAAATAAAAACAAAAAAATATAATAATAAACAGTGCAGTTCGAAAAAAAAATACACTGCCGAATAGTTTTGGTTCGAATGAAAAAAAACAGTTTCGAATATATTATTTTTTGGGATGATTTTTTGTCTTGAATTTTAGCCCTTATTTTCAGCCTTTATCCTACCCTTACCTTAGCCCCATTACAACCCTTCTTTAAGACCTCTTGATTTTTGCATCATATTCATGTTAGTAGTGGAGATTAGATTTAAACACAAGCTTATGGTTATGCTCTAATTAGCTTTGGCTCGAGTGATTTTTCTCTACCCTTAAACACTTTGAGTGACATGAGCGATTCCTTGTGAGGGTACTTGGTTTGCATCATTTTTTTTGCTCAATGATGTCGTATATTAAGAAGCAATATACAACCAAAATGCCACAACGGTCGCCTCGTTAAAACCCCCTAAAGCCTAACGGAGGAAAAGAGTACGAACCTTATGTGGTAAAACAAGGGTCCAACAAACCACAGTCGGAAACAAAATCAAAACGCTAACACTAACAAGCACAAAATAATGAAATCCGTGTTACCCCCTCCTTTGCCAACGCGTCTGCTAAGCCATTCGCCTCACGGAAAATATGGGAGAAGCATACTGAATGTAGCGTAGAGCAGCAACTGTCAATCTCACGAAATACCTCCCAAAAACGCCATGGTCGTTTGTCCATATGTAACACCCAACTAATAGCGACCATGGAATCCGACTCTACTACCAAAGGAAGAGCTGCCCAAGCTGACTTCCGAAAGTACGAGAGCACAAAAGCAATCGCTCGCAGTTCAGCCTCATTTGAGTCAATACAACCAAGAGGGCCAGAAAATAACGCCAAGATACTACCATGCTCATCGCGTAACACGCCCCCAAAGCCTGCAAGACCCGGCTTACCACGTGCAGAGCCATCCACCGAAAACTTCAAGATCCCCCGCGATGGTGGTTCCCAACAAATACCAAGCCGAGCTGTTCGCGACGGTGATGGCTCAGAGTGAAGACTCGGGCATTCCCACCACATCGCCTCGCCAATGCAAAGATCATTCCGCAAAGTACGCATCCAATAAAACGAACACAACTTAATCAAGAAACACACCTCCTCGACCGGTAAGAATTTCTTGTTGAAAACCATCTCATTCCGTGCTAACCAAATCGACCATAACATCGCTGCAACGCATGACACCCACATGCAACGACGCGTACCTGAAAACGAGCAATGGAAGTCGGGTAAAAAGAAATCCGACAACGTTTGCGGCAGCGGTAAACACATTCTTCACCAGCAGCGAAACTAGTCCCATATACGCTGAACCACGGGGCACGAGTACAAAAGGTGATCGGCGTCTTCCTCCCATTCCCTACACCAGAAGCACAACGTGCATTGCCCCTAAAAAACAACACCCCTACGGCTCAAAAAATCGAACGTCGGCAGACGACGCAACCAAACAAACCACAGGAAAGCCTGTACTTTCGGTGGAACCAAAACTTTCCACGTGAAACATGCCCCAAACTCGCTTTCCCCAGCCTCATCTAACATCAAACTCTGAGAAACAGCTTTGACCGTGAACATACCTCTACTATCCGGAGTCCAAATCAGCTTGTCACGGACTCCTCTATGTATATGAATGTCGCCTATCACTGCCCTCATATCGCGCAACAGCCCCGCCTCAAAAACGCGAAGCGGACGACGGAAAAACTCTGCCCATCGTGAGTGATGAAAACCCCCTGTACTGAATAATCCACGACCAATGCTAATTTATTGATAACACAAGAGAATAGCCGTGGAAAGATATCTTTTAAAGGCTTACTCGCACACCATGAATCAAACCAAAAGAGAACTCGACTACCCTCCCTCACTTGCCATAACAGCTTCTCGTGGAAATTTCGCTGTACTTCAGCCGAACAAGCAGTTTGCACAATTTGTTTCCATACCACCGACATCGCACGCTGACGGGAGGAATTAAATCTCCACCATTGAACATCCTCCCCATATTTGGCCACTATAATGGCCCTCCATAGCGACGATGCATCCGTAGCATATCGCCACGACCATTTAGATAGCATATCCGTGTTGCGCACCTGTAAATCCGCTATTCCCAGACCACCCAAATGTCGCGGTCTACACACCAACTTCCAGCTAACTCTGCTCATTTTTCTATGTAAATTTACGCCACCCCAAAGGAAAGCACGGCGAATCTTATCAATTGCTGCGATAACTCCTTTAGGAATGCGGAACACGCCCATATAATAGATCGGCAAAGAAGAGAGGACAGCGTTAACCAAAGTGACTCGTGCCGCAAATGACATCGAATTTCGCTTCCAACCTGCTAATTTCCGACGAACATTTGCAATAATCGGTTCCCAGACCGCCAAACTTCGCGGGTTAGAGCCTAGCGACATCCCCAAATAGATGAAAGGGAAAGAACCGCGTCTACATCCCAACGCCTTAGCACACAAATCGGTAAACTCCTCTTCAACCCCAATCGCATACAATGATGACTTGCTGAAATTTATTTGCAAGCCCGAACATACTTGGAAGCAATGGAGAATACGTCTGATAGACTCAGCGCAGCCAGGAGAAGCCTCAAAGAACAACACGGTATCATCTGCGAATTGCAAATGCGATATGGATACCCCCGGTGCAACACAAACACCCTTTATTAATCTCGCCGTCTCAGCCTGAACCAATAAACTGTGAAGCGCCTCCACAACAATGACAAATAACAATGGCGACAGTGGACAGCCTTGTCGCAATCCACACCCCATTGTAAACTCAGTCGTAGCACACCCATTTAACAGCACAGACATTCGAACCGTTGAAACACATTCCATAATCCAATGACGCCATACCTCACAAAAACCCATACAAACCAGCATATGATCCAGAAAATCCCATCTCACGCAATCATAGGCTTTAGCGAAGTCTAGCTTAAGCACCAAACCACCCCTCGAACTCTTCCTTAGTGAGTGAATTATCTCATTTGCAAGAAGAATACCATCCACTATCTGTCGGCCACGAATAAAAGCCGACTGATGCTCACTAATCAGCGACCCTAGCACTCTTTGCAACCTTGTAGCTAACAATTTCGCGAGGATTTTATAGACTGAATTAACAAGGCTTATCGGACGGAAATCACTGAGTACCTTAGGTGAGTCGATCTTAGGAATCAAAACGAGAAATGTACAGTTTACACCCGGTGATAACTTGCCTGTAGCGTGGAACTCGCCTAGGAACCGTAACACATCCTCGCTCACTGTGTTCCAACAAACTTTAAAGAAAGCCATGCTAAACCCATCCGGTCCTGGCGCTTTCGAACCATCACAGCCACGTATCACCTCCCACACTTCCTCACGACAAAAAGGTGCCACTAAGGCTTCATTGATGTCCCTATCAACCCTGCCGAACTCGCCCATGATAGTCCAAGAGCACCGACGTGTTGCTGCCTTGAAATGCGTTGTAAAATCTGTCACTATATGTTTCCGAAGGCGATAAACATTCGTTTCCCATCGACCATTTATCAATAGCCCTGAAATCGAATTCCGCACAGCTCTAAGCTTTGCCGCACGGTGAAAAAATGCTGTGTTGCGATCACCTAACCGCAACCAACCCGCCCTTGATTTCTGTCGCCATAGCGACTCCTTACGCCTAATAGCTTGCCACAAGCATTGTAGCCACTCCCTTTTCCACTCAATCAAAGCATCTTCCGATTCACACTGTTCATCATTCGGACCCGCCGCATCTGCACCATCCAATTTCGTTTGGATCGACTGTATTTCTTTTTCCACATCACCAAACACCACCCGGTTCCAATTGCGCAAGAAGTTCTTCATGGTTCGGAGCTTTACCATGATATTAACATTACCAACCCCCTGATTCGATAATCTACTCCATTCATTAGATAGTTCAAGAACATTTTTTTTGTCCTCCAACCAACAATTTATGAATCGAAAAGGGCGAGGGCCCCAGTCCTGTTCATCGCACACCAATAAAAGAGGCGTGTGGTCCGACACCCCCCTCGGCAAAGCATGCTGACCAATATTATTAAAAGCATCCATCCAAGTAGAAGATATCAAAAATCTATCGATTCGACTACGCCTAAAACCCCTCCCAAACCATGTGAATTGCTTCCCTATCAACGGCAAATCAACAAGCCCAGCGTGTTCAATAAAATCAGAAAATACTTGCATACCTGTCACCACCGAACTACACCCTGCACGTTCCGATAGCCAACGTATGGATTTGAAGTCCCCAGCGATACACCAAGGTTCATTGACACCTAGAATAAGCTCCCTTAATCGTTGCCACAACTGTTTCTGTGCTTCCGCATCGCAAGGAGCATATACATTCAACATGCAACAACTTAATTCTTCCGCACGCCATCTACCTCTGATGAATATGAAGTTGCGATCCACCTCTAGAGTATTGACTTCGAATCATGACGTTTCCCAAACCGTAATCAAGCCCCCTGATGCACCTATCGATGGTGAAAAAACGAAATCAAACCCATCCGATGTCCACATACACGTAAGCATTAGAGCTGATACCTTCTCTAATTTCGACTCCTGTACCATTGCCATATCCACCCGTTGCCTCTTTATTACATCACCCACTGCCTTTCGTTTCAAATTCGATCCCAACCCCCGAACATTCCAAGACACGATACGCATTGCAAAAACTATCGCATGTCCCCAGTAAAAACCTGTTGAAGATCTTTTATAATGTCCGCTTCACATCCCACCTTTCGCACGCCCACAATGCTACCTAAGGCCACGGTCGCCTCTATTTCTTTCGCGATCAAGCGTTGTCGATTCTGTAAGTCTGAATCCGAAAGAGACTCGTTTGCTACTTGCGACGATACAGGCTGTGGGTTTAATAATTTGCGCGGTCTGCCCCTACCGGTTTTCACTGTCGAAACCACTCCTGAAAGAACGTTAATGGATTTTGTTTTTTTTCCATTAATTTGAATGATATTGCCATTGTCTGAAACACCCGTGTTATCGCCAGACAGAGCCCTTAATTTCTCATATTTTGAATCCACCTTATCCTCCAAATCTATCGACTTTGAGATAGGATTAACCAATTCCAGAATTGTGGCATTCAAATCCACAGAATTTGACTTGGATTGAACTACCTCAGCTAGTGTTGTAGGACCAGGACTCTTCCCCCCCTCACCTGTGAAACTCCCGGAAACTTGCTCCTCCGCCAGGCCGGCCACCTCGCCAGGGACCTGTGCCTCCACCGGAGCAGCCATATCCCCAACTTCCTGTGAGTGTGCCGAGTTCGAGTGATCCTTCGACCCAGTCTCCTCCACATGGCTGGTCGCCAACCTATGATCCCATAACGAATTTGTACGCCACTGCCGTGACTCAGCCAATTGGACCTGATTTCCAATTGAAACCTCCTGTGACACAGCCTCAAATTGATTATTATTAACATGGTGTCCTTCATCCGATCCTTCCGATCCCTGCGTCGAAGATGTATCATCTTCATCCTCCGATTGTAGCAAAGTGCACTCGCACTCCAACCAAGGTCCAAGAGTGTATTCTCGGACTTGGATAGGAAATGATTCACCATCCACCTCCATCTTTAGCGTGGCCTCTATCGTTGTCATTGTCCGCGTCTCGATTAAAATCCAACCACACTCGAAGGATTTAGGCGAGCTGGTGGAGTCTGCCACGCGAACCAAACTGCCCCATAAGCTTGCGATATTCTCGAACGATTGTTGGGACCAGGCATGGATCGGCATCCCTTGTATCGAAATCCAGACCCTCCTTGAATCCAAAACCAATGCAGGGGTCCAAAGTTCAATCCGCGTAAAGCAGCCTGTAACTGACTCCAATTGCAACACCCTTTCACGCGTACTCGAATCCTTGAACATGAGTAGAATTACAGCCCCGGCTATGCGCAAAATTGAGATTCCCTCCACCTCCGGTAAGTGTAGATTCGATGCCAATTCTTTGATACTCCACGGCTTCTTGCACCATCCGACTGCACAATTTTGCAATATCCCCCTCTTATCACTATCCACTGATCCCTTCACTGTGAACTTCAAAGCCTTGTTATCGATTACCTCGTCTTCTGATCGTTGTGTCCCCTGCGGCTTCAAATCCAATTTCCCTGCCATAGTGGACTGATTTGTATCGCCTGCGGATCGCTTTCGTTTCCAATAAGAGTTTCGTTCTCCGTATCTCGCTCTACACACCGTAATCCACGAGCCATAAATCCATTTATCATTCAATCGTTCAATCACCCGTTCGGCGTCTTCGCGACTGTTCATCCGCACGAACCCAAATCTGCGACCGTTTCTATCGACTTTCCGGGGAACAAACACGTCCACCACTATCCCATGGCGATCAAAAACCTGCCAAACCCCTTTCCAGTGAATCGACGTTGAGAGATTGCCAACGAAAACCGTCCACACCTTCCTGTCGCTCATCTCACACCTTATTCTTGTTTTACTATTGCAAATAAAACCACAAATGTGGTGTAGTAAACAAGGCTTACATCTCTCCTTGCATCATTGATGTTAGTAGAGTTTTAGAATGTCGTTTTTGCTTAAAATTTTTAATCTTGCCATTTATCTATTTTTGCTCCTTAGTTTTCTTTCATATTTAGATTCTTAATCATATTAAAACCTTTTGAGACTTCGTGAAATTAAGGATGAAAACTTGAACTTAAGTTTATTTAATTTTGAGATACTTGAGGACAAGTATCGGATAAGTGAGGGGGAATTTGATAATTATTTATTTTGGTTATATTTTTAGTCCTTATTTTGATCGAATATATATGTTGAAGGACTTAATTGGGTTGTTTTTATGTTGTTCTCATGCAGGTTACGTAATTCTGGAAATGAGTTGGAGTGCTGCAGAAAATACTGAAGTCGTGGGCAGATTCATGGGCATGAACTAGGGCATGAATGCTGACTGGGCGCCACGTCAGCACCTTCTAGAAGATGACGTCAGCAACTCTGATAACTTATCAGTCCACTTATCAAGATAGCTTATCATCCGATTATTATCTTAAAATTCAAAACTTGGATATTTATCTTATGTAATTTTATTTAAATTTTTTAGGAGTTATCATCTTAGGTTTTTAGGGTTTTTCAACTACTATAAATACCCCACTTTGGGGGTGAATTATTCATCAATCATTTTCCATTGTTCTCTTCTTCCTTGGGTTAATAAAGCTCTCTATTTTTCTCTATTTCTTTATTTATTTTATTAAGTATAGTTTTTTCACAAACCATGCTTAACTAAATTCCCTTTAGCCAAAAGCAACGTCAAACCCGACAAACCTCGTGAGATTAGGAAAATACTTCAATCCTTCAACAACTCCTTTTTAGATTCTCTGTAAAATTGATTAGGCAATCGGCCTAATCTTTAGGCATCACAATTGTTTCATTCCGAGAGCGCGCATCGGCTTGAAGTGGTTTAGATCCATCGTTGGGGACGAGGAAAAGCTTGTAGCCAATTCAACTCCCTAAGAACAAACTTAGTGGCGGTCCACTAAGGGAAATCAAAATCGGAAACAATTCTCATCGAGACGATTATCCGAGCACGGGCTTCTCCAGCACTAACTCATATTTGAGTTAGCATCGATTGCCGTAGCTAATTCACTAAAGTTTGACTTCAAGGATTGCCTTGGGAGTCGAATTTACCCAAGAGAAGTAAGTTGCAAGGGTTGGGCCTTGCAGACTGTAACCTGCAGGAAAGTCGAAGAAAAATCAATTTCAATGATCGAAAATGTCGTGGCAAAGCGTGGCTTGAGGCTATTTTAATCTATAATTCATTCTCAATATTTATTTTTACGTTCTTATTATTTTTCTCATTCAAATCACTATTCTAAAATCCCCTTTATTTTCTACAGGTTATTGGTCTAAATCAGAAGAAAGGTGTTAGAGTTCCTATTCCCTGCGGATCGACCCTTGCTCTCGCTATATTAATTTAAATCTTATTTATTTTGAGTTTAAGGTTTTATTTTTGACATTATACGACGTGTGTAAATTATTCAATGTAGTCAAAGGGCATAACCCAAACCAATGAGATGCTTGGATATTACTGTACCCATTCCAACTCTTGGAAAATTCATATTCTATTCCTGCTTCTTAAGCTATATTCAAAGCAATAAAAATCCAACGTTTGTGCCATCAACTGTGTTGAAGGTCCGATATATATATATATATATGCTATGTCTTAGTCAGTAGTCATATAAATCTAAAACTGTAACGACTAACGAGGAGCAAAATTGGACGAGTAATGAATACCTTCTTCAGCTCTGTAAACATCCAATACGGCTAAGGATACAATAAACATGTAGATATTCATTCACCAAGTCTCATCAATCCTACTAGGATCAGTGGACCACTGATTATAACTTATAAGGATTTATGTATATATACCGAAATTCTTACAAAAAAAAATAGTAATAAATTCGATGTATACATAAATGCTTACTACTTTTATAAGAATTTATGTATATGTACAAAATTTCTTACAAAAATGGTGAAACTTAAAGGTATCTACACAAATGCTTACAACTTTTTGTAAGAATTTCGGTATGTACATAAAAGTGGTAAGCATTTATATATATACCGAATTTTTTATTATTTTTGTAAAAATTTCGATACATACACATAAATTCTTACGATTTTTTGTAAAAATTTATGTACACGCCTCATTTTAATAGGTTTTGCCCTAGAACTTCCTCTTCCACTGGCTCCTTCCCTTTTGTAAAATTAGAATTACTGTAAAATGGGTCATTTTCAGGACAGTTTTCCAGGCAGGTGAGGGAGATAGCTGCCTCCTAAAACATTATTAACTTTTGTCAAAATATTGCAACTCAATTGCAGCACGACACTTTGAAACATCCCCTAAAACACTTGCAGCCGTCCTCAGTTCTAACCTATTCCTGTTCATTTACTTTTGCCTTCGTGGATTATTGTTAACCTTCAAACTTCTGCACGAGAACAAAGAACACCATATAATACATAAATTTATATAATGAACACGAATTAAATGTATTATATACATAAGATCTTACACTTAATATAACAATTACAAATATATACGCACGATTGCCAAAAGCTTTACAAAATCAAAAAAAAAAAATCTGTTCATTTCTGCTATTGAAGAAAATTCAGCTTTGCAGAAACGTTACTAAGGCAATGTGCAAATTTAAACTAAACCCCTGCTGTTCTTCTCCCCGGGAAGGAATATACTACGCCAAACAATTATCCATCCTTTTTTTTATCAAAGATTATTTATAAAATATTCACAATAATTTGGCCACTTTACAACATGGAATCTAGATAGTGGTTGCATCGTCTGCGGTTAAACTCTAACAAGCTGCCATAAGTGCGATCAGCGACCCCAACGAAGAGAGCTTCAGTATCTGGGCTAAAGGATATTCCAGCTATCTCACCGAAAATATCAATTTCTTGGCAATTAACATACCCAGACTTCGTATCGAAAACATGAATGAAATCTGCAGGCTCAGCCATGGCCAGAAACCGACCGTCCGATGTGAACTTCACACCTCTTATTGCTCCCATCCTTCCCTTCAATAAGGCAAGAGACTTGGACAGGTTCCTTACGTCCCACAATCTGCAGGTAGTGTCCTGATTCCCAGTTGCCAGAATGTGCCCATCAGGGTGCCAAGCTGAAGCGAAGGAATAGTCCAAATGACCTTTAAGGCTGCTGGTGACCTGTGCATTACAAAAAACAATTTAGACATAGAATCAATTAAAATCCAACTACTAGAGTTATGTCAAGTCCCAGCAAAAGTGACGTACTTTGCCAGATTGAGCATCGACAATCAGGCACTCCACACTATCCCCGAGGACCGCAAGTAACTTTCCGTCTGGACTTATAGAGGTATTCTAGAAAGAGCACACATCCATATAGGGAATAAGTACATAACAAGGATGGCCAACGGAAATCAAAAGCAGGCTTCTAAAGGCTGGCACTTACATTTACAGACCAGTCGAATGAGTAGCGGTTAACACTTGCAAAAGTTTCAGCATCAAAAATTCTGATTTGGGCGTCGTTATTTGCAGCCATAACTCTCATTGCACCACTGAGAATATAGAAGTTTTCAGCGCATTGCCTTTCTCAAAGTATCATCAAAACCGTCCAAGATACCTAAGATGATCAGTAATTCTCACCTAGGGTTACGGTACACATCCACTGCATTGGTAATTGCATTATCATCTGTAGTTAATTTTGTGCAAAATGCCACCCCTGGTTGGTTTAAGTACTGATCGATCAAACAGAAGAGTCAAATGGAAAAATGAGCCACATTGCAAATAGAATGTCAATTCAGTAGAGCCCTGTGCAACCAAACGCATACCTTGCAAATAAGTTCCCCCTGAAAACCACCAGCCACCATGAAATTCTCTTTAACTGCCATGGTGCTAATCTGCACTCTAGAGAGTTGCTGAGATAGCAATCCAGGATGTTTCTACAAACATATCAACAGAAAGATTTTTAACTAACAGGCCATTTGAACAAAGTTATCAGCCAACATCAAATTTAATCATGGTCATCCTCACTAACCAGGCTGGGAACAATTGGCTTAGCCACATTCAGTACTTCTTCGCCTCTGCGAAGCAAGGATGACCAATGCATTACTGAGTAATTTTCCATGAGGTATACACTGTGCTTTGATGTAGCCCATAATAGATTTCTAAGCTGCAAAAAGGGGAAAAGATTGAAAATAGTTAGGCATAAAATATATGTTGGGTCATAAATACAGTTTAGTGTCCCCATAAATGCACTCTATCGACTTTTCTAGGAGACAAACTTATTTGATTCCATCCAAAATAAAACACATGTTCCTTGGTCGACCTTACATGCCCCATACACAATTCATGCCTCACTCCCCTCTCAAAACCCCCATTATGGAAATAAGAAATGAAGATTGGAGAAAAGAAAATCACAGGTTGTGGTAATGCAAGAAAATATGCCACATAGAACAAAAATGTAAAAAGAAACAGAAAATTAGAAGAATATAAAAGGAAGCAGAATGCTGATAAAAGGTTACGATTCTCAGACAGTTTACCCTGGTGATACAAAGCACCATTGACTTTCCTACGCAAATCAAGAGACTAATGCGGAAAGATTACCTTGCGGCTAAGAATGGTAAAACAGCAGTGGAAATTATCAAGAATCGCACTATGTACCTTAAAGATATCTCTCAGGGAAAAGGCACGCAAATGTGAATATACCATGAGTGCACTTGGATTACAAACACAAATGCATATAAATGGGAAACACATTCACATAAATTCATTAATGCATGCAAACTTTGCCACAGAAAAGACGAGAAATTGCAAAGATTTATAAACCTGCCTATTTGCTATGCAGCATAATGCATAGATATTACATACAGTTATGAATGGACTACATGAGGCCCATCCTTTTTAGCTCACATAACACAATACTACCTAGCATCTATCAAGAACCTAAACGAGGTCATGTAAATGCACCTATCACTCCAGACCTCTTCTAGAAAGGAAAAACATAAGCCAACAATGAAAAACTACACAGCAGCATCGACAATGCATAGATCTATACGGCTCCATTAAACACATCTTTCCCGATTGAGGTTCAGAAGGCAATGGGCGAAGGTAAAATATACAACTCATTCGCAGCAAGAAAACTGAAATTCGAATTCGGCACACTACTTCCCTAAAACTTGATTACTGCATGAATATGCAAAAATAAATCAGAGAAGAATCTACATGACAAGATCATCCAAAAGAATAATATTGGACAACAAATCAAGTAACATAATTGGATACTCATGCAGATGATATCTCATAACATTGAATCAAGTAAATGAAATTGAATCACAAATTCAGATTGGTCCCTCAGAAGCAACAACAAAGTAACACAGCTCTGTTAACTATGAACGCATCTAAAGATATAATGACAATCCGGCAAGATGAAATGCAAATTAAGTATTAATTTCCCTTCAGGTGTGGGACATATCGCTCTACTCAAATTACAGGAATCACTACAAAGGCCTCTTAAATGCTTCCTATCATACCATATAAACAAAGCGTCTTTATCGCGCCAGCTGCTTAGAAATTACTCCCAACCTGCTTTAAAGGCTGAAATAAGAGAAATAGAATTCCTAAACGCCTCAGGTTAAATCCATATAATTCACATGCAACATAAAACGTACTCCCAATCCACAAATTACACTAACAAAAAAACAAAAAAAAAAACCATAACTAATGCATAGAGCATAATCCCAAGATATGCCAATGACAAGAAAAGTGACTGGCATCAAGACCTAGATTCTTAAAAAGTATGATGTATCTGACTTATCACCTTCTTCAAATAAGTGTAGCCAAATGTAAAACCTATGGTAATTTCCATACCCATGGCTCATCTAGCGTAAAAAAAGACTACATATCAGAGGTAGTTTCATGAGCTTCACAGTTGGTGTATACTGAAGCATTCTAGATTCTTAAAAAATATGATGTATTTGTCTTGTCACCTATGGTAATTTCTATACCCATGGCTCATCTAGATTAAAAAAAGACTACATATTGGAGGTAGTTTCATGAGCTTCACAATTGGTGTATACTGAAGCAGTGGCATTCGCAAGCATTATGCAGGAGCAGACTGCGACAGCATGGTTGAAACATTCAATGTATGAATCAGTGCATGCTTGCGAATAACTAGAAATGTAAAGTTCTACAACTATAAATTGTTAATAAGATTTCAACAACAAAAAACGGTCATACCACAGCCATGAAGAATCAATATCCGTGATCAGGATGGTACCTCTGCAACTATTTCTTTTAATTTTTTTACATTTTGTGTAACTGTTAACATGTGCAACTATAAAGTAAAGAATCCTTCACAAATCTGCAAAAAAGGATTTCCGTGAATAACAACCACATCTTGATGGATCAAGTGGGCCTGGGGTACATAAAAATACTTGAAACTAATAAAAGAGAAAGAAAACGTCACAAAACTTCAGGTCAAATTGAAATTAAACAGGACCTGCAAAACTATGAGACTAGTGATATGCAGATAACTACACGAATCACCCCAACCAAAGATCCGATGGAGAAATATATGGAACAAAGATGACGGCAAACAGCACTGAATCAACTCATCATTACAACTCAAATACTGTCAAGACATAACATCTCTAATAAACTGCAGATACCTTCAAATCCTAATAGAAAGGGAGGAAATAGTTATGCGTCCAGAACGAACTAGAATTGAAAATATGCGTTAAAAACATTGTGGACACATGACATTTTAAAAGGCCAAATTCTGCTCAAACAGACTTCTCGTAGAGATAGGGAATGGAAACGACAACACAAGGGAATGCAATGCATTAGCCTTAAAATGGGAACAAAATTGCAAACAAAAAGCTAATTATTAGTAGATTTGACGAGCAAATAATGAGCAAATTCTCTACCTGAAAGTGAACAATTGTAGATTTGACGAGCCTTGTGTTAAACTGGAAGTCATAAAAGGTCTTTCCTTTCTCTACTTGCAAGCACTCCTGACAACAAAATATGTATATTTAATAATCTGACCCCAATTTCAAGCCGTTGAGACACAGCCGCAGATAATTGAACAGCTTTCTCGATCATATTTCATGTCTAACTTTAGAAATGGTGTATAAAAAGCTCAGTGGATTTGGAATGAAAAACAGAAACGGACCTTTTCCATCTCTTCACGAGAACCAGAGAGGTTCTCATAGTTCTTGTACTGTCTTACTCTCGTCTCGCGGTATTTATCTCTAGTGAAATTAAGCCTCTCCCAAGGAATCCCTTGTATATCTTTTCCATTTCTAGCTTCCTCTGCTGATGTATTAGTTTTCGGTTTACTCTGTTTTCCAAATAACCACAAAACATAGAGTTTTAAGGGAGTTGAATTACAGATTCTAGAATGAAGAGTCTAAATCGAAGGAATCAGGCATAACCAAGAAAGGAAAAAAAATCTCACTGATTCAAAATCATCTTCAAAGGAATCAAATTCAGCGGTGTCTCTCTGAGGCTCGGGTTCGACGAAGGTACTGTCGTTATCGAAATTATTGACGTCGTAGTAGTCATTGACAACGTATTGAAGGTCGTCGTTTTGAAAGCGTTCCATTCTGGTACAGTTAAGAAACAGGTTAAACAGGACTTTGATTCAAAAATACGTAGTCTTCTTCAACCCCTGTATTACGAGTTATCATCAAAACAGAAAAGAACAAAAAAAGGGTCTCAGATGACAGAATCTGAGAAGAGAATTTCACAAAACTTTCTTCTTTTGGAAAAGAAACAAATAATTAAGGTGAAATCGGAACAAAAGAGACAGAAACAAGAAGAATCAACGCAAGTCTCCGATGGTTCATTGATAGGCTGCAAATCGCTCAAAAATATAAGAGAATTTGAAATTTAAAATTAAAGTTTTTTTCCCAGAAAATTTATACCTTAATATAACGGTGTACAGGAGAAGCAAAAAAACTGTAACAGGCTTAACAGCAAAAAGAGGGAGAAGAACAAAGAAACAAAAATAAATAAATGGAGCAGAAATGACGGGAATAAACACGGTTTCCCGGGAAACAAAAAAGAGAAATCCGAAACAGTTGAGTTACAGGTCGAGTGGAGAGCCTAAAATAGGTTCCGTTAAAGAGAATATCAGGCAAAGAGCGAGAGGATAAAACAAAGACGGCGAGAGAAAAATAAGGGCAACGAAGGAGGAAGAATGTAGATTTTTTTTGGGAGGTTATTGCAAAAAGAGCAACTCGGACATTACCGGTGGGGGCTACTTATAGTCGCTGAAGGCGGGCAGGATAGGGATGACCGTGGACTGTGGGACCCGAACGGTAAAAAATAGAAAAAGAAACAAATAAATAAATAATGGAATCCAAAGTACCATGTAGGATCCCGTTTAAGCCGTCGGATAATTACCGGCGTTTTTTGCCGGCCTTGGTGATGGTTAGCAGCGGATTTTTCTTCTTCTTCCCGCCTGGTGTTCATTTTTTGGGCCCTGACCAGCCCTAACGCACGCTCCGCTGAAAAGATTTTTCCCACTTTAATTTTCTAAGATTAATTTATATTTAATATTTTTTGCTCCAATTAAATACTTCAGCTTGACTATTTCTTTAAATTGATACTACCTGAGTTTCAAGTTTTTTATTAAAATTGATACTTAAATGGATTATGAATTATTATATTAAACTTAAAAAATAAGTTTATATACCTAATTAAATAAAGAAAAATTAAATATCAAACTGAACTTCGAGACTAACTTTAAATACTTAATTGGATTAATATATATATATATATATATATATCAAATTGTATATTAAAATCAAGTTCAAATACCACGATGTATATTTACCCTAACTTTATTAGTTTTTAGGAGTAAAACAAAATTTTAATAATTTAGTAAGAATGGTTAGTTTTTTCTTGAAAGTTTGAAAAATATTTAAATTTAAAAATATAATCATTTCATTTTTGGCCTGTGACATGTAACCATTGTAATTATTTTTATTGAGTTCGTGTTAATATTGATTTAATTAATTAATATATGTTATTGTGAGTTTTTCCACAAACGTGTTTTCAAATTAGGATAACGCTAGGTCAAGTCAAGTAGATCGGCCATTGATTCGAGACAGTTGAAATGTAAATAAATCAAGTCAATTAATCTTACTCACCGTCCGCATTTGTTTTTTTTTTATTTTTTATATCGTTTTGACACTTTTCACTCCAAGAGAATGAGAGCTTCGTAAAATTAAGATGACGTTCGTGATTGACTTCACGGTTTCACTTCACTCAATGCTAGTGTTTAGTAGTTTGGATTTGAATTTTGTGTCGCCTTATATTTTTGGTAGATATAAGATATATGTTTTGATACTTCGATCTAAGCTTTGTTTTTTGTTGTAGTTGTGACCATGAACGCTCGTTGTAATTGTGATTTGGTTGCCAAACAGCTCCAGATTTGACCCGAACACCCGTTTTCCTACCTAGATTAACACATGAAAGCTCACTTCCCCCACAACTGAATTTTCTAACTTCTACCCACAACAACGTCAAACTCAGCCTTAATTACATTTACCAATTTATTACTTAAATTTTTTTAGTTCAACTACACATCTGTATTTAACTTTAAGATTTAATTTGGAACGTAAAGATTCTTTTGGTCTATTTTTTGTTTTTTTAATTACTACGTGAATTTATTTATTTATTTGGTTCAATTAGGTGCGTATGGTTTTTAACCAGTTTAAATCATGAAAACCAAATTCAAATATCGATTTGAACAAAAATTTCAAGTTCATGTAATAAATTGGACTAAAAAATTAGGTACCACATTGAACCTAAAAGTTGACACAACTCACAAGTATCTAATTGGACAGAAAAAATAAATGTTAAATTGGATCTAAAAGTCAAATTTAAGTACCAAAATTTATATTTACCCTTTCCTTCTTCTTTTTAGATAAATAGTCTAAAATTTCTTATTTTTTTGTTCAAAATTAAATATAAATTTGGTTTCACGGTTCAAACTGGTTAAAAATACAAACTATCAAATTAAACAAAAAAAAAACTGTGTACCAATTTGAACAGAAAACCAAATTTAAGTATTTAATTAAATAAAAAAGTTCATATACCATATTAAATCTCGAAGTTAAAATTAGGCACCTAAAATTTTATTTACCTCTTATTTTCGATAAAGTACCTAAAAATCACTTCATACAAAATTTAAAAATCAATTAAATCAATGTAGAAAAAGTGTTCCGATTGAGTCCTTATGGATAAAGGTGCACCAAATTGATTCCTTTCATTACTAAAAAAATCAGTTGCCCCTTCAGGCTTCATCAATAGTTTTCGTAGTTGACCGACTTTAATCATTAATTAATGAACAAATAAATAATATGATAAGATGTGCCACATTATAAAATTGCGACATCAGTAGAAAAACAATTTAGATCTTTTTGTTCAACTTCTTACTCATGTATCTAACTATTGTTATTGATATTTTTTTCTAATCTTTTATATTTTAAATCATTGAATATTTTATCTAAAAAACAATCATGCAATTAAACTTGTAAATATATATTATTTCTAAACTGCCATGACTTTTTATATTATTTATTTCTGGCAGGTTTCGAATTCTAAATTCAATCTTATTAAATCATGTAATAATTAATTTAATTAAAATACATTGCTGGATAAATTACGTTTAATGGGCTTTGATTGCAAAAAGTAAAGGGTGGGTTCAGAACCAAACATAAAAAGGTGTGGGGGCCATTTCTCCATTATCTGCAAAGAGATAAAGATCACCTACAGGCTACCCTACCCTCCTCGGATCATTGTCATTGAAAGGCAAAGCCGTCAATGGCAATGGCACAGATTAATGGATAACGGAAGTGAGTGACACGTTAGCTCTCCGGCACTAAGGCTCCGTTCATTAACGGCTTTTGAATCAGTTTTTAGTCAACGAAAAAATTACGTCGAATAATCTAAAATTTGCCGCTTTAACTATTTTTTTTACCTAATTTAATCTCCAAATTAAATTTGTAGAGATAAAAAATTCAACTTTTTTTTTAAACTACTGTTCTCACTGATTTTCACCTAAAATCTTGCTCTAAAATTATTCTTGAACAGTCTAAATTTACGGGGTCTTTGGAGTTGTCTTCCCCATAAAATCAATCTTCAAATTTTAATATGTTATCTATCCATCTGTAACAGCGATAATATAAAAAAAACTTGTAAACAAAAGTTAATTTAATTAATTGAATACTTAATAACTAGATGAGAATCAAGGTTCGAATCTCACTAATCATCTCACTTAACCTATAAAAAAAGTTATTTTGACCTAAGGTATTAAAATTAGGACTAAATTGAATGATTGTATAAATAAAGGGGACTAAATGTATAATTATAGCAAATATTTTAACAGTCCCGTTAACTTTTTCATTTTTTAACGGCAGGTGGCTACATTAGAACCAATTAAATAGTTATGTGGTATATTTAACACAATTAAAAATATAATGGTCAAATCGACACCAACCTTATAGTTCGGTGGTCATTAGTATAGTATACCCTAAATAATTACATACGCCAAAGACTTCAGGTGCCCAATCTTATAAAATTGGGTTCGGTAAAAATACATTATAAAGGTAACAATTTCTAGGGTATGGTTAAAAGCTTTCAATTGACATATTTTTCTTCCTTTAAGTTGTGAGTTCTAGACTTATTAAGAGTAAAATTTTCCCTCTCCCTCCCTAGGTAAAAATTATTTTAAAAAATAAAGGTGAAAAAACCAGGCAAATTCGGCCAGATATTCTCCCTTGGGGAATTATATAAAAAAATACCTCCCATTTAGCCCACGTCAAGAAAATCACGTCTTGCAAGGCGCGATATCAAAAATCGCATTTCCCAATGCGCGACTTCAGTCTGATGTGGATTATATTATTCGGTTTTGAATTTATAAAAAATATTGAAGACTCGTTCTGTAGGACGCGACTTCGTCGAGAATTTCAAACGACTCGTCGCGATAAGATGAAATCGGTTGTGTAAGGTGCGATTTTCGCGGTAATAAATTGGAACGGTTGAAAATTAAATTACCGCGATATGGTTATAAAGAAGTCACGATGTGTAAGACACGATTTCTGAAATCGCGTTGTACATGCTGCGATTTTCATTCAGTAATCGCACCCCAACCGACGCGATATCCACTATAAATTGTCCCCACCCAAAACCATTTACCACACACTTAAAAAATTAACTCTCTCAAATTTTTTTATTGGTTGATTTCTCGTGATTGATATAACGGCGGGTTTGATAAGGTTGGATCAAAAGCACGTGTTTGATTATCATCGAAGATATGTAAGTTTTATCTCGTTTTATTTTTGATAATTTTATTCTATATTGTTAATAGTAAATACGTATTTTTGATATTTTTTTTATATAGTTTAATTTATACCTATGTGTTTATTTTTTTTAGAGTATGGAACGACGTTTAGAGGTTTCCTACAACCAGATGACGACATTACCAGACCTTCTGATAGAACCGTACTTAGAGCAGGCTGAGTTTTTGCACGCATCCAAAATTGTTGGAGGTGCAAAAATAGACGTTGATTTGGTAAACACTCTTTTGGAGATGTGGAGACCAGAGACACACATTCCACCTTGGTTGCGGAGAAGTGACGATTACCTTAGAAGATGTGTCGCATATCCTAGGTTTGCTTGTTGATGGAGAGGCTATCAGTGGTCCCGGTTCGGATGCTTGGTTCGACTTATGTTTGAGTGGGCTAGGGGCTACGCCGGATCGTTTTTACGGCGGAAAAATACGATTAGCATGACTGCGTGATAATTTTGGTAATGTACCCATTGACGCGAGTGAAGAAGTCAAGAAGGTAAAAATATTTTTTTAGTGAATGTTATTGAAATAATAATTTTTTAACATATGGTAATATATATATATATATATATATATATATATATATTCGTATTGTAGGCATATGCTCGTGCTTATATTTTACAGATGGTTGGCAGAGTATTGATGCCTAACAAAACTCGAGACAAGGTTCATACGATCTGGTTGCGTCATTCGCAAAATTTTGAAGAAGTCGGTAAACTGAGTTGGGGATTCGCAATTTTGGTCACTCTGCTTAGCAAGCTCTACAAGAACACCGATCCTGAAAAGTGCCAAATTGGTGGTTATTTGGTGTTGCTCCAGTCCTGGGCGTGGTGGAGAATGTCGTTTTTACGCCCTGAGCTTTTGTAGCCTACTCCACATGTTTTTCCGCTAGCCTGAAGGTAAGGAAATAGTTGTTAATTTTTTAATAGACGTATTATTATAATTAATTTAATTATCTTCTTATTTTGTAGGCGGACCGCTTCTTTAACCCATGTTGGTGTTGCGAAGGGCCTAGCGGTTATCAGACAAGATATTGAGAATTTTTCAAAAAATTGGGTAACACTTTGGTGTATTTATTCGAAATTAGAATTTTATATTTAACTATACATAATTTCTTTTTTTCTAATATACGTTTTATATATTCTATAGTTTTTATGGACGTTGTACTCTCATACAGACTTGCAGTTTTGCATCCTGATATTTTCGGACGAGACGAGGCTTGTTTGGACAGCCACTGTACTACTCATCTGCTATGCCACAGTTGAGTGGCATCCGACGGATCGCGTTCTACGAAAATTTGGTTGTTTCCAAGGTATCCCAACCGAGCTTCCAAATTTGGATGAGTTGCACAAACTCACTCGAAAAGAAAAGCTCGAGGTAATAAATATTTATATACTTATCGCGTTCTTTTATTAAATTGAACGTAATTTATATGTAAAAAGAATAAATCAACTGTTTGATTGTCTTGTAGGTTGATTGGTCGGTGCACCACCAGTGTTATATCACTCTTTAAAAGAATAGGTTCAATCAGCGTTGTCAACCTCGGACTGATTACCGTTTGTTTGATACGATGGTGAGCGATGATTACGATGAGTGGTTTAGGGCGAATGAGAAGCCGTCTATTTTGACTCTAGAGGAGGCAGAGATCGTGTATCGACGCCAGCAACAAAATCGCCCACGGTCTCAGCGTTCGAGGGGGAGAAGAGCACGGAACACCTCCGGTGCTGGCCCTTCATCCACAACACCGCCACCATTAGATGCTACCTCACCACCGATGCTGCCACAGTTGACGCAAACTTCAATCAAGGTTATTTAACGCATTCTTCTATGTCAGACCACTTTGCTCAACTTTCGACGATGATGAGTGGTGCCTCTAGCTATCCCGCAGGCTATATGCCCTACGTGTCCTTGATGCCGTTCCCTCCGATGTCAGCCGCATTTGAATCTGGGATTGTCCAACAAACGTCACCACAGTCAATTTTTACCTAAGTGGGCCTAGTGAAACAAGTGGTACTGCAGCGGCTGGAACTGGAGATGATAATGATGATGATGGTGGTGGTTGTGGTGATGGCAGGGCTCTCGTCCGACGCAATTCGGACCGAAATCATTGTGCACCGTCTTGTGGTACTGGTAGACATAGGCGGCATTAGTTTTTTATTTAGAAATTTTGCACTTTAAATTTATTTTGTTTTTTAAAATAGTATGTATATATATATTTTAGTTTAATGAGGATTTGTAATTTATTTTTTTAATTAGTAAATGTTTTTTAATTTTTGTTTTCTTTTTTATTTACTTTATATTATATTTGAATTAATAATTCGAGTATCCTTTCTTTAATTAGTTTAATTATTTATTAGTGAACTTTTACATGTAATTAACTAGAATAACATACTATTGTTGGGTCAACTTAGATTAGAGGAAAAATACATTTCGGCTCATCAACTACGTATGGTAAGAGAATTAATTTTATTTTTAATTTGAAAGGCCGGATTTGTGAAGGTACCCCCTCTTAACCCAAAACGCTAAGCACCAGTGCTTGTCTTGAATCTCGGAAGTCGATTGGATATTGTCATTTGTCTGCCTTTCAAATAGCCCTCAGATTTTTTGATATTGTTAACAGCTACTTAACATATATATGCAACTACCAATAACAACAAATCACAATATTAGGAAAATTAGTTTGCAAATAAATTTTCATGATACGTGATTTGTTGGCATTAGTAGCTACACTCGAAAACTTAAACCACTAATTTATAATTTAGTTTCTTTTCTTCGATTGAGTGGTGTGGGCTTTCATCGACCGTGGGAGTTTAAATAGGAGCAGAAGTCGCGCTATACAGAACGCGAGATGCCTAACACGTCAGGAATAGTGTCAAAGGCGTGCCCTGTACAATGCGACTTTCCTGACACATCAAGAATAGTGGTAAAATCGAGCTGTGCAGAACGCAACTTTCCTGACACGTTAGGAATCCTGACAAAGTCGCGCTGTGCAGAATGCGACTTTCTAGACACGTCAGGAACCCTAACAGAAGTCACATTTTGTAGAATGCGATTTGTATGTTATATATACCCTCCCCTTGCGAACCTTACTGGCAAACTCACATTTATATTGTGAGTTATAGGTGGTTGGATACCAATTTTTATGGTGCGATAATTGTACTGTGCATTTGTTAAAGATGATCGATAAATCACAATATCAAGAAACGCGGGGTGGTGTGCCACGAAAGTGTCTGGTGTTTGTGACATATGTTTTGTTCAAGATGAATTTTTCCAACAACCTGGACAAACTATGGCGCCTCAACAAATCACAATATTAGGAAATTCTTGTTGCTCATGTCCGGGGTAGTTAAAATCGGATTTCATGTGTTTTGCTTACCCTAGAAGATGATCTTCTTGCTGAACTTGTTAGTTAACAAGATAATGCAGTGGCTCATGGCGCAAGATGACCGACAAATCACAATATTAGGAAACATGTGATGGTGTGACACGAAAGTGATTAGTACCGTGAAATAATGCAGGGTGCAACTTGAGGTGTCCTGTCTAGGCTTTTCTCCGGTGGGGCGTGCCGATTACATTTGATAATGCGGGTTAAAGCTTCTACCATTTTCGGTGTTTTTGAAGCTATGTTAAAACCCGCATAAGAAGGGCCCTCGAACTGACATAAATACACATGTCGACCAAGGTTTCTCTTTTGAGAAAAAGTTTGCAGTAGGTTCTTATACATATAAAGGTGTTGATGACATATGTATCGTGGAAGAACACTGGTGTTGGTGACATTTGTGTCGTGTTGGTGACAATTGTTTTTAACATACAAAAAATAATAATATAATTTACATATGTAATTCATATGCAATATTTTACGTGTTTAAATGCTTGTCTTTTATAAAAACAATAATTTAAAAGAGCACCGATTCATTTACATTGGTTCATTTACACCCTATAAATAGACCCACTGCCTCAAGTTTGAACTCACTCTTTCATTTGCATTGGTATGCAAGACATCGTGCTAACCAACAACTGTATGGGCAGTGGGAGGAATCCTACAACGAGTTGCGAACGTGGCTCAACTGTATGCAGAAATACAACCCTGGAACTATTGTTGAACTTGAGACAATGCCAAGATACGTAGGGGGTCGTGTCGTACCCGAGGAGCGCGGATTCTTATGCATGGGTACGCCTTTCGCTCTCAAAATTATAAATTACATTGCCAATTATTATTATTTCTCGTTAATTATTATGTCTTCTATTGAATAGGCAACACACACCGAGTAGAGCAGGTTTATGAGCTGCTACAAGAGTTGAGAGATAGAAATCAATTTAGATATATCTATCTGCTTGATATCCCGATGGAGAAATGGTTGCGATGTTATAATGGGGGTCGTCGATATGGTCACATGACGACGAACTTGGCTGAGGCGATCAATTCGTCTCTGAAGGGAACACATCATTTACCTATCACATCAGTTGTTAAGGCAACACATTACTGATCAATTCGTCTCTGAAGGGAATGTTTTCAAGGTATACCGATCCGAGTTTCTTTCGATCGGAAATGAACGTCATCTTGATGTGGTTCAAAATGAACCTAAGAGTCGGCATCGAATCAATTAATTGTAGGAACCCTGGACACGACATCAAAAAATGTCCTTTTAAGAGTCGGACTCGAATCAACTAATTGTAATATGTAACTCTAATGTTTTAATCCTAAATAACATGTGTTCTCATAAAATTTTAAACATGTGTTCTCGTACTACCACATGAAAGTTATATAACAAAAAACCTACAGACATACACTAAAACAACAAAATCCACTAAAACATGAATATCAACCCATGTTTCCATTTTATTAATGCAAAGGAATATACCAAAATAGCATTTTTAACACAATTTTTACACCTTTTAGGAAGCATTTTTTACTAAGTCAATTTTTGCATCATTGTAAACATGTGTTCCCGTACTACGACGTCAAAGTTAAATAACAAAAAATGTGAAATTCCCATATAAATCAACCCTAAACAAACCTACTAACTCATGCTCCCATTTTCTTCAATCAAACAAACATGATAAGGTAGTGTTTTTAACGCGATTTAAACATTGTTTTCGATTCTTTATATACGCCGATTTTTACACCGTTTTGAAGAGAAATATCAGTACTATGAGATAAAACATTAAAAGCATAAAAAATTATCCCCCAAGACCATGCAAATTAACCGTAAACAACCCTACCAACCCATTTTCTCATTTTTTTCAATCAAGGAAACATGGCAATGTAGCATTTTTAACGCGATTTAAACAACGTTTCCGATACTTTATATACGCCGATTCATACACTGTTTTGAAGAGAAACATCACTACTATGAGGTAAAATATTAAAACCATAAAAAATTATCCCCAAGACCATAAAAATTAACCCTAAACAATCCTACCAACTCATATTCTCATTTTCTTCAATCATGGAAACATGGCAAGGTAGCGTTTTTAACGTGATTTAAACAATGTTTCTGATACTTTATATATGCTAATTTTTACACCGTTTTGAAGAGAAACATCACTACTATGAGGTAAAACATTAAAATCATGAAAAATTATCCCCCAAGACCATATAAATTTACCCTAAACAACCCTATCCAGAATTGTATAAATAATAGAATTACACAAAAGTCGCGTTCTGCAAAACGCGACTTCTTCATATCATTCGAAAAATTCGCGATGAGTCATTTGAAATTCTCGAGGAAGTCGCATCCTACAGAACACGAGTTCAATATTTTTTATGAATTCAAAACTGGATAATATAACCCACATCGGACTGAAGTCGTGCATAGGAAAATACGATTTTGGATATTACGCCTTGTAGGATGCGATTTTGCATGACGTAGGCTAAATGGGAGTATTTTTCCAAATGTTCCCCGTTGAGGGTATTTTCCTAGATAATTCCCCAAAGGAGAATATCTGGCCGAATTTGCCAAAATACCATGTCGAGTGTCTCTTATTCAAATTTAGCTTATTTAGGGGAAATTCTAAAATGAGTGCTATATACTATTACACATCACTATTTTTTAATAACATATTTAATTTTCATTATTTACACATTCAACTAATTCAATTCTAATTCGAAATAATTAATTAATCTAATTATTATTTAAAAATTATATTATTTTAGTTTAGTCATGATTATAAATTACTCAATAAAATCAACTCTTCATATTTACAAATTTTATCAATCTAATCATTATTTAAAAAAAAATCAATTTAATCCTCATTTACAAACCATTCACAACATCGTCGATGCAATATCATACACGATCAACCCTTTGATCAAATAGTTTCGATACTTATTCCTCTCTTCGGACAATGTCACAATCTAACAACAATTATTATAATATTACTTTAACCCCTCCTCTTCTAATTATGCCTACTTTTAAAGTAAAATTATAAAAATATATTCCTATTTCATTACATACTAAAATATGGAGTAATACATAAAAAATATAATCGTATGAATAAAATAGATTCATGCACTCTAAATTCAAACATCAGTTCAAATAATAAAAGATTTTCCAGCTAGGTTTGATTGTGACCTGACAGTTTTATTCTCTAATAATGACGAAATTAAAATTATTCAGAAATATAAAATTAGAACATTGTGGTAGACCGTAGACAAAACAACTCCCTCGTAACATGTTCACCTGTTAAACATAGAGACAAAGAGATAACAAGAGAGAGAATGACATGAAGTTTTCATTAATGATCAAAAGGGTGCCTGACTAATTAGTAATTGCACAACTTATGTATTTATACAAGCTAGGGTTAACTGCATGGATTACTTACAAACTGCATAACCACCTTATCCATTCTAACTAATCTTGAAGCTGACTCATAGAAGCTTGTAGAGCATTCTAATATTCATCCTATGCTTTTGTTTAAGATTGGTTAAACTGAATTTCACCATTGAAATTTTTCCCACTCCGGGTGTTTTTTACCCATTCAGTTGAGAAAATGTTTTCCAATTTTTAAAACTGATATAGCATTCCCATGTATCTGAATACTGGGACGGGCTTTGATTTTGTGCAATGAAAGTGGTAATTTTTTTAATAAAATATGTTATAATCTTATATCATATAAATGGAGTTAGTCTAGTAGTTGTTGCTTAAACCTTCCTTGCTCTTGGTTGTGGGTTTGATTCTCATTTCTTGCAATACTTTTATTTTATTTCCTTCATTTGATTAGGTCTAATGTCACCATTTGGTTGGTTAATTAAATTTGTTAAATTAAATAAATTAAAATTAAAAAAGGTGGTCATACGTGTCACCCTCTGATTAGTTGGTTAATTTTAATTAATTAAAATCAGGACTAAATTGATATAATAGGTAAATAACATGGACTAAATGTGTAATTTTATAATTTTCTGTTAACTGCCACGTCACCCATCCGTTAGTTTTTTAACGGCGGTGGTCAATATAGGTCAATTTAATAAGTTTGGTGGTCTAATTGACGAGTTGTCTAATTCAATTATCAAAATATGCATCCTCAAATAATTTGGTGGTCAATGGTGTAATTTACCTTAATATATATTAATTACTATAAAATTTGACGTTAAACATGCATTATATTTATGTTCGAAAGTGGATTATTACGAATGTCCGAGAAATAGTTTGTTTTGGTCGAATCCCATTGGCATACGGTCCCATGCTGTCTTTACTTTGTTAGATTAATTAATCATGCGCTCGTTTTAAATATTACTATTATGTATAGTTACAAATAATTGTCCTAAATAAATATGGTATTAACACAAAGATGATGCTAATTTCTTTAAAATTAATTATGCTTGGATTCTAAAACAAATGAGTAACAATTAAGAATGGAAATTTAAAAATCAATTAAAATTGACAGCAAAGGCATCTTCAATTTGTTTAATTAAACTCAAGACCAAAGGATTAGCAAGGTGACGCATACAGCATACTGCTAACTCCTGTCCGCCAGTAAAGATTGTCGGCTGGATTATATTTTCTTTAAATGAAAAATCAAAATGTACAAGTGGGGAACATATGATATGAGTATGTTAGCACTTTTTTTTTGTCTGCAGATAAAATAAAAACGTAATGTGAAAAAATGGTTTTAATGTTTGATAGAATATTTTTATTATTATTTTTAAATAATTTAACCTTTAACGTTTTATTTTGAACTAAAATGACTCATATACGGATGAAAATTGTTAGTCAACTAATATTAAATGACATGAAAATGATGTGGCAAACTTATATAGCGGTGCACGCTAACATAACAATATTATATAGACAAATGTGCTGACCTGAAAGAATGTCACATCAATTTGAAAATAATTTTATAAAATTATTTGTTCTGGTGATGTGTCATTTTGTCAAGTTATTTCAAGATGTTTACTGTTAGTTAATTAACATTTTTCATCCACATATGAACTATTTTAACTCAAAATAAAATGTTGAAGGTTAAATTGTTAAAAAAATAAGGCCCAAAGTGATTATTCAATCAAACATTATGGACATTTTTTGGTTCTATGCTTAAAATAACCATCTATATCTATGTAATGATTTTTTTTGAAACGGCCGATAACTAGTTGATTTAATGATACGAAACATTAAATTTCTTAAGTAAATTAAAAATTCAAATTCTGACGTTATGAACAGAATAAATTGTATTAGAAAATTCGTTTCATATTAGACTTTTTGCACTATAAATCTAAATTGACTAACCAAATTTTTTTTTATCAACCAAATAATTAGATACTAATAATTATGAAAAAAAAGTGAATACAAAAAGGTAACATGGATCACTCAATTATGATAATATTACTTTTGGGCCACCCTTCATATTTAAAAAACTATATCAATGTGTGTATCGGATTAATTAATGATTTTAAATGAAGTACTCTAGTATTAATGTATTAAAATATATTAGCTGTATATTAGTTAAGATTTGGTTAGCTATTATTTAGGAGGTTAAAGAAGTCTTTTCTTTCCTTGTATAAAACATCACGTGTGATTACCTTTTATTCTTAATTCTGATAATAATAATAAAAACAAATTACTCTTTTTCTCTCGATTCAATCCTCTCCAAATCTATAATTCCCTTTCTGCGATTCCTCATCTTCTTCTTCTACAACCATTCAAATCGCCCAAACTAAAATCTAACATGGTATTAGTTGACTCAATCCCTTCCCACTCCTCTGAATATCTTTCTTCTCATCGTATCTTCCTTAGCGATGACACTTTCGATCCATATTACATCCATCCGAATAAAAACTCATCGCTCGTTTTTACCTTTGCCCTTTTTAATGGCAACAACTATCATGCCTGGGCACGATCGATGCGAGTGGCATTAATTTCGAAGAACAAATTCCAGTTTGTTGACGGAACAATCAAAGAAGTTAAAGAAGATAACGCGCGTTATCAATCTTGGGTGAAGTGTAACAACTTAGTGTTGTCTTGATTGCAGCGGGCCATTGCTCCAAAAATTGCGCAAGGAGTGATCTGGATTGATACAACTTACGAGCTTTGGGCTGACTTCTTTGCTAGATTCAAACAAGGTGTTTTGTTACGAGTCTCTAATTTGCTCCAAGATTTTTATAATCTTCAACAAGGTAATCTTTTCGTTACCAGTTTTCATACCCAGCTAAAAGTAATTTGGGACAAGATTTGTAATCTTCGTCCTTTATCTTTTTGTTCGTATCTTGCTGGTCAGTATCGTAAACAAGAGTTCATTTTGCGTTTTCTTAGAGGTCTGAATGATAAATTCTCTATTCCAAAATCTCAGATTCTTATGACAAAACCTCTCCCGCCTATTAATGAATTTTTTTCTATCGTTGTTCAACATGAGTGTACTGTTAATTCCACTGATGTTCTTAATGATTCTAATATACTGCTTGTTGATAGATATAATGCTAAGAAGGAAGAACGTAATACCAATAGGTTCGGCAATAGGGGATCTGGGAAATTTACTGGGAATAGTGTTAATCGACGACCCTTGTGTACTTATTGTGGTCTGTTTGGGCACTCCATTGAAAAATACTACAAAAAGCACGGTTATCCCCTGGTTATAAGTATAGGTCTCAGTCCAAGTCTAATCTGATTAGGAATCTTAGTTTTGGTGAACATTCTGGTTCCAAAGAAGAAATTACTTCTGTCACTTTTACCAAGGAGTAATATGCTTGTCTTTTGAATCTTTTGCAAGAAAAGAATCATGTTTCTACTCAAAATTCTGTTTCTACTCAGAATCCTATTTCAACTGTCAATGCCCTTTCATCTAATTTTGTCTCTGCACCAAATGGAGAACAATGTATCATTCTTTCTTGTTCCATTTTTAATTTTGGTCGTACTATTTGGATAGTTGACTCTGGTGCTACTGATCACATTGTGAATTCTCTATATTTTTTAAAGAATATTTTGTTGTTACAAATAAACATGTAAAACTTCTTAATGGACAGTTGGTTAAAGTTTTGCACATAGGTACTGTGCAACTTTCGAATGGTTTAACATTGCACAATGTTCTCCACATTCCATTTTTTGGTTTCAATTTGATTTCTGTATCTCTTTTAACTCAAGATAATACTATTTCTCTAATTTTTTCTCATGATTGTTGTTACATACATGATATCAATCATTGGAGGACGATTGATATAGCTAAAAGAAGTCATGGTTTGTGTTGAGTGGATCAATGGATTGATTAAAGCCAAGAGAGGGTGAATTGGGCTTTTAAAAATTTGTTGAAGAAAAATGATAGCTAAAATTAAAGAACAAAGAATTTTAGAGTGGTTCAAGTTCCAACTGAACTCTACATCCACTACCTTAGCTATCACTAAGGATTTGCAACAATTCACTAATTTGTTCTTCCCCTTTTCAAGGCTTAGAAAGTAACCTTTACAAAACCGGTCAAATTTTCTACCCAAAATTTGACCAAATCCTCACAAGTGAACAAAGAAGAAATTAGGCAAGAAAGATATCTCTCAAATACAATATTTCCCCTTTAAGTACAAACACTCAACCCAAATTTGAAGATATGATAGGAATTGAATACAACACAATTTGAGGTTTACAAGAAATTGGAAAATAAGCACAATGAGCTTGGATTTTTGCTTAGATGTTTATATTTGATGCAATTAGTTGTTGCTAGTCTTCAATAAGCTTCAATTTATAACTCCTCTATCAATTCTAGCCGTTTGGGTGGTTAGGGTATTGATTATAGTCGTTGGGACCCTCTCTTTCCACCATAAATGCACTTCTGCAGCTATCTATATCGGTACACGAAGACCCGTATCGATACCTGTCTCAAAACAGAAAGAGTCGTTGCACATAATAAAGAGGGCGTATCGAGACGCATGTAAGCGTATCGGTACAGGACATAGAGCGTTTCGATACGGATAAGATCATATCGATACCTTTTTCTCAACTTAGCTCACTGGAAGTTTCCGTTTCGATACGGGTAACACTGTATCGATACGAGACAACTACCACTTTAAATGTTAGTTACCTAACAACTGACGCCAACGGTTGAAAATATTTAAAGCTCTTTGAATTAAAAATTTCATTGAAACCGTATCGATACGGGTGGAACCGTATCAGTACACCATTCAAACTCCTTCAGTTTTTACAGAGGGGCGTATCGATACAAATTGAATCTGTTTCGATACGGTTAAAAGTGTATTGAAACACGTCTTTCCAGTAGCCAACTTTGTAAAAAAAAGGTATCGATACGGCTGGAAGCGTATCGATACGCCTGAACATTTTTCAATACTTTGGCCTTGGAACACTTAGAAAATATTTGGAGTTTGAGTTTTTCAAATCAGTTTAAAGTGTTGGTGATTTATAAATCATTTAAGGGACTTAGAAATCTATTTCAAGTTTTCAATTTAATCCTTAACATACTTAGTTATATCAAAATCAAACATAGGTTTTACAATCTCCCCTTTTTTGATATAACAAAACCAAAACTTGAAATTTTTGATACTTTGAAAAACTTTGCAAAATAACTCCCCTTTAATATTAGCTAGGTAACTTTTAAGTTTGAAAATCAAAATTTTTAAGTGTGAGCTTCCCTCTCCCCCTTTTTGTTAGATCAAAAATAATTGAGACATAATGGAAAGTGTATAAAGGCAAAAGGTATAAATAAGCAACATTATATCATTAAGTTCAAATGAAAGATAAAATCAACTTAAAATTAAAAAAAAAACAGAAAATCAAAGCATAGGTTTTAGAATAATGCAAACTTTGTCCTAAAAATATAAATCAAAGGTGCATAAATAAATATCCTAAATAATATGAATGATATGCAAAGATAGGCTACTATGCATCTCCATCGCCATCTTCATCATCATCCTCAATTGCATCATCATTCCTCCTAGTTTGATGCCATTCGTCATAGAAAGCGGTAAGGGATATGTTCATTGAGTTGTGACCGCCTTCAAGGGAAGTGAGTCGAGTCTCCACATTCTTCATTTGATGTTCAAGGCTTGTAAACCTTGTATCAATAGCGATAAATCCCGAATTCATTACTTGATCTATTGAGGCCATTCCCATGCGCAAACCCGTGAATTTCTCATTGAGATAAGTCATGAGGGATTCCATAGAAGGTGGAGTAGGAGCTTAAGGAACTTGATCTACTTGATGATTAGCAAATTGTTCCGCGGCCTCACTAGGGAGCTCGGATAGATGAAGCCAACTACCATTGAAGTAATGAAACTTACCCCCTGCAAGAGATCTTTCATCGATAGGATCGGTGAGGGGAGTTGGGTAGTCATGTGAGCAATATATCTCCTTTTGTTGGAAGAAATAACTCAAGGCCGTACCATAAGTGAAGGAAGTGACGAGTGTAGTGTGACGATGTTGCACGAGATAGACAATCTCCGCAAACATAATTCGAGTAAGGTTTAGACGTTTTCTCTCACGGAAGCATCGAATCTAAAAATCATCAACTTGGCGGATAGTGGAATACTTCCCTCCCGAGGGCCTAAACCACCAAGAAACCATCAAATGGAGGATCTGATCCTGAGCATTAAGGGCGGTGATGGAACCACTTAGGACATGGCCAAGAGCATTCTCATCATCGTAGCCTTCATCCTCCAACTTAAACACATCACAAACGGATTGAACATCTATAGTGACCTTTTTACCCATAAGATGAGAATTAACGACCGTGGCAACACCATCTCGATTGGCACAACACTTGGCATTAGCATAAAAGATCAAAACTAAGATGCGAAAAAAAAACACCGGGAATTTGGAGAAAATCCATAAACTTCCATTCTTGGAGCAAAGGTAAGTACTCAAATTTAAAACGCTCCGAGTTAAGAAAAGGAATAGAGATTACCCTCTCCGAACGGATCTTATAGTTTTGAAATTGGCGAAAATAGTTGAGATCTCCGGTGGACTTAAAGGAGTGTTGATAGATAAGAGTGAGGTTCGGGCGAGTATCACCTCCGACATTGGAACCTTCACCGACTTCACTAGTACGTGCTCTCTTTTTAGGTGCCATGAACTAGAGAAAAGATCAAAATCAGTGTATGCATTGATTTTCTTCATTCAACTCATTGAAAACCAATAATCAAGGTTTTTGTTAAAAAAATTGTAAATAAAGCAAAGATAAAAAGTTTGAAAAGATATTTGATTTTGAGAAGACAAAACAAAACAAGAAAACAAAATTTGAAACGAAAATCAAAAGAAAAATGAAAAGAAAAAAAAGGAAAGAGTTTTACCTTGATATTGATAGAGAGGAATGAGAGAAGAACTTAGCACCAAATTGATGAAAAGCTTGAAGAGCTTTGCTTAATTTTGAAAACCCTCAAGAGATTTTGAGTTGTGGTGTGAAAATATGAGGGATTGAGAGGCTATTTATAGAGTGAAAACGGCTAGGGTTTTTATGGTTTTGAAAAATTCAATTTTGGTAAAAGTTGAACTCTTTAAATGCTAATTAGAAGCTATCTGCGCAATCGTGTATCGATACACCTGAGGGTGTATCGATACGGGGATAAAGACATAATCCATTTAAAATACCCGTTGAAGGTTCGTATCGAAACGGATGCAATCCGTATCGAAACAATTATTGCTTGTATCGAAACGAGTTTAATAGTATCGATACCCGTTTTAGGCAAAATGAAATCTGGGAAGCTAATACAGTACTCGTATCGATACGCTTAAGGCCGTATCGATACCCTATGCCCAGAAATACATTTTAGGCTTTAAGAACAACCAAAAGCTCGATTTTAACATCTCCTAAATGAATGCAAATGATGAATGAGTAGTTCTAAGCATATTCTAACAGAAGCATACTCCCCTAGCTACAAGCATGGATATCTTCAAGAGCAACAACACATAAACATGCAATTTCATAAGATCAAGCAATTTTAACTTCAAAAAGGGTCCTAAAGGGTCAAGGAAGGCTAGTTAGACCTAACTCTCTCCTAAGGGACCAAAAACACTCTTTATCTAAAGGCTTTGTAAAGATGTCCGCTAGTTGGTTTAAAGATGTCCAAAAATAATATCATCAACATATATTTGTACTACTAAGATGTCATTTTTATACCTTTTTATAAAAAGTGTAGTGTCCACCTTACCTTTTTCAATTAAAAAATTTGAAAGTCTTTCATACCAAGCTCTAGAAGCTTGTTTTAAACCATAAAGTGCTTTAGTAAGTTTGAAAACATGATTTGGAAATTTCGAGTCTTCAAAACCCGGTGGTTGTTCCACATACACTTCTTCATTTATAAAACCGTTTAAAATACGCTTTTAACATCCATTTGAAAAAGCTTGAAATCATGATAACATGCATATGCAAGCAACATCCTAATAGCCTCCATTCTAGCTACGGGTGCATAGGTTTCATTAAAATCTATTCTCTCTTCTTGAGTGTAACCTTGTGCTACTAATCTAGCTTTATTTCTCACAATGTTACCACTCTCATCTAGTTTGTTCCTAAAGACCCATTTAGTTCCTATAGTAGATTGATTACTAGGCCTATCAACTAATGTCCAAACATTACTTCTCTCAAATTGATTTAACTCTTCTTGCTTAGCCAAAATCCAAAAGTCATCTTTTAATGCTTCTTTTATATTCTTAGGCTCTATGCATGAGATAAATGCAACATGGTTCATAAGTTTAAGAGAAGATATAGTGGTTACCCCCTTGGATGGATCACCCAAGATTTCACCACCTTTGACATAGTTGAACTCCCTTGGGTAGCTCACTTCCTTTTTCTCAAGAGCCAAGTCCTTCAAGGCTTCAAGAGGTGGATCTTGTGTATCATCTTCTTTTGTTGGAATCTCACCCTTCTTTGAAGTTTGTCCTCCATCAAAGGCATCAATGATTCCTACATCATCATCATCACAAGAATCCTTCCTTGGAAGGAGGTTATCATCGAATACAACATGAATAGACTTTTCTACTAATAAAGTTCTCTTGTTAAATACATGATAGGCTTTAAAGTTTAAGGAATATCCTAAGAGAATAGCTTCATCAATTTTTGCATCAAATTTACCTAAGTTATCATTTCCATTATTTAAAACAAAACACTTGCAACCAAATGGATGAAAATAGCTAATGTTAGGCTTTTTAGATTTTAAAATCTCATATGTTGTTTTCTTTAAAAGTGGCCTAATCATTACTCGGTTTACATTGTAGCAAGTGGTGTTTGTGGCTTCCGCCCAAAAATATTTAGGTAAATTGTTTTCACAAAGCATAGTTCTAGCCATTTCTTGTAAACCTCTTGCAACTCATCATATGCATCATTTAATTCATCAAATGTAAAGTCAAAAGATAATGAGTTAGAGGTTACCATAGAGGAATCCTCCTCAAGTGCCATGAGGCAAAGGTTGGCCACTTCTTGTTCGTCATCCTCGGATGACTCCTCATCACTCCAAGTAGCAAGTTTGGCTTTGAGCTTCTTCTAGTTCTCAAAGTCATTCTTCTTGAGTTGAGGGTATTCCGAACGAATATGATCGGGCTTTTTGCACTCGAAGCAAATGATTTGACACCTCTCTTATTCTTTGTTTTTACCCTTGAAGTCCATCTTTCTTTGAATCTTCCTTCCTCGGTTGGACCTCATGAATCGTGAGAATATGTTGGCTATCATAGCCAATTCTTTTAAATCATCCTCCTCACTAGAAGTGCTATCCTCATATAATGAAGCTTTGAGAGCCACTCCCATCTTCTTCTTCTTTTCTACTTCTAGCTTCTCCACTCTTTTCTCTTCTTTTTTCTTTTCATCTTCCCTTCCTTGCTTCATTATCTCATGAGTAAGGAGAGAACCCACTAGCTCATCAAGTTTTAGAGTCTTCAAGTTTTTGGCCTCGATGATGGTAGTTCTCTTCCCATCCCAAGATTCGGGAAGTGAGTAGAGTAGCTTCTGGATAAGTTTGTCTTCCAAGATTGTCTCTCCAAAACCCTTAAGCCCGTTGACGATAGTTGAGAAGCGATCGAACATCTTGGACATGGTTTCGTCGGGCTCCATCTTAAAATTCTCATAGCTAAGATTGAGAATTACAATCTTGGTCTCCTTCACATCACTAGTTCCTTCATAGGTGGTCTCTAGTGTATCCCACACTTTATTGGCACTTTCAATGGAGGAGACTTTGGAGTAGATGTCGGGACCGAAAGAACAAAATAGAATGTGAAGAGCTTTATCATTGATTTGGATCTTCTTTCTCTCATCTTCACTCATCTCAATCTTCTTCTTTAGAACCAATCTTCCTTCATCATCCCTCTTCAATGGAATATAGGGACCATCTTTAATGACATCCCAAACAAGGTAATCATTGGATTTGATGAAGAGGCGCATCCAGTTCTTCCAAAATGGATTGTTATCACCGTTGAAGAATTGCAGTTTTGTGGTTGATTGAGACTCGTACATGCTTGACCCGGAGGTAGATGTCATGGCTTGATTTTTGGATGATCACACTCTTCCTAAGAACTCCTCTTGTGGTTGTTAATCCTTCAAAGAGGTAGGCTTTTAAAAATTTGTTGAAGAAAAATGATAGCTAAAATTAAAGAACAAAGGATTTTAGAGTGGTTCAAGTTCCAAATGAACTCTACATCCACGACCTTAGCTACCACTAAAGATTTGCAACAATTCACTAATTTGTTCTTCCCCCTTTCAAGGCTTAGGAGGTAACCTTTACACAACCGGTCAAATTTTCTACCCAAAATTTGACCAAATCCTCACAAGTGAACAAAGAAGAAATCAGGCAAGAAATATATCTCTCAAATACAATATTGCCCTTTTAAGTACAAACACTCAACCCAAATTTGAAGATAGGATAGATATTGAATACAACACAATTTGGGGTTTACAAGAAATTGGAAAATAAGCACAATGAGCTTGGATTTTTGCTTATATGTTTATCTTTGAAGCAATTAGTTGTTGCTGGTCTTCAATAAGCTTCAATTTATACATCTTCTATCAATTCTAGCCGTTTGGGTGGTTAGGGTATTGATTATAGCCGTTGGGACCCTCTCTTTCCACCATAAATGCACTTCTGCAGCTATCCGTATCGGTGCACAAAGACTCGTAGCGATACTTGTCTCAAAATAGAAAGAGCCGTTGCACATAATAAAGAGGGCGTATTGATACGCATGTAAGGGTATCAGTACGGGACATGGAGCATTTCGATACGAATAAGACCGTATCGATACCTTTTTCTCAACTTAGCTCACTGGAAGTTGCCGTTTTGATACGAGTAACAACGTATCGATACAGGACAACTAACACTTTAAATGTTAGTTACCTAACAACTGACACCAACGGTCGAAAATATTTAAAGCTCTTCGAATTAAAAATTATGTTAAAACTGTATTGATACGGGTGGAACTGTATCAGTACACCATTCAAACTCCTTCAGTTTTTATAGAGGGGCATATCGATACAAATTGAATTTGTTTCGATACGTTGTTTACATACGGTTAAGAGCGTATCGAAACGTGTCTTTCTAGTAGCCAACTTTGTAAAAAAAGGTATCGATACGGCTGGAAGCGTATCGATATGCCTGAACGTTTTTCAATACTTTGGCCTTGGAACACTTAGAAAATATTTGGAGTTTGAGTTTTTCAAATTAGTTTAAAGTGTTGGTGATTTATAAATCATTTAAGAGACTTAGAAATCTATTTCAAGTTTTCAATTTAATCCTTAACATACTTAGTTATATCAAAATCAAACATATGTTTTACAGTTTGTATCAGCTTGAAGATTCAGATTTGAACAACAACTTGGTTTCTATTGTATTTAATGTTGATACTTCTTCTTCTAGTTATGTTTCCTTTAATTCATTTCAAACTTGGCATGCTAGGTTAGGCCACCCTTCATGTCATAGAATGAAACAATTTGCCGAGTTATATAATAAAATTCCTTTAGCTTCTACTTGAAATTCTTCTTGTGATATTTGTAGCCTAGCTAAACATAAAAGATTACCCTTTCCTTCTAGTGTTTCTGTTTCTGAATCCATTTTCGACTTTTTTCATATTGATGTATGGGGACCTTTCTTAATTGAGAGCATTTAAAGACATAAATACTTTCTTATTGTTGTGGATGATAGAAGTAGGTTTATTTGGATATTTCCTATGAAGTACAAATATGATGTTAGGGGTCTCATTATAATTTTTTTTAAATTTTGTTCAAACTCAGTTATCTAAACAAATAAAATGCACACGTTCAGATAATGCAAAAGAATTTAATTTGGATGATTTCTTTAGTTCTAAAGGAGTTGTTCATCAAACTTCGTGTACTCACACCCCTCAACAGAATAGCATAGTTAAACGAAAACATCAACACTTGCTCACTGTTGCAAGGGCCTTACGTTTTCAGTCTAATTTACCTCTTTCCTTCTGGATTGATTGCATCCTGCATTCTGCTTTTTTGATTAACATCACACCCACTCCTATATTAAACAATAAAACTCGTTATGAAATCTTGTTTCAAATTAAACTTGTTTTAGAAAACTTAAAGATATTTGGCTGCCTTGCATATGCATCAATTTTACCCAAGGCAAAGATCAAACTGCATCCAAGGGCAACAAAATGCATTTTTCTTGGATATCCTAAGAATACCAAAGGATATAAATTGTTTGACTTAGATTCTAAAAATGTTTTTATTTCTAGAGATGTAACTTTTTCTGAAAACATATTTCCTTTTCAAAATTCTGGTTCGGTTTCTAAAAATATCATTTTGCCTACTCATGCTAATATTCTTGCTTTAGATAATATAGTTCCAGCAGAATTTGTTACACATACTTCTGATAATCAGATTGAAATTGATAGTTCAAATGATGAATCTTCTAAGGGTGTTACTTCTTCATCTATGCATAATAATGTTTCACCTAGTTTGGTTTCTAATAATGATCAGTCTCCTAGTTTGATTTCCTCTACAGCAAGACCATTCAGAACTGTTAAATTGCCTTAGAAGCTGAATGATTATCAAGTTACTTTGCCCAAATCAAGAACAACACCTCACATAATTAATCAGGTGTTATCTTATCAAAACATTTCTTCTTCATATCAATCTTACATTGCTTCTTTTGATTCTTTAATAGAACCAAAGACTTATAAACAAGCTATATTGCATGATTGTTGGAAAATTGCCATGAATGAAGAAATTTTAGCCTTAGAAAAAAATCATGCTTGGATTTAGTTCCTCTTCCCCCTGATTAAAAGATTATTAGTTGTAAGTGGGTTTTTCGAGCTAAACTTAAATTTGATGGTTCTCTTGATAGATACAAAGCCAGATTAGTAGCTAAGGGTTACACTCAACAATCGCGTGTTGACTTTTTGAGTACTTTTAGTCCAGTAGCCAAAATCACTACTATTAGAACTTTAATGGTTGTAACAGCTTCTCAAAACTAGATCTTACATCAATTAGACATCAACAATGCTTTTCTTCATGTTTTTTTACATGAAGAGGTCTACATGGATCTGCCACCTGGATTTAATGCACAGTTCGGCTTAGTCTGTAAACTTAACAAAAGTTTATATGGTCTTAAACAAGCTAGTAGACAATAGAATGAAAAACTTACAATAGCTTTGTGTAGTCAAGGTTTTAAACAAACAATTTCTGATTCTAGTTTATTCACTAAGGGTGAAGGTTCCACATTTCTTGCATTAACTATTTATGTGGATGACATCATTCTTGCTGGTCCAAATTTAAATGAAATAAATTCTATCAAGCATTTTCTTCATACTACATTCAAGATCAAAGATCTAAGAAATTTAAAATATTTCTTAGGGCTAGAGGTTGCAAGATCCAGTAATGGAATTAACCTTTGCCAAAGGAAACACACCTTATAATTATTAAAAGATACTAGTTTTCTAGGATCTAAACCTGCTTCCACACCTCTGGTTTCCAAGAAAAGAATATATCAATCTGATGGTGATCTTTTGACTGATATTACTTGTTATAGAAGACTCATAGGTAAACTTTTATACTTTACTAACACTCGACCTGACATTACCTTTACTCTGCAACAATTGTTCCAATTTTTATCTGCTCCCACAACTGAACATATGACTGCTGCACATATAATTCTTCGATATCTTAAAGGTACCTATGGTCAGGGTCTTTTTTTTCTCTGCTGATAATCGGTTAAAATTAAATGCCTTTTTTATTCTGATTGGGCCTCTTGCCCTGATACAAGAAAATCTACTACTGAGTTTTGTATTTTTCTAGGTTCAGCTCTGATTTCCTGGAAATCAAAGAAGCAACAAACTATTTCTCGATCTTCTAGCGAGGCTGAAAATCGAGCTCTTGCCACTGTTACCTGTGAAATTCAATGGCTACAATTTTTGCTCTCTAACTTGAAATTAAAAATTCCTTCTACCAATTTATTTTGTGATAATATGTCTGCTATTAAACTTATAGAGAACCCAGTTCATCATGAGCGGACAAAACATATTGAAATCGATTGCCACTTAATTCGAGAAAAAGTTCAACAAGTATTGATCAAGCTACTGCCTGTTGCATCTCATAATCAATTAGTTGATTGCTTCACCAAAGCTCTCACCAATGCTGCCTTTCAGGATGCCATTTCCAAGTTGGGCATACAAAACTTGTATGCTCCAACTTGAGGGGGGGCCATTAGAATATATTAGATGTATTTATATAAGAGTTGGTTAGCTATTATTTATGAGGTTAAAGAAGTCTTTTCTTTCCTTGTATAAAATATCACGTGTGATTACCTTTTATTCTTAATTCTGATAATAATAATAAAAACAAATTACTCTTTTTCTCTCGATTCAATACTCTCCAAATCCCTAATTCCCTTTCTGCAATTCCTCATCTTCTTCTTCTACAACCGTTCAAATCGCTCAAACCAAAATCTAACATAACGAGAGTATAAAAGTTATTTGGAAAGGAAAATGACTAAATTGATATATTTTTTATATAGGAAGGGTGATCTAAATGTAACATCACCCATAATTTAGTGACCCATATGTAACCTTTGATAATTGGGTTACCCAAATGTAGCTTTATCCGTAATTGAGTGACCCAAATGTAACTTTTAATAATTGAGTGACTCAAATATAACTTTACCCATAATTGAGTGACCTCTTTTGTACTTTACCCTTAAATCAAACTAAGAATAAAGGATAATCGATCAATGTAATACAACTTGAATCCAATAAGTGATTTAAACGGTATAGTATGATTTATTCATTTCAATAATTTGAATCGAATAATAATATTTGTAAGGATTAGATGAAATTATGAATAACATAATTTAAAAAAAATATAATGTAGTTGTAATCACTGATTTTATCCGGGTTGGTTTTATATATAAATAATGGGCTTTTGATTACACATTGTCACCATCTTCAAATAAGGGTACGTATGTAGTGGGCTTTGTATAAGTAATATACCATTTTATTAAAGCCCAAAAATATGAGTGATCTATATATCACATTATAGTATTATTAATACTATCTTCATTATTGTTTTTACATTTATTATTATTATTATTATTATTATTATTATTATTATTATTATTATTATTATTATTATTATTATTATTATCTTTTTATTATTCTCCTTTAATTATTATCGTCCCTATTATTGTTATTTCTAATAATTAGTAATAATTATTATTATTATTATCATTATTATTATTATTATTATTATTATTATTATTTTATTAGTAACATTATTATTATTAAAACAAATCTAAAAACCAAAATTAATTTGAAACCCAATTTAAATAAATAGAAATTAGCCTGAGTCTTATTACAGTCTATCTACAAATAGAAATAAAGTTACATGGCCTGTTTGGCCCAAGTGAAACATGGTCTGAAACCCTAGCCCTAACCGAGCCCCTTTTCTTGCGCAGTCAATTTTCCGTCGTTAAATCTGATCCAGATCTGACGGCCCAGATGAAAACTCAAAGAAAAAACCCTATGGGAACCCTGCCGCACAGACTGTATCCGTTGGATCCGGAAAGCATCAACGGTCCAGATCACTCCTTGTCGCCATAGCCCTAACACCCATCTGATTATGTCGTGCCACACGGATCTAAACTGTTAGATCGAGATATGATCTAAAGGCTCGTATATGCGATGAAGGCTCCACGCGCGACCTCTCCACTCCCAACACGTCCACACGCGACGTTTTGAATTACCCCACGCGCGCGTGCGATGCACTCCTCTGCCCTTTCGGCTTTCCCCGAGACCAGTGGCTTATCGCCACGTCCCCATTTCAGTATAACGGCGGCTACATCCGATGCCAACTCAGTGTCCACGATCATCTCTTGTCTCTGCCGTACGAGCCACGCACACAAAAAACAAACGAAAGGGTTAGAAAAAAAATGAAATAAAAATAGAGGCAAAAACAGAAAGTGGTAGAGGAATAACAAGAATCAGAGTAGAGTCGCGCATGAATCTAGCCAAAAATTTCACGATCCAATGGATAATTTCCATTCCAATTTCATGTAAACGTAAATTACCCAATATTCGGCTATAAAGCCAAATGGAAAGAAACATGTAAAGGGATTCGTGATCTCCCAAAAACGCGAAGAAAAATACAAGCAAGAGCACATTCAAAGGTAATCACATTTTTCACATCGCATGAGCAAAAAAAGCGTCTTTTTTTTACCTTTTCGTCTTCCTCTTTCGAAACACCTTCTGCTCTTTCACTGACAATAATCCCAACCCTCCTTGGCTTTGCATGGTGAGTCGGTTGAAGGTAGTAGGAAGCGTCTCCCTCATTTTCTTTTTTACCTATTTTCAGGTCTGAAAAAAGGGATTTTATGGGGGTTTTTGGTTTCGATACAACGAGGTTAAGAATCTTTTTTGGGTCGTTCTGGGGTGTCGTTTGGTTTTCGTTTAGAAAAGGGGATTTCGAGGGTTGTTTCGAGTCTACCGGACGGCGGTTAGTGCCAGCCGACGTTCAGTGTGTCTAGGTCAGGGGTCTCTTTAGGAGGCAGTCGAGTTTTCAGAGGGATAAAGGTTTAGGCTGGGTCTAATAGGGTGAGTTTTATAGAGTTTTTAGGTCTAGGTTTGGGGGTATTTAGTGTTTAGTACCTCTGTGTCGTGTCCTTTACACTTTAAGGATTTTCGTCTTCTTTATTCCCGCCCTAGGTCCTTAGGTTTGTGCTTCCTTTTACAATTGTGTCCCGAGTCTGCCCCACTGTGGTCTATTTGGTCACATCGTCCCTTGTGTTTTGTACTGTTTTCAATTATGTCCCTTCCATTGTTTTGTTCTTTTTTTCATACATCTTTCGATTTTGCCACTTGTTTATTTATTTCTTGCATTTTGGTCCCGCTTTTATCTTTAATTGTGAGATGTATGTGGCAATGTTCATTTATTTGTGGTTAATTGATTGGGTGTTGTATGATTAATTTTATGTATAATGGGTCCTAAAAAATGTTGTAATGCGGTTTTGTAAAGGCTAAAGCGCGCAGTTTAGGTTCCACAAATAGAAAATGTGGTTTAGGGTAGTGTTGGGCTTAAAATGTGAGGTTAAGGTCTTAATGAAACGTTTTAAAACCACGCTTGGTTTCGTAAAGGCCCGTTTTTATAAGAAATGCAACAAAACGACTTTTCTTTATAAAATGTATGCTTGCCAAGGGTTTTTGCTTAAAACGTCTTAATCAATAAGTAATTTTTTAACTCAGGGTTTGTTATTTTGGCTCGCCTTTAGTTTGGGATTTGGGACTTAGGGCTTTAGGAAGCTAGAGTTAGGTTTTTTAGCTTGTTTAGTTTAGGTGGGCTTGGGCTAGTTAGGTTAGTTTTTGGGTGTTTAGCTCAGTCGATCTATTCGTTTCGAATCGTGTGCCCGCCTCATAGGGGCACGGTTCAAGCAACTATATCGATTTAGGTTTAGAATCTAAACTAAGCTTAGGGCTCTAACCGGTTTGAGTAGCTTAAATTCATCCTTGTCTTATTAGGATGGATATTAAGCCTTTTAAACGGGTAAAGACATTCTTAAAGGTAAAATTGACATCGCATTTAGACGGGTTAAAACAAGATAAATCATAATTTATTAGGGCTTCCTTGTCATTTGGGATTTAAACAATCTAGAGATATTAGAATCACTAATCTAATTAGATCATAAATCGGTCTCCTTAATTCGAGCCTTTAAGATAGGGCCATGGGTGGGCTTCTATGAAATGCATTTTATACTTGTCATTCACGAAACCGTTAATAATTTGACATGTTAATTAAACTTAAAGCATACAAATGAGAGGTATCAATTAACTGATATTCGTGTCAAAACAGTCCAAGCTTAATGGATGTCGACTGAATATTCAGGTTAATTTTCACCGTCTCTAGGTAAGCGGTAATATAAAAATTGAAATATCATATCATCATCCCTTATTTGCTTGCACCATGCATAAAGGTGACGTACGGGATCTGAACCCTAAACTAACACGACAGTCAATCTTATATGATGTCGTTTAGTCTATGGTCCAGTGTACCATCATCCTTTTTAATTAAATGCTCAATTAATTCGAAAGTCGCGATTTGATGAAGCCCGCGCCATTTAAGTTAAATTTTCACTTAAGAACATCTAATTAAATTCACTTTAGATTTTAAGTAATTTCTATCGATTAAAGACAACAAGTAATTTGGTACCGATTTCCGGGCGTGATGGGGGTGCTAACCCTTCCCCACACGTAACCAACTCTTAAACCCTTTTTAAATTGAATCTCTGGTTTTGTGGTGTCCGGCCTACCTTAGTGGCCGGTGGCGACTTCAAAATTTTATTATTTCCCAAAACTTCAATTTTTAGAACGAAAATCCCCCTTTTCACAAATCTTTTTCTAAAAGCAAAACACTTAAAAGGTTTGTTCTTCAAAAAAGGTTTTGACAGTTTGGCGACTCTGCTGGGGACATATTTTTGTTTTTACAAAACAAAAAGAGAGTTAGGCCAATAAAACACTTGTTGCCTTTAGTCGATAAAAATTATTTAAATTTTAAAGTGAATTTAATAAGTTTGTTCTTCCTTGAAAATGTGACTTAAATTGTACGGGCTTTGAAAATTTGTGGCATTCGAATTAATTCCTCATTTAATTTCTAAGGAGTCACCGACATGTGTTGCATCACGATCATCAAGCTCTATACCCGAGCTACACCCCTTAAGTGGGAGTGAAACGCCCATACCCACGTGAGTATCCCTCCACTGGTCGGTAATTCACTTCCGGAATCCACACCTTTGACACGTGAGCAACCCTCCACGTCATTAGGTCGAGCTTTCCCTCGAACCGAAACCAATTCGCAAGCTTGTAATAGTCCATAATTGGGGTTCTTTGGTCCTTAGTATGGGATGGGATAGGTTTGGGTACCCTTGTTAGAACCAAACCCATGCGTGAGAATCTAAGAAGCCCACCCCGTTAGAGTCATGCGGATAACCTTAGCAAGTTAGAGTTTGTATAGGGCTTTGTATGTGTTTATTGTGTGTTTGAATCTTCCGCACTTACTCTTTTTACCCCCTGAATTTATTATTATTTTTAGATTGACTAACGCTTTTATTTGTTTTGCCCTTCTTTTCCTCTATGTGTTTTTGCATATTTTATCATATCATGAAGAGCACATTGAGTTGGAAATAATTTGAAATTAAAAACTAGATTAATGGGAAATTTGGGCCGTTACAGTGATGAGAAGGATTTTGACCTGCAAATATAGCAAGAAGAAGAGCAATTGCATAACAGGGACAATATTTCAGTCGGAGATTTAAGTCAACAATGTTAGCTGAAACTTTTACGAACACAAAGTTTAATGATGTGTCCAAATCAAAGTTAATATGGTTGGGATTCCGAGGCAAGAAATGCTTTCAAAGGCAAGAATGACGAGCTCTCATATTTGTTAGATATCAAGTGATCACTACTTCAAGCCTTGGTAGAACCTTGTAGTTCACCCTATAGTTGTTTTACAATTGGCAATTTGGTTTCCACTACAACAGTCGGGAAATATCGAGTCTTGCAAGAGGATCAACAGAACCATGTCAAACAAGAACAAAGCTTCCCAAGGCAAGATTAAAAGTTTTCTGGGGACTTTGCCATCTTGGGTTGATAATTCAAAACAAGAAAGAATATTCTGAATGGGAAAGAATTCTAATTTTAGCTTCAGCATACTTGAAAGATCAAGTCCGATGGGACCTTTTTCGAAGAGCAAGTCAGGTGTACCAAATGGCGATATTGGAGTAATTACAATTCGTCGCCTACACCGCTTGGGGTGAAGGCCAAAATTGGGCACATTTGATAACTTGGATACAAAGGATCGTCTGAAGTTACAATTCCTAACAAAATATGCTGCCAAGAAAGAAGAAGGGATTGTTTGGATGCTACCTTAGGGACCACATATGTAATAAGTTCCCTTTTATCATTGTAACAAACCAATGTTTCCATTAATGCAAGTTGTTTAACAAGGATATTTGCCAAACTCAGTGTTGTTCATTACATTCATTCATATGTTCATAATAGCTTTATTTTGTGACAAATTTATTTGTGTTTTCTTGCTCAATTCCCTTTGTGCATATTCATAGCACTTCTTTTTGCATGAAATGTTGGATTGAGAACAATTCAAAATTTAAGACTTTCATATTGGGAGAAAGAATCTGTAACGACAAACAAAAGAATATCAAAGCCTATGATTGATCACAAGATGAACAAAAGCAAACCTAGCTATTGGCGAAGATGGAACTCGAGTTTCAATTATGCCTTGGTATGGAAATTACTCTTCTTTTCCCGTTCTTTGTTATGAAAGTTGTTAAATGAGAATGTTCGTTGAATCAATGCATCTTTGCATTTCAATTATACCTTTTGATTGATTACCTTTAATCATATGTTTTCGTTGTACATACGACACATTCATTCATTCATTCAATCATTCGTAAAACGAATAAAATTAATGTCCATCAAATTAATGCATCTTTGCATTCAATTGTACATATTTGTTTGATTACCTTTAATCATCTACCCTTGTTGTACATACAACACTTTTTGCATTATTCCTTGTATACTTGTCTTTAAATTATCTCATTTTCATGCATATTATACATTGCATACATTAATCAATCATGGAATTAATTACGAGAAATACCATGGCAGAAAGTGAAAGTTTAATCTGCAATCATTCCTCATTCATACGTTTGCAAACCCAAGCAATGGAAGAGAGGTTGGCCAAGGTAGAGAAAGGTCAAAAGGACCTTGAAACTTGTTTGGATGGGGTCGGTAAGGATATCAACGATCAGATCGTACAGTCGCAAGCTTCTATTATTGCTCAAATGACCGACCTGTTATTGAAGATGAAAGGTGAGGAAGGAGTTTCTATGGATTGCTCAAACATCGAAGGACACATGGGTAATGCATTCCATGTGAAGGAATAACAAGAAGTGCCAAATCCCATGTGAAGGATTAAGGCCGAGATGGAAGAGAAGCATGAGGAGAGGTTTTGCTTCTTCGAAGAAAGATTCAAGACCTTAGAAGTGATGGATGAGCAAGGGAATGATGCCATCGATTTGAGCCTTGTAACGGATTTAGTCCTTCCGTCGAAATTCAAAGTCCCCGATTTTGAGAAGTACGACAGAACTACTTGCCCCTTAGCGCACATTACTATGTATTTCCGGAGGATGGCAGCTTTTATCAAAGATGAGAAGCTACTTATTCACTATTTTCAAGACAGTTTAACTGGTTCCGCAACCCGTTGGTATACTCAACTTAGTCGAGTTGACATCAAGTCATGGATAGATCTTTCAAAAGCATTCATAGGTCAGTACAAGCATGTAACTGATATGACTCCAAATCGGCTCATTCTACAAGGATTGGAACAAAAACACAATGAGAGTTTCCGTGAGTATGCCCAGCGTTGGCGAGACATGGCAGCTCAGGTGCAGCCCCCACTTCCAAAAGGTGAAATCATTCCTACGTTTGTGGATACTCTAAAAGGAGTCTTGTATGATCGCTTGATAAGCAATCCCGCCAATAGCTTTGCAGACATGGTCATGACAGGAGAACGTATTGAGGATGATATTGGGAAATGGAAGATAGTGGATCCTTATAGTGCAACCACCCACAGGGGGCATGAGTCCCAAGTACATATGGTGGGTTCTCGCCCAAACAATCAGTCTTATGGCCATTACTAGAATCAAGCATCTTGGTCTGCAAAGCCTCCAAGGGTTCTTCACCCAATTCCTATGTCGTACACAGATCTGCTCCCAGTGCTTATTGAGAAGAAGCTTCTGACCCTAGTTCAGTCCAAACCAAAGGATCCTCCCTATCCTGAAGGTTATGATGTTAGTGCCATATGTGACTACCATGTGGGAAGCACGGGCCACACCACGGAGAATTGTGGGGCACTAAAAAACAAGGTTCAGAGATTGATCGAGAATGGTTTGTTGAAGTTTTGAAAAGAAAGAATGATGAGCGTGACTTTTGGGAGGTATTGTTTCCCGGGTTTTTAGGAGCTCGTGTGTTCAAGTTTTCTTTCATATTGCATTTTCTCTTTAAGTAATGCATAGAACAAACATTGCTATCATTTTTCTGAAGATAGCAATGATCATTTTTAAAAGGCACTTGTTACGTTTGCGGATTTTCTTTCTAAATGAAAATGCATTCTTCTTAACATACAATGACCTTGAAATCATAGATATGTATATCCCTCCTTACCTCCATAGGTCCTCGGATATCACATGCGTGATGTGGCATTGATTCTAGTGAAAGAGATCGATCGAATATTATGATAACGATGAAGTATGATTTCCCGCTCCGTCCGCTCTGGTCGGTAGAACTAGAGAGGCAAGATTAATATTCCTTCAATGATGTTCGATGATAAGAAAATCTCCTAAGAAAGCCCAAATAGAGTTGCTTGAATGTGCCTGAAAAGAAAAAGAAAAAAAGGAAAGAGAAAAAATAGACTATTTCAAAATAAAATGTTTTTAACTTCAGAGCCTGGTAATAAGCATTAACAAAAAGCACTCCAATTTCCAAAACCTGGTAATAGGAATTTTCGGATATGAGTGTGGGATTTTAGGGGCACTCTGGTAAAGCACGAAACTCTTCAATTCATGAGTGATGGTAATATTTTCAAAAATCGTGACCATGCCAAGTAACTTGGGGTATCATTGTATGCTCCATCTTTATTCTCGAGCCAAAGGACTGTGTCAAGTTGAATTCCCCTAAGAAAAAGAAATGAATGAACAAATTGAATAAGTCTCGAAGAGGAATCCTTGAGGACATTGACACAAAATCAATGGTAATCATAAGTGCACATGCTCCATGGGCTAAACAAAAGTTGAAAGTTTAAACATACATATGAGTGGAGAAACATGATGAGAACTAGAAAGGATAGTAATCGAGCTGATCAAGCAAGTACCATAATCATGAGGATGAACCGAGCGATTTTGGAGGAGTTTCAAAACTTCAAATATCGCCACAACATTCAACGTCTTCGTAGACACAAGCTATGCTTGAAGTGATCATCAAAAAGTTGAATCTAAGACGCTATTGCATTTGATAGTCGAGGCATCCTATTCTGTTTTTCTTTTAATTGGAACTTTGGCTTCAAGGTCATGTATGTTAATCTGAAAATCCATTCTTCGTTAAAATGACAACCAACAAATTGATATATTTTAAACAAAGAAATTTCCTTGCATTACTTCAGACATAAATGCATCGCCGTCAATGAGGACCAAAATTGAGGGGCACTACAGGATGTATGATGATGGAGGAACATTGGGGCATCTTTGTCCCTGGGACAACAAAGGTTTTTGCACATAGGATTTCGAATCAGAATAGATGAGAGATGGCGCAAGGCTTAAAAGAACTTGATTAATGATTCTGATTACGACTAAGGTCATTGGACTCAGGGAATGAGCAACAATAGACGAGAGCAAAGTTTGTCAGGACATGTGATTGATGAGTGGTTGTAATCCCAAGATGATGACCACCAACTCTAGAAAACAGAGACGAGCTAAAGCCATGTATCTTTGCATTCTCATGATCACACGCATCTTTGCATCATGAAATATGCTCATGCATCATTGATAGTTAGATATCACTATGTTAGGAGTATGCTAACTCATGCCATCATAGCATTTTGTTTATTTTAAACGGGCATTTGAATATTGATAAAAGGGTGGATCTGCGACTTTACGGAAGGAGAAATAGATCTCATAAGAACCAAGAATCCTTTTACTGGTATTAAGATTTCTAATCTCCGATGATGTTTTTCTTAAAACTTAAATTTCTCAATTTTATCCTTCCTAAAGGATGTGTTTTTCTTAAAATTCAGATTTCTCAATGATGTCTTCCTTAAAGATATTTTTCTTAAAATTCAAATTTCTCAATGTTATCCTTTCTAAAGGATATTTTTCTTAAAATTTAAAATTTCTCAATGTTATCCTTCCTGAAGGATGTTTTTCTTAAAATTCAGTTTTCTCAATTTTATTCCTTCCTAAAGGATGTTTTTCTCGAAATTTAGATTTCTCAATTTTATTCCTTCCTAAAGGATGTTTTTCTTAAAATTCAAATTCCTCAATGTTATCCTTCCTGAAGGATGTTTTTCTTAAAATTCAATTTTCTCAATTTCATTCCTTCCAAAAGGACATTTTTCTCAAAATTCAAATTCCTCAATTTTATTCCTTCCAAAAGGATGCTTCTCTTAAAATTCAAATTCCTCAACTTTGTCCTTTCCAAAAGGACGTTTTTCCCAAAATTTAAGTTTCTCAAATTTTATCCTCTTTAGAATGTTCTTAAAATTCAGGTTTTCTGGTTTCTAAATTAAAAAGAAAGAAAAAAGGAAAGAGAAAAAAAAAAGAAGAATGAGAGAAAAGAAAAGGAACGAGAGGAAATAAGAAGAGAGAAAGAGAAAAGAAGAAGAAGAGAAGAGAAGAAAAGAAAAGAGAAAAAGAAAAAGAGAAGAGAAGAAAAGAAAAAAGAAAAAAAGAAAAGAAAAAAGAGAGAAAAAGAATAGAAGAAAAGAGAAAAAGAAAATGAGAAGAGAGAAAAAGAAGAGAAGAAAAGAAAAAAAATAGAGAAGGGAGAAGAAATAAGAAAAGAAAAGAGACTCACAGCTTCGGAATTTCAAAGCAAAAGAGGCAGATACTCATAGCTCAAGACTTCGGGCGAAGGATTTCAGACTCGTCACATCAGATTTTCCGAGCAAGAGAGGCAGATACTCATAGCTCAATGTGAAGAATTTCAAACTCGCCATAATTAGGACTTCAGAGCAAAAGAGGCAGATACTCATAGCTCAAAACTTCGGGCGAAGGATTTCAAATTCGCCACATCAGATTTTCCGAGCAAAAGAGACAGATACTTATAGCTCAAGGTGAAGAATTTTAGACTCACCATAATCAGGACTTACGAGCAAAAGCGACAGATACTCGTAGCTCAAGATTTCAGACAAAGGTTTCAGATTCACCATATCAGATTTTTCGAGCAAGAGAGGCAGATACTTGTAGCTCAAGGTGAAGAATTTCAAACTCACTAAAATCAGGACTTCCGAGCTAAAGAGACAGGTACTCATAACTCAAGGGGAAGATTTCAAATTTTCACGTTAGAGTTTTGGAGCAAATGAGACAGATACTCAAAGCTCGAGGATTTCAGGCGAAGGGTTTCAAATTCGCCATGTCAAGGTTTTCAGAGCAAATGAGGCAGATACTCATAACTCTAGAACTTTGAGGGAAGAAGAAGGGTGGATAGTTCTATATAGGAGGAACTCGCAGCTCAGAATCTTCAAGTAGGGAAGTGGGACAAAATTAGTGCTTATGGTCTTTGCTTTATTCTTGTTACACAAGGATAAGCAAAGAGGGGCAACTGTAATCACTAATTTTGTCTGGGGTTGGTTTTATATATAAATAATGGGCTTTTAATTACACATTGTCACCATCTTTAAATAAAGGTACGCATGTAGTGGGCTTTGTATAAGTAATATACCATTTTATTAAAGCCCAAAAATATGAGTGATCTATATATCACATTATAGTATTATTAACACTATCTTCATTATTGTTGTTACCTTTTTATTATTCTCCATTAATTATTATCGTCCCTATTATTATTAATTATTATCATTATTATCTTATTAGTAACATTATTATTATTAAAATAAATCTAAAAATCAAAATTAATTTGAAACCTAATTTAAATAAATAGAAATCAGCCTAGTCTTATTATAGTCCATCTACAAATAGAAATAAAGTTACATGGCCCGTTTGGCCAAAGTGAAACACGACCCGTTTGGACCAAGTGAAACATGGTCTGAAACCCTAGCCCTAACCGAGCCTCTTTCTTGCGCAGTCAATTTCTCGTTGTTAGATCTGATCCAGATCTGACGGCCCAGATGAAAGCTCGAAGAAAAAACCCTAGGGGAGCCCTGATGATCTCGCGCCGCACAAACTGTAACCGTTGGATTTCGAAAGCATCAACGGCCCATATCACTCCTTGCCGTGGTAGCCCTAGCACCCATCTGATGATCTCGCACCGCACGGATATGAACCGTTAGATCGAGATATGATCTAACGGCTCGTATACGCGATGAAGGCTCCACGCGCGACCTCTCCACTCCCAACGCGTCCACGCGCGAAGTTGGAAATTATCCCACGCGTGCGTGCGATGTACTTCTCTGCCCTTTCGGCTTTCCCCGAGACCAATGGCATGTCGCCACGTCCCCGTTTCAGTACAACGGTGGTCACGTCCGATACCGACTCAGTATCCATGATCGCCTCTCGTCTCCTCTGTACGAGCCACGCACACAAAAAACAAACGAAAGGGTTAGAAAAAAATGAAATAAAAATAGAGGCAAAAACGGAAAGTGGTAGAGGAATAACAAGAATCAGAGTAGAGTCGCGCATGAATCTAGCCAAAAATTGAACGATCCAATGGATAATTTCCATTCAAATTTCATGTAAACGCAAATTACCCAATATTCGGCTATAAAGCCAAATGGAAACAAACATGTAAAGGGATTCGTGATCTCCCAAAAACGCGAAGAGAAATACAAGCAAGAGCACATTCAGAGGTAATCTCATTTTTCACATCGTATGAGCAAAAAAACAGAAAGCGTCTTTTTTTTACCTTTTCGTCTTCCTCTTTCAAAACGCCTTTTGCTCCTTCACTAACAATAATCCCAGCATTGTGTGGCTTTGCATGGTGAGTCGGTTGAAGGTAGTAGGAAGCGTCTCCCTCCTTTTCTTTTGTATCCATTTTTCTTTTGTATCCATTTTTCGAGTCTAAAAATCGGATGACGGTTAGCGCCAGTCGGCGTTCAGTGTGTCTAGGTCAGGGGTCTCTTTAGGAGGCGGTCGTGTAACGCCCTTGTTTTGGGCCTATATGTTTTAGACAGCAGATCGGACTGATCGAGAACAGTTCGAATCGCGTAAGGTGATTTTAGGAAATCAAGGATCGGGATAGGATAAAAATTTCTAAAATCCTCTAAAAATATATTTAAGAGGTTGGTCAAATAAATTTTACAAAAAGGGTTTTGGAAAATGGACATTTTGAGTAGTGACCAAATTGTAAAGTTTCAAAATTGGGAAAATGCGATTTTAAGGTGGAAGCCAAAATCTTAGAATCTTTAGGGGGCTTTAAATCAATTTGACCTTTTCTCAACATGACATGTGGTTTAAAAGAGTTTTTAATTAAATGATTTTTAATTGGGATTTATATTAAAATAATTAAAAGGTACTTATTGGTTTTTCAATTACGTAACTACCAAAATCCTTTCTCATTTCAGCCAAACATAATTTCACTCATCTTTTTCCAGAATTCTTTCTCCCAAAAATTCTCTCAACTTTTCTTAAATCATTTTCAAGAAAACTATCCTAGTTCTTCAAGATTTCACTAAGGAAAACTTGTCATACATTGAGAGAAGCAAGGATTGGTGGTAAATCTCATTCTCAACCTCTAATCTAAGTTCTTTATTGAAATTTCCAAGATATTTGGCTTCTAAATACTATTTTTGATTGAGTTTTCAATATAGTTTTGATTTGAGATCAAAATCTTGTGAAATTGTGGATGAAATCTTGATTTTCGGACTTGATGAGTTGGGCTCTGTTTTGTATTGATTTTAATTAAGTTCTAAGTTGATTTATATGTTAAAATGATGTGTTGATATCATAGATCCTGAAATCCCTGAGATCCTTGAGTTTCTTGGTTGTTTTAGGTGAGATTTTGGCGTGAAATGGTGGAATCTTGCTTGCTGGAGGTATAAGGTTGGGTTAGGATGTTTATTAGATGTGTTTTGATGTTGATAATTGTTTGGAAGTGATGTATGATGGTTGGGCTTGGTTTAGGAAGCAATCGATTGAGTTTTCGGTTGTTTTGGAAGGGTATTTTGGTGTAGTTTGAGTGGGCAACTAGTTTGTGAATTGTTGCTAGTGTTAGAATGCATTTTAATGCATTTAGATTTCTGTTTTGATGATGTGAAAACAGGGGATCCTGATCCAGAAGCAAACGAGGTGATTTTGGAGGCTCCAGAGGTGTAATTTCAATGTCGGCGAACAATGCTTCGCGTATCGGTGAGTGGAAATGCAATTTCTTTCTTTGTAACGCTTTGAGCGTGATTTTGGGAGCTTAGTGTAAGTTTGATACACTTAAATAAGCTCAAGAGTAAGTGTTCCGGTAATCCCTCTCTTAGAAATGTGGTATGTTTGATGAAATTGCACTTGAAGTAAGAGTGGATTTGTTTACTGTTTTTAAGCATGTTTAATCATGGTTTAATGCTGAATTTTAATGCCATTATATTAAGGATGCACTAGGTAAGTGATCATTGGTTTTCATGTGTTGAATGCATATGATGTTAAGCATGTTATGCTTGTGGAAATGACATTGCGGTTATGCTTATAAAATAGTGGATTAATGTGGTTAAATGATTATATTGGCAAGTGATGAAAATGGTTTTTGGTTACTTCAATCGGATGTAGTTAGCCGGCTATAGGATTGGGTGCACCATGAATAAAGTCGCCTTAGATGTCGAGGGGTTGTGATTGTGTCGTAATCTCCATCCAAGAACCCTAACGATTGAGGTTAAGATCACAACGGTGAATGGTTAGTCCCGTGTGTGAGTCTTGTGTATGAGTCTCATACTCTCGTTAGTGGAATTATACAATTACCGATGAGTGATGTTGAGGGGTTGTGATTGTGCCATTAATCTCCATCACGGGTGTTGAGGGGTTGTGATTGTGCCATTAATCTCCACTTTCTGTAGTCCGTTAGTTTGTATGAAGCGTGAGGGACAACGCTTGTAATTTGTGTATCCGATTGTGTCTTGTGTTGGAATGGTTTATGGATTATCACTTGAGAGCCAATATAATGTAAATGAATAATATGAAGCATGAGATGCTTGTATATGATGCGGGGATGCATGATATATATGTGTATGATGCAGGAATGCATGTGATGCTTGTTAAAGCATGAGCAAAGATTTATTTGCTGTTGTAAAATGATGCATATGAGCATGAGGTTAAAAAGTACATTGAGGTCTTGAGAAGACATGTTTTATAAATGGCATGAGATGTAAAGTGTTGGTTTTGCAAAACATGAGACATGCATTGAAGAATGTTGTTTAACGATCCTCACTAAGCTTCGTGCTTACGCTCTTTTGTTTCATCAATGGAGAAACCTAGGATTTAAAGGCAGCAAGAAGGCACGAGGAATCCAAGCTTTTAATCTTGCAAAGTGTGTGGTTTCTTTCGGTGTAATAAAAGGCAATGGGTGGGGTTTATGCTATTGCATGGTTGAGAATGTTTTCCCTTGCTTTGGGCATGTTTGTTAGTTACTTTTGAGATATAACTGGCCATTATGGTTTGATTTTGGATGTGGATGGTAGATTTGGCTTGCTATGGTTTTGGGTGGACTAGGGAGTATGCCTTTAGAACTATATTTGCATATTGGTTACCATATCGTAAATAATGCCTCAAAATGATGATTGTTGATTTGTATCCATGATGTATGTTTGATGTGGCATGTGTCGGGAATGATTCGAGTGTGGAAATGCATGTAAAACCAGCAAAATATGTTGTTGCAGGGGAAGGCATATCAGAACGCCCTTGCCTGTTTCGGAACAGGGGCCTGAAATGGCCATAAGGTTTCGGAACGGGTGAAGGCATATCGAAACGTTTTGGCTACTAGAATGGGGTGTTTCGATACGAGTCTCGGAACGCACCCAAGTATCAAAACTGTCAACACTATTTTGAAACGATCGTTTCGGTACAAGGCCACCCGTATCGAAACGCCTGACCGTTGGATTTGAATTTTGAGTTGCTCTGAGTTTTTGTTTCTTACATTTTGGTCCTTAAATGTTGGTTACTTAAATTAATAAGTTTGAATGATCCGTTTGAGCTAAATTTTGACATGTTGGCATGTTACATGACTAATTGAGGATTGGTAACTTTAAAATCATGAAAGTCTCTGTATTTTATGGTATTTACATTTTACTCCCTAAAAGTCAAATGTATGCAATTGAACCCCTAATCGAACTCCGATCGCTATGTCATTTTCACCTAATCGCTTTGTTGAACTCATAGGTTAATAATATACATCTAGAGAAGATAAGTAAGAAAAAAAGAAGGGTCGTAAATCAAGGTTGACTTTTGGGTTGACTTTGGTTTTCCCCGTGTAATCTTCGTAGTTCGGGTTAAACGTCTAGACCGAGCTAAGGGGGTTATAGGTCGAGTTTTCAGAGGGACAAAGGTTTAGGCTGGTTCTAATAGGGTGATTTTTTTAGGTCTAGGTTTGGGGGTATTTAGTGTTTAGTCCCTTTGTGTCGTGTCCCTTAAACTTTAGGGGTTTCCGTCTTCTTTATTCCTGCCCTAGGTCTTTAGGTTTTTGCTTCCTTTTACAATTCTATCTCGAGTCTCCCCCACCGTGGTCTATTCGGTCACCTCGTCCCTTGTGTTTTGCACTATTTTCAATTAGGTCTCTTCCATTGTTTTGTTCTTTTCTCATGCATCTTTCGATTTCGCCACTTGTTTATTTATTTCTTGCATTTTGGTCATGCTTTTATCTTTATTTGTGAGATGTATGTGGCAATGTTCATTTATTTGTGGTTAATTGATTGGGTGTTGTATGATTAATTTTATGTATAATGGGTCCTAAAGAATGTTGTAATGCGGTTTTGTAAAGGCTAAAGCGCGTAGTTTAGGTCCAACATATAGAAAATGTGGTTTAGGGTAGTGTTGGGCTTAAAATGTGAGGTTAAGGTCTTAATGAAATGTTTTAAAACCACGCTTGGTTTTGTAAAGGCATGTTTTTATAAGAAATGCAACAAAACGACTTTTCTTTATAAAATGTATGCTTGCCAAGTGTTTTTGCTTAAAACGTCTTAATCAACAAGTAATTTATTAACTCGGGTTTTGTTATTTTGGCTTGCCTTTAGTTTGGAATTTGGGCCTTAGGGCTTTAGGAAGCTAGAGTTAGGTTTTTTGGCTTGTTTAGTTTAGGTGGGCTTGGGCTAGTTAGGTTAGTTTTTGGGTGTTTAGCTCAATCGATCTATTCGTTTCGAATCATGTGCTCGCCTCATAGGGGCACGGTTCGAGCAACTATATCGGTTTAAAATCTAAACTATGCTTAGGGCTCTAACTGGTTTGATTATGTAACGCCCTAGTTTGGGGGTCGGGTGAAAATAATATTAAATTAATGTTTCGGGTTTCGGTTTCACAATTTAAAATAATAAAATATTATTTTAGGCCCAGGTTTTCAAACAAATAAATTATGTTAGACATATTTTGGTTTTAAAGCCCAATTCCATGGCATTGGGAAATTTAAAACCAAAACATACCCAACATAATTTATTTGTTTGAAAACCCGGGCCCAAAATAATATTTTATTATTTTAAATTGTGAAACCAAATCCCGAAATATTAATTTAATATTATTTTCTCCCGACCCCCAAACTCGGGCGTTACAACTGCATGCTTGCTAACAATATACAAAAGTACAGATTCAGAATCAACCCACATACACACAGACTCAAACAAACAAATTGTACCTCAACTCCGGTACAACCATACTTCCCTAACTATAGCGATGAACTCCCTCAACATCATCCACATTTTCAAAAACCACAACTTCTACTTACCGATTCACAGCCCACGCCTTGGCCTCAAACTTGCCAAAAAGCAATAAATCAACATTAACAACAAATTAATATACAAACTGGGTTAGCAAAGGAAAGGGTCCAAGTGACTCAAGTATGATTCCCTCACTTAAAATCTATTTTTTTCTGATGTAATAGAAGCAATGGGGCTCTACTCAACATGCGGGATTTAAATTAGAAGTCCATTTATTTACCCTTTTGCCATTAATGAGGATAGCCATTTAAATTTCCCAATGCCATGGAATTGGGCTTTAAAACCAAAACATGCCCAACATAATTTATTTGTTTGAAAAAACGTGCCCGAAATAATATTTTATTATTTTAAATTGTGAAACCGAAACCCGAAATATTAATTTAATATTATTTTCACCCGACCCCCAAATTCGGGCGTTACAGATTAGCTTAAATTCATCATTGTCTTATTAGGATGGATATCAAGCCTTTTAAACGGGTACTTAAGACATTCTTAAAGGTAAAATTGACATCACATCTAGACGGGTTAAAACAAGATAAATCATAATTTATTAGAGCTTCCTTGTCATTTACGATTTAAACAATCTAGAGATATTAGAATCACTAATCTAATTAGATCACTAATCGGTCTCCGTAATTCGAGCCTTTAAGATAGGGCCATGGGTGGGCATATGTATGTTTACTTTCAAGCTTTTCTATGACATACATTTTATACTTGTCATTCACGAAACCGTTAATAATTTGGCATGTTAATTAAACTTAAAGCATACAAAAGAGAGGTATTAATTAATCCTGGTATTCGTGTCAAAACAGTCCAAGCTTAATGGATGTCGACCGAATATTAGGGTTAATTTCCACCGTCTCTAGGTAAGCGGTAAAATAAAAATTGAAATATCATATCATCATCCCTTATTTGCTTGCACCATGCATAAAGGTGACGTACGGGATCCGAACCCTAAACTAACACGACAGCCAGTCTTATATGATGTCGGTTTAGTCTATGGTCCGGTGTACCGTCATCCTTTTTAATTAAATGCTCAATTTATTCTAAAGTCACAATTTGATAAAGCCCACGCCATTTAAGTTAAATTTTCACTTAAGAACATCTAATTAAATTCACTTTAGATTTTAAGTAATTTCTATCGATTAAAGGCAACAAGTAATTTGGTACTGATTTTCGGGCGTGACGAGAGTGCTAACCCTTCCCCACACATAACCAACTCCCAAATCTTTTTTAAATCGAATCTCTAGTTTTGTGGTGTCCGGCCTACCTTAGTGGTCGATGGCGACTCTAAAATTTTATTATTTCCCAAAATTCCAATATTTAGAACGAAAATCTCCCTTATCACATATTTTTTCTAAAAGCAAAACACTTAAAAGGTTTGTTCTTAAAAAAAGGTTTTGACAGTAGTACGACTTAATCCCAATCTTAGTGCACGTAGCTGGATATATTTTTCCTATATCACTTTCTATAATTAAAAAAAACTTACATGTACTTAAAAAATATCGTTTTTTGACAACAGAAATATTATTTGAAATTGTTAAAAAAAAGTAACAGATTGGGAACGAGGACGAGCTTTTCTTCGTCGAATATCTTGTTAATGTTAGGATAGAATTGTTTCGAATATATCATTTTCATTTCACTAAAACAATCTCTTGGAATCAACGTTAAAGATGGGTTGAAATTAAATTCAATAAATATATATATAAAAAAAATTCGTTTACACATTGTAAAACTCTTTAAGTTTATACGTTTTTTGACCGTTAGATGAGTGAAACGAATGGATGAGATTAACAGTAAATATGTGAAGATTATCACTTGAAAAGAGAGAGTAATGAGTTAATATGAGCCATCCATTCCCCCTATCTAACGATCCAGAAAACATGTAAAACTTAAAGGGTTTTACATTGCGTAAGTTGTGTTAGAAAACAATCATTAATATAAGAATAAATAATAAGATAAAATATTATTATTTAAACGAACAATACAAAAATAAGAACGGTACGCCAATATATATAAATCAAACCGATTTGAAATTAAAAGAAACGTGTTGAGGCCTGCACGAACGGAGTTTCCTTAAGACATATTTTCGGCCACTCCTATGGTGCTCGAGTTCATTGGTCGTCTGTCTCCCAGGATACAACAACATAAGATCAGCCACAGTTGCACTACTATAGAGATCACGAACTGACTCTTGCCTTCGCCTAGCACCAAAAACCACTTGTAAAATCCACAGAGTAAAACAATAAAAATTTTATATGGTTTTGAGTTATGTAAAACCTAGAATGTTTACTCCCTATTTATAGGAGTGTCATGAGGGTATAAGTGGAAATTTGACCTAATGGAGCATATAATATTGAGAATCAATTGATTTCTCTTATAAAGCAATTTCTAAAATTATTATCTGAATTAAAGATAACTTCCAATATTTACCCTTTTAATTCCAAGATAAAATTTGACAAATTTATGCTTTTATTTAAGTAAAATTTATTTCAAATTTGGGTCAAAATATCTGCAAGCCCACAAAGGACCAGACCGGTTCAGACATTTGTGTTATCCACGTTGTGCACGTCTGCACATTTACGAACCAACAATTGGTTCCACACTTTCCTCAACAATATTTGAATCAATTTCTTATTCAAAGCTCCAAAATTATCAATTTTTTCCAACAATCCCCCACATTAATGAAATTGATTTAATCAAAAACATTTTGACTCGATGCGGTGATAGATTCTACGATTGATAGCTACATAGGATAGGTAGGTGTCCACCCTTAAACCTTCCCCTGTGAAAGTATATTTACTTTACTAACTGACTAGTAGACGTAATGTCCTTGAACTGTTCTGTCATTTGTGTAAACGATGATATACTTCACACAACTACCTCTCTGACAAGAGTATTAGTTCTCATGGGTATGTCCATATGGCCGTGGGCATCGCCTGGTTCTGCAAGAGTTTGAAAGAACTAAGCCCAATAGTCTCATTGAAGCGGCCCCACTTCACTCTCACATAGGTGACTTATGTTGCTTGACTCACCAAAGCACACAATGGCCATTAAAAGCATTGCTTAGCCTAAACCACTTTGATCATTGTTTACATCATAGGAATGGACTTGGAGATAAGAGCCCCTACAGTGACCGCATAAGTCTAGGCAATTAGGTTGTCCCTTTGAACCTAAATCTTGGGATATCCAGTCAACTAGGTAGGGCTTTCTTTCACATAGCACCTTAAATTTACATGGGCTTTAGTCTCATTCCTTTTGATTTTTTTTAACTTGATCTCGATTTAACCGGTTGATTAGTGGATCCACAACGTTATCCTTTGATTTCAAAAAATCAATAGAGATAATTTCATTTGAGATCAGTTGTCTGACGGTATTATGTCGACGACGCATATGTCTCGACTTACCATTATACACAAAGATCTATGCTCTACCAATTTTCGCTTGGTCATCACAATGAATGCACATTGTGGTCACTGGCTTTAGCCATTCAAGAATATGCTCTAATTTTTTTTTGAAGCCATTTGACTTCTTCTTCAGACTTGTTTAGAACTATAAACTCAGATTTAATTGTGGTTCTGGTTATAACCGTTTGTCTTGAGGATTTCCATGACACGATTTTTCCTCCCAAAGTGAAGACATATCCACTTGTGCCTTTGATATCTTGAATATCATATATCCAATCGCATCAGAATATCCTTCTAAATGGTAGGATCTTTGAAATAATGCAATTCATAATTCTGGGTATATTTAAGATATCTTAGTACCCTCGCAATCTCTTTACAGTGGTTTTCACTCGGATTGCTTGTGAATCAGCTTAAGCTGCTCACAGTAAAAGCAATATCTCATCTAGTACAACTCATGAGTTACATTAAACTGCCTATGACCCTAGCATATTCCACTTAGTCAACACTTTGGTCTTTGTTCTTGGACAAATGTTGACATGTATTTGTTGGAGTTCTAGCTATGCCGGAAACATCCTTGCCAAACTTCTCTTGTCCACGTAGTGTGACTACATCAATATGAGACCTTCAAGTGACCACTTGATTTGGATGCTCAAAGTCAAATATGTCAATCTCATATTTTTCATGTCAATCTCGAATTTGACAAATCTTTGGTATGTTTACCATTTCATTGTTACTTCCAACATAGAATAATATATCAAATATTAGTGGTTTTGACATATACACATTTTCACACTCATTTGAAGTCGTTTGTCATCATGACATTATCGGACTTATCATGTATTTACTTTGGTTCTTGTTTAAGTTTGTACAAGGACTTCACCAATCTACAGACTTTCTTCTCTTGACTTGAAACATGACCCTCAGGTTGTTTCATGTATATTTCTTCATCAAGATCTCCATTTAGGAAAGCTGCTTTAACATCTATTTGATGTACTTCTAGATTTCGCAAAGCGACAATTGTAAGTATCATTCTTATAGAGGTTATCCTTGATACAAGAGAGTATCTATCAAAATAGTCAAAGTCTTCCCTTTATCGGCAACATTTTATTATCAATATGGCTTTGTACTTATCAATTGTTCCATCTGCTTTCATTTTCCATTTGAAAATTTATTTGGAACTTAGTGGTTTAATTTCCAGAGGAAAATCCACTAATTCCCACGTATAGTTTTGCATGATAAAATCGATTTCACTCTTAATGTCATCCTTCCATAAGGTGCATTCAGATGAACGTATAACATTTTTATAAGTTTGAGATTCAACCTCTAGCATAAAGGTTAAGAAATCATATTCAAAGGTTTTTTCTACCCTTGCTCGTTTGCTCCTTCTTGGTTCTATTTTAATTTCAGCCTCTCATTGATCACTTGGAATCATTTCATCTAAAGTTTGTTTTGTTGAACTTTGATCAAGTTCCCTAGGGAATAAAAAATGATGCATTTTTTTATTTCATTATCGCATTCTTGTGAATCTCAAGATTCTTTGATTCATACACAAGAAATCGATAAGCATTGTTATGTCCAACATAGCTAATAAAAATATAATCCACGCTTTTTGGACCTATTTTCATTTGTTTTAGTAATGGAGTCATTACCTTGACAAGACACCCCCATCTTCAAGTTGTTATAGGAAGGTTTAATTACCTTTCATAACTGATATGGTATCTTGTTTTTTTTGTTGTGAGAAACCTTATTTAATTAATTGATTTAACAACTTCCCACACTTGTTAGGCATATTATGGTATCAACGTTACTCATATAGAGATTCTCTTCATCTTAATTCTTTAATTAAGTTTGAGTTTCAACATCATGCTCAAAGAGAACAATTTTCTCTATAGCTTCATCTTTGCTTTTAAGAAAATACACGTATTCTTTTAACCAATATGTTGTCATATCAATTGCTACGCCAATAACATTGTCTTCGTTTGAAAATCTATAGTCCAAAGATTTGTTCCTCATCTTATGGAAATTGAAGCATTTTCTGTAAAATTCTGATTCTTGAACACGCCGCCTAATTCGCGATTTCAAGTCATTTTTGACTTCCACTACGTTTGTCATGGTAATATTTGTTTTAGCAATATTTACCTTAGTAATATTTGAATGTGATAATAATATTTACCTTATCCTCTCTAATCATACGAGGATCATCCTTCAGATATTTGACCAGGTTTATCATGGTCAAATATGTAACATCTTTTGTTGTCATGTTTGAAATTCTTTCTAATGAATTCAAAACTAAAACATTATGAATCTATTAAACGTCAAGAATTTAGTCAGAGACTAAAACCAGAAACAAACATAATTTCTAACTTTTGTTAGACGACAGAGATTTAGTAAACTAAACCCCAAATAAAAGTTCACACGATATTAATAGAAATAACAATAATAAACAGTGCACCTGGTAGGTAACTTATGAAATAGAGGTGGTGCACTGGGCACGCTTAAATGGTACATAGGTTAACAACATTTGTAAGTGTTGGGTAGATAAAGTCAGGTTTGAATTGTGAGGGGACAAGATGTTTAACTTTGGAATGATCGAGATCTTAAAAAGTAATTAGACCATAAAATTAAAAGAGATATGATTTAAATTCACTAATTTTAAAATAAAAAAGTCTTAAAAGCAATTAAACTATAAAAATTTGAGGTTAATGCTTAATTTAATTAATTTTAAAACTGATAAGTTCTAAAAATAAATTATATATAATTTTGGAAGGGCCAAATACTTAATTGAAATGGTTTCAAACTATCAATAACTTAAAATGTAATTAGACTATCAAAGTTGAGGGGGCAATTGCCCCTCCCACCCTCAACATAGTTCCATCCCTGAAGTGTAGTGGCAGAGTAAGGATTTTCATATAGTGGGGTCAGAGTTGAGTATGAGATACGAGGATTCTCATATCATTGCAATAAAAATATTGTTAACTTCATACCCAAACAAATCAAGTGAGATCAATTTTAATATTTCTATAAAAAAAAATTATACTAACTCTTTAAAAATTTCATTTAACTCTTTAAAATACCTTACCACAACAAATTAAGTAGAGTCAATTGACCTTCAAATTTATATGTGGCTCCGCCACTATTAAAGTGTTGTACGTGAATTATCCTTTGTGTATTATTATGGTACTTAAGTTAACACTATTATTTAATGTAAAAATTACAAGTGTATCAGATAATTTCTTGTAAATGTCTGTTTGCCTTAATGTCAACCCCACAAGTATTAGAATTTATAAAAGAAACAACGTGTGTAAGCAGTAGCGGAGCCATGATTTTCATATAGTCAGGTCAAAGTAGAGCATAAGTATGTAAAATTCTCATACCACTACAATAGGTATTGTTGTCCTCATACCCCAACAAATTAAATGGGGTTAAAACTAATATTGTTATAAAAAAAATTTATATTAGTTTATTAAAAATCTCATACCCAACAAATTAAGTGGGATCACTTGCACTCTCAATTTATACATTACCTCCGCACATGTGTTTCAAAAAGAGTGCAAAATTATTATTTTATACTCATACACGTTAAATTAAATTTTTTAAAAGAGAAATTTTTTTAATTTATTTTTTTTTTCAAAAAAAAACTAGAGATGCAACTGTTTTCATAAATAGTAAGTTATATACGGAGTAAAAATGTATACATAAATGATGTAAATAAACATATTTGTACGGCTTAAAAAATTCTCAAATGGAAATGGCTGCCCAAGAGCACCATAGGTCATTTGTTGCAGGTTTCATTATTTTCTTGGATAATAAAACGCAAAATAACTTATCCCAAAAAAAAAATAGAATCCGACTAAACAGCCTTTAGGAAGATCAGTTCTGAATCTGCTCCCAAGATCACCTGAATCTTGCTCTCCAGGCCTTGTCCTACTGAAAAACACAAACTACTTCCATTGCTGTAATAGGCCCTAATGCCAATTCTACCAAAACACTTAATGCAGGCCCATTATCCCATTGCAAGCATTGGGAAGCTACACAAACTATTCCTATGAATTTCTCCCTCTAATATATTAATTTAAACAAGTATGGAGGATACAACAAACCTGGATTTTTCCGGTAACAATTGTTTTTGATTGAATTATAAGTACTAAAATGGAGGCAACAAACAAAGTTGAAAAGATACTTCTAATATACAGAGGTGGTTTAAAGATTTGTGGGGCATTGTATAATTTATTAAAATAAAACTAATTTTAAAAAATAAATGTTTGTTGACTTGTGTGTGAGATAAACTGATTTTTAATAATAAAAAAATAAGTATAATAGGACTTGAAATCTACAAAGTACAATAATATTTTATTTTTCTCATGTATTTAACTACAAGTCCATAATTAATCTTTTATTTTTCTCTTGTAAGCATTTAATTTAACTCATTTTGAGCCTTATATTTTTAAGTTTATGCGGTCGCACCTATTACATATGTCAAGAACCACCCTTAAATCTCTAATTACATTATTTTTTTATATAAGAAAATGTTGTTCTTTGATTGGCATTTAACTTGGCTGCCAATCTAGGAAATTACAGGTGAAGTCGATAAGCTGCGATAGATACAACTAGATGTAGGCTCTATCTAGTAACTATTAAGCTGGCATCTTTCCCCTTTTTTATCATGTAGTAATTTCTTTTTGAATAGTATAGGATTCGTTTTTACATAAAATTGACGTGGATCTGTTTATGAACTACTTTAATAGCACTAAGTTTTATTTCGGATTCAATACTTGCCAAATCTCAATAACCCTATGTAGTTACATGGAATTGTAGATATCTACAATTTCGAATTAGACAAAAATAGCAATTAGACATTATTAGTGCTTTAAACTACTTTAATAGCACTAATAGTGTCTAGTTAAGCTACGTAGTTACATAAAATCGTAAACATTTAGATTTTATAGTTTAAATAAAAAAGATTGGTGTTAATAAAATATCACTTATAATATATTTGTAAAATTTGGAGTCTTACTAATAATGATAAATTTATTATTCTTATCCATTATTATTTTGTGTAAAAGATGTTTATGGAATTTTAAGAATAATAATGAATTAGGGTATAAGATTTAAGATTTTATATAAAAACCTTTAATGCTTTTTTAAGTTGATTTATATTTGTACTGCATTTCAACAACTAAATTAAGATTGTGTCATGTGATATTCACCGACGTCAAAGTTTGATGTGATATTATGCAGGGGCGAAGCCTTAAAGGGACTAGGGGTCACAAAATTGAAAATTTTGAATTCTACCCCTCAAATATTTAAAAAGTTTAATTTGACCTCTCGAGATTTTTAAAAATTTATATTAAACTTCAAAATTTTGAATATTTTTTTTAATTAAACTCCCTCTCAATTTTTTTTTAAAAAATGATTAAAAATTTTAGTTAAACCCTCAAAATTTTTAAAAATTATCATTTAAGGTACCAAATGAAATATAAAAAACAATACCGCTAAAGAAAATTTTATCTTAATCAGTCGTATCGATGTCAAATCCAACCATGATAGAAAACTAAATGAAAGAACGATCAAACGACCGATAAAGAAAGGAAAACGTGTCAAACAAGAGAAAAAAAAGCGTATCAAAATGTAGAGTGAAAAGTGCCACAAAGACAATTGTTTATTCGAAACTAAAAAATAAAACAAAATTAACACAAACAATATGAAATAATAAAAAACAATAAATTTTCAACAGTTGGCAATCAATATCAAAACTGACGTCTTCGTAAAATAATAATAATAATAATAATAATAATAATAAAACACCACTAGAGAACGCTATGTAGCTGGTGTCTTTCTAAGTTGAACATGTTTTTCTTTAATATAATAATTTTGTAATAAATGGTATAAAATCACTTTAACTTCCCGATTTTACCTCGAACATCTGAACAAAATCCGTGACAAGGGCTCACCAATTTAGTCAAAGAGTATAAAAACAATGATCAAAAGCATGATCAAAATATCTAATATGAGGTGTTTTTGACAATTTTTCATCCTTCTCATTTAAATTCCATGAAAGGGGCAATGCTATTGTATTTGTACTCTTCATTATCGACCGAACTAATTAGTAGAAAATTAGTATATATTAAATTCGTAACTAATGTCATTTATGTTTTGTCTCATAAATTAATTTATCTAAAACAAGTAATTAATGCAAAGAAATTTGATAACATAACCAAATAAAAGATAAATAATCAACAAAAACTAGATAAATTTTTATCATTGATGTTTACTGTGTTTTGGTTGTGTTTTGCATCAGTTTCGGGGCTTTTTTTTCGTGTCGATTGTTTTTATATTATTGTGTGGTACTCTTTTCTTCCATTTAAGTGCAAGGAGATTTTTAACAAGACCCACGATAATATTTTGTATAATTTTACTCTTCAATAAAATCACACTTGAGCAAAAAAAAATTGCATTCCATTTTTTTTGACTAAAAAAATTGTATTCCATTAATTCATGGTGTTTAATATAATCAAACTCTAAAATCATAACAATTCTAAATCTTAAATTATAAAGACTGAAATTTAAATTCTAAACCCTAAAATATAAAATACTTAACCATGAAACATAAATCATAGACCATGAACCCTAAACACTAAATCATACACTATAAACCCTAAAACTAAACACTTTTAGGTGGTTATTAATTACATTAAACACTCTAAATTAATAGAATACAACTTTTCAAAAATGTAATTATTTAAATTAAGCTATATTTAATTAAAAAAACAAAGCATTAATGATATGAATTTATCTAATTCTTATCTACAACACTAAAGGCTGTCAATCGTAAAAACCATAAATTATACATATTTTTCTTACTTGGAAAATGCTTATTTCGAACAACTCAACCTTAACATTGAATATAAAAAATATGGTAAACTACATAAATGATCAATATATTATTGGTAAGGTCGCGATTTGACCACCTTACTTTTTAAGCAATTAAACCACCATAGTATTAAATTGGATGCAATGTGATCACTAGCCGTTAGAGGCTAACGGAGGGAGTGACGTGTTAGTTAGTAAAAATTGTTTATAATTACACATTTGGTCCTCATTACTTATACATTCTATCAATTTGGTCTTAATTTTAATTTAATTTAGATTAGTTTATTAAATTAAAATTATGACCAAATTGATAGAATGTATAAGTAACGCGGATCAAATGTGTAATCATACACAATTTTACTAACTGCCACGTCACTCTCTCCGTTAGCCTCTAACGGCTGGTGGTCGCATTGCATCCAATTTAATAATATGATAGTTTAATTGCTTAAAAAAAGTAAGGTAATCAAATCGCGACTTTACCAATAATATGGTGGTCATTTATGTAGTTTACCTTAAAAAATGTTAATAGCATATTTTATGAAATTACGAAATATATGATGGATGTACTAAGCAAAAATAAAAAGGAAAAATACACCAACATCACTTTTTAAAAGTAATAAGGTAGTCACTCAATTAAAATTTTGTGACAAATATGTCACTATGCCATTAAAATTGAAATATAGTATAATATAATAACAGTTTTACTCCCAAAACTTATACATTCCATCAATTTGAACATAATTCAATAAAGTTAGCTATTTATATTTTAAAATTTCGACACTACACTCTCATAACACACTATACAATAATTTGTCGCACTTCATGCTATTGTCCTTCAACTCGATAATTGACAAATGTGATAACTTGACAGACACAGTCACTTTACTACTGGACAACTGACAAACTAATGAACAAACCCATTATGACTTTTATCGATGTCTGCTAGTAGACACAATCAATTCACTAATGAAAATTTTGAATATAGAGCTAAATTTATTGAAATATTTCGAATTAGGACTACACTAATACATTATATAAGTTTGAGATACTAAAATTATTTTTATATCAAACTGTGTATTGTTGTGAATAAAATAACGAAGAACAACGAACAAGAATAAAAAATCAAAGAGAAGAGAGAGAGAGAGAGGGAGATTTGTATTATTCTCAAAATATAGAATTGTATACAATGCCTTCAATGAATCATCTATTTATAGGCATAATAAGTACATAATATATTAAACTCTAATTCATAGAGATAATATTCCTAATAATAAATAAATCAAACTCCTTTGATAAAGTTCTAATCATGATAGACATCCACATAGATAAATATTCATAACACTCCCCCTTGGATGTCTATGAAGATAATGTGCCTCGTTAAAACCTTACTAAGATAAAAACCTAGTGGGAAAAAAAATTCTTTAGTGAAGGAAAAAGAGTACACACATCTTTGATACGCATAACATGTTGCCTCATTAAAAACCTTACCAGGAAAACCCATTGGGACAAAACCTCGGTTAAGGGAAAAAGAGTACAACGCGTATTTACTCCCCCTCATGCAAACATCACAGAAGATCTTTGAATCTTCATAATTTAATCTTGAATATCATTTTTCTAAAGATCGTGAGGGATGAAACTTTAGAGTAATATGTTCCATGATGTATCCACTTTCAAACTGAGATAAACATCTTGCATTATCTTTACACAAGATAGCTTTTATCATATCTTGTAAAAGTAAATCCACATATCTTTTGGATATGTTGGGTCAATGGTCTTAGCCAAACACATTTTTTTGGCTTGCCTCGTTCATAACAATTATTTCTACGACATTTGAGGAGGCATCAACGAATGTTTGAAGATCTAAATGTAATGATCTTTGTATAATCATAGATATTTCTTGACCAACTAATATATAGTGCTTCAAGATCAAGAAAAAATATAATTATCTTTATTCACATCCAACAATCTTACAACTATTGGGATACTCAATAGATATGCTCTATTCATATTGAATCTTCTTTAAGATTCTTTCAGCTTATGTCTATTCATAGACAAAAGGAATATATAAAAATGTTCGATCTACAGGTCGAGATAAACTTGATGTCAAGATTCAAGTACTTGTATTGAAAGTACTCCATGAGTTTCCAATTTAAAGCTCTTTAGGAGTTCTAAAATTATCATAATGGATCTTGATCCAAACTCCTTTATAAAATACATAAGAAAATCTGATCATTCTTATAGTATTTTCTCAATTAGTATTCACTAAGGCGATTATACCAAATGCGCCAAAATATTCATGAGACATGTCTAAATAAATTTCCTTAGAAATTTCCAAATGCTTATAACATTTTAGATCCTTCAAGGATAAATATGGATCCACAAATAATTAGACGCATGTAAAATTTTCATAACTTCCAAAGTAATTGCATCCACCATGAAGTACTTAAAACTTTTTATAAATCATAGTTCAAGTCGTATTTACGACTACTTATTTGTGCCTCACTTGCATTACACCTTTAGGTGTTTGGACTGCTGGTCCATATACTTCTATTTTAGAAGTTCAAAGCGTCTTTCAACATCGGTCAATTCAATATCTATACTTCTAGATAGATTTTATACAAGATCCTCGATTTTTTTCTTTACTTCTATAGAAGTATTTTATGTAAAATTGTTTGTAAAATCGTTGTCGACAACTTTCCAATTTTCTGGTTCCATTCTCGTAATGACATAACTCATCGAGACCTCTTCAAGATTTCAATCTTTATTTCAGGTACCTGAAACTCTTATAGAGTTTTATTATTTGTTATGTCTTGGGTCTCTTTAGGAGCACCCGCCTCCAATATATGACCATCTCATATTACTTTCTATTTACGAGAATTTTGATCATTGGAACCATTTCAACTATCATGCTTCAGGCATGATTTACATTCTCTCGCTCTAACATGTAATTTAAACTTAGAGCATTTCAGCTGGTATATGAGACTTAATTACTCTCATTGGGTCAGTAAATATGTCTGGCAGTTGACATGTAATAACATGAATTATCTTATGAACTTCTAGTTCATATACGAGGATCTAGATAATGATAATTCATTTTCCTCTATCCAGCTGATTATTATCTCCCCCTGATGTTGAGAAAAATAATGTCATAAATGATTCTCCAATTAATGTTTAAGAATTTAAACATAAAAGAAGACTCGTACTCAATATATATTCTCAACCCTTTTTATTTACCCATTTTGTGCGTTGTGGTGGAGCAATTCATATCGCACATTCAAAAATCATAAAATGGGAAATGTGTGGTTTCTGACCAAAAACCAATCATAACGGGGAGTTTATTATAACTCGTTGGCTTGATGCATATAAGTGTTGCTATATGGAAACACCATATAAATAATAACTCTTTTGTTCTCATAGTTTAGCTATTAAATAGGAGGCATCTAATTGAAATTTTGCTAAACTATATTTTTCATAATCAATAGGCTTTGTAACAACTGGTATAGCCTAAAATATAAACCCACTAGCTTTTCAAGACGAATAGTCTAACTGCATAATCTGAATCTTTTAGAATCAATCTCACAAACTTCTAGTTGTAAGTCGATAAAACAATGTAGATGCATCTACTAAAATCATATAAAACTTTCCACATTTGTGGATATATGGGTCCATATTTCGTTCAGATATGCAAGACATACAGTCTTAACTTCAGTACAAGAACTTTAAGTTCTAATTCTTTTGGTAAGTGGGATCATCTATATTCTTTGAGAACAAACAACACAAGAACTTCAAGTTCTTTTAGTAAGTGGAATTTAATCAATTTCTTTAAGCAACACAAGAACTTCACGTTCTTTAATAAGTGAAATTTAATCCATTCCTTTGAGAATAAGCACCACAAGAACTACAGGTTCTTTTAATACATGTGCATGTAAATCTCAATAATTTCTGCACCATTATTGATCAGGATGGTCTAACCAATCATGCCAACTATATATATGTGTGTATATATCTCTGAATTTGTAAACTTCTTGTTTACCATAACATGTAATTCAATCTTACTTGTACATGTCTAGTACGACCATCAAAATTGTTCCTTTAAATAGGAATATATTTAGCTCTTTCGGAGCTTTCAATTAAAATTATCTTTTGGTAGCAATATATAGCTCTCCTAGGGCTTTCAACTGACTTTTTGGCTACCAGAACTTATAATCATATTGGCTTATTTCAAATGCCAATTGATAACATATGTTATCTATAATTCCCAAAGGGATAGTTTGCGAACTCATATTGTCTCTTTATGACTTTGACGAGTATAACGCACTGTGAATATGGAATAAAGTTCCATTTGACAATAACATATTTGCTCAACCAGAGCCTTTTGTGATATTAGTACTTCCGGATATAGTACTCACACTATTCCCTTGCATTTTAATCGAGAAATGCATAATTGTGCACCTTTCAAAATGTGCTTTGTTTCATTTACTTCAGGTAATGAAAATATGTACTTTGTATCATTCACTTCGAGGAATGAAAAATATAAAATATAGCACATCATATCAAGTCGATTATCTATCAGAGATAAACTTTCAAGTGCTCTTCCGAAGTATTGATATTTTAGTACTTTGAGAAATACTACTCATATTTCCCCTTGCATTTAAATGAGAAAAATATTTCTTATGCTTAAGTATAATATGAGTACTTGCATTGTCTGCTAGGCATAAATAGCCACAATTCTAGGCATAAATAGCCACAATTCATTGTATATTTTATTCCGGAAGTAATCATATTCTTCAAATAATAAATTAACATAAAGCGTAAATAAATAATATGTGAAATAAATAAACATAAAGCAAACTAACATAAATAAATAATAAATAAAACGAATTAACATAAAATCAATAAAAAAACCAATTATTCATGTTAGAGGTTATAAGGGAAATAAAATAAATGGTAAATTATTCCCTTCAAGGGTTATGAGAAAATTAACAATATCCAATTGAGTTGGACCAATAACGCCATAATTATTTTTGCCATAAACAAATTTTGTTTATATTTTATTTCATTTATCATTCATGATTATGGATAAAGTCCATAATACTTTGGCGTTTGACAAGTACGAAACCAATGGTTTATAACATCACATTGGTAAAAGAATTTCACTTCCTTAGAATGATCTTTATCACTCTTGTCATCCTTATAACTTTGCTACCAACGGGTAGAAGTATTCTTAAAACGACTATATTTTTCATGTGTATATTCATAGCCTCGACTACGACCACAACTTTTAATGTGATTTTTTTATTCCTTCCATAATATAATCTCACATTCACTTCAGGGAATGAAGTAGAGCCAGTAGGCCTTTAAAACCTTTTTCACATATCCTTATCACAGAGAACAAAGATTTAATCCTCGTACGCGGCATTGTTAAACCTGTCCACAAGGTCCTTTAAAAACCTCATTTGAGACCAGTAGCCTCGCAGAACGGGATGTCCAGCCAATTATACTTGGATTATATCGAAATTATGTCTCTAATTGAATAATGATTTACCATGTTTGCATTCACTTCAGGGAATGAAACAGATCCAATAATCGCATGGAATAAACATCATGCTTGCATTAACTTCAGGGAATGCCCCATCATTGATAATTGCATGGAATAAACATCATGCTTGCATTCACTTCAGGGAATGCCTCATCATTGATAATCGCATGGAATAAACATCATGCTTTGCATTCACTTCAAGGAATGTCTCCCATAAGACTTTTTGGATCAAGAAGAATTTTCGTAACTTGAAATTGGGAGAAGTCTATGGTCAAGTTTTTCAACGAAGAAGAAATATTGCTTTCGAACAAATATAGACTTTATAATAATCTTCTTGTAAATTCAAAATCATCATGATTTATCGCACTTTAAAATAATAATATAAAGAATAAAAATAAAACCAAAATTTACCGATATTGATTTTCTCTCGTGGACAATGGAGACATAGCATATGACCGAGATAGCTTCTCATAGTCCCTTTATATCACATCTCTTTCCAAGTCATTTAAGCATATCATGTAAAACTCAAAACACGATTAAAAATATTAACTTTTACCAAATAAAATGACATAAATAATAATATGAAAAATATCAAATATAATCATATAAGTAAAAGTATGAATAAGCATACCGCTAATTAACCCTTTTAGAAACAAGAGAAAACACACGTAATTTACACCAAACGCAACCTCTTCGTCTCTGTCGATTCGTCTTTTGGTTTGTGAGAAGCCACAAATTTATCTCTTTCCAATGTTCGAATAAAATCAAACATACTTCCAAAATTTTCAAAAATTAAAACAAAGTTAAAATATAAAGAGAAAGACAATCGGTAACTAAAAAAATAAGGAGAAAAAAAACTTATCTTTGGTTTATTCTATAATCGAATTCTTCCCGGTAACTTCTTTTGAATTATAATGATGAAGACCTCAGTTGATTAGAGTCTCGTGCTGATAACGTGTTGTGAATAAAATAACGAAAAACAACGAACAAGAATAAAAGATCAAAGAGAAGAGAGAGAGAGAGGGAGATTTGTATTATTCTCAAAATATAGAATTGTATACAATGCCTTTAATGAATCATCTATTTATAGGCATAAGAAGTACATAATACATTAAACTCTAATTCATAGAGATAATATTCCTAATAATAAATAAATCAAACTCCTTTGATAAAATTCTAATCATGATAGACATCTACATAGATAAATATTCATAACATGTATTTCAATTTTAATAATATAGTGATTTGTTTGTTACAAAATATTCAGTGATTAAATTATTATTTTTAAAAATACGACTTATTTACAATGACCTGTAATTAAATGATTTGTAAATTTGTTCAAATAAAAAACAATATTTTCGCCTCTAAAGTCTACCGCTAAAATAGTGAAATGTTTTTTTTTAAAGAAAACAAGCAATAGTTGGTGACAATTTAATTTTGATTTCAAAAAGGCTAAGAATGTAGATTCTAAACACGGACATAAATACAAGGACGAAATAGTCATTGAACATGATATTAATTGCCATTTTTATTTATTTTTGCAAGTCATTGCTGATGATTCATGACCATTATATATATATATATATATATAATATATGAGAATAAGACTTATATTACAAAGAAATAATTAAAGTATATTAATCTGTTCATTTAGATATTTTAAGTATTTTTAGTCAAAATAATTATCTAATATGTATTTTTTAATTAAATTAAATACATAAAATATAATTTTTAGTTAAAAATAGACACTTAAAATATTTTTTGTCAAAATATATACTTAAAGTATATATATATATATATATATATATTTGTTAAAATAGACACTTAAAATATATATTTTTGTTAAAATAAGTAACTAATATATTTTTTAATCTTTGTAACATGACTAGGGGTGATAACGAGCCGAGCTGAGCCCGAGCCTGGCCAGGCTCGGCTCAGGCTCAAGGCTCGACAAGCTCGAAATTTTAGGCTCGAAAGCAATTCTATTGGGCTCGGCTCGGGCTCGAAACTCGTCAGGCTCGACTTGGCTCGAAATGAAAAAAATTTGCTATAGTTTTTTTATATAAAATATTCGTTAAAAATCCTTTTCATAACCAACACTAAAACGAAATTCAATGACCGGAAAGGGGAAAAAGTGCCAAAAATTAGATTAATCCAAATAATCAATAAATATTCTTATAATACAAACACATAATTAAAGAAATACAAAATCAAACAACAATAAACTAATAAAAGAAAATACAAACACATAATTTATTTTAGTGCATATGTAGATTTCGAGCATGTTTACGAACTTTTCGAGCCGAGCCTGGGTAAGCTCGACTCGACTTATTAAGGTTTTGAGCCGAACCCGAACTCGAGTCGAGCTCACTCGAACCGAACTTTAACCGAGCCGAGCCCAAGTAACTGTCGAGCCCGTCAGGCTCATTATCACCCCAAAACATGAAAACATATGAATTGTTCTCCATCTAAGTGTGCAGTCTCAGTTCTCTTTGCTAAAAATGGTCGATTCTCTCACGCGCCTATCCATTACGTACGCCCACGATCGAATCAATAGTGGCAGTTCCGTAAATAACTGACGCTATTGGCCCCACACAGCATGATAGACGGTGTTGGCCAAAAAAAATTGGTAGGACGGTGATCACCACTCCACCTTGTAACGCACGTGGGAGTGCAATTTGGCTGTCTTAGTTCCCCCCTTTAGATTGACGAAATTAACCCTTTAAAGCCCCCGAAAATGGCAGCTTATCGTCACCGTAATACGTGTGTAATTTTTATAATATACAAATAAATTTTGTCCAGCACAATTATCCCGACGATGATCATGTGGGCTACCCGTGGACCAAAGCAAAGATCAACGACCATTAGTTCTCTAGATACAGTATTCTTCCATGCGAGTGTAATACACGCAAACCACACCTCATAGCCAAACCAACCGATCCTCCTCTCTTCTCGCTAATTCCCAGCAATACCCCTAAGGCCTAATCCTCATTTCAAGATCTCCCAGTCGGTCGGTACCATACGAGGTGGTTTCCGTAAATTCAGTTTCATCGGAAGGATAAATAAAATAAAGAAAAAAGGGGTGGGATTTATTGAAATTTTAATTGACGGGGAAATAATTAAATTTTGAACGGAGAAAAAACCGGCCGGTTAGATGGGCTCGTTATTTCCTATATAAACCCCCTTTCTCCCTTCACAAAATGCATTATAGTTTCCATAGAGAAAGATCCTCCCTCGTATTCTCTCCCTCTCTGGCTAGCTTACTTTCTCTTCAGCTCTCAAGAGGTAAACCAATAATAAATTAAAAATTATAAGAAATAAAAAGGAAATTCTATCTCTCAACTGGTTTTATTTGTTTTATTTTGCTTTTTATGGGATTTATATATTTCGAATGTTGGAAAAATGTTGGAGGAATGAAATTACACAAATTAGACGTTGTTGAATCGGAGAACGGAGACTTTGACCTTTGGATTATTGCATTGTTTGGATACTATATCTTTGACCTGTTTTGAGAAGTTATTAGATTTCCTTGCTTTGATCCGTGAAAGGTTTTAGCTAATGGATTTGTTAAAATCCGCGGATTTGAAAGGAAAGACAACGGAGCGAGTATTCTGATTTTATGCTCGTTTAAAACCCTAGTTCTTTTTATTGGTTTAGGGAGTTTCGATCTGGGGACGATTTGAGGGTTAATTAGGTAAAAATATTGTGTTTATCGAGATAAAGCTTAGGTTTGTCTTATTTAGGGATCTTATGATTCTAACCTACTTCAGATTGGAGCTCTTTTTTATTTTATTTTTAAGCTAGTTACAATTGGGGGCGGGTAAGCTTCTTTAGGTTTTTACATTGCATCCAATTAAGTCAAATTATTTGCTTTGTTTGGGTACTATATGCTGTTGATTGATATTGTCTGAGTTTAAATGCTCCTCTGAATGTAATCTTGTTTCTTTAATGTGATATATATATATTTAGTTACATTTTGTTTTGAATGATTTTGATGCGTATTGTTTGGACTTGTATATTTGAGAGGATTGTTTTCGGAACTTCAATTTATTAATAAATGTTGTGCATGTGTTGATTTGGTAATCAAGCTGGTTGTCATTTCATTTTTATTTCATGATATATGTTTTGCATAATCTTTGGTTGAAATCTTAACAAATACATTGCCTTGCTTCTTTCATCTAGTTTCTTGTTCCTTACCAGATGTGTGATTTTGTGCTTCCTGACTGGACTCTGTTTGCTTTAGCCACCTGTCTTTTGAGTTATCTTTATCAATTGCACTGATGACTTTTTACTATGCGTACAGCTTGGTATGTCATGTGCATTCTTTGCTGAAACAAAAACTGAAGTAGACCCAGTTAGACTTTTTCAGAGTAGCCATATAGCTTGTATGCTTCTATATTTGAAATGGGCTCGCGAGGAAGATTATTATTTGATCTTAATGAACCCCCGGCAGAAGATGAGGAGGAGAGTGATCATGCTACCTGCATCCAGCCACAAAAGACACTTCCATCTGCAAATCCCCATGCTTCTGACTTGCTTGTGACATCATCAAGTTCTCAACGCATAGTAAATAACCATGCATTCTCACATGTACCGACTTGTTCAGGTTTTCAGCCTTTTATTCGGCCTAGTGCTTCTCATTGCCCTGAAGTAGGTGTTGAACCCAAAAGGGCAGGCGATCAGAATTCCATTTTAGCAGTTTCCTCTTCAAAGATAAATAACAGTGGGAAGATAAAAACACTTGTAGCAGCTTCATCTGTTTCACTTTCTGCAAATGCTCAAGAAGTGGAAAGAGAAGAAGGTGAATGGTCTGATGCTGAGGGCTCTGGTGATGTATATGGAAATTATCGTACACATGAAGAGGTAAAAGCTTCAGAAGGGAAAGGTGTGCAGGAGTTGATGGAGTCTAATGCTTTAGCTGCGACTGTTGAAAGTGTTTGTGCAGCTGAAAATAGTCATTCTCCATTAAGACTAGACCAAAATCTGAATGAGAAAAAGGGCAACAGTGTCCAAGTTTCAAATGGTAAAGGTGATATATCCATTGATGGTCAGGTAGAACCTGGGTTGGTGCCCAAACCAAGAGAAGTTAAAGGAATTGAAGCAAGTTATGCACTGAAGTGTCCGAATAATCCTGTAAAGAGGAAGATAGACCAACAGAAAGAAGCAATGCTGGGAAAGAAACGGAATAGGAAGACCATGTTTCTTAATTTGGAAGATGTCAAACAAGCTGGTCCTATTAAAACTTCTACTCCAAGGAGGCAGAACTTTCCAACACCAGTTATTACTCGTACTGTGAAAGAAGTTCGCACCAACTCTCAATCTGGTGAACGTGCTGGTGAAAAACAAGGTCAGTCAATAAATGAGGATCAGAAGCAAGTTGATTTACCAAGTAATCATTCTAGCAATCCTGCAGTGGAGTTGTATGATTCTAAATCTGAATGTAATGGTGATACAAGTTCTGGACTACCTGCCAGGCCTAGGAGGTTAAACAGTGATGTTGAACTTTCTGAGTCTCATCTACTGCCCATTCCGAGACAAAGTTCATGGAAGCAACCTATGGATTCAAGGCAGGTTAAGAATTTGCAGTTTTCTAATAGAAAGCCAGTTCCAATATGCTCCATGGACACAAAGGTGGTAAACAAGAAACATATTCCTTCTAAAAAGACAACTGCTACTAGTACGTCGTATCAAGACACATCTGTGGAACGCCTTATACGAGAGGTGACCAGTGAGAAGTTTTGGCATCACCCAGGTATATTCTGGCAGATTTTCAGATATTTATATTCTTATTCCCTCCTGCTTTGTTTTACAATCTTTTAATTATTTTTCTCGTGCCAGTTATCCATGTCCCTTCAATTATAACTCTATGAGAATGGTAACGCTCAGAGGACATGGAAGGTGGTGAGATGTATATTTCTATTGTGAAAGGTGTTTTCTAATTGTACTGTTGCTAATGTTTTACTTGCAATATCTATTAGCACAGGTTCTCATGATATGGTTTTTCTCTCTCTGAGAATTTCTATTGCAGAGACCAATCATGCTAAATATCTGTGTAGTTTTCTAGTTTACTCATTTACTCAATTATCGCTACTTGAGTCGATACTCATGTTTACTGAATTTGTTTTGTCATCGAATAAACAGCCATTGAAGTTTTTATTGCTGGTACTTGCATGTTGTAGGAGATTCCTCTGTGTACACATTCTTGATTTTGTAATATTTATTAAGCCTTGGACTATTAAAAATTGGGCCCTAATATTTCAGATGATTTTGAGGTCACTGATATACAATACATATTCAAATATATGATCAAAACTATTTCTTTTTTTTTTGTTATGGGACCTTTTGAAGATTCATTCATGGATTGCTTAAGCACATGACTGATTTTTTTGAAGCAAAAGAAGAAATTTCCTACTTTTTTTTCTTATGCTTGGCAGCTTCTAGACTGCATCATAGCTAGGTATATGCAAGTACTAGCTATGTTATGACAGTCCTGCTACTTTTGGGAGTTAGACTGAATTTCCAGTCATCTCTACCTTTGTTTGTTTTTATCTTTTCCTTCTGTTGATTTATTAAAATTTTATGGACTTCCAGCTCTTACAATTAATTTTATCACTTCCTGCATCAGAGGATACTGAGCTCCAGTGCGTTCCTGGGCGGTTTGAATCTGTGGAAGACTATGTCAGAGTATTTGAGCCTTTGCTTTTTGAGGAATGCCGTGCACAACTGTACAGCACATGGGAAGAGTTAACTGAATCACCTTCAAGAGATACACATATAATGGTTCGCATAAAAAACATTGAAAGGCGAGAAAGAGGTAAAAGTCCAAAAACTTTAGGTTATGAGTTTCGGTAATTTTAATGATTAGCACTTTTGATTCTGTATAACTTTTTTGGTTCTAGAGTAGAATCGAGGTTAATTAGTTTTGCAATGATGAATAAATGGGTATACCAGTTTTATTAATTTTCAGAAACTTTGTTTGGTTTAGGATGGTATGATGTGATAGTTCTTCCTGCTAATGAGTGCAAGTGGGTATTTAAGGAAGGTGACGTTGCTGTTTTATCAACTCCAAGGCCTGGATCAGGTATGACACTGGAAAAACAGTTCTTTTCAGATTTTAGGAATAATTACAATTTCATATGTAAATCTTAGGAATGTTTACTTCTTGTGTCAAGCAGTTAGAACTAAGCGGAACAATACCTCTTCAATTGAAGAAGATGAAGAGGCTGAGGTTACCGGACGTGTGGTTGGAACTGTTAGACGACATATACCCCTTGATACTCGTGATCCTCTTGGTGCAATTGTTCACTTCTATGTTGGTGATTCCTATGATTCAAACGGGTATATAGAGAAATATCACTTCCTTATTGATATTGTGTAGTTTTGAATGCACTTGTATCCTTAGGGTTTGTGCTTTAGCCAAAATTTCCTAGGCATTCGTGCATTACCCCTTGCCCCCTTTCTTTTTTTGGCTTTTTAAAGTCAAAATAACTTATCAACTTTTACAGCAAGGTTGATGATGATCACATTCTCCGGAAACTTCAGCCCAGGACTATCTGGTATCTAACCGTTCTTGGGTCTCTTGCAACTACCCAGCGTGAGTATGTGGCATTGCATGCTTTCTGTCGTCTTAATTCTCAGGTATTTATTTTATTTTGATTATTATTATTATTGTAAAGATTTCTGTGGTTAGATGTAGTTCCTGTTTCTTGATGTATAAACTAGGGTTAACAAAGTTTCTCTTGTGCACAGATGCAAAATGCAATCCTTAAACCTAGTCCAGACCACTTTCCAAAATATGAGCAGCAATCTCCGGCTATGCCTGAATGCTTCACACCAAATTTTGTTGATTATTTGCATAGGACCTTTAATGGGCCTCAGCTTGCAGCAATCCAGTGGGCAGCTACGCATACAGCTGCTGGAACAAGCAGTGGGCTGACAAAGAGGCAAGAGCCATGGCCTTTTACACTTGTTCAAGGGCCTCCAGGAACAGGTAAGACACATACTGTATGGGGGATGCTAAATATCATCCATTTGGTTCAATATCAACACTATTATACCTCTTTGCTTAAGAAATTAGCACCTGAAAGCTATAAACAAGCTAATGAGAGCAATCCCGACAATGTTGCAATGGGATCAATTGATGAAGTCCTCCAGAACATGGACCAGAATCTTTTTCGTACCCTTCCAAAACTCTGCCAAAAGCCTAGAATGTTAGTTTGTGCTCCTTCTAATGCTGCAACTGACGAGCTTCTGGCACGTGTTCTTGATCGGGGATTTATTGATGGTGAGATGAAAATCTACCGTCCTGATGTGGCCCGAGTTGGGGTAGACTCTCAGACACGGGCTGCCCAGGCAGTTTCCGTTGAGCGGAGAACCGAACAACTTCTACAGAAGAATCGTGATGAAATTTTTGGACATATTCAGACTTTAAAGGCACGTGAAGCTATGTTATCCCAGCAGATAGCTACTCTTCAAAGGGAACTTACTGCGACAGCCGTTACTGTTCGGTCCCAAGGTTCTGTTGGTGTTGACCCTGATATTCTTGTTGCTCGGGATCAGAACCGAGATTTACTATTGCAGAACCTTGCTGCAGTTGTTGAAAACAGAGATAAGGTTCTAGTCGAGATGTCTCGCCTTCTCATTTTAGAACCCAAGTTCCGTGTTGGCAGTAACTTCAACTTGGAAGAAGCCCGTGCTAATCTTGAGGCAAGTTTTGCCAATGAGGCTGAGATTGTTTTCACCACTGTCTCAAGTAGTGGGCGTAAGTTGTTCTCTCGCCTTACCCATGGTTTTGATATGGTTGTAATTGATGAGGCTGCTCAAGCCAGTGAAGTTGCAGTACTTCCTCCCCTTTCTCTTGGTGCAGCAAGATGTGTACTTGTTGGGGATCCACAACAGCTTCCTGCAACAGTCATCAGCAAGGCAGCTGGGACCCTCTTATACAGTAGAAGCCTTTTTGAAAGGTTCCAGCAAGCAGGATGCCCAACTATGTTGTTATCTGTTCAATATAGGATGCATCCCCAAATTAGGGATTTCCCATCCCGGTACTTCTATCAAGGACGTCTCATTGATAGTGATAGTGTTTCCAACTTACCTGACGAGGTTTACTACAAGGACCCTTTGCTTAAACCTTATTTATTTTATGATATTACCCATGGCCGGGAATCCCATAGAGGTGGGTCTGTTTCATATCAGAATGTGCATGAAGCAGTGTTCTGTTTGCGCTTGTATGAGTACCTACAGAAAACTTCAAAATCTTTGGGCGTGCCAAAAATCACAGTGGGTATAATAACACCATACAAGCTGCAATTGAAATGCATACAACGTGAGTTTGATAGTGTTCTAAGAACAGAGGAAGGGAAACGAGATTTATATATTAATACCGTAGATGCTTTCCAGGGCCAGGAACGTGATGTTATTATTATGTCTTGTGTCCGTGCCTCAAATCATGGGGTTGGTTTTGTTGCAGATATTCGTCGAATGAATGTTGCTCTTACTCGTGCCAGAAGGGCTTTGTGGGTACGAGATTCTTTTTTCTAACCTTTATATGCTAGTATTACATTTTTGCTCAGATTATTCTCCAATGTATCTTGTGTTTATTTTCTGGAATTGACATTAATGTTTGAACAGGTTATGGGTAATGCGAGTGCTCTGGTGCAATCTGATGACTGGGCAGCCTTAATTGCTGATGCCAAAGCTAGGAATTGTTATATGGACATGGATTCTCTCCCCAAGGACTTCACAAAGGATGTGCTCCCCAAAGACTTTTCAGGGCCAAGGGGACTTGGTTATTCCCCATCACAGGGTAAGGCTTCTAACATGAGGGGTTTAAGGTTTGCTGGACCAAGACATAGGTCACTCGACATGCACATGGACTCCAGGTCAGGAACACCATCAGAAGATGAAGAGAAGTCGGGCACAACAGTACTTTCTAGGAATGCGTATTATCGGCCATTTAAGCCACCGCTGGAGACTTCATTGGATGATTTTCATCAGTCGGGGGACAAATCTAGAGATGCCTGGCAATATGGCATACAGAAGAAGCAGAATTCTGCTGGTACAATGGGGAAAAGTGATTCCTAGCGACTAATTGTGTTGTCTATGAACTGTTTTCTCGCACAGGAAGATCCTGGGAGCAAAACTTTATTTATAATCCTTGCACTGAAATTTATGAAGAGCTCTTGGCTCCACAAGGATTGAAACAATTTGTGGGATGTTGGTGCCAGGCTTGTGTCTGTGAATTGCTCCAAGATGAACAAAGGTGAGAGGGATATGCATGGGTCACCTGAGAGCCTAGCCAGTTTGATTCCTGCTAGGTGGTGGATGATCTTGGGGTAGGACCTATGAAATCATACCCTAGATCCACCCACTAGCTTACAGGCTTCGAAGGTAAAGAAATATATCGTGTCCATGGTATGGGGCAACTTTTTAATGTAAAATTTCATATGTGATCACCATGATTAATGCCTGTCTATTCCAGGGATTGAATACTGGCATCATGGATCGTGCTTCCCAACCAAGATCCCTTTGCTTGATAACTGAGAGCAAATCGTCCCAATCTGGTATTTACTTGAACGAAACCTTTAATAGATGGATACAATTGGCCGGTCATCTCAACCTTTTGGTGCCCCGTGACTATAATTTTCCACATTATGTTGAATGCATGGCTGACACTTAAGTTCTGGAATGTGAATTCATTTAGATCAGTCACATTCGAAGAAATCATTGTAGATTCATGAAATTTGTTTTACAAAATCTCGGTGGATGAGAAGTGATTTGTGAAGGGGCATGTATTTTCTGATTCTTATCTAGAATCAGCATCGTTGGAAGCTGCCATATATATTCCTTGAACTTGCAGATGCTCCAAGGTGATAAATAATTTAGTTCTGCAGGATACGGTTTGGTTAGCTTAGGTATTCTTTGCTTTTGTTCTCTATGTTGTTTAAAAAAGCTAAAGACTTGGGTAGATGTAGGACATTTCTCTAAAATTCTGTAAAGACGTTTGGGAAGAGTAGGGAGTTTAAGGAAATCTGGTGTAGTGTATACACAGCTTCAGGCTTATCAGCTGTCGAACCAGAGCAATTCTTCCTCAGTTGCTCTGTTTTACCAACATGAAAACCATCAAGTAATGGCTCAGTTTTAAATGTTGCCATCTGCTTATCAGTTATCTCCTCCTGGGGTGATGTAATTTGAATGTTCAGATTATCCTTGAACTTTAGTTTAAAATTTTAATGTTCAGAGTTGTTGGAAAAAAAGTTTTAAAGTAGTTGAAATGTCTATTTTAATGATTAATCATTGTTTTTAGAATGTGGAAAAATATTGTATAAATGAGGACAAATAATTAATTCGGTTTAAAAATACTTCCAAAAAAATAGATTTTTAATTTTTTTCAAATCTAGTCGAGAAATATGAAAAATTTATGTATTATGTATGTTTTTTATTTATCTTAAAAATAACAGTACCTAAGACCACTTTAAAAGTAGGAAAATCTTAAAAACTACTCCTGTTTGGATACTATTTGACTTGTAACTGCTCACGGACCGGTTTGTAAAGTTGGTGGGCTTTGCTGGCAAAACCAATAGATTAAAAATCTCTAATGAATTTGCCAAATAGAAGAAATTAAAAAAAAAAGTTAGAAGAGAACAAAAGCCAGATCATGGGATATACCTTGAAAGGGCAGGCATACTAACCTGTCCTGGTGCTTCGTCTGGCTTCCCTACCATTTTTCTGCATTAAAAGGTCTATTTCACGTGGGTGGCTAACGTGTGACATCCTTAGGTGCGATTAAAAAGCGATCAACATAAATTTTTATTATTTTAATAAAAATTTAGGTTGAAATTTATATTATAACCTTAACTTGGTAAGAATTTAATTGAATTTTACTTGGGTAAGAATTTGTGTTAGCCCCCTTATTTAACTTACATTTTTTTTTGCTCAGTCCCCAGTTTCTACCTGGGTGTCCTGTTAGTCCAAACCATTTGGGAAAAAAAGGACAACCGTTCTAGAAAAAGTTAGAACACAAGCCTCCAGCCAAAAAAGTACAGAGGGGGTTAACAGTAACCCCAAATTTCCCGGTTTATTGAATTGACTGCATGAGACGACAACCTCACCTATTTTTAAAGGATACCCTTTTCTATGATTTTTACCATTCCAGTTTAAACCCCTCGGAAGTTGAAGATCCCATTCCTTGAATCAATCAGGTTCCTTTTTTTTTTTTTTACCATGGATACAAACTTACTCATGGTCTTTAGATCTTCACATTTTTATTTTACTTTGAACTGCTGGTATTGTCTGTGTTATTTCGCTTTCATTTATTTTTAAAGCTGATTGGACTGCTTCATGTTCGAATACTTAAGCTAATGGATTAAATATGTCATCAGGTGAAAGTACTGTGATTTATATCACATGTCTCTGTTTGGTCTGAAATATTTGGTTTCAATTTATCCATCACAGATTGGCAGATAAAGACTTGTGTGTTACATTAATTATTTTCTTCTTTTATTCGTTGTATTGTTGGACCAACGAAAGAAGACAGGGGTTGAGGAGTAGGTAAACAAAGATTGTTTTAACGCTGATCTAACACTAGTATCTTGCTATAGTAGATGATTAAGTTAGACATCGGCTCAACGATTTTGGGCTATCTGGTTCTATGTAGTTGCACTCTGTTTGACCTTATCTAGTTTGGAAGTTACTCGGCTGATTGTCTGGATCGTAATCTAATCTAGCTTCCTATGACTTTGGTTAATCTTGTTCCCTTTATGGATGATTGGTAGAAATTGCTATGATCCAGAGGGGAACTTGCAGACATATTCCCGGGCAAGAAAGGAACAAAATTACTATGATTGGTTTCACTTGTCTATCTCTGGCAAACGAACTGCAATCTCGTCGGCTATTTCAACACTGACACTTCTGGTTTTCTTAAACGATGTAAAGGCAAAAAATGGAGAAAGAAACCGACAAAGAAAAGCTGTATAAAGACCTATCTGATGGTAGCTATTAGTTAAGGCTGGATAATATGTATATATAATATTTGAAGGGATCGACTTACACTAGGGTAAAACTAGTGAGTTTTACACTACTGGATCCTTCCTCATAATATATACTTTACATTTCATTTACAGAGAAGGTGCAATGTCAGAAGTTTTATTCAGCTTTAGTGGACCTTCATCCCTCATGATCCTATACAATTTCTCGTTTCTATTGAACTAAGATAATGGTTTTCTTTTTATTAAGCTCGAAACACATGATTGATGATTCTAAATTCTAATAGTACTCTTCTGAAGATTTAACTGTTAACATGCAGGGAGGCATCTATTAAACTATGAGTGCTACATTAGAGAAGTCCACTTCGAATGGCTCTGAGAAGTCTGAAACAACTGAAGAGCAGCAGGCAAAGGTATCTTCCGCTTATATGGTCTCCTATCCATATCCTAGTACCTCATAGATTATCATTTTGATCCATCATAGATCTTGAAAGGTGAAGCTTTCTATCCTTTTGATATTTGCAGATTAGTGAGATAAGAAAGTTGATAGGACCATTGCCTGAGAAGTTGGCCATTTATTGTTCTGATGCAGCCATCGCTAGATATTTAAGGGCACGAAACTGGAATGTCAAGAAGGCAACTAAAATGCTAAAAGAGACCTTCAAGTGGAGAGCAGAATATAAACCAGAAGAGTTCCGTTGGGTATGCTTCAGTTTATCTTCCTATAAGTAGTTTTGAATAGGGAATACCAAGTGCACCTGGAATTTGGCCCATGTAGTCTGCTTGTTACAGGTTTTTTGTTTTATCTTGGAATTGAGGGTGCTAGGCTATTGGCAATGATTTTTCTTAGCAAATGTATTCTTTTGCATTTAGTTTCGAGCATTCAATACGGTTCATTGAATTGGGAACTTAAGTTTATGGATTTAACCTTAAAGTACTGCCCAAGTTCAAACTACTTATTACGGTTGAACTCGTCATTTGGCCGGTCAGGCTGTTCTTTTTTCTGGTTCAGGTCAAACCTTTTTCTTTTGAGAATTGAGATATGGTGTTTTACAACGTTGTTCTTTTTGTATGATATAGGAAGAGATTGCTCATGAAGCCGAGACAGGGAAGATCTACAGATCAAATTACGCAGACAAGCATGGAAGAACAGTTCTTGTCATGAGACCTAGTTGCCAGGTTCCATCTGACTTCCTTTGCCTTTTATTTGTGCAATATGTAGATCTGGTACTACACAAAAAATTAAAGCAACTTCGAGTGAAAGGTGTCAGAGCTCACTCTGATGACCTACATCAGGGAATGAAGAAACAATAGATGAATACATAACATAGACCCCAATCTATCAGTCTAAGATTTCTTGTCATGGTGGTTCCCATAAGGTCAATGCAATGGTGTTTTACAGATTAGTAAGCATACTACTTAGCTGCACATTGATTAGTCTTGTCAACTTAGTTAAGTTCGTTCTGACTGCAGAACACCAAATCAACTAAAGGGCAGATTAGGTATTTGGTTTATTGCATGGAAAATGCAATTTTAAATCTTCCACCAGACAAGGAACAGATGGTCTGGTTGATTGATTTCAATGGATTCAACATGTCACATACATCAGTGAAGGTGACACGGGAAACGGCTCATGTTTTACAAGACCATTATCCAGAGCGCCTAGGCTTGGCAATACTATACAACCCACCCAAGTTCTTTGAACCATTCTGGAAGGTAACCCATTTTGACATTTTTCTGCCTTTCTTCCTAAAGAACATAAAACATACCTGTTTGAGGTGTCCCAAAAATATTCATACCTGATTATACACGGGGCACATAGATTTTGCTGATTTGAAGAGGATTGGTTAATATAGCTTTTCAACTTTTATATTTATTTTTTGTTTTCAGCCAAAGCTAGCTTGAAACATTTCAGCACTCTTAGTTGTTTTTCTATATTAATTGTTTTTCATGTCAATATAAATATGAAGTTATTACTTCCATTTAGAACCAGCTCCATGAAAGCCATTTTTTGTGGCTCATTGCAAGACCACATCTTTTGCTTTAAAGATTATGTGTTGCCTCCATATAGGTAGATGGTGTTCAATGCCATTTTTGTTTTGTTATTGTAAGGACATCTTATGCTGGGAATCTGTTTCCTGACAGGTGGTCAAACCATTTCTAGAACCCAAGACTCAGAACAAAGTCAAATTTGTTTACTCTGATGATCCCAGTAGCAAGAAAATAATGGAGGACCTTTTTGATATGGAGAAGCTGGAATCCGCATTTGGTGGAAATGATGATTCAGGTTTCAACATCAGTAAGTATGCTGAGAGGATGCGGGAAGATGACAAGAGGATGCCTGCATTTTGGACAAGGGGAACTCCTCAATCAGCAGCTCCACCACAACCGATGCCAACCCTTCCTGTTGACTTGAATTCTATCAATTTGAGCTCGGATTCTAATGCTTCCGACAATGGCAAGGTAGCCTGTTCCCCTAGTCATGTTTCTGACTCTGAAACCCTCTCTCCCAATGGAAGTCTATTGGTTAATGAGGGCAGTGCTAATGGCTCCAGGGAAATTCACTAGAGATAGAAGAGATCCAAAGCCTGACCGTAATAAGGTATACTATGATCTGACCATATGCGGCTGTGCCAACTGTTTTGCTGTTTTAGTTAGAAATATTCAGTCAAGTAAAGCTCCTCTCAATTTGCACCATTGCCGTTCTAAACTTCTGTTGAATGAATTTGTCAGTTCAATAAATGTAATGTACCCCTTGACAAGAGCTTGCTTTATTTCATCTTTGTCAAGTTCAGTCTTTGATCTTCAAAATTTTTTTAAAACTGTTTCACAGTAAAAAGTTCACTCTTCATCCAAAATCATTATCATGTGTTCCAAATGAAAGAAAAAGAAATCCAACTATTTCTATAATGGGTTTATAATAGGCACCCCGAAGAAATTATTAAAAAAAAAGCACATTCTCACTCCATAAATTCTCAATACAAAGACAAAGGATAGTTCTTATTTCTGTATATCAGTTACAGGGTTTGATTGTCCAATATCTTTGCCAGAGATACACCTAACTAGAGTACTTATAAGGACGTAGGTGGGAACATACAACTAGAAGATTACTGTAACCATGCGGAAAATCAACTGCAACAGTGGCTAACCTTCTGAGCTATTGGTCTGACTGACATTATATAGCCAGTGTGATTGTAGTTGTAAATGGTAATGCAAATGCAAACAGATTCTCCTGGAAAAAGAAAAGTGTGAAATTACGAGTTGGCAAGGGGTTGCTGATCTACAGAAATACAAAAGCCAGAATTTGATGTTGCTTACACTGGAAATATGAAATGTCAATTGAGCGTCTCATCTAGTTTCTGTCTGTACTGAGCCAACCTCTGCAAAAATTGCAAATGGCAGGAAGAATTAGTCTTCTCAATTAATATTTAATAATTTCAGGTAAAGGAATCATAATTAAGTCCTTGAACAAAGATACTGCAACTTTCCTCATTTATTTTCTTTTGAGCTCGAGACATACTGTATGAAAGGTAAGATGGACTATAAAAATATCATATGATGCAAGCATTTGTGACTTGTAAAACCGGTTGGAACAGCTAAAAGATTTTTCAAAAGAGAGCTTCTATGATTTTATAGAATATGATGGCCATATCTGTGCATATCGATTCAGATAAGACCTTTCCTACTGCATGGCAGTTCAAATACGCCGTGCTACAAAAGTTTAAAGCATGAACTATTGAGATATTCCAAAACCCCAAGCACTTTGTGATTTCCAAGCTCCTTTTATCTGTCTTTTCTATTCAAACTCTTTTACAACGTTTAACTTTGAATTGACCTATCAATTTCATGCATCTTTAAGAAAAAGAATGCTACAGAATTGGTAGAAAGAATGAATTTACACACTGGTTCATAACTGATAAATGATGACGCTGAGAGGAAGTTGCATACCCTAGTATAAGCATAAACTCCAGCCTCTGTTGGAGCTATAGGACTTCCCCTTCTCATGAACTTCCCCTCCTTAAAAATGTAAAGCATGGGTATCCCGGTCGATAGTTCTAAACTGATAACCTGTCCCATAAAGAATACAGAAGAAAAGTAGCCTAAAACAAGAGCACCATGAAAATTGAAAACATCATGAATGGAACAAAGAAATAGACTCGTACCTCCTGTGAGGTTAATTCGTCAAGGTACATAATAATAGACCGTAATGAGTTCCCATGTGCAGCAATCATGACGTTCTTTCCAGATATAAGTTGGGGTTCAATCTGAGCAAGCATGTATTGGATGAGGTTCCTAATAAGTGGTTTTCTCTAAGGCCTAGCAGATTGACAAAATGATATATATACATATATATGTATATATAAACAATTAGATATCAGATAAAGCCAGGTGTAAAAGTTACCTCATCTTTGAAATATGCAACAGCTCTTTGAGCACACATTTCCAAACTCTCGCCATTTGGTGGAGGTATATCATAACTTCTACGCCACTCGTGAACTTTTTCCTTCCCAAATCTATCTGCAGTTTCCTGTTTATTGAGACCTTGTAATTCTCCATACCTGCAAAGAGAGGATGTTGCGTGAATCATACATACAAGAGGATTGAGAAAATTTGAGAGAACCAATATGAAGGAAATCAGAAAAGAAGTAATAGCAAATATTAGTTCATTCTCCTTGATACAATATAACAGAAAAAGTGACTACATTCTTTCATTCAATTGCCAAGCTGCTACAACTGGAATTGATTGTTTTATGGTGTCTTCACTGTGTATTTGACTCCATAGCCTTGCTTGCTCATTCTCATTATGCATGATAATAGGCACCTGCGAACAAGATAGTGTTAATAGGTTATCAGTCACCAAAGAAAGATTTTAAAAAAATAAAATAAAAAATGCTTGGAACTTTAGTAAACAAGTGATTTTTAATAGCTGAAAATATAACCATTTCAATATTTTTACTAATGACTGATGAACGCCAGCCGCCAGGTGCCCAGTATCATGAAGCAGCCAATAGCATCTCAACTTTAGTTACCATAAAAGTTTTTCCTCAAGTTACCTTCTTGCGGCGGTGTTGTGTCATGGCTAGCATAGCAGTCATCTGTGCACGAATTAGTGCTGATGTAAATATCATGTCAACAGGTATGTTGCTGATTCTCTTGCCGGCTTCAATTGCCTCCTCCACTCCCTTCTTGGTTAAAGGCACATCAACACAGCCTGTAAACAGGTTCTTCTCATTCCATAAAGACTCTCCATGGCGAATCAGTATCAAAGCTGCCTCATCTGCAAAGAATACAGGTTTTAGAAAAAACTGGAAGATGTCACAAACTGAATCCAACTTTTCCCGTAGTTATCAGGAAGACGACAAATCACTTTCATCGGTTGGAACCAATGTTCTTTTGCAGTCTGCCATAAAACAACTAGTGATGAATGGTGCATTGCTATAATATTCACTCATTAAATACGAAACTATGCCGATGATCTGGCTTACTTGATTTCTTGAGAGATTCATGTGGGCCTTTATTAGAGGGAGATAAAACAGGATCAAAAACAGAGGTTAGAGAAGCCGAGGCTTGAATAACACTGAATTTCTTCTCTCCAAAACTATTAGACCCTCTCTTTGAGAACCCGAGTTCCACCTTAAGATCTCTGGGAAGCAACCTCACTGAATTGTTCCCAACTTGGCAATGAATTCCAGAATTGCTAAGAAGCTGGAGAGTTCCAACTGTTTGGTGCAACATAGCATTGGCCATTCTGAAAATTCAAGATAAGCAAGCACCAACTGAGAACACCTTCTACAAACTTGACAAAATGCAAATATACAGGAGAAATCTTGGTTATAGACATGTTAATGTTCTCTCCCATTACACAAGGAGGAACGAAAGCCAGTGCAAATAACAGTTAACCATGATTATGCAACTAAGTATTTCATTTCATTTCATTATAATCATTAGTTAAGTTGGTGGTAAGGCAGATTAAGGATCTAATCGGTTAACAAGCTCCAACAACATTGAAAGTTCTCTCTTTGAGAGAGAAAATAAAATGAAAGACCAATTTTTTTTTTGGATGCCAGCAAATCAGTCATAAGAAAAATAATTAAAATGATCCGATAGATACAAGAATCAAAAGGCTTCCCCAGTCGAAGACTCAAATTTAAGAATACCCACATGGGGTTTTATTCCATAAATAAAATAAACATAATAAATTTAAGGACAGCATAAATCCAGAAAATGAGACAAAGTTGATGAACAAGATGAAATCAAACCTTGAAGACAACCCAGAAACCAAAAATCAAAATGCTGAAGAGAAAGGAGGCTGTTTGCGGTGTTGGGTACACGAAAGAACTGAGCTTTGTGAATTATATAGGGCAGGGGCGAAGATACCGAGGCAAAGAAAAATGCGAATATGGTGAGAGTTTATATGGAGTATTAATACAAGGAAAGGAAAAGGTTGGACGGAGAAATTGTTAGAGAGTTGAGAAGCTTTACATGTAAATTTGGAGGGACAAAATTGAAAGGGACAAAGCGTGAGTTGTTTTTAGTATAATGCGAAAAAAATGCAGACACTCGGGTTATATAGAAACAATCGTTGATGTTGCTGTGGATTCTGTTTTGTTCTTTTTCTTCACATGTGCTCACGCTTGGACCATCTTAATGACAATTACCCTTCCCCTTCAGGTGATTATATATCGGAAATTTTAAGGTTTTAATTTGATTTTTTGGATGTCAATTTGATGGTGTTTTTGTTATGATAATTGATAAATCCCCATGATTGTTATCATATATAAATGTATATTACTTTTGATTTGTCCAAAATAAATAAATAAATGCATATTACTTTTATTTATAATTGTGATTGTACATGTATTTTGATTAAAAATTATGAAGACTCAAATACTATAATTTATTTTTATTGGTATTTTATCGGTTGATCTTTCATGTTATGAACCTCAGATTGAATTTGGATATGCAATTTGCGCTAGTGGATAGTTTCTCACGACGTTGATTCGCATCTTGATGGTCTTTTAATAGTTTAAGGTCCTTTTGTGGTTAGTTTGCTGATGTAATTATATTTATTCGTATCTATTTTTCGTTCGAGTCTTTTAGATGGATTTTTAACATTTTCCATGTATAATCTTTGTTACTTTTTATGATTTAAAGTGACTAGTTTTATAAAAATATTCAAATTATGTATTTAATTTACGATCATAGTTGTAAACACTTGGTGTAATTTTAAATATTTTTTCTTTTAATAAGAATAACGTCTTCTATTAAAAAATTGTGACATTAAAGGAATATGCTTCTTTTGGGACAAAAAGAATACAATACCTAAATTAAAATAAAATCTAGATTTTAGAACCATGCATATCATGTACGCGAATTTGCAAATTTGGTGAAATTATTTTGGTTTAAGTTTCATATTATTTAAATGTTGAAAAAAACTTTGATATATGTATAAGTCTTTTAATTTTAGGGGTTATGAGTTTAGTTTAGAGTATAATGTTTAGAGTTTAAGGATTAAATTTTTAGAGTTTAAGGTTGAGAATTAGAATTTAAATTTTATAATGTAAATATGCAGACTTGTGTAAAATAAATTTTATAGAGTATGTATGAAAGTTTTATCATTTAAATATTATTTGTAGTTTTTTAGTTTAAATTTCAAGATATATAAGTTTTTTTAATACTCTAAATGTGATTATAAGATAGTATTTGACTATTTGTTTAAAGATATTTTTAACTCTTTGACAAAACGCATACACCTTGTAGATAAGGTAATTTGAACCCGTATTTCTTAAGATGAACATTATTCGCTTTTCCACTGGAACATTTATTCTAAGTCTAAGTATAAATATATTGCATCTATTAGTCATATTACACTTTATAAATCATTAATTTTGGTGAGAAGTATGAACTCATAAAATTGTTGGTTGACATTATTTGGCAAGGCAGTTGAGTAGGGAAATTGCATGTCCTCGTACATTTCTGAGGGGCCAAGTTCTTGAAATAGGTGGATTAAGGCCCATAAACACACTATTCAGATTTTAAACCTCAACGGAACAAAAGATTGAATGAAAACGGGACTGTCCAACAGAGCATTGCTCCTTCACACACAGCTACTAATTTGGATTTCAATCCCTCCACACAATTACATTACACATAAGAAGTGGGCCTCATCAAATGTTGTCTATGTAAATATGATGAGAGCTTTCCACTCCACCAAAACCCTAAATCCCTATAGGCTTAGGAGAACATGGTTTTTTTTTCCCTAAGAGTGTGCAAAATAAATTATTAATTTATAGATTAACCGACATAAACACCAACCACTTTCCTGCGTGGTCATTATCATAGAAGTTTCATAACATTCTCCTTATTCAGACTTGAGCTGAGTCAACGAGAATGGTGGGCTGGCGAAAGAGCAATAATAATAGCCACTTATGTATGTATATATACATTATAATGGGAGATTCAATTAAAAACAATTTTTTTCTTAATCAACATCCACCATTTCCTGCGATGGCCGAAAGATAATGCATTGAGCACCAAATTTTTGACCATAATAATATTAATAATAATAATCCATTTCATGATTCTAGATGTGGCTGCCAAATTTTGAATCTCAACCTTCAAATTGCTTTAATTTGGTGTAATCCCAAACACTGAATTTTAACATTGATAACTGTTGTTTGACATTTTTTTCCAGTTCCAAACTTAACAAAGTCAACATTCAGCTCTATTAACTCTCGGTTCCAACCACTGCCATTTATACAAGGAACTGAATTGTAGAGGGGAAAGTAAAAACAAAAGAAACATCAAAATGGTAGTGTCATCAACAAAGCTTCTGTTAAGCATTTGTGTCCTGATTTTGGTTTCATCTTGCTGTCAGGGTCAGGGAAGGGTAGACCCGAGTTTCCGGATTCGAGCAGTTAATCTGGGAGGTTGGCTCGTGACCGAAGGTTGGATAAAACCATCACTTTTTGATGGCATCGTCAACAAAGATTTCTTGGTCTGGATATGAATTATGAAACCCTTTTTTTAGAATCCAGTATGTAATTAACTCAAATTACAATTCTCTGTTTCATTTACATGATCATCAGGACGGGACTGCACTTCAGTTTAAGTCCGTGACAACGGGAAAATATCTTTGCTCCGAGCAAGGTGGAGGAAGCATTATAGTTGCCAACCGGCCAGCTGCTTCTGGCTGGGAAACCTTTAGAGTAATCCAAAGCTATATACTTTGTCTGCTCAAGTTTTCCTATGTTGTTTCATTAGTTCAGCGTTTATAACCCTTTCTTTCATTCCTATGAAACAGTTGTGGAGGATCAATGAGACAGCTTTTAATTTTAGGGTATTTGACAAGCAATTCATTGGACTGAGCACCAGTGGGAATGGGATCGACGCAGTAGCCATCTCGAAAGCCCCTGGAAATTCAGAGACCTTCCAGATTTTGCGGAACGCCGGTGATAGGAACCGGGTTCGGATCAAAGCACCAAATGGGTATTACTTGCAGGTAACTGAAACTTGCAAGTCTCTGTTAGAGCTTGTTTGTCCCACTAATAATGGTGTCTATAGCACAGGGGCAGATGCATGCAGCTCTGGTGGGGAGCACCGTTTAATTTAGTTTAGCGTGTAAAGAAAATAAAATTGCGTCCTCGTTTGAGAAAAAAATTGAACTCTTATTCTTGAATTTCTATGCTCTTTCAATAAAAAGATGTAAATTGCAGGCGAAAACAGAAGAGCAGGTGACGGCAGATTCGCCAGGGAACAAAGGATGGGGAGATGATGATCCATCAGTGTTTGTGATGACGGTGGCCGGAAGGTTGCAGGGCGAGTTTCAAGTGACCAATGGCTACGGCCCTGAAAAAGCCCCACAAGTTATGAGGGTGAGTAAGTGCTGGTGTAAAAAATTAATTACTCATAATTTGTTATTTATTTATTTTTTGTTCCATTATAAAGTGTATTTAATTGCATATTAATAACGTTTAATGGAACAATGAGATATTAACGAGTCAAGGCCAACTTCGAGATATCGTCTTTTTTTAATCATTCAGTTGTCATTATGAGGAAAACAAGAGGGTATTCTAAAGTGTATAAGAAATGTTCATCTGATTAAACACCATTATAATATTGTTTACAATTAATAATTAAGCATTTTACCTTTGATTTTTAAATTATTAACGTTGACTGTTAACTTGATAGCATGAAAAATTTGAATTGGAATTTGAGCAGCTATAAAGTTGCTACACAACAAATGTTAAGCTATTTTTTTAATGTTAGAATTCAATGAATTTAACATATTTTATGCTTGTACAATTATTGATATATTTATGGTTTATATTATATAAATTCTAATATGTTTATGTTGATTAAGCATTAACACGATTAACATTGTCATTGTTACAATATTATGATGTCTTAAACTCAAATGTGTTTAAATTTAATTATCCGTGTTGTTTAAATTTTATAATTTGTAGCTTTTAAAAAAATATTTTTGTATATTCATGTATACTTGTATCTGATTCTCAGGAGCACTGGAACACATTCATTGTGGAAAAAGACTTCGAATTCATATCAAAAAGTAAACTTAACGCTGTGAGAATACCAGTTGGATGGTGGATAGGCAGTGGTCCGATACCACCTCCACCATTTGTTGGCGGGTCATTGGATTCATTAGACAATGCCTTTTTATGGGCAGAGTAGGCTCCTTATTTTTCATACAAACAACCAAAACTTATTAATTAAGATATTCATAATCAAATGTTTTAATTTTTCAGGAAATATGGATTAAAAGTTATAATTGATTTACATGCTGCACCTGGTTCGCAAAATGGTTGGGAGCACAGTGGCTCCAGAGATTCCTCCCAAGAATGGGGCAAAACAGATGAAAACATAAATCAAACAGTAACTGTGATAGAATTCTTAGCATCCAGGTAAGAAAAACAAAACAATTCTTCTCAATTTTTTTTACATTATTAGTCATCCAATTATCATATAATTCCTTCTTCTCCATGAATAGATATGCAAAGAGCCCTAGCTTGTATGCAGTTGAACTTATTAATGAGCCACTCTCACCGGGTGCAACACTGTCAACCATGATCAAATACTATAAAGCCGGTTATGCGGCTGTACGTAGACACAGTTCGACAGCTTTCGTGGTGATGTCGAACAGGCTGGGACCGATGGAACCGAGGGAATTGTTCCCCATGGCCAGTGAATTACATGGATCTGTTATTGATTTACATTATTACAATCTTTTCGAAGAAAAGTTCAACAACTTGAATGTCCAACAGAACATCGATTTTGTATACAACAACCGATCCTCAGACCTGAATCATGTTACAACATCTAATGGTCCTCTCACGTTTGTTGGTAAGAATCGATGATTGATTCTCATGCATTCAATAATGGCGAGTTTTAAAATGCGAAGAGTGGTGATTTTTTCAGGTGAATGGGTGGCCGAGTGGCAAGTTAATGGAGCTACTAAAGAGGATTACCAAAGGTTCGCAAAGGCTCAGTTGGAGGTGTACGGGAGGGCGAGTTTTGGTTGGGCATATTGGACTCTAAGGAACGTGAACAATCATTGGAGCTTGGACTGGATGATTAGAAATGGCTATATCAAGCTTTAGCCCTTTGGGGCATGAATACTATCAAGATGTTCCCAATTCTCAACCCCACAACACCCATAAAATAATAAAGGGGCATAAACCATCCTTTTGTGTTGTTGGTTTCAATTGTAAAAGTGAAAAAAGATAACAAGGAAAATGTAAATGTAGTATCCGAATGGTTTAAATATGTTAATGTACTGGATTTAAAACTTTGAAATAATACAAGAACTATTAACATATTTAAACCTACACAATTCATAAAAATAAATCATTTTAAAATTGTGGGAGGGGTTAAGATGCTTATTTTTGAAACTAACAAGATTCTAAAAGATAATTAAATCATAAAAAATAGAGGATTGGAGATTAATTTCTCTAATCTTAAAATTATTGTGTCTTAAAAATTAAGCCAAAAAAGTTAGAGGTAAGATTGAATTCTACTAACTTCAAAATTTATAAGGTCTAAAATATAATTAAACATGTTTTTTTTTTAATTTGACACGCGTCGTTTTCGCGTCAAAAATAATTTCTTCTTCTCTGATAAGGAATAAAGGAAATAATACGTAGTAAAAGAGAAGTAAGGGTCGATCCCACAGAATAAGGATGGCAAAAATACCCGGCCCCGACCCGACCGAGTATTTTTTTTTTAAAATTTCGAGGATCGGGCTAGGCGGGCGTGAAAAGCATGAAGTAGGGGCGGGGCGGTTTGGGTATTTGCTAGAAATTCCCCGCCCCGCCCCGGTACATTTTTATATATATTTTATTATATTTATAAAAAATATCATTATATTTAAACACTTTTATGAGTTTTAAGCTATTTTTTTGTTTTTTTTGTTCGTACTTATTGTAAAATTTTGTTAGATGTTGTTCAAATTTTAATATATTCGATTCTAACGATCAATGATTCAAGTTTATTCTTTTAAATATATAGTTTAACATGTAGATAATTTAAAATTGGTTTTATTTTATTTTTTTTATATAAGTTTGAAGTCCCTTGAAACTATAATTTGTGATTGTGGTGGAAGATTGGTCGAATCTAATATTTACTGTCGGCGAATGATTAAAATTTTTTAAATTTTTTGGGGCGGGTCGAGACGGGTCGGGTTTAAGGGTTATTGTATCGGGGTGGGTAAATTAATATTTTAATTCGGGGCGGGGCGGGTCGGGTATAATATCTTATAGATCGGGGCGAGTTCGGGGTGGCCAAAAACCCGCCCCGCCCCGTTGCCATCCCTACCACATATACTTAAAAAATTTCCTGATTTATGTTTGTTCAATCGGTGAGCCAAGAAGAGAATTGAATAATATTTAAGTAAAGGGGTTTGTGGATAAAAATAAGAAAAATAAAAGGTTAGCCTCAGGCTCTCGCTTTGACTCAATTCTCTCGGATCATCGGAAAATGGTTTCTACTTCAGGATTCACGTCGGTTACTTGCCTACAAGGATCAATTTTTTCTCTCCGGTAAACCGATAATCTAAAATCAATTTTTAAATTCTAATTTTCTGGTTAGATTAAACGCGGCTATCGCTGTTAAAAATAAACAGTTTTAAAGTTCTGAAAAACCCGAGTCGGATTGTGTTGTTTCAATAACAACAATTTTGATCTCAATTTTTTACTTAGTTATCAATTTACTAAGTGTGTTTACAGGAAGTCGAATGTGCTTCAATAGCCGATCCTTCCTCCCACATATTTAACCAAAAACAACATCCTGACCAAAGTCAAGTCAATCTTTAGTTTTGAAAACTGAGAGAAAAAACCTAAAGTTATTTAGGTACTTTTCATTCCACACGTTAAAATCGAGTCATCGCTTTAGCTATGAAAAAATAAAATTTTATTAAAGTAAAATTTACTAAGAACAAATAAAAACTAAGAACAAAAGATGATTTGAGTTTCACCCCAAAGGAATACTTATAGCATCCTAAAACCCTAAAATAACTCTAAAATGATAAGAGATAATCCTTAAAATATTTAAAATACAAGAGATAATTCCTAAGTGATAATAAATAAATCCTAAAATGTTTAAATTTAAAAATAAAAGATAATCACCAAGCTTTGATCTAAATCTCGGCTGATAAGTGATTCGGAACGCGGCTGATAAGCTATCACGCGTTGCTGACATCATCTTCTAGAAGCCTGTTGACGTGTTGTCGAGTTAGCGCATTCATGCCCACTAATCCAGCCATGAATCCAGAAAACTTGCAGAATCCAATCTTTTTTAATCTGTTTTCCAGCCATGAAGTCCTGCACAAAAAAGCACACAATAGACCACAATTAAGCACCATAAATTAACCATTTAAGCATAATTAGCACTAAAATATTGACCAAACTAGCTACTCATAAAAAATCGCAACTTAATTTTAATAGTTTTAAATTTTAGCTTAAAATATAATTAACTCTAAAAGTTGATGAAAGCCCTGTTCTTAGACCCCATAATATTTCGCCCTGAATACATAAACAGTCGCCAGTGATCTAACCCTAAACATATAATACATATAAGTAAGCATCAATGCCAACTTTTATTTTTGTCGAAACTGAACATTACTAATATGATTGCGATATATGTCCCCAATAATTCATTAATTTGTACCTTAGGGGCAGCACAATTAAATATTTAGTAATATGATTTTTGTTTGTGTGCACATTTTTTTGTTTCTTTTTTGGGTCAGTTTAGGTTTGGTTGGGTCATCAAGTCCATTCATTGTTAGCTGTAATCCAAAGAAGTGAGACATATGTTTTCAACTTTCAATCATGAAAAAAAAAACCATTTTTAGGAAATTACGTGATATACATCATTATATTTAAGGGAGTGTGTATTTAACTGTAATCATTAATCGATAAGAATCGTTATATTTTATATGTTAATTAATTGAAATGTTAAGTTTAAATGATTTTAGTTAATCGAACAATTAAAAATGATGGTAAATAGTTAGTATATAAGTTATCTGTTATTAAATTATTTATACATATATTTTGTTCACAAGATTGGTTATGTCAATCTTGAGTCCCTCGTATAATATAATATTTATCGGAGATTATAATTTCATTATTCTTAAAAGAATGAGTGGACATGTGAAAAAATTATAATAGGTTACAGTTTAACATGTAATTGAACCATTTATAACATTTAACTGTTAGCGGTTAAAACGATTAACCATTTTTAACGGTTATATTACAATTCAATAATTGCTATAACGATTAACCGATCATTTAAGCTAAACGGTACAGTTAACCTACCATGAACACCCCTAATTATATGTCAGTGATTTATTTGTAGTTTTGTGTAATTTATATTTTTTAGGGTAACCTAATAGGGGTGGGCAAAAAACCCGATTACCCGGTCCCGAACCTGGTGAATTTTTACCCGAAATTGGTTCTGGTGGGATCGAGACTGGATCCAAAATTTAAGTCCCGGTAGCAACCGGGACTGGATCCTGATTTCTTGAACCCGGTACTCGGATGGGACCGAGACCAGTATCAGGTACCCGATACTGGTCTGGTACCGAATGACGTTGAAGAGGTTGAAAACAACTTAAGGCGCTCTTTTATTTCTCTTTATGTATGAATATTATGAGTATGACTCGTGTTAAGACTTCAACCTTCACGCCTACAATATTCTAGTTTTGTCATTTAATATTATTATTGATGGTTGGAATTTTTTCTCCTACTGCTCAAATTTTATTAATAATAGACTAATTGACCGGGTACCCAGTATTGGTACCAGTTCCCACTAGTACCGGGACCGGTTCCTGAAATCTTGGACCCGGTCTAACCGGGACTGGTTCTAGTTTTCAGGAACTGGTGGTTACCGGGACCAGGACCAATTCTAGACAAATTGATCGGATATCCGGTCTTGCCCACCCCTATAACCTATACCATTAGTTAGGAGTGTTAAAAAACATTTGATCCGATTATTCGTTGATCTGATCCGAAAATTCGGATATCCAATCTGATTTTAAATTTTTCGGATCGGATACGAATCGTAATGTTTCAAGTTTGGGGTTATCCGAAAATCTAAAAATTCAAAATTTCATGAATATTAATTTTTTTTATTTTTAACAATTTGATGCTTGTTATATCCGAAAATTAAAAAAAATCAAAATTTTCATAGATGTGAATCTTGTTATATTTAGCAATTTGTTATATTCGAAATTCTAAAATTTTCATAAATACGACATTCTAATTCGAAAAAATAATTAAATCAAAATATATATGATTATCCGAATATCTGGATATCCGATTTTTCTGATCGAATACGAATCAATATATCGTCGATCCAAAAAACCAGATCGGATCGAATTCGGTATCCGACAATGAACACCCCTACCATCAGTCATCCAACTATTATTGTTTTTACTTTAGTCACTAAACTATTTATTTTGTAAATTTGATCACTAACATTACATTTTTTAAATTTATCATTGGATGTTAAATTTTCGTTGAAACTTAATAGAGATGGCACTTGATCTGATAGATTAACAAGTTTTAGTCCTAAAATTTATACATTCATTCAATTTGATTATAATTCAAAATAATTCTATAAATTAACGTTGATTTAAAAATCATGTAAATTTGGTCATTCTCTCGTCCAAACCTTAACATTGTTTCCATCTCCAATTTAAGCCGCCGTCGAATGTTCTCCGACAGCTTCTCTGGTCAACGTGACCGTCAAACAATTTACCAGTTTTCACTTTTTCATTTTGTCCTATTAGATTCACCTAATATAAAATTTATCATCCTCTTTCGTCTTCAACTTCTCGATTGGTCATCTTTTTTCGAGAAACAAAAATTTGCCAAAGCTTTACAATTTGGAAACTGAAATTATAAGCAAATATTGATTAATGGTTGTTTAGTTTAAGATACTACAATTTGTTTGAAGGATTTCAGTTTGCACATTTGACTATCGAAAATACGAAAAAGGGATGAAATGGGCCTTCAGATTCCAAAGAATTTTCTTATGGTTGGTAGTAAGAATAAAACTTATTCGAGATATAAACCTGACAAATTTAACTTAGAGGCTTAATATACAAATTGATTTACCTGAATTAAGACTCGATATAATAGTCTAAACTTGATCTGAATTCGAAACAAATCGAACATAATCAAAATCGAGCAGAATTTTTGTTGAACTGAAAGGAACCCGTACCCAATTGGACCTAAATCGAAAACAAATCGAACCGAAATCAACATGAACTGAAAGCAACTCGAACCGAAAGCAACCCTAGTTTAATTTGTTCAAATATGTATGTTTTATTCTCCTTTTGTATTATATTACTAATTGACAACCTACTTTAGTAATAGTTCAATGGTTTAATATCACATTTTCTCCTTTAAAGATCATCTTCATATATCGACTCAAATTGAAAACAGATTGATCCTACAACAGTAGCATAATCAGGATTTTCATATAATGAGGTCAGAGTAGAGTATTAGGTATGTGAGATTCCTATATTACTAGAATAAATATTATCAGCCTCGTACCCAACAAATCAAGTGAAGTCAATTCTAATATTTTCTATAAAAAATTATACTATATCAACTTTGGATATCTACCGTAAAATAGTTTTAGCTCCAAAAGAAAATTGTTTAATCATTTTGACCAGTTAACTTAAGTTTTAGTTCTCTTATTCGTTAGTTTAAATGTTTCATAGATTTTTTTTTGTTTTAAATTAAATAACACAATTCTGCCAATATTTAATTTTAATTTTGTCCTTACAATGTTATGATCAACTAACGACAGTGTTGGTCAAAAATATCAAAATATGAGGAGACATAATTTAGATGCCTTTCCTCTCAGGAAAAAGAAGAGTACTAATGTTGACGTATAATTCAAATATTGCATCATTAAAAAAATCAAGAAAAAAAATTAGAGTAAGCGGTTGAAGTTTTCAATTGGTATTCTCTTTTATTTCTTAGATTATGAATTCGAAATATATTAGGAGCAAATTTCTCCCAGGCTTGTTTCTGAAGTTTTGGTGGCCCTAGGACGAATAAAAAAATTGAACCCCTAATTAAAAATTTAAATTACGATTGTGGTCCCATTTTCCGTCACGTTGTGATTATCGCGATTGCAGACATAACGGTTGTGGACATCATAGTTTCGGACGATGTCGCTACCGCTATATAACGATCATTGTTGCGATTGCATATCGTTATTTAAATCTTTGTCCCTGATAACAAGTATTGAAAAAATTTAAATATTAAGAGTATGTCTATAATAACAAGCATTGAAACAAATTTGGGCCTCTAATAACAAATATTAAAAAAAAAATTAAGAAAAAGAGAAAATTGAGGAGAAAATGAGATGTGAAGAACAAAAATAATACAAGGATTATTTATAAATCTATTTGAAATTTTTATTTTTATTAAAAATAAAAAATAAATTATTATTAAAATCTTAATAATTACCCTAAAACTTATATTAATTACAAACTAACGGTACCTTAAAATTTTTGTAGAAATAAAAACTAACTTTACAATACATAGTATTTGATTACTGTAATTTTAATTAAATTGTAATTTTAGTTAAATTGTAATTTAAAAAAATAATGGCTTGTTCAAATGATTATAAAAAAGGGTAAACTACATAAATGACCACCATACTATTGCAAAAGTCGCGATTTGACCACCTTACTTTTTTTCGAAGCAATTAAACTATCATACTATTAAATTGTGTGCAATTTGACCACCAGCCGTTAAAGGTTAACGGCAGGGTGACGTGTCAGTTAAAAAAATAAAAGTATAATTACACATTTGGTCCTTACTACTTATACATTCTTTCAATTTAGTCCTAATTTCAATTTAATAAAATAAATTAATTATTTAATTAGGTGGTAACACGTGTCACTACCTTATTGGAGAGATATAATTATTTATATTTAATTAAATAAATTTATTTTCATCCTCCAATTAGGTGGTGACCACCTAATTAAAGGAAGAAATGAAAAAATTCACAAACGCATGTTGGGGGGGAGGATTGAACTTGGATCTCCTAGCTACTTAAACTGCTGTCTTACCACCACTCCAAATGCTGTATTATGATATGGTTCTTGCCATGTATTATATGTAAATAAACATAAAAAACTGATTTTCTTATCAAAGCTTAAACTTTACCATTTCAATTGTGGCTATGCCGGCGCTACTGGAAAAGAAACAAGGCTTTCAAGGGTCTTGGCTTAGAACACATGAATAAATCCTGCCCTGTCATTCCATCACAGCTTACTAGTTCTACCCTCCGCTGCAGTCAGTTCCTGGTAATATACGAGTATCATCATTTTGTTGCGGATGTCTCAAAATGTAAAGCCGAAGGAGAAAGTACCCAGCAAGCCTTCCTTATGGTTAGGAAGCACACTTGTTCATCTGAATTGCTACCGTTTTTTTCCGTTCCTTTAATCTAATTGTCACATCACTTTTGCACACCAATGTTATCAGCTAGCAGAGGATTTGGGCAGAGCTTTCTCAGATCGAGCAATATTTCAAACATTTATCGAGGCAGAAGCAACTCTACCTGCTGGTTCATTGAAGGTGAGTATTATTTAATGTTTCTCATACTAGCATCTACCAGTAACATCGACTTGGTATTCGGCACAATTTATATTTTGCAAAAGTGAACCTAATCTGAATGATTTGGCCAGCCATTTTAAAACCCGAACAGACCTTACAAAATTGAAAGGTCAATTATCAAGGCTTGAACTTTACCATTTTTATGTTTATTTACATATAATATATTGCAGGAACTATATCAGAATAAATCATTTGGACTGGTGGTAAGCCAGCAATTCAAGTAGCTAGGAGATGCAGGTTCAATCTCCCCTACATGCACTTGGTATTTTTTTTTCCATTTCTTCCTTTAATTAGGTGGTGACACGTGTCACCAAGTGATTAGAGGATGAAAATAAATTTATTTAATTAAATCCCTCCAATAAGGTAGTGACACGTGTCACCATTTAATTAAATAATTAATTTATTTTATTAAATTAAAATTAAGACTAAATTGAAAGAATGTATAAGTAGTAAGGACCAAATGTGTAATTATACCCTTATTTTTTTAACTGACACGTCACCCTGCCTTTAACCTTTAACGACTGGTGGTCAAATTGCACCCAATTTAATAATATGATGGTTTAAATGCTTCGAAAAAAAATAAGGTGGTCAAATCGTGACTTTTGCAATAGTATGGTGGTCATTTATGTAGTTTACCCTATAAAAAATTAATAATAAATTATTTAAAAAATAATAATAATGATGTGGGCCCGTACAACTAATTTTATTCCAATTTCTAACCCTGAATTCTTTACTTAATTTTTCCATTTTATATATATAATTATTGTAGTAGGCCCTCAAAATTTTTTAAACTCACTCAAGTCTTCTGCTAATATATTTGGGTATAAACCCTAAGCAAGGCGGGACCTGTGCCATCGCATTTACTGTCTTAGCCTAAGGACGACCCTAATTTTCTCTTTCTCTCCTTTTAAGTAGAAATTATTTAAAAAAAAATAGAGTTGAATCCGAGAGAATCTGAAGTTTTTTTTCTTACATACATCAATGAATCATAGGTCTTTTTCCCTTTCATTCTTTGTTTATGCCCATATCAGCGGGAGACAGTAATTATTACAACATAAATTTGATCTGTCACACCACACAAATTGGTAATTTCTTCTTCTTTTTTCCTACAAAAGTTTCACCGACTACTGCTTTCGAGATTAGAATCAAAATGGGTTAAAGGTGAAACTCTCAGCCAAATTATGTAAGAGTAGGTATTGAATTTTATTTTTAGAAAGAGACACGAGTGAAGAAGATGGAGCAGATTTGTTTGTATTCTTGTTAAGGTGGGTAACAAACAATAACTTATCATTGTTTTAGCAGCACACCCACAACTGCCACTACCCATACAAACACCAAACGTACGTACCTCACAACCCCCAAAAAATTAACCTTCACATCTCAACTTCTACTTTCCTGTTCACATGTGTTGTTTCTCAAGTCAAGCATATGGACCACGAAAGTAAAATGGGTCCAACACCACGAGGGAAAAAAGAAAAAATAATAATAATGTTTGTTGAATCGAATGATAAAAAGTTTGATATATATTTTTCAAGCAGGATCTTATATGTGAAAAATGTATAGAATGCAAGAAAACTCTCGTTCGACATAAAAGTTGAACCCATGGGTTCATTCTAAAGAAACAACACTGCCCAACTACATTACAAATGTCTCCAAATATAATAAATATACACATAATTAAAGACTCCAACATTCAAAAGAACCAAATATTTATATAATTAATTCCCAGTGTGAAATTACTGTTGAAGATTCCAACATATCCGGGGGGTAAATATTATTCATATGTTTTTTTCTCAAACTGATTTAGCATATATCTTAAAAACTAGATGCTGCAAATCTCCGGTTTCAAGCTACAATTGTCATTAGTTGTATGATAATATATGCTGCGAGAATATGCACTTTTCTTTTTACTCATCTCTGCCCTATTCTCCACAATAAAAGAACCAAATGCTTTTAAAACTTTAGATGTTTGTAGCTCAAAATTGAGCTTATCAAGATCCCCAACTTTCCACTTCATTCACGCATTTCTAGTCACTGTCATGGATGCTCTAAGATTAATATGTATAACAGTTACTACTAATGGGTTGGTCTAAGTTGTAAGTAGTTTGTTATCGCTTAAGCAAGTCTCGAGTTTAAAGTGTTGTGTATGCAGAAAATTTCCGCTAAAAAACTCATCCATCAAAATCCGGTATGCGACGCGGGTCAATTTAAATCAGTCAGAATGAAATCCTAAAAACCGAAACCACAACGATATAAATATATTTATGGTGGTTGTGAATGTACACATATGTATTCATTGCTGAATTATGGGCACAAACAATAATGAGAAACAGGTTGTCCCATCCAGTGCTATCAAAGTTGAAATGATGAAAGAAAAAAGACAACCCATATTAATTGTTCTTACCCTCAATAATGTTGCATCTCAACCAATTACTTGTATCATCTGTGTGACGTACTGACCATTTTTTCCTTCACCAATTGGTAAAATATCCAAAAGTCATTATGATGCCATAGCTGCTACAACTTTTCTTAATTTACAAATTAGCGTTTTATACTTGGGGTTAATAAGTGTTGAGTGTATGAATAAAGCGTCATATTTTTAAATAAAAAATTTAAATTTAAATTTTAAAAATAATATTATTAAGATGAATAACTTTAAATTTTAATTATAAATTGTTAAACGAACGTGAAATATACCGATTAAGCCATTTAGTCTTAAATTTTATAACATTAATAAGATCTCCATTTTCATAATTGGTCTTTGGGGCCACTAACCATATGAATAATGTAAGAAAAACATATACCCAAAGTGGGATTTCTTAACTCTGCAGCAAAACAATTAATTCTAGCTAAGGGTCATCAATCATCCAAATATATAAATATTTAATTGGTTGATGGTAAGTGACATTAACATTTAAAAAATAATCCCTTTTCATATGCATGAAATAAGAAATTATTACTATTATTTACCCGCTTGAGGAAGAAATCTTACCATATGCGTTCACCTATTAATTGGTCAAGTGCTCAAAGATGTTTATATTGTCTTCTTTTGTATGATGAGTTCGAATCCTGACATTTCACTTGAGAATATAATACATCTCTATTCAATCAAAAAATAATTATTGTATCTGTATGCAAGTCAAGTGGGCATATATGCCATGGTTGAGCCAACCTAGAAAATAATTGATGCTCCATGAGGAGTTAAAGAGCAAAGGTCTGGAGAATAATTCATCAGCTTTGGAGATCCACTAATCTCTTGGGTGTAGCTGCATTTCTGGTTTTGCTTTAATATATAGAATCTGTAGCTTTTCTTCGTAAATTCTCCTATACGAATGAAAGAGGAGGCATCTTTTTTGTATTCCTCTTTGATTTTGTTTCACAAAAAATGCATACTTTAATTTGTTCCCACTGAATCGTGCCTCCATTTGCTACCACTTGTTTTCACTTTTCTTCTTCTTCTTTTATAGTATCATGGAGAATATTTTAAATAATCTTTATTTTATATCAAAAAGGAAGAATAAGATCAAATGTAAGCGTGTGTGTATATATTATATGTACGTATGTATACCAGATTCTTTATACTATTTTTATTATAAAAGAGTGTTTTTTTTATTAAAACCTTGACAATAAAGATAAACTAGAATTATTAATTTTATAATTGGAAAATATAAATTGCAAATACATTTTCACGATGAAAATAATTCAAGAAATAAATTTGCAAAAAAGAGTTGTTCATAGAGATAGATCAAATCCAACCTGAAACATTCCTTTGGTTGTTGTGATGCACATCCTTGTTACTTGCCCAAAACTTTTGGTTAATTATTACACATTCGTAGTCTGTTTTTAACGTTAAATATCATTCACCATGTGAATTACTCTCCTTCAACGGCTCAATCTAATATTGAGAACTTAAAAAAAAACAATGTCACTAAATTGTCATCCACCACACTACAAGTAACCTATATTTTTTTTTTGGAAAACTACACTACTGACCACCAAACAAATTGAGGATACCTATTTGAACCACCGAACTATAAAAAACGTCAATCACACCACCGAACTTATAAAATCAACCTATTTTGACCACCGCCGTTAAAAACCTAACGGTGGAGTGATGGAACTGTCACGTGGCAATTGATGGGTATATTTAAAAATTACACATTTGGTCTCTGTTATTTACACATTCTTTCAATTTAGTCCTAATTTTCAATTAATAAAATAATAAATTATTTAATTAAGTGGTGACACGTGTCAAGACCTTATTGGAGGATTTTAATTATTTATATTTAATTTTATTAATTTATTTCCCCCCTCTAATCAGGTGGCGACACGTGTCACCACCAATTTAGAGGAGAAAAATAAATTTTCCCTCACATGCGCTGGGGTGGATTCAAACCTAGGTCTCCCAAGTAAAGGCAACAGCTTTGCCACTGCATCAAGCACAACTTTGTATTATAATTCTCCAGATATAATATATATCTCTTATCAGTTTCTACATTTATAAGCCAAAAGCTCAAACCCTAAACACTAATTTCACATATATAAACCCTAAACCTTAAACTATAACACTAAATATTTCAAATTAATTTTACGTTGAATATTTTAAATTAAACCTCAAACCCTAAAATTTTCAAATTAATTTCACGCTAAATATTTTAAATTAAACTCTAAACCCCAAACCCTAAAAAATTCAAATTAATTACACGCTAAATATTTCAAATTAAGCCTTAAACCCTAAACCCTAAATATTTCAAATTATTTTCACGCTAAATGTATCAAATTAAATCCCAAAACCTCAAACCCTAAACCTTAAACCTTAAAAATTTCAAATTAATTACACGCTAACTATTTTAATTTAAACCCTAAACCCTAAATATTTCAAATTAATTTCACGCTAAATATTTTAAATTAAACCCTAAATATTTAGCGTGTAATTAATTTGAAATTTAGGGTTTAAGGTTAGGGTTTGGGGTTTAGTTTGAAATATTTAGCGTGAAAATAATTTGAAATATTTAGGGTTTAGGGTTTAAGGCTTAATTTGAAATGTTTAGCGTGGAATTAATTTGAAATTTTTAGGGTTTGGGGTTTAGGGTTTAATTTAAAATATTTAGCGTGGAATTAATTTGAAAATTTTAGGGTTTGGGGTTTAATTTAAAATATTTAGCGTGAAATTAATTTGAAATATTTAGGGTTAGAGTTTAGGGTTTATGGTTTATATATGTGAAATTAGTGTTTAGGGTTTGAGCTTTTGGCTTATAAATGTAGAAACTGATAAGAGATATATATTATATCTGGAGAACCATAACACAAAGTTGTGCTTGGTGCAGTGGCAAAGTTGTTGCCTTTACACCTGGGAGACCTAGGTTCAAATCCACCCCAGCGCATGTGAGGGAAAATTCATATTTTTCCTCTAAATTGGTGGTGACACGTGTCACCACCTGATTGGAGGGGGAAAATAAATTAATAAAATTAAATATAAATAATTAAAATCCTCCAATAAGGTCTTGACACGTGTAACCACTTAATTAAATAATTTATTATTTTATTAATTGAAAATTAGGACTAAATTGAAAGAATGTGTAAATAATAGGGACCAAATGTGTAATTTTTAAATATAGTCATCAATTGTCACGTTGCAGTTCCGTCACTCCACCGTTAGATTTTTAACGGCGGTGGTCAAAATAGGTTGATTTTATAAGTTCGGTGGTGTGATTGACGTTTTTTATAGTTCAGTGGTTCAAATAGATATCCCCAATTTGTTTGATGATCAGTGGTGTAGTTTTCCCTATTTTTTTTACAGGCGGAATAAAACTTAGATATATAATTATTCATGTAAGGGACAAGCCAACAGTTAGGAGATCCCAAACATAAGGACCCGTTAAACACAAAAAAATCATAAAAAAGCTTAAAACATTAAACCATGAAAAAAAGAGCATTTCTCATAAATCTAAGTGGTAGAACAACTCGTGAAAATGCTGAAACGTACATGTCTAAAAACTGAATTAATCCAACTGTTAAAAAGCTAGATCTAATTATTTTTTTTTTTTTTTGAAAAACTAAACTTAATTTTAACTTTGAAAAGGAAGGAAAAAAGTTTGAAAAATCAAACCTTTCGAATTCACTGAAATCTTGACGCAATGGAAAGTGAGGGTGCCGTCACCGGAGCTCCTACCTTTTTTAAAAAATAAAATAAAAATAAATAGTCTATTTAGAGAGAAACGAAACCCTAAGGGTCGATTATGTTGAAACTTGCGATTCTTTATACTAAAATATGTGCAATATGACTTTTTGTCTTGGTGGAAGCTTTCGTTCTCATGCACTTATGCTATTTTAAGTGTTTTTATATGGAATTTCGACTTTAATTCGGTTGTATAAAAATATCAGTAAATAATTAAATAACGCTAAAGTAGATATCGACATTTATAATAAAATTTTAAAACTAAGTTATTATCATCAGTAAACTAGATATTGATATATTATAATAATTTTAAAATTAAATACATCTAACACGAATCAACTTGTCTTAGTGATTATGAGAACGGTTGTTGTTCCTAGAGTTTACGGATTTGAACACCAACAGTTACAACATAATAGATACTACTTGTAATCACCTTAACTTTAAAAAAATTAAAAACATCTAAATCATTTTTATAATGTATAAATCTAAATTACTTGTGAAACATAGATTTGTACATCATTAATACATTAAATATTTAATTTAATTATTTATTTATTTTGAAGGAAGGAAGGAATATGAATCGTGTTAGCACATTTTCCCGAAGAAATTGTGTAAGACCTGAACTAGACTTCTGTTTTGAACGCGCCCTCACGCGCCCTCCCTCAGAGACTCTTTTTCGATCGGCGTTGGCTCAAATTAGGAGTCGGTTCAGTCTCTTCTCCGACAGTTGAACGAAGCGCGTCGGTGGTCGCGTTGTCTTTCCCGGAGTATGCTAGTCGGTGCCGGACCTGTCGAGACGCGCTCCGATTTGGTGGTTTCCTTCGTGTCTTCGGGAATGGGTTTTTCAGGGACGGTGGCAGCAAGCATCGTCATTTCCTTTCAGGCCAAGAGTTTGGACTGTCACCGTGGGTTCGCAAAGCCGTTCAACTTCCCTGTTTTCAGTCTCTTTCTCTCAGGATCCATGGCTCCGACGAGATGAGGAAGGCAAAAGGGAAGAACGGACAGCTAGCTAGTAGACGCGTCGGGAGAGTAGGTTGGCGCGGATGCTCGCCGAGCAACTCGGGGTTCGAATTTACCGATGTTGCACTGCTCCTTGGCCGGCTCATCGGAACATGGTTTGGCTTTGGCCTCCCTGCCGGGTTGTTTTCAGATCCAATGTTGGCAAGGTTCACCGGATTGAGCGTGGGGAAAGGAAGAGTGACAAGGGTTTTTTGGTACTTTTCTTGGATGCAAGCTGTTTCCCCTGACATCCCTGTTGTCTTTTGTGAAACCATAGGTTTCGTGGGGACAGTTTTCCTTTCAAGGAAAATTAAATTTGCTTACGTGGAGGATTTGTCCTTCCTCTTTAGGAAGGTTGACTTCTGGAGTAAATTTGGTTCAGGCATGCAATGTGACTTTACCAGATTTTATGGGATTGAGTTTCCCTCCTTAGCACGTTCTGGTGATAATTTTGGAGCTTTCAACATGTACAATACCTACTCACCAAAATCTTTGCCCTTTTTGATGATTTTCAGCCAAGCCAAAGCTGATCTACGCAGGCTTTGGGGTTTGTTCGAGGTTTTCACCTTAACAAGGATTGCGGATAACTCCCTTGAGGGTTATCCGCTTCAGAAATGATTCCGTACATCTCCACCGTATTCGATGAGGAGGGTCGATACTCGGTGGCTCTTTTAAATCCTTCTTCCGGCGTTTCTTCGTTCTCTATGTTCATTAGCGGCTTTAGTTTTCGTTTGGTTTTCACCTTTTTCTTGCCTTGTTCGATTCCTGGTTTTTGTTTCGTTGAGCACCCTATGCAGGAGGATGATCTTGTTTTCTAACAGTCCCCTCACCGACTGTGCATTGCTGTCGACGCCTTGATAAGGACCGATCACCTATCGAAAGCCTGTCTCTGGAAAGAGCTCTCAGACGCAATGACGGCAAAGTACCATCGATCGAGGTTGGCGAGGAATCATTTTGTTCATCCTCCGATACGTATTAGGGCTCTCTGCTTTGGTCCTCCTTCCACACCCTCGAGGGTGGAGGAGTTTATTGCTTCGTCCCCTTGCGCAACGTCTTGGTTTCTTTGGGTGTTGATTTCAGTCTCTGTTGATCCCTTGGATCTGTTTACCGATTCCAGGCTTTGTTTTAATTTTTCTGGTTATTTAGGGTGTTGTTGGGCACTTGTGTTTTGGTGCCTTTTGTTTTCTCGAACGTGCATGGCCCTTGCATGGTTGTGGGGCCCTTTTGCGGTTTTATGTTAAGTGAAAGTATCTTTGGTCAAAAAAAAAAAAAAACTAGACTTCTGTCAACTTCCAATTATATACATATATATTGTAATTTCACCTGTATTTCAATCGTTGTGTAGTATTTTTGCCATAATAGTATCCTAAGCTTACCATAATATTTTTTGAAAAAAAAAATAGTTAAATCTACAGTATGACGTGGATTCGCAATGTCATGATGTAAATACCATAAAGTAGGAAAAGGGAGAAGTTAAAGAGAAAGAAATGAACGGCCCAGATTCACTCCTGGGTTTCTGGCTCTTCTTTTATCTGCCCCATCCGGTCTTCTCCACTTCTCCACTTCTCTGTCCTCTCTCTTCTTCTTCTTCTTCAAAGCTTTTTCTTGGAAGAGTATTGTAAAGAAAACAAGGAAATAAAGAAGATGATGGTAGGGAAGAGACCGAGGCCGAGGCCACCAATGAAGAGAACAACAAGCTTGACAGAGATCACTTTTGATCTAAACACGAGCTGCAACGTTGAAGCTCCACCGTTTAAAAACCACCCTAAACAGGACGCTGGCGTTTGGGGTCCACATATACAGGCTAATGGTGGTGGTGACAGTGGAGGGTTAGACCAGCGGTTGTTGGCGGCGGTGTCACCTAGAGTTCATAGAAGACATTCGGCTGATTTCATGGAAACCCCTCATTTCTTAAGGTCCTGCGGCCTTTGCAGACGTCGCCTTGTTCCTGGACGTGATATTTATATGTATAGGTTGTTTTTCTCCCCCTTCTTCTTCGCTCCTTTTCCTTTTGTTGTTATGGTATACTACAAAAGTAGGAACAAAGTTCTGTTCTTAAATCTCAACTTCTTATACGAATCCAAGTCTAGATTATTGATGTCAGAAACTTTCAATTGCCTGCTGGTTTTTGTGTAATATATGGATATTAATTAACTTTAACAATTAGTTGGGCTAGTTTTTCTTTTTCTTTTTCCAAGGGGTAACTTTTATGTTTTGTTTGCGGTTCAGATCTGATTTTTCATTTTGGTAATGAAGTTTTTTGTACTCTTCTTCGGTTCTTGTCTTTATTTATTATTGCATGCATGCCTGTCAAATTTTCTGATTTGATAATTCAATAATTGAATTCAATCCCATAATTCATTTTTTAATTACCTCACCAAAAAAATATTAGACATGTATTTGTTGGAAAATCCAAGTTAAATCTTCTTCTTTCTTAATCATCGTCATTATTGTTGTTACATGATTTGGTTGGTAATTAACTGATGTAATTTTGTTTAATTGCAGGGGTGATAGTGCCTTTTGTAGCCTAGAGTGCAGGCAACAGCAGATGAACCAAGACGAGAAGAAAGAGATATGTTCGGTGGCATCGAAAAAACATGCCGCCGCTTCATCTGCTGCAAGATCTGCTGTCTCCGCCAAAGGCGAGACGGTTGCCGCCGTATAGCTATAGTAATTACTTTGTGCTTCACCAAGCCCAATTTCCATGCTACTCGAAGGAATATATATAAAATATGGGCAGTACAAGTTTTATCTTTGTAATGCTAGTGGGACAAGTTTTGGACATGTTATTTTATATGGCTCCAAAAAAGAAAATTATACAAAAAAAAATTAAATCTCTACTTCAGTTTTTCCCATAACATCTTATCTTTTGCTAGTAAAGATTTGCAGATTCATTAGATTTTTAAAGGGTAGCAGAAGAACCCGATAAATTAAAAGAAATTCTGCAATAGAAGGAAATGAATAAAATTTTGATAAGTGATTTACTAAATATGTAATGTTGCAATTACAATGGTAAATAATATATTTATACGATTATAATAAAAATTAATCGGTACAACATATAAGCAAAATCATAAATCATAATCAATGCGTTTATATTAATCCAATACAAATCAATCATTATAACTCTATCGAAATTCATTGACAAAATACAAATTTTACTTGCATAAGAAATTTATTTTCTAAAAAAAAATAAACCTTAAATAAAGAATTTGCTGCTAATGTGATATTAACCATTGATTAGTGTTCATGAAAGCAAATTTTGGAGGAATCTGTGTCAGTGTGTTGTGGGCTTGTGGCTCAGCTTTGCATGGAATGGGTCCCAAATTGCACAAAGTTAAATATAAAATAGCAACAACAAATAAAAGGCTTAATACTTAGCTAATTTAACTCTTCTGTTTTAAAGAAATTCTTATTTTTAAATTATTACTATTATTATTATTATTATTCATTTAGGGTACGTTTGGTTCACGGAATGTAAGATTACTTTTGGGAATAAGATTTCCGAAATTTAATATTACTTGACACATTACTGGGAATGTTACATTACTTTGTTTTGTTTATTGTGTAGGAATGTAAGATTACTGTGTTTGGTTGGAGGTATATAAGGTTATTTGGAAGTAAAATTTACTAAATTGTCCATATGTTATATTTTCTTTTGGCTAAAGGGTCACTTTTGCCCCTGTAGTAGATCCGATTTATCAATTTTCTCCTTATGGTATTTTCGCATCAATTTGGCGCCTGAAGTAGACCCAATTTATCACTGTTTTCCCCTTGACTGACAGAAGTCAACGTTGACCGTTAAGGTGGTGACGTTGCAGTTTACGATGACGTGACAGAGGACAAAATTGATTTTTTCAAGTAAGTTCGAGGGTAAAATTATTTTTTGGTTGAGTACGAGGGTAAAATTGATTTTTAGGTAAAAATACGAATTTCAAAAAATATTAAAATGCTAAAATGATGTAAAAATAATAATTTTTTTTTATAAAGTATCTAAAAACAATAATAAATATTTTTTTATTAATATATGACTAAAAATAAAATAAAATGTCTAAAAATATCTAAAAATAAGTAAAAATTATAAAATTAAAATATTATAAGCTAATAAATTATAAATTATTCAACAATTATATTTTGAAATATTTATAAAATATTAAAAAAATATAAAAACCTTCATAAAAAAATTGAACGATTTTGGTTTTCTTTCCCTTCAAAAAATGTAAGGAATAAAGAATCTTAAAATATGGTTAATGTGATTCTCTCAACCGAATAAAAATCTTTTACCTTTTTGGTGCTCATATCTCTTAATACTAAAAAAAATTAAACTCTACACTCTAAGTTTAATTTCTAAATCACAAACCTTAAACCCTAATATTTAAAACCTTTGCTTGATAAAATTTATACACATACTTTTATGATTCATACTCACTTTATATTGATAAAATTTTTAATTAGGGTTTAGGATTTACAGTTTGCAATTTAGAATTTAAATTTTTTAAGGTTTGAAATTTAAAAAATAGAATTATTGGGTACAATTTATTTTTAAGTTTTAATTTTTGAATAATTTATAATTTAATAGCTTCTGATATTTTAATTTTATAATTTTACTTATTCTTTTAGATTTTTGTTATTTTTAGCCATATAATAAAGTATTTTTAAATGTTTTATTATTTTTACATCATTTTAGCATTTTAATATTTTCTTAAATTCGTATTTTTACCTAATAATCAATTTTACCATTGTATTCAACCAAAAAATCAATTTTGCCCTCGAACTTGCTTGAAAAAAAAATCAAATTTGCCCTTTGTCACGTCATCATAAACTGGCACGTCACCACCTTAACGGTCAACGTTGACTTTCGTCAGTCAAGGGACAAACGGTGATAAACTGGGTCTACTTTAGGGGCCAAATTGATGCGAAAATACCATAGAGGAAAATTGATAAATCGGGCCTACTACAGGGGCAAAAGTGACCCTTTAGCCTTTTCTTTTTAGCATGTTAAGCTTTCAATATTAACTTAAAAATACATGCACAAAAATTAATAGAACTATTTTTGTTACAATATCTAAAATTTGTAAAAATTATATATTTATCATATTTAATATAATTATTATATTAACTATTCTTTAAAAGAACCAACAAGTGGCCTCAGTGAAAAAATGAATGAGGTTCGGCCTAGAAGACCTAGGTTCAATCACTTTGTCTATACTACCTTGTAATCACATTTAGGCTATTAAAAAACTATTTTATATTTACTTACCCTCGTTATTCTCTATTAAAATATTCTTGTGAATTTTTAAATGCTATACATTTAATATGTTCAAATTTTTACTTTTTTAATTACTTGTGACATGTCAAGCAAATTAAAGTAAATGATAAAATAAATCTAAAAGTTGTATAATATTGATAATAATTTATATCATAAGTTTAACCTACTAAAATATTTTATAAGATCATAAACATAAGAATAAATTAAAAACATCAACTCTAAACTTATTAATTTTTAAGCAATATGCTATCGCAATTCGCAACATATAACCTATAAACATCATAAATATAATATTAAATAAATATTTAAATAATATTTAAATATTTGTAACATCATTTAAATATTAAATAAAAATATTTAATTAATTTACACCACACATATTTAATCATCTAATTAAATTTTACAAAAGATCTATATGAACAAAATCTATTAACTTAGGGGCAATATGGTCCAAAGGGGAGGGAATTGACAAATACCCAAAAAATATAAGGGAATTACATTCCCACCCTTTAATGAAAAATTGCTACTGTTGGAATGTAAAATTACCTTTTGGAGGGAATGTTCTCCAACTAAACGTGGGTATGTGATTCCAGAAATGATCATTCCCCCAGATAATAATCTTTTCCACGAACCAAACGTATCCTTACTTCTATTTTTATTTTGTGAGCACCGTTGGCTTTTCACCGGTTTTATTTTTAAAAATCACATCCCATTCAAATATTCACGGGACATTTTTTCATGAAAACTAAAAAAAATAGGTAAAATTTTAAATTTAACTATAAAAAACAAAAAATCCAGAAAATTACCAAAAATCATAATATATGTTTTGAATTTATATATTTTCATAAAAATTGAAAACTCATAAAAACATTAGAATTATAAAGAAAAACATGAAAAAGTTAAAACTATAAAAACAAATCTATGGCATTTTGCAAATTTTGCTATCAAACTTAAATAAACAAATTTTGCTATCAAGTAATAGCATTTTGTGTTTTGATCCTAAATAAACAAGGAGAGGGTCCTCGAAGGCTAAAACACCTTTGATTACTTACTTTAACACCTAATTACTAAATAATTATCGCACAATGCTAGGGGTGTGAAAAACTGACCCGACCTGGTAACCTGCCTGAAACCCGATCGAGTCAGAACCTGGTTTGACCCGAGAATTCAATGACCCGAACCCGACCGAAACAAATCCGAACCCGAATTTGACCTGTTATTGTAAAAACCGAACCCGAACTGCACACGACCGAAGTGAACCCGAACCCGAATTTGACCTGTTACTGTAGTAACCGAACCCGACCTGCACCCGACCGAAACGAACCCGAGACTGACCTGCCAGATAACCGATTTAACCCGACCTGTTTGGACCCGACCTGTTTTGAAACCGACCTGTTTTGAACCCGACCTGTTTTGAACCCGACCTGATATTGACCTGAACTGTTATTGACCTGAACTGTTCTTGACCTGAACTGATATTGACCTGAACTGATATTGACCTGAACTGATATTATTATTTGATTTGCTGATAATGATAATTATCTGACATTTGAAGAAGTTATATTTAATGAATTTAAAATTTTAAAATTAATTAAAAATAATAAGTAGTTTTTAAATTTAGTAATAATGTCAAGTATTAATAAATTAACTAGCTTAACTTTAATTAAAAGATAAATTGAATGAATAAATATCAAGTGGTAATAAATTATCTTTAATTAAAAGATAACTTTAATTAAAAATAATAAAAATAATCTTTTAAGTTAACAATAAATAATATGAATAAATTAATGCTAAATTAACTTAACTTAAGATTAAAAATAACTTTAATTAACTTGCATTCATTTTAAGTTGAATGAATAAACATTATTAAATCAAATTGTCTTTCTAATTAACTTAACTTTTATTTTAAAATAACTTGAGATAAATTTTTATACTTAATTAACTTAAGTTGAATGAATAAACATTATTAAATTAAATCTTTATACTTAATTAACTTAACTTTAATTTTAAAATAACTTGAAAGATAATTTTTTATACTTAATTAACTTAAGTTAAATGAATAAACATTATTAAATTAAATCTTTATACTTAATTAACACAAGTTGATTAAAATTTTTTATTAACTTATCACACTTAATTAACTTAAATTAAATAACTTTATAAAAACCTGAATAATTTAAATGACTTAATTAAGTTAAGTTGTTTAAATTTTTATAATTAACACAGTGAATATATAAAAACTTAAATAACTTTAACAATAACTTAAATGATTTAATTAAATATGGTGTTTAAATCTTTATAATTAACTTAATTAACTTAGCAATAATGTTTGTGTTTAACTTTGGATAGAATAAGGCAAACTTACAAATTTTTAGTTTATTGGATATAATTAACTTAATAATGTTTGTTTTTAGGGTTTAAATATATAGACTACGTATGGATGCAATCCAAGCAAGCAATGAAGCGACACGTCAATGCCAAAGTTTTGGTTTGCTTAGCGGGAGATTCGGCGGTTTTGGTTTGCTTAGCGGGATATTCGGCGCGGGAGATTCGGTGGTTTTGGTTTGCTTAGCGGGAGATTCGACGGATATTAGAAAATTTATATATGTATGTATATATATAATGCAGATAAGTATGTATGTATCAATTTATGAACCCTAAACCATAATCCCAAAACCATAAACCCTAAAAATAAAACATCAATCCATATATGTATGTATATATAATACACATAAGTATGTATGTATCAATTTATAAACCCTAAACCTTAAACCCTAAAAATAAAAACCCTAATCCATCAATATATATATAATACATGTAAGTATGTATGTATCAATTTATGAACCCTAAACCCTAAACCCTAAAAATAAAAACCATAATCCATCTATATATATATACAATGCATGTAAGCATGTATGTATCAATTTATGAACCCTAAACATTAATCCTTAATCCCTAAACCTTAGACCATACCGCCCACCCCTAAACCCTAATATCTAAACTACTAAAGCACTAAACCATAATCCCTATATATATATGTACGTATAATGTACTAATATTATGTATGTTAAATCCCAATCCCTAGTCCCTACACATAACACAATAAACCCTAAACCTGAAAGAACCCGACCTGAAATGAACCCGACCTGAAACGAAACCGACCTGAAATGAACCCGACCTGAAAAGAACCCGACCTGAAACGAACCCGACCTGAAACGAAACCGACCTGAAATCAACCTGTCAATTAACCGTTTTGGCCTGACCTGAAATGAACCGACCCGAAATGAACCCGACCTGAAATGAACCCGACCCGACCTGAATTGAACCCGACCCGAAATGAACCCGAACCCAAAATGAACCCGAACCCGAACCGAATCGAGTCAAAACAAAAAATGGCCTGAAATAACCTGTAACCGATTTGACCCGACCTGACAGAGCCCGACCTGAAACCCAACTGTTGACCTGTTTTTACATCCCTACACAATGCAAGGTATATTGTGAATGACAACCCATCTATGGCATGTTGTTTTCGAGTCCAGTACCAACTCTCCTCTAATGACCTTTCCCACTTAAAAGAGTTGTACCAAAGTTTTGATCCAATCCCCACATCACAATCATTTCCTAATTTATTTTAATGAATGTGACGCTTAGCATTTAACAACTATATTACATCAGAAACAACGAGTGGTCCTAGTAGAGAAAAAGACGGTGTTCATTTTAAGAGATTAGAATTCGAGCAACTTTGTCTGTAATGAGTGTGTGCATTATAAAATAGTTAAGAAAAATATAACATATACTATCTTGTAATCGACTATTAAAAGCATCTATATTAAATCAAGCCATTTAATTAAATACTCAGGATTAAAAAACTAATTAAACATTATTTGACTTTTAATACACACGCAACAGTGTCAATGTGTCATCAACATCAAGTTATTTGCCTTGCATAATTTGTCATTTTATGTGTTATGTCATGTTTTATATAATTGGCCGTAATAACTTAATTTAAAGAATAATTTATTTTTTTAAGTAAGTACATTTAGTTGGTTGACCAAGCTGTTAATCTTTGTTCCATCATATCCTTTTATATTGTGGGTTCTAAATCTACTAAGAGTATCTTCTTCCTTCCTTTAAAGTCTCGCTTCTACTCATTTCTAGGTAAAATTATGATTGAAATTAAAATTTATCAAAAATAAATAATTTAGGTCTTCACTTCTGTTTGCGTTGTACTTTCATGTAGCTTGTATTTTGCATACTTTATCATAATTTAATTATAAAACCATATGCTTGTTTTGTATTTGTATAATCATTTTTATGAAGTCAAATGTTTTAATTGTTTTTATTTTTTGGGTAAACTACATAAATGACCACCATACTATTGGAAAAGTCGCGATTTGACCACCTTACTTTTTTCGAAGCAATTAAACCATCATATTATTAAATTGGGTGCAATTTGACCACCAACCGTTAGAAGGTTAACGGTAGGGTGATGTGGCAGTTAAAAATATATGGGTATAATAACACATTTGGTTCTTATTATTTACACTTTCTTTCAATTTAGTCCTAATTTTGCTATTAAATAAGAGGCATCCAATTAAAATTTTGCTAAACTATATTTTTCATAATCAATAGGCTTTGTAACAACTAATATAACCTAAAATATAAACCCACTAGCTTTTCAGGAAGAATAGTTTAACTGCATAATCTGAATCCTTTTATAACCAATCTTACAAACTTCTAGTTGTAAGTTAATAAAACAATGTAGATGCATCTACTAAAATCATATAAAACTTTTTACATTTGTGGATAAATGGGCTCATATTTCATTCAGATATGCAAGACATGCAGTCTCAACTTTAGTACAAGAACTTCAAGTTCTTTTGCTAAGTGAGATCTTAATCATTTCCTTTGAGAACAAGCAACACAAGAACTTCGTGTTCTTTTAGTAAATAGAATTTAATCAATTCCTTTGAGAACAAGCACCACAAGAACTTCAGGTTCTTTTCACAAATGTGCATATAAATCTCAATAGCTTTCGCATCATTATTGATCAGGATGATCTAACCGATCATGCCAATTATATACAAGTGTGTATATACATTTCTGAATTTGATAAACTAGAACATGTGATTCAATCTCACTCGTACACGTCTAGTACAACCATCAAAATTGTTCCTTTGAATAGGAATATTTAGCTCTTTCGAAACTTTCAATAGAAATTTTCTTTTGGTAGCAATATATAGCTATTCTAGAGCTTTCAACTGACTTTTTGGCTACCCGAACTTATATTCACATTGGCTTATTTCAAATGTCAATTGATAACATATGTTATCTATAATTCAAAAGAATATTTTGTGAACTCATATTGCTCTCTTAAAATTTCTACTTCTAGTGGTGACGATATTATTACCATTAGCGGTAATTATTGCAATATTCGCAATTATGTACTTTTCATAATGTGCTTTCTCTAAAGAATTTATTGCTCTTCTATAGCATCAATACTTTTAGTACTTTAAGATATAGTACTCACAGTTTTCCCTTGTATTTAAATGGAAAAATATATCTTATACTTCTGCTAAGCATAAATCGCCACCATAAATTGTATTTGATAAATAATCATGTTAAACAAAATAAATATGATAATATATAAATATAAATATTAACATGAATATAAATATAAGATGTAAATAATTAATGTATAAAGTAAATAAACATAAAGCAAAATAAATAAAAGATCATTAATTCTCTTTAAAGTTATGAGAATAATTAGAAGATGATTTATTTCATTCGAGGGTTATAAGGAAATCAACAACGTCCAAATGAGTTGGACTAACAACGTTCAAATAAGTTGGACCAATATCATCTTTGTCATTTTTCGCAAACAGAATTTGTTTTTATTTTTTTTCCTTATCATTCAGTCATTGTTGATTTTTTTCAACGTACGATAAGTACAAAACCAATGGTTTATAACATCACATTGGTAATAAAAAAAGATTCCACTTTCTTAGAATGATCTTTATCGCTCTTGTCATTCTTATAACATCACTACCAGTGGGTAGAAATATTCTTAAAATGACCATAATGTCTATGTCCATGCCTCGACCATGACCACAACTTCTAATGTGGCTTTTATTCTTTCTATAATATAATCTCACATTCACTTCAGGGAATGGAGTAGAGTCAGTGGGCCTTTGAAAGCTTTTTCATGATATTGTGTCTGAGGGCAATATTATTTGTCGTGAAAAGTGGAGTATGTTTTTATTAACATATCCTTATCATAGAGAACAAAGATTTAATCCTCGTACGCGACAATGTTAAACCAGTCCACAAAGTCCTTTAAAAACTTCCTTTGAGACCAGTAGCCTTGCAGAACGGGATGTCCAGCCAACACTTGGATTATATCGAAATTATGTCTCTAATTGAATAATGATTTACCATGTTTGCATTCACTTCAGGGAATGAAACAATTCCAATAATCGCATGAAATAAACATAATGCTTGTATTCACTTCAGGGAATGCCCCATCATTGATAATCGCATGAAATAAACACCATGCTTTGCATTCACTTCAAGGAATGCTTCCCATAAAACTTTTTGGATCAAGACAAATTTTCGTAACTTGAAATTGGAAGAAGTCTATGGTCGAGTTTTTCGACGAAGAAGAAATATTACTTTCGAGCAAATATAGACTTTATAACAATCTTTTTATAGATTGAAATTCACCATGATTTATCGCACATTAAAATCATAATTTAAAGAGAGAAAAAATAAAGTTTATCGGTAATAATTTTCCCCTCGAGGACAATGGAGACATAACAAATGACCGAAACAACTTCTCATAATTTCTTTACGCCACGTCTCTTTCCAAGCCATTTAAGCATATCATGTAAAACTTAAAATATGGTTAAATAAAATAAAATAAAAACATTCACCATATTATATATCATGAATCCATAAAAAATATACTTATCTGTAAATGAAACGTGTCGTGTAGTGTCAAAATAAATCCTTGAACTCAAATAAATAAGAATAAAAATAGTATAGTGAGAGTAAGGGTCGATCCACAGGGAATAGGAGTTCTAACACCCTTTCGTTCCGATTTAGACCAAAAAACCTGTAAAAATAAAAGTGGGGGTTTAGAAAAGTAATTTGAGTAATGGAAAAGTAATAAGAACGAAAAAGAAGTATTGAAATGAATTAGCCTCATGCTACGCTTTGCCACGACATTCTCGATCACCGAAATGGATTTTTCTTCAACCTTCTTGTCGGTTACAGTCTACAAGGCCCAACCATTGCAACTTACTTCTCTTTGGTAAACTCGACTCCCAGGGCAATCCTTGAAATCAAGCTTTAGTTGGTTAGCTACGACAATCGATGCTAACTCAAGTCTGAATTAATGTTGGAGAAGCCCGTGCCTGAATAATCGTCTCGATAAGAATTGTTTCTGATTTTGATTCCCCTTAGTGGACCGCCACTAAGTTTGTTCTTAGGGAGTTGAATTGGCTACAAGCTTTTTCCCGTCCCCAACAATGGATCTAAACTACTTCTAATCCGACGACGTCTTCGGAATGAAACAATTGAGATTCCTAAAGGTTAGGCCGATTCCCTATCCAATTTTGCAGAGAATCGAAAAAAGAATTGTTGAAGGAAGAAGAACTCTTCTATTCTCACGAGTTTAGTCGGGTTTGACGTTGCTTTTGGCTAAAGAAGATTTAGCTAAGCATGGTTGGTGAAGAAACCATACTTAGTTTATAATGGAGAAATGAAGAAAATGGAAATGGAGAATAGAAATGGAGAATTGTATTCAACTCAAAGGTAAAAGAAAACAATGAGCAAGTGATGTTTAACTCACCCCCAAAGTGGGGTATTTATAGTATCTAAAAAACCCTAAAAAACTAAAAATGATAAATCCCAAAAATAATTTAAATTACATAAGATAATTATCCAAAGTTTGAAATTTAAAAATTAAAATCCGGATGATAGGCTATCTGATAAGCGGCTTGATAAACTATCACTGCTGCTGACTTCAGCTTCTAGAAGATGCTGACGTGGCGCCCAGTCAGCATTCATGCCCTGGTTCATGCCCATAAATCTACCCACGACTCCAGAACTTCTGCAGATTTCGGCTTTTTCCAGTCTGATTTCCAGCCACACGGTCCTACACGAAAAAACATAGAACAACCCACATTCAGCATCTAAAGTCATCAATTTAATCAAAATTAGAACTAAAACCACAACCAATCTAGCCACTCATCAAATTCCTCCTCACTTATCCGATGCTTGCCCTCAAGTATCAAAGATTAAGATCAAACTCTCACTCTTAAATTCACAAAGTTCCCTTGCCTACAATATGAGTTAGTTATCTCAACTCGAAAGAAACTAAAGGTGCACATGGATTATAGCAGAAATAGCAGAAAATATTAAACAAAAACATTTCTACAACTAATTAAATTAAGAACCCATACAAGGAATTATTCAAGCTACTCAAAGTGCATCAAGCGTAGCAAAACTAATCAGAGCATTAAATAGACTTGTGATGAAATGCAATCTCAACTACAAGATGAACAAGATGCATAAACCTTTTCTTTGCTAGAACCAATGGTAGTCACTTTTAGCTTTTTATTCCTTAGCTTGCTAGAGCCAGTGATAAGCACCTCTAGCTTTATTTTTATTTTTTACTATCAAATTCATGCATATAATTGTGACAAATATCAAACACAAGATCTAAAATGCTAAGATTAGCTTGACACACTCAAGGGACAAAGAGCAAAATAATATCCTTCAGATCTTAACTAACTAGTCATAGAATGTTAAAAGGATAATAAAAACACTATTCAAGTTATAATCTATCATGCAATCCTAAAAATTTCTAACAAGTTAATATTACAAAAATCATATGGCAACCAAAGGACGAGGTGAATCTAAATAGCAAGAGCAAGAGCGGGCAAAAATTATAAGGCAACTAATGGACAAGTAAGAAAGAAATTCGACAAGAATATCCACCCCCTCACTTAAGCGTAATGCCCCATTATGCAATGAAAAAGTAAAGAGAGAGGAGGAGGAAACTTCCCGAATCAGGTGCGGGGTGTCAGACATGGTGTCGGTGCCCAAAGAGTGGAATGATGGTGACGACAGAGATAGTGGTCGCGTCGGCCGGTGTTGAGATGACACCGCAGCCCACCATTATCGGACGAGTGAGCAGCGTGACTACCGGATGCAGGGTCTGAGCGTCGGGCTGGAGTGTCGCGTCTCCCGACTGAACGCGGATGGGTTTCGGATGGCTAGTGCACTGGAGATGCAGTGCGATGATCAGGGCTGGGTGGTGGCTGCAGCGGCTCGGAGTCACTGCTGATCGACATGAATTGCGGAGGTGCAAAGCGACGCCGTCCTCCAATGATCATGGTGGCTGTTGAGGAAGTGGCGAGCCTGCTCCCTTGTGCGTGGCATGATGGTTCAGGTGAGGTTTGTCTTGGGGTGGCGGTCGAAGACGAGTAAAAGAATGGTAGACGGCTGGTTTTGTGAGAAAGAAAATAAAATATGTGGGGGGTGAGTTTTGTTTTAATAGAGAAAAAAACAAAAGAGGGGAATATGATTGGGTTGAAAAATCGTCTGAAGGGGTAAGGAGAGAGTTTCACGGGAGTTGGGATTTGATTTGATAAGGGAGTGTTTTAAATTTTGAAGTGGGGCCCATGGAATCTTAAAAATAAATAAGATACGGATTGGTTTGATGCAAAACTTGAAGTGGGGAATTAGTTTTGACCGAAAAGGTGGGAAAGAGAATTTATTATCCCGAACCATGTCATCCAAATATGTTTCTGCCGATTATCTAAAAAAAATAAAAGAAATATAAGTATAGAAAATAAGCACGAAAATAAAATTAAAATTAAAAGAAATAAAAATAAATAAAATGGGTTGCCTCCCATTTAGCGCTTGTTTAACGTCACTAGCTTGACGACCTTATTCATGCGTTTGGTTCCTCGAAACGAATTTCTTCAATTAAACCAATCGAAACATTTTCGTAAAATTGCTTCAACTGTTGTCCATTGACTTTAAAGCTATGTCTTCAGTATCCTGAATTTCTACCGCTCCATGTGGAAAAGTTTGAACAACGGTGAATGGTCCGAGCCATTTGGACCACAACTTACCTGCAAAAAGTTTGAATTTAGAATTAAATAGTAGAACCTTTTGACCAACGGAAAAAGATTTAAATGCAATATTTTTATCGTGAAAATTCTTTGTTTTGTATTTTTTTTTGCGCTATCGTAAGCGTGTTTCCAGATTTCCTCGAGCTCTTAAATGTGCAACTTGCGTTCCTTTCCAATCGCATCCATTTCCATGTTGCATTGTTGAATTGCCCAAAATGCGCGATGTTCTAGCTCGACCGATAGGTGACATGGTTTACCGTAAACGAGACGGTATGACGACATCCCGATGGGGCCTTTGTACGCAGTATGGTATGCCCACAACGCATCAGATAACTTGACACTCCAATCTTTGCGATTTGGCTTCACGATTTTTTCGAGTATGATCTTTATCTCTCGATTCGACACCTTCGCTTGACCATTTGTTTGCGGATGGTAAGATGTCAAAATCCGGTGGGTGACGCCGAACTGCTTCATGAGAGCGTCAATTATTCGGTTAATGAAATGCTTTCCTCTATCGCTTATTATCGCCCGCGGTGTGCCAAGCCTACAAAAGATAGATTCCTTTAGAAACTTAACTGTGGTTTTAGCATCATTGTTTCGGGTAGCTCTAGCTTCTACCCATTTAGAAACATAATCTACCGCAAGATCTATATAAAAATTACCAAATGAGGAGATAAAGGGACCAATATAATCTAATCCCCAAACATCAAATATTTCACATACAATAATTGGATTAAGTGGCATTTTATTTCGTCGACTCAAATTACCAACCCACTGACATTTTTCACAAGATTTACAAAATAAGTAAGCATCACGAAAAATGTTAGGCCAGTAAAAACCACACTCAAGAATCTTATGCGCAGTTCATTTAGTCCCGAAATGCCCACCACAAGAATAAGAATGACAAAAGTTTAGGATAGAGTTTACCTCGCTCTCTGCTACACATCGTCTAATTACCTCATATAAGCAATGTTTTCAGAGATAAGGATCATCCCAAATGAAGAATCGGGATTCCCTTTTTAAACGTTTAACCTCTGCTCTCGGCAAGTCTTGTGGCATCTTACATGTGGCCAAGTAATTAACTATGTCCGCGAACCAAGGCGTGGAAGCTCACACCATCAAGTTTTCTTCAGAAAACTCGTCATTAATGGGCGAGTCCGAAATGGTAAGTGGGATTCGACTAAGGTGATCAGCCACTAAATTTTCGCTCCCCTTCTTGTCCTTAATTTCAAGATTAAACTCCTGAAGGAGTAAAATCCATCGAATTAGCCTCGACTTTGCTTCCTTCTTGCTTATAAGATACCGCAAAGCTGCATGGTCAGGAAAAACAACTATATTAGTTCCAAGCAGATAAGAACGAAACTTTTCTAAAGCAAAAACTACAGCAAACAGTTCTTTTTCTGTAGTCGAATAGTTGCGTTGTGCCGGATCAAGCGTTCTTGATGTGTAGGCGATGACATGAGGTTCTTTTCCTTTTCTTTGACCGAGTACCGCTCCAACACTAACATCCGAGGCGTCGCACATAATTTCAAACGGCAAGTTCCAATTAGGAGGTTGTACTATCGGTGCGGATACAAGTTTCTCTTTAATAGTATCAAACGATTTCCTGCATTCGGAGGTAAAGATAAACTCTACATCCTTTTGCAGTAACCGACACAGTTGTTGCGCTATCTTTGAGAAATCTTTTATAAACCGCCTGTAGAAACCTGCATGACCAAGGGAAGAGCGAATATCCCTCACAGTAGTGGGGTATGAGAGTGAGCGTATAACATCCGTTTTAGCTTTATCAACAGAAATCCCTTTAGAAGAAACTATATGTCCTAACATTAAGCCTTTATTAACCATAAAGTGACATTTCTCATAATTAAGCACAAGGTTAAATTCAATGCATCGTTTTAAGACATTAGTTAAATTTAATAAACACTCACCAAACGAATTACCATATACAATGAATTCGTCCATAAATACCTCGATCCCCTTCTCAACATAATCCGAAAATATACTTACCATACATCACTGGAACGTAGCCGGTGCGTTACATAGTCCAAACGACATTCGTCGATAGGCGAAGGTTCCGAAGGGGCATGTAAACGTAGTCTTCTCTTGGTACTCAGGAGCTACAGTGATTTGCAAGAATCCTAAATAACCATCGAGAAAGCAATAGTGAGATTTACCGGCTAATCTTTCAATCATTTGATCAATATATGGTAACGGAAAGTGATCTTTTCGAGTTAAAGAGTTCAACTTCTTATAATCTATGCAAACTCGCCATCCATTCTCAACTCGAGTTGGAACTAACTCATCTTCGTCATTTCTGATTACCGTGACACCAGTTTTCTTAAGAACGACATGAATAGGACTTACCCACTCGCTATCCGAAATTAGATATATTATGTCGGCGTCTAGAAGTTTTTAAATTTCCTTTTGCACTACCTTCATCATTGGATCATTCAATCGGCGTTGACCTTGTCGAGATGGCTTTGCCCCTTCCTCGATTTTGATCTTGTACATACAAGTCGAGGGGCTAAGTCCTTTAATATCCGCAACCGTCCATCTGATTGTTTCCTTGTATTGGCACATGACTGTCACAAGGTCGCCTTCTTCCTCTCCGGTCAACTCATTCGAAATGATAACCGGTAAGGTATCATTATCTCCCAAAAAGGCGTACTTAAGGTGAGATGAGAGTTCCTTCAATTCTAACTCTAGAGTCTGCAAGATAGAAGATAAAGGTTTAGTCTTAGAGGGAGTTGAAGTCAAATCAGAATTAACAAAAGAAATAAGTTCATTCTCCCTTTCTTCCTCATTGTTGCAAAATTCATAATTCATGCTGAAATTAACAAAAACATTAGTTTCCGCAAACTCTTCTATATAAGGATCAATAATATCAATTGAATTAACACTTTCAACTTGGTCAGGGTACCTCATTGCCTTATAAATGTCAAATTCTACTACCTCACCGTCGAATTCCATAGACAAAAGACCGCTCCTCACGTCTATTTTCGTATTTGCTGTGCTAAGGAATGGTCGTCCCAACAACACTTCGGAGCAAGTGTTTGTTCTATCATGAGCCATATCGATCACATAGAAATTTACAGGAAAGAATAAAACATATACTTTTACCAACACTCCTTCAGGGTAGATGATCGATCGATCCGCCAACTATATCGTAACCCTGGTTTCTTTTAAAGGATCGTTAGTAATTTTTTTTATAAACAGAAAGTGGAATTGCATTTATAGAAGCTCCAAGAACACACATTGCACGTTTAATAGATATATTACCAATTTGACAGGGTATAGCAAACATACCTTGGTCTTTCATTTTGGGTGGTAACTTACGTTGAAAAACTGCAGAAACATGCTCTCCCAAATTTACCTTTTCGTGCCTAGTGAGTTTTTGCTTGGTTGTGCAAAGCTCTTTAAGAAAAGGAGCATACCTTGGCACTTGTCGAATGACTTCTAAGAGGGGAATGTTTACTTGAACTTTTTTAAACACTTCAATGATTTCCCTCTCTTCGGCTTTTTTGTCACGTTTTACCAATCGTGATGGGAAGGGAGGGGCGACTACAAGGGGTGGCGAAGGAGTATGAGATGGTGCTAAAGGGTTACTTTGTTTTTCGTTACCTTATTCTGTGGGTGGATTGTTGTCTTTTGGTGGCTCTTTCGGTGCTATAACGGTCCCACTCTGGAGAGTAATTGCACTTACATTTTCTCTAGGGTTAGACTCCGTCTGAGAAGGTATCCTCCCTTGTGACTCCATTATTCCTAATCGTTGGGCTATCTGACTTATTTGCTTGTCCATCTCTTAAAAATGGGCCTCCGTGCGGGTTTGGAATTTTTCCTAAGACATAGCCAACTGCTCTACAATGGATTCTAGGTTCGACTTTTGTTGAAACTGTTGGTTAGGCTGCCTTTGCTGATATTGTTGTCTTTGGTTCTACGCAAACCCTTGGTCTCTCCACCCTTGATTGGCAGTAGGGTAGTACTGTTTTTGATGGGATCCCGGAAAGTTCCCCATTGCTTTCACTTGTTTAGTATCTTCTTCTTGGATCATAGGGCAACAATCCGTCGGGTGTTCAGGGCTTGTGCATATCCCACAAAGCCTAGAAACAATCTTTCTATCTGCAACCAAAGTTTGAACAATGTCAGCTAATTTACCAATCTTGCTTTCTAATGAAACGATACCTACCTCATTAACTCTTCGAGATGGTTCACTCGATTGGTGGAAGCATTGTGAGTTCGCTGCCATGGTCGAAATCAATGTCCTTGCTGCCGTTGGAGTCATATTGACTAGGGCTCCTCCGCTAGCTGCATCAACTACTTTCATATTTGTAGGGGTTAGTCCTTCATAAAAATATTGAATAAGTGTTTGATCTGACAAACCGTGTTGTGGAAAATTTGCGCATAGTTTCTTGAAGCGCTCCTAATATTCATAAAGTGTTTCGGTATCCTTTTGTCGGATACTTAGAATATTTCGCCTCATTTCGCTTGCTTTAGCGGCTGGAAAAAACCTGTTAAGAAACAAGCGAGTCATTTCAGTTCAGGTAGTAATTGAGTTAGAAGGTAAATCATAAAGGCAATCCTTAGCAATATCAGATAAAGAAAAGGGAAAGGCGTGAAGTTTAATTTGATCCTTAGATACTCCCTGTGGTTTCGTAGTTGAGCAAACCATGTGGAACTACTTAAGGTGTTTGTGTAGGTTTTCACTGGGCAAATCATGGAAGGTTGGTAGGAGATGAATAAAGCCCGATTTTAGTTAGAACGACGTTGCACCATTCGGGAAGGTTATGCACAAGGGCTGATTTTCATTTGGTGCCCTGATCAGTTGCTGGATCGTCTGTTCGTTATCTCCCATTTGGTTTCGTTCTTCAAAGTGTGTTTCGGGTTGGGATGATTCGAGATCTTGCTGGAATCGTCGTTGACGCAACTTACATTGCTTCTCTCAGTTTCATTGTGCGTTTTTTCGTCTCGCAAATGCTTCAATTTCTGGAATGAATTTAAACTGTTCTCCCGGATTTCTCCTGGTCATAAACAATAAAAAACAAACAGTAAAAGTTGCCGAAGTCCCCGACAACGGCGCCAATTTTGACACGCGTTGTATAGTGTCAAAATAAATTCTTAAACTCAAATAAATAAGAAAAAAATAGTATAGCGAGAGTAAGGGTCGATCCACATGGAATAGGTGTTCTAACACCTTTTCGTTCTGATTTTGACCAAGAAACCTGTAAAAATAAAAGTGGGGGTTTAGAAAAGTAATCTGAGTAATGGAAAAGTAATAAGAAAGAAAAAGAAGTATTGAAATGAATTAGCCTCAAGCTACGCTTTGCCACGCCATCCTCGATCACCGAAATGGATTTTTCTTCAACCTTCTTGTCAGTTACAGTCTACAAGGCCCAACTCTTGCAACTTACTTCTCTTTGGTAAACTCGACTCCCATGGCAATCCTTGAAATCAAGCTTTAGTTGGTTAGCTACGGCAATCGATGCTAACTCAAGTCTGAATTAATGCTGGAGAAGCTCGTGCTCGGATAATCGTCTCGATGAGAATTGTTTGTTCTTAGGGAGGTTAATTGGCTACAAGCTTTTCCTCGTCCCCAACTATGGATCTAAACTACTTCTAATCCGACGACGTCTTCAGAATGAAACAATTGAGATTCCTAAAGGTTAGGCTGATTGCCTAACCAATTTTGCAGAGAATCGAAAAAAGAATTGTTGAAGGAACGAAGAACTCTTCTAATCTCATGAGTTTAGTCGGGTTTGACGTTGCTTTTGGCTAAAGAAGATTTAGCTAAGCATGGTTGGTGAAGAAACCATACTTAGTTTATATTGGAGAAAATGAAGAAAATGGAAATGGAGAATTGTATTCAACTCAAAGGTAGAAGAAAACAATGAGCAAGTGATGTCTAACTCACCCTCAAAGTAAGGTATTTATAGTATCTGAAAAACCCTAAACAACTAAAATGATAAATCCCAAAAATAATTTAAATTACATAAGATAATTATCCCAAGTTTAAAATTTAAAAATTAAAATCCGGATGATAGGCTATCTGATAAACGACTTGATAAGCTATCAATGCTACTGACGTCAGCTTCTAGAAGATGCTGACGTGGCACCCAATCAGCATTCTAGCCCTGGTTCATGCCCATGAATCTGCCCACAACTCTAGAACTTCTGTAGATTTCGGCCTTTTCCAGTCTGATTTCCAACCACACGGTCCTGCACGAAAAAACATAGAACAACCCACATTTCAGCATCTAAAGTCATCCATTTAATCAAAATTAGGACTAAAACCATAACCAATCTAGCCACTCATCAGTAAATATACTCAAGATAATCATCTTCTCCCCTATGATTCCCTTGATATGGATTTGGGTTGCTTGAAAGATCAATTCTTTGAGTGAGATTAGATTCGATGCGATTAAGCATGCTTCCACTCTTTTCAAAAAAAATATATATATAAAGAGAGAGACGATCAATAGCTAAAAAAATGAGAGGAAAAAAAAACTTATCTTTAGTTTCATTCTATAATCGAATTCATGCTTTTCGGTAACTTCTTTTGGATTCGAACAATAAAGATCTCAGTTGATTAGAGTCCCGTGCTGATAACGTGTTGTGAATAAAATAAAGAAGAACAATAATAAGAACAAAGAACAATAATGAAAGAACAAAGAGATGAGAGGAAGAGGGTGATTTATATTATTCTCAATTCTCAAGTGTATACAATGCCTTTATTAGATCATCTATTTATAAGCATAAGAAGTACATAATACATTAAACTCTAATTAATGAAGATAATATTTCTAATGATAAAGTAAATCAAATCTCCTTGATAAAGTCTTTATCATTATAGACATCCACATAGATAAATATTCATAACAAAAACATATTATTTCCATTTTTCTATTAAGCGGGGAAATGTTACATTTTAAGGCAAATAAAGTGATTTAAAACCATATTAAAAAAGTGATTTAAAACCATGCAAGATGGGACAAATAGATTTATAGTGACTAGGATGGAAATTTCGTATCCGAAAATTAACAGTTCGTCCGGTCAAGTCTTCAGGCCCAAATAACTCAATTTTTTCTCATGAACTATTTGTGTCGATGAATTTGTTCGTTCTAAAACTCGAGACAATAAATATAATCCAAAATTTTTTTATAAGTGGTTGTTCATAGACTACTCGATTAATTAGTAGTTCTCACACCTTCTACCATCATGATTAAGGAAGTAGAAGAACAAAACCAACCAAAGCCTCCCAAGCTAATACTAGCTCAACCTACTACAATCATCATGTAATTTTTTATTTATTTTAAAATTAGTAGTTTTCACTTTTGTTATTTTATTTAATTTTTTTTAAAAAAATTAATTTATTTATAAATTTGCCCCACTTTTAAACATTTATAATTTACCTTCCTCAACCCTAAATCCTAGCTCCGCCCTGACCATCTACCATCTCATTACCTCCATGAATGTCCAAACATCGTTGGATTAAATCAAAGATATGTTGCAGTATCGAGGACTTAGCCTCCCTCCTCTCATTGCCTTTTAACAGTCGCACCATCTCTCGGTTGTCGACCTCAATTTGAAGGGACGTAACCCCATTTTTCAAACGTATTTCAAATTTTCATATACTTTTTATAATTCAGTTTTAAACACCGAACAAACTCCTACAGGGCTTGAAAAATCTCATCAGTCATTTCTATCATTCTCCATTTCGCGCAAAATAACTAGGATTAATCAGATTTTTTTCACCCATTCCTTAGTAGTTAGTATCCCTTCTCTTTGTTCATAAATAATTTTTTTTAAAAAGATGTTTGAGGTTGTAAACATGGAAGGAATTGATTTTACCAAAAACTCAAAAAAAATGATTTAAATGGATGGATAAGATAATGAAGCGTGGAAAGTGTGGGAGGGTATTTTATATATATATATATATATATATATATAATCATTTAGCATATGTATCGTCCGTGTATATATAAAATGTGATGTTTTTTCTTTTTAATAATTGCAGGATGAATCTATTATTAAGAACATAATTCAAACCTTTATATCACATAAAAAAATGACGTTGCCATTAAAAAAAATATTATTAGTAAAATTTTGAAGGATGATTCTAGAACGAACGACATACACTGCTGCACACCACTAATACAATACATCGTAAAACTGTTACAAGACACATGCCGGTGTTCTCTTGGTAAACTAAACGGGCAGCAAGTGTTTAATTGCTATCACTTGGAAATGCAATTCTTAATTTCCAACCGACCCCCAAAACAATTAATCTCATTACTTCCTGTTTTACTCTTCCTTCCTCCTCAACTACTTCATGTTTATTCTTTCAGTTCATTTGAGAATAACATAACAATAATTCTTGATTTAGGAAAGTTGAGGCGTTTACTAATAAAGAAGCAATCTCTATACCTATTTTATTGCTTTTAAATAAAAATAGGACTAAATTTATAGAATGTGTAAATAATGAAGGTTAAATTAGTAATTTTTTTAAATTAAAATTAAATTGATTGAATGTGTAAACATGTAGGACTAAATGTGATATTATACACATTTTTTAACAGTTAACCGTCGATAATCTAATTGAAAGCAGTTTAATGGTCAAATTAAATCAAACATATAATTTAGTAATGCTAGGAGTAGTTTACCAAATAAATAATTAGAAGCAAACCAAAGATAGTGGATACGGAGATGGTTGTAGATGGGGATTTAGAAGCCATGTTAGATTTTGGTAAAGAAGGTAGAGAAGATCTTGCTTATTTATTTGCCGAGCAAAATTTTTTTTACAAGATATATAAAGTAGAGAAATAATCGGCAATAATTAGGGCTGTAAATGAACCGAACGTTCAGCGAACCGTTCGTGAACCGCTCGGCGGAAAGTTCATTTATGTTCGTTTATTTATTAAACGAACGAACATGATCAAGATTTTTTGTTCGTCTAATTAAATGAACGAACACGAACAAAAGGCTTGCTCGTTCATTTATGTTCGTGAACGTTCGGTAATTCGTTTGTTTATGTTCGTTCATTTATGTTCGTTCGTTTATGTTTATTCACATATGTCTAGGAGTGCTCATTATTCGGTTAAACCGAACTAACTGACCGAACCAAAACAAAATTGGTTAATCTATTAGATAATTTTAGGTTTCGGCTAATGATTAAGAGTTTTTTCAAATTTCAATTATCGATTAATTCGGTTTAAAATCGGTTAATTAACTGAATTAATCGAACTAATCAAAATATTAAATATTTAACAAATTATATATGTTCGTTTGTGTTCGTTTATGTTCGTTTATCATTTAAACGAACGAACATGAACGAACACGAACAAGCTACATTCCTTAATGAATGAACACGAACAAGAAATTTTGTGTTCGTTTATGTTCGTGTTCGTTCATTTGTTCGGTTAAAGTTAAACTAACGAACATGAATACACCCTTGTTTGTGTTCGTTCGGTTCATTTACAAGCCTAGCAATAATGTATGAACCTGTATCTCTTACATGTCACATACATATATGACAGAGACAACCTCTACTCTAGTGGTACCGAAATTTAATGTTATAAAGCAATCAACACACACTATTGGTGTAAGCAAACGATCTATCTCTCTTCCATGATTGTGTAAAATATGCTCTTCGGGAAGATGTTCACTAGAATATGCACAGGTGGCAGACTTTAGCCGCTTCTTTTCTGGTTGTCCTCCTTTTTTTTTTTGTATATATAGTTTCTTTAATTATAATGAAAAGTTTTTGACCGAAAAATAACAGGACCAGATACTATAATATTAATTAAATAAAATAAAATTAAGAAAAATACTCTTTCAATTAGGTGGTGATATATACCGCTATCTTTTTGGATGATAAAATTTATTAAATTCAATTTAATTTAAAACCAAATTGATTAAATATATAAGTAACAAAAATCGGATGTATAATTATACAAATTTATAATAACTATCGTATTATTACCTCTATTTAGGTCTTAATGGTAGATAGCTTGATTGACATCACATAAATAATTAATGATCATAATGACACAATAAAAAATATTGTGATCATATCGAAACCATCCTATAAATAGGTGGTCGTTTAAGTAGTTTATCCTTTTATAAATAATGACCAAATAAACGCATTTTGGGATAAGAAAGATGATCACCTTGAAAGAACCGAAATCTCATCCAGCCAGGTTCCGAAGAATCAAACATTGCCATTTCCTTGTCATTTTTTTCCTTTAATGGAAAAAAGAAAGAAAGAAAAACTCTACTGTTTTGTTCTTATATATTAATGCTTTCAGCAACTTTAACCTTTCCAGTTTCAGGCAATCAAACATACGAATATTGGTAACAACTAACAACATTAACCCATTTTTTAAACCAGGATCCATTTAAGTAAGGGGAACTCTGTTAAGCATTATTAACCTGTGTTTCGGAAGTTCCAAGGTTTGAAACAAATGCAAGTGTATGATATTCAACGGAGCAGTCGCCGTCCACATTGGCCTCTATGTTGATTCCCTTTTGAGGTTTGTTTTTTGTTGCGAACGTAGGCCATAAATAGTTGAACACGGAAGGTTTTAAGGTTAGATTCAGGGTTTGATAATCTAAACGGTTTGGTTAACTTCTTTTTTATATTCTTTTGGGTTTCTATATAATTTAAATAAAACTATGAGGCAACGTGGAATTTGAATGCAAAACTTTAACCTTTTATCTAATTTGAATTGTTTTTTATCAGCAATGTATGAATTTATTGTAACCAAAATCATACAAAAATATTTTTCAGACGTCTCATTAAAAATCTCCTTACATTTAAATGAAAAAAAATACACTCAAGTAAAAATAACAATCAACCCGTAAACATAAGACCAAACACCCTTAGCGAAGCACATACCAAGGAAACAAAACATACGCCATGCGAAATAAGAGACAAGCAACAATCAACGCCAAAGAAACTAGTGAAAACCGCACACTAGCGAACCATAGCAGCAAATCAAAACAACCCTTAAACACACTTGGAACCATGCAACTTGGTCAACGCCGCCTTTCGCCAACGCATCAGCTAAATTATTTACCTCCCAAAGCACATTGTTTCCACAGCACGGTCCCCAATTGACTACAAACCTCATCTGTTGAATGAAACCAACACCATTTTCAGGGACGATGTTCATGATGTATCACCCAAGACATCTCGACTATGAAATCAGATACAAATAATTACACCAACTCGATTGATTAAAGAGCAACAAAGCATGGCGATTAATCTGACACTCTATTTTATTTGATTCCAACCGCATACGTTCCACGACAACACCTCAATAAGGCTTAGTGGCCTTTTAACCGAGCTTCAATAAGTAGAACAATGTCGTTTACGTTTTCTTCTTCATTACCAATTGTGTTTGCACCCACCAGCCGTCCAAGGACAATTGTTTTCTTCGTTACCAATTTGAATTGTTGTTAATTGTTATATGCATTTTAGTAGTGATATATATAGTAGAGAACTTTAAATTATATATTTAGGTAATTAATTTTTTTTATCTCGTATTATTTTATTTGATAGGTTATATTAATATTATTATTATTATTATTATTATTTTATTCTGCGATGATTTATTTTGATTTCGTCTAAGTTATATATGTTAAAAATCAAACCTGATTTTATGATTCCCCTAAGTCGGCAAGAAAATGTTCAAGTTGATGATACTTGAAGATTGTGGTAGTAGCTAGAACATTCAAGAACTAAAAAAAAAGAAAGCAAAAGAAGAAGTAAACGTGGCAGCAAACTCATGAAGTCAAGAAAGATGCAGCAATTACTAGAAATATCTGGGATTAAACTATAATATTTTAATTAGTACTAGATACTTCTTAATGTCGGTTTAGGAACACTATAAATAGGAGTTGGACAAAGCTTGTGTGTGAGTGAAAAAACAGTGAGTGCAAAATAAGTGTGCATGTACAAGTATTGTGTTCTTTGGTGAAAAACTTGTAGAAGCAAGTATTGTATCTTTGTTTCATATTGTAATAAAATTGTTCGAGTAATAAATTAAGTGTTCACTTCAACGCTTCCAACAACTGGTATCCGAGCCAAGGTCGAGTCCGAGTTTAGTCACGAGAAGATGGAGCACATGATCCAGCCACAAATCCCGAGATTGACAAAGACGAATTATGGCAACTGGAGTATTCAGATGAAGGCGCTACTTGGTTCGCAAGATTGTTGGGACATGGTCGTAAAAGGATATGTGGAGCCAGAAAATGCAGCAGCAGAAGCGACTCTAACCAACGAAGAGAAGATAGCACTAAGGGATGCTCGTAAAAGAGACCAAAGGGCGTTATATTACATTTTCCAAACAGTAGATGAGTCTAACTTTGAAAAAATTGCATAAGCAACAACCGCGAAGCAAGCATGGGAAACTCTGCAAAAATCACTCCAAGGAGTTGAGAAAGCAAAAAAGGTACGTCTTCAATCACTCAGAGCCGAGTTTGAGATGCTAAAAATGAAAACCACAGAAAGCATAGATGACTATGTTAGCCGTGTGAAAGCCGTAGCAAATGAAATGAAAAGAAATGGTGAAGCACTCGGTGAGGTCAGAGTGATGGAGAAAATCCTACGATCATTGGTACGAAAATTTGATTATGTAGTCGTGGCAATTAAGGAATCAAAAGATTTAACTCAAATGACTATCGATGAGCTTGTGGGATCACTCCAAGCTCATGAGCAGAAAATGAAGCTAAATGAAGAGAGTGAAAATCTAGAGCAAGTCCTTCAAAGCAAGTTGCACGTCAACGAAGGCAGAGCTAGCAGCAACTACACACGAGGTAGAGGAAACTATGGTGGATATCGTGGATGTGGTGGTCGTTCATATGTTAGCAACCAAGCAAATGAAAATTACCAATTACCAAGTCGTGGACGAGGATATAGAGGTCGAGGAAGAGGCCGATATCAACAAGGAGATAAAACTCAGGTACAATGTTATAATTGTAATAAGTATGATCATTATAGTTACGAGTGTAGATCAGCTCCAAAGCATGAAAAATGAATTAATGTAGCAACAACTGAAGAAGAAAACACCGAAGAATCTCATGTATTCCTCACTTATAAACGAAATGAAGAATCAAAGGAAAATATTTGGTATCTCGATAATTGTGCCAGTAATCATATGTGTGGTCGAAAAGAGTTTTTTGTGGCGTTGGACGAAACGATCCGTGGATGAGTAACTTTTGGTGACGACTCGCACACAGAGGTTAGAGGCAAGGGCAAAGTCATGATTACTCAGAAAAATAGAAAAAAGAAATACATGTCTGATGTCTACTATGTACCAGCTATGAAAAGCAACATCATCAGTCTTGGCCAGCTTCTAGAAAAAGGATATGAAGTGCAGATGAAGAATTGCTCACTTTCAATCAAGAATAGAAATGGAGAATTGGTTGCCCAAGTCAATATGACGCGGAATCGTCTCTTCACTATTGACATCGAGTCAGGAGAAGTAAAGTGTATGAAGACTGCAATCAAGGACGATTCGTGGCTGTGGCACTTGAGGTACGAACATCTTAGATTTTCTGGCTTGAAGTTATTATCAAAAACAAAGATGGTGAATGGATTGCTAGAAATCAAACCTCCAAATCAACTGTGCGAGGCCTACATCAAAGGAAAACAACACAGACAAAGCTTTGAAGTTGGCAAATCATGGAGAGCCAAAAAACCATTGGAAATCGTCCATACTGACATAGCCGGCCCGTTCGATATACCATCACTTGGAGGAAACAGGTACTACTTGACCTTTATTGACGATTATAGCAGAAAATGTTGGGTATATGTTCTTAAACAAAAGTCAGAAGCATTGAATAAATTTAAAGAATTCAAAGCAATGGCGGAAAAACAAAGCGGACAATACTTAAAGATACTCAGATCTGATAGAGGAGGCGAGTATACAGTAAAGTTGTTTGAAGACTTTTGCAAGGAGAATGACATAATTCACCAGTTGACAGTTAGATACACGCCTCAACAAAATAGAGTTGCAGAAAGAAAGAATCGCACTATTCTCGACATGGCAAAGAGCATGATAAAGGGCAAGCATCTACCAAGAAATTTTTGGGCCGAAGCAGTTCGATGTGCAGTTTATCTGTTAATTCGTTGCCCAACAAAGAGTGTGAGGAACATGACGCCGAACGAAGCATGGAGCGGTAAAAAACCAGGAATTTGGCACCTCAAGATTTTTGGATGCATCGCATATGCCCATATACCTGAGCAGATAAGAAAGAAGCTCGATGATAGAGGAGAAAAGTGCATCTTCATCTATGATGAACGAAGTAAGGCTTACAGACTCTATAATCCTCTAACTAAAAAGTTGATAATCTCAAGAGGTGTTGAGTTCGATGAAGCAGAATATTGGATTTGGAGCTCAGAAGAAAAGAAAGTTGAAGGACTATTTTTTAACGAAGATCGAGATGATGACGACTTCATCAACCAAGATGAACAAGGTGATGATCAAAGTTCTCAAAAAAATCTAACTGAGCCGTCTTCATCAAACAACAACATAACAGAGAATTCTGAAGTACAACCGACTGAAGTTCAAAGATCTACAAGAGAGAGAAGAGTTCCAGAAAGGTACAAGGATTACGAAACTCAAAATATTTCACTTTTCTGTTTACTTGCAAGCAGTGATCCAATAACATATGAAGAAGCAATTGAAGATGACAAGTGGAAGAATGCCATGAACGAAGAAATTGCATCGATAGAAAGAAATGATACGTGTGAGCTCACAAGTCTACCAGAAGGACATAATCCAATTGGAGTCAAATGGGTGTACAAGACGAAGACCAATAAAGAAGGACAAGTAGAGAAATACAAGGCGAGACTAGTTGCCAAAGGCTACAAGAAAAGACAAGGAATAGACTATGATGAAGTATTTGCTCTAGTAGCAAGGATCGACACTATCAGACTTCTCACAGCAGTTGCAACACAAAACAAATGGAAGATTTATCAAATGGATGTGAAGTCGACATTTCTAAATGGCTACCTAGAAGAAGAAGTTTATATCGAGCAACCACCTGGGTACATTAAACAAGGACATGAAGATAAGGTCTACCGCTTAAAGAAAGCCTTATATGGATTGAAGCAAGAACCGAGAGCATGAAACACAAGAATAGATGAATATTTCTAGGAGAATGGGTTCATAAAAAGTCCGTACGAACATACCTTATATACAAAGAAAAATGAAGATGGTGATATCATGATCGTGTGCTTATACGTGGACGACATGATCTTCACCGAAAATAACCCAGGTATGTTTCAAGATTTCAAGAAAGCTATGACTAAAGAATTTGAAATGACAGATATTGGCGAGATGTCATACTTTCTTGGGGTCGAGGTAAAGCAAACGGTGGAAGGAATTTTCTTATCCCAAAAGAAGTACGCAGAGCAAACCTTAAGTAATTTCAAAATGAAGGATTGCAAGCCAGTAGCCACTCCAGTTGAAACGGGCACGAAACTAAGTGTTGATTCAACAAGAGAGCCGGTGAAACCAACGTTGTTTAAAAGCCTCGTTGGAAGTTTAAGATATCTAACTATCACACGACCAGACATAACATACGCTGTGGGACTGGTAAGCAGATTCATGGAGAATCCAAAACAAGATCATTGGATTGTAGCAAAGAGAATTTTGAGATATGTCAAAGGTACGTTGGATCATGGTTTATTCTACAAGCATTCACAAAATTCGAATTTAGTCGGTTACTCTGATAGTGATTACGGGGGAGACATTGATGATCGGAAAAGTATATCTGGATATCTATTCCATATCGGCTCCGCAACATTTTCATGGTCATCAAAGAAGCAACAAACGGTAGCTCTCTCAACATGTGAAGATGAATACATAGCCGCTGCAGCGTGCACCTGTCAAGCAATTTGGTTGAAGAATATTTTGGACGAGTTAAATTTTGCGCAAGAATGACCAACTACAATTTATGTCGACAACAAGTCCACCATATCTCTCGCAAAGAATCCTGTCTCTCATAGCCGAAGCAAGCATATCGATACAAAGTATCATTTCATACGAGAACATGTGAAGAACAAAACCGTAGAACTAGTCTACTGCAAAACTAAAGATCAATTGGCAGACATTTTTATGAAGCCGCTGAAAGCAGACATATTTCATCGACTTAAAGAAAAGCTCGGCATGAAAAATCAAGTTTGAGGGGGAGTGTTAAAAATCAAACCTGGTTTTATGATTCCCCTAAGTCGGCAAGAAAATGTTCAAGTTGATGATACTTGAAGATTGTGGTAGAAGCTAGAACATTCAAGAACTAAAAAAAAGCAAAAGAAGAAGTAAACGTGGCAGCAAACTCATGAAGTCAAGAAAGATGCAGCAATTACTAGAAATATCTAGGATTAAACTATAATATTTTAATTAGTACTAGATGCTTCTTAATGTCGGTTTAAGAACACTATAAATAGGAGTTGGACAAAGCTTGTGTGTGAGTGAAAAAACTGTAAGTGCAAAATAAGTGTGCATGTGCAAGTATTGTGTTCTTTGGTGAAAAACTTGCAGAAGCAAGTATTGTATCTTTGTTTCATATTGAAATAAAATTGTTCGAGTAATAAATTAAGTGTTCACTTCAACGCTTCCAACAATATACATATCAATAAGTAATAGTACATTTCGGTGGAGTATTTAAGAAAACATAATTTTTTTGCTCAGCAAAAACAATTTTTATTTGCTAGTTAGCCTTATTAAAAATCTCTTTAATTATATGTTAGAGGAATAGAGTACCTACGAACAAAAAAATATACAAAGACCAGCATATGACTCCCAAATATGTTCTTAAAGCTGAACACTTTACACGCTCATTACATATGAGAAACCAGCCCCCATTCAAGACCAACATCGATTACAAAAGACCTACTCATTTCTTACAATAAAACAAAAAAGCACAACTGTATACAGACTTTGAAGAAAACAGAATCTGCCATCACGCTTTGAAGAAGATGAACGATGCATACCATCTTTGGCGAGACAATCTGCTAACACATTTGCTTGTCTCGAAATGTGAACAAATTTTACATGTCCTATCATTCGAATCAGCTTAGCAATGTCCACAAGGATCGAATAAGTCATAATTAATTATCAAATTTATGATTCAATTATTATTTAATTTCAAAAACTAATGGAATCTTTTCCATTTCGGTATATATATGAAAAGAAAAGGGATGTTGACTTCCAACTCCATAGATGAATTGGTCGGTTTCAAATAATGTATATCACAAATTATGAACCACAATGCCTTCTCAGTATATATATAATTGTTTGGCCAAAAATCATCCCCAAGTATGTACCACGTATCTAACTTTATAATTTTTATCATTTTCAAAAATGTTCATGCAAGCATTAATTTAAGGGGACAGAAACGTTAACTATTGTTAAGAGTTTTTTTTTTTGAATATAACTATTGTTAAGAGTTGATGTTAATTTTATAACTTTAGTGGTTGAGTGGCTAAACTATATATAAAAATTGTTTGAATGATTAAAATGTTGACACCTAAAAGTCAAGGGACCAAAACGTTAACTGCCGTAAAAGGTTGATGTCGGAGTGACCAGAATGCTAGTCCTTAAAGTTGAGTTCTCAATTGAAAAGATTTTTTAGGCGGCCAAAATGTTAGCACCCTGAAAATTGAGTGACCCTTTAAGGTGTTTTATCCTCTCTTTTTTTATAAAAAGCCACTAAATTTTTATTAAATCCATAGAAAAATTTCAATTACAATGCATCCAAGAAGAAAAATATTTGGATTAAACAACCAAAAAAAATCCTTACAACCTAAAAACAATGAAAAATGAAAACTTCTATGGAGATAAGCATACCAACAAAATTTAGCAGCCTCCTGAATCTCCTTGTCTCTGTCCAAACGAGACGCATAAAGAAGGAAGAAGGAGTGGTGCGCGATCCAAGCTGTCAAGCAAAAAGTACCGCTACCCAGGACTGATTTCATCGGCAAACAACCATCAACCGAGTGGGGATATAACTTTCTAAGTGACCACCGACAAAAATATAAATCAGAAACTAGCACCGATTGAATCTCTGTGCGAACAACAATCGATCGCTGGGGTATGCTGAAACATGCCACAAAGACAGATGAATCAAACCACAAAACAAAAATAAAAACATGTCACAAGGACAGAGGAAAAAAACGTGTCACAAAGACAGAGAAAGTGATTCTTATTAAAATAAAAAAAAACAAGAAAACTAATAGATCCGGTGGTCGACAACCAATATTAAAATTGATTGTCGACCACCGATCAAAGGGATTGATCAATGTAGAAAACGAATAGAATTGAAGGAATTTTGGTACGAAGAGCGGCTAGACTATCCTTTTTACTTTTATCTCTCTCACACACATATATATAATTTCTATATAGTTGGATGCCACATGACATGTTCTAATTGGTTGGTGTCCAAGTGCTCTTATTCTTTTCACAGAACATGAACATCCCCAAAAGAATACGACGTAAGGTTGTTGATGGTTGCTTTTTGGTTTTAATAATTTCAATAATCCAATTATGTTGAATTAAGTGAGAGATGCGTGTAGAATGTTTGGTACACCTTCATTTGAGTATACATCAATATGACGTAAGCTTGTTGATTGTTGGATTTTGGTTTTAATAATTTCAAGAATCCAATTATGTTCAGTTAATTGAGAGATTAGTGATGAATATTGCTTGATGGAGAAAGGAGCAGTGAAGTATACTTGCATTATATAAAATAGAAATACACATCAAACATTTTAATTCAATTTAGCAACAAACCATAACCACTTAAATGACGGGATAAAACTTCCAAAATGGTTATATAGTTATTATTATTATTATTTAAATCAATTTGTTATCGAGTATATCACAATTAGAGACGAATGGAAATTTATTGTCCTTTTTCGGTGCCCTTATTTATGTCTTACACTAAAAATTAGGTTTAGGGTTTGTAGTTAGAATTTAGAAATTTTAGGGCAGTGTGTATTTTTTAGGGTATAGGGTGTAGGATTTAGGATTCATAATTTAGTGTTAAGGCTTGAAATTTAATTTTGTAGTGTTTATTAGTGTTGAGACATAGAAAAAGGTATCGAAAAAGGGACATAATATTTTTATTCATTAAAAACGGAGTTAAAAATCGAATTTAAGGATAAAATGTATGAAACATTGGGCAAACGGAGTAAAGATGGGGAATTGAGACCAAGTGTTTATTTATTTATTTTGAATAGAGACCAAGTGTTTATTTTATTTGTAAAGAGAATGTATTTCAAATCAACACATATCTATCAAGTAAATAAAAACCGCAAACAAGGAGATCACCAACATCGTATGATAGTTCTCACTCATATATAGATCATCATTTTTCATGTGGCTTGAATTAACCGAGAAAAAAGGTGAAGATAGTGAACGAGCAGGTACTGATCTTATTTAAAAAATTTAAAATCTCATCTTACTATAACAACTAGTTGTTGTTGGTATATATTATTTTTGTTCATACAATAAAATATAAATAAAAAACGGAAATAATAAATATTTGACTTCCGTATAGTGGAGATAACGCCACCGAATTTTAGCACATTCTGTGGTTTGCAGGGCACCCTTGATTTCTCGACTTTAATTAGCAGCAGCATTTTCAAATGAAAATGACTTTAGATTTGTTGTATGTAGTTGTCGACGGAACAATGATCATCGAACCCTGCTCCAGGGTAATCAATGGCAGGCCTAACTCAAGCATAGTGTCACGAGGCCATTATACTCGTGTTGGCCATTGTCATGGTTGTCCAGTCCATTATGACTGTTTAATTAATAAGCGTTCAGCGTGAAGTTGAACAATCAAAGAGTCACTTTGATACCACTTGTCACATGGTCATTATTTTCTTCTACAAAAATATATTTAATAAAATGTGCAACGCCACCGTTTAAATATCCTAAAACGATCCCCGTCTCTTTTCAGGTGGGACAATAACCTCCGACTTTCGGTAATAATAATAATAATAATAATAATAATATTATTATTATTATTATTATTATTTCAAGTTATGTTTAGGAAATAAATCTATAGATTTGTTTTCATGCCTGTTAATTTATAGCATATTTTAATTTTTTTTTGAATCGAATCAATTTAGAAAAGAAATTCATACGTTAGTGTAAGTGGTGAATTTTACATAAATATTTCATGTTCATGTATTCGTATAATAGTAATATTTTTTTTTATGTTAAATCATGTTTTAATTAAAGTATCACCTTTTATTTTACCGTATCTTAATTTGTTTTACATTTTATTATTTAATATATCCTTTAAAAATATTATTTAATACAATTAAATTCAATTATTTAAACCCGTGGGATATATAATCTGGTTATACATAATTTTTAACTTTTAACTTTTAACTTCATTAGATAAATTGATTACAATAGAGGAGAGTCAAAACAACACGTAGAATCATTAAGCAAAAAACCCTACGGCTACAAAATATACGAAGGATTCAATATTTTAAGTTGGAATTGCAATAATTCCGATTTCTGTAGAATCCGATATGGAATCTTGGAGTTAGTGGGAATTTGGCACTTTGGGGAGACCAGTTCCCAATGTTTGGTTCATAAAACCGTGCTTTGCTGTTGGATAGAAATGATGTTCGATCGGAACTTTCTATTTTACTATTTTTTATATTTTTATTTAATCCCTAAATTTTAAATAAAACATTAATTTTTTATATTAAACTTTAAATAAAATATTAATTTATCTTTTGAACTTTAAACGAGCAATCAATTTAAATCCTGAATAAATTTTCCATCGTCATTCGTCTCATCATATTCTTTAGTCATCACTAACTGTGGCTCACTATTGTTATTGATTACTATTATCGTCAATCACTATTAGAGGTAATTTTTAGACCTAAATTTTAAGTTCACTTTTTTCTAACTTCATGAACATGAATCTGATATTCGTCTCATTAAAAATGTCTCAAATTCTACAATTTCAGAAAATTACGTGTATGAATAGTCCCAACAATGCATGATGATCGAAATTCGTTCATTTTCTCTGAAATTTCAGAAAATCCCTCCATGGTGGATATGGTATTATTGGATCTGCCCAATGGCATGGACAATGTACGGATTGATTACCTCGCAGTTTGGAGATGATGAACGCACCATTAAAGTAGTACATCCAAAAATAAAAATAATTTTTTATATAAAAAAAACTACAAAATGTATACTTTTTATCAACTCTTATGATATTTTTAGCGACTTTTATAATTTTCATTATATATATACTTATTGACTTTTTATGATTTTATAATTGATATTAATTAACAATATAAAAAATATAAAACAAATATATTATATTAATAAATTTAAGAATGATTAAAATATTAATATGGTTGGACTTTTTTGATATTATTTTTATTTGATATTAATTAATAATATATATAAATATTGGATGACTTTGCATGTGTTCGAACTCTAATGTCCTACATATATATTGATTATCCATGTCGATGGTTGAATAACACCATGAAAGTTTTGATAACCGGTAAAACATATATGCTAGAAACAGTGAAGAAACTAAGTAGAAAAGGAAGAAGAGATATGAGGGAATGAGAGACGGTACTCTCAAGATTTTATTAAAAAGACTGTAATATCTCCAAACAGATACCAGTCTATATATATAAAAAGAATAGTAGTCAGTGGTCAGTTATTAACAAAGTGGTAAACTAACAGAAATCCTAACCACCTGTTAACTGCCACAACCACTTTATTTATACAACAAATGCTAACTCATAACATTCACCATGTTTTCTTAAGTTTTTAAAACTAAAAAAAAAAACAACCTGTAAAAAATAGAAAGAAACAGGAAACAACAACAAAAAAACCAAGTTAGAATCAGAAACCAAAATCAAAGTTTTACCTGACCCTTATCCTCCATCATAGGTAGAACAAGTAGCTTGTCTCGAAACCTGGTAAATAATGAAGCTGACAAAGGCTTGGTCATAACATCAGCTACTTGTTCGCAAGCTGGAACTTCATTCACACTTATCCGACCAGTGGCTACTTTTTCGCGAACAAAATAAAGATCCAGCTCAACATGTTTAAACTTGGAGTGCATAACAGGATTCGCAGAAACAGCCACGGCACTGGAATTATCACACCATAAGGTAGGTGTACCATCCACAATAAGACCAAGTTCTTGAAGTAAAGATTGTAACCACAATAGCTCTGTTGTAGCACAAGCGACACTGCGATATTCTGCCTCTGCAGTTGAACGAGACACCACTTGTTGTTTCCTTGAAGCCCATGAAACAAGATTGCCTCCAAAATAAAGACAAAAGCCTGTAGTTGATCTACGATCATCAACATCCGAACCCCAATCTGCATCAGCAAAGACAGTAATAGACAACCGAGAGGAAACAAAAAATGCAGACCATACTCAAGTGTACCCTGCAGGTATCTAAGAATGCGCTTAACAGCATTGTAATGTTCATCAGTTAGAGATTGCATGAATTGACAAACTCTATTCACCGCAAATCCAATGTCTGGTCTAGTGATAATGATGTATTGTAACGCCCCAACAATGCTACGATACTCAGTAGCATTAAGCAAAGCACTCCCCTTATTAGACGAAAGTTTGCAACTAGACACCATGGGAGTAGAAAGTCCTTTTGCAGAATCAAAACCACTCTTCTTGAGTAACTCCATAATATATTCCCGTTGATGAAGAACAAGACCAGTCGAAGTATATTCAACTTGAATGCCTAGGAAATAATTGAGTAAACCAAGATCCTTCAAGGAAAAAACACTATCAAGATCCAAAATAACTTGCTGAACTTGATTAGCATCACTCCCCGTAATTATTATATCATCTACGTAGACAAGTAGATAGATAACACACTTACTACTCTTTCGAACAAACAACGAAGCATCATATTTCGAAATAACAAACCCCACGGAGACCAAGTAATTTCCCAGCTTCTCAAACCAAGCCCTGGGAGCTTGTTTGAGGCCATAGATAGCCTTGTTAAGCTTACACACCACCTTTCGTCTATCTCCTTGTTCATACCCTGGTGGTTGCATCATATAAACTTCTTCGACTAAATCCCCATTTAAGAAAGCGTTGTTAATGTCAATCTGTCGTAGACACCAGCTTTTGGACACAGCTATAGACAAAATGGTCCTTATAGTAGTTGGCTTAACTACAGGACTGAAAGTTTCATGATAATCACATCCAACCTGTTGCAAATAACCTTTTGCAACAAGCCTCACCTTATACCTTGCAACAGACCCATCCGCATTCCTTTTGAGTTTAAAAATCCATTTACAGCCAACGACCCTTTTATCCACTGGTAGATCAACTAAGGTCCACGTATTATTCTTAACCAAAGCATCAAATTCAGCTTGAGCTGCTGCCTTCCACTCAGAAGAACACATAGCTTCTTCAATAGTAAATGGTTCAGAACTAGTAGTTGTACTTGTGAAATAGACTTTAGGCTTACGTATCCCATTTTTACCTCTTGTCACCATAGGATGAACGTTGGTAGAATATGTAAGAGTGGATGTAATATTGTAAAACTAAAATTGATTTTGATATAACATAAAAATTTAAGGACCAAATTGCAAAATAAATAAATTTTTAAGAACTCTTTAAAGGTTCAAATATTAACATAATGTTTTGTATAAAATATTGTTTGAAGATTGGATCTCAAAACATTAAGTTTCTCAAACCTTTTTCATGTTTTTCAAAACCAAATTATGCAAAAATGGCCCTGCGTATCGATACACTCACCGTATCGATACACTTGAAACTTACTGTAATTCTGAATGAACATAGCGTATCGATACACCCTTCATACGTATCGATACAGTGTTCATCTGGGCAACCGTACCGATACGCTTAATAAACGTATCGATACGCCAAGCATAATTATTTGAAAATTTGTTTTGACCGTTATAACGTATCGATACTCTTGGTCACAGTATCGATACACGTTGATGCAAAAAAATTAAATGGTTTTACAGAGAGTTTGGACCGTATCGATACGACCCCCGTATCGATACGCTTTGATGCATCAAACTTAACAGAAAGTTTGGACCGTATCGATACGCCTAGTGTATCGATACACTCTGTTTTCAGGCACAACGGCTAGTTTGAATTTAAACTAGCGTATCGATACAGCCTTGTCGTGTATCGATACGCGGTGCTGGGGAGCTGCCTTAATAGCTGGAAAAATGTTCCCAACGGCTCCTTCAATAAGTCAAATGATCCAAACGGCTAGAAACTGATTCAAGGGTATAAATACAAGCTTCATTTCACCAGGAAGATCAACAATACACATTCAAGCATCATCAAAGCAAAAATCCAAATCCTAGAGCTATTCAAAGCTAAATTCTTGTACCCAACTCTTTGTATTTCATTTTGTCATATTATTGAGAGTTTTGGGTTGCTGTAATTGTAAGTGGGTAGACAATCATCCTTTGAGAGGAAATACTTGAGTTTACCAAAAATCTTCTTTGTATTTGAGTGGATTAAGCTTGGGGTTGAAAAGCTTAATCGATATTGTAAGGTTTCCTCCTCATCCAAGAAAAGGGGACGAATTCAAGTAGTGAATTGTTTTGGAAAATCCTTAGTGGGAGCTAAGGTAGTGGATGTAGAGTTCGGTTGTTGAACTTGAACCACTATAACCCCTTGTGTCATTTTATTTTCCAATATTCTCTTCACAAAAATTTTTAATTGCCAATTCACCCCCCTCTTGGCCATTTGCAATTGTTTGATCAACTCAACAATTGGTATCAGAGCTACACTCATTGGAAGGATTACAACCCTCTTGAGTCGATCCTTGGAAAGTTGAAAGTTTGATAAACAACAAGTCAAGCAATGGCATCCACCTCCAACTATGAATCTCAATCCACCACCAAGCCACCATTCTTCAATGGGGATAACTATCTTTATTGGAAGAATAGGATGAGGCTCTTCATTAAGTCTAGCGACTATATGGTGTGGGATATAGTTGAAGAAGGTCCATACATTCCCATGAGGAGAGATGGAGAAAGGCTTGTTCCAAAAATCAAAGCCGAAATGACCGATGATGAAAGAAGAAGGATGCAAGTGAACGACAAAGCTCTTCATGTAATATTTTGTGCACTTGGTCCGGATATCTACTCTAAGGTGTCTTCAATCGAAAATGCCAAGGAGGTTTGGGACACTCTCGAGACAACATATGAAGGGACTAGCGATGTAAAGGAGACAAAGATTGGACTACTCAATCTAAACTATGAGAACTTCAAGATGGATCCCGATGAAAGTGTTTCCCAAATGTTTGATCGATTCTCGGTCATTGTCAACGGTTTAAAGGGTTTCGGAGAAATCATTCCCGAAGACAAGCTAGTGAGAAAGTTGTTATACTCTCTTCCGAAATCATGGGATAGCAAGAGAACGGCCATAATTGAAGCCAAAGATTTGAAGACTCTTAAATTAGATGCTCTTGTTGGATCTCTACTCACACATGAGATTATGAGAAAGGGAAGAGAACAAGAGAAGAAGATAGTAGAAAAGAAGGAAGTTGAGAAAAAGAAAGTTGGAATCGCATTAAAGGCTTCACAATTAGAAAATGATTCTAGTGAGGATGAAGAAGAGGAAATGGCTATGTTGGCCAAACGATTTACTCAGTTTATGAAGTCAAATCGTGGAAGAAAATTCATGAGAAGAAGGGACTTCAAGAGTAAAAACAAGGAAGAGGAGATAGACCAAATTACTTGCTATGAATGCAACAAACCGGGTCACATTCGTTCCGAGTGTCCTCAATTGAAAAAGAAAAGCTTTGGGAGGAAGAACAAGCTCAAAGCACAAATTGCAACTTGGAGTGATGATGAGTCTTCCGAGGAAGAGGAAGAAGTGGCCAACCTATGTCTCATGGCCATCGATGATGAATCAAAGGTAACCTCTAATTCATGCAATTTAGATTTTTCTATTGAAGAACTTCAAGATGCTTATGATGAACTTCAAGAAGTGTATGATGAGTCAGTAGAAAAATACAAGGAGTCCATTTTGAAAAATAAGAAAATAATTTCTGATTTAAAAATTCAAAATGAGACATTTTTAAAAAATAACTCCGAATTGGAAAAGAAAGTTTTATCTTTAGTTAATTTTTCAAATGATCTTAAAACTAAAAATCTTGAACTTGAAAAACTTCTTTCCGATTTTCAAGATTATCACACAAAGGAAGTGGATAATCTTAAAACATCTTTTGATATTGGGAAAAAGAATTTTGAGAAAGAAAATCATTTTAAACCCCAATATACAAAAAGAAAATATTTTATACCTAAACAAAGAAATTTTTATAAGCAAACTAAAAGTCATAAAATTAGAAATGTTTGGGTTCCTAAAGAACTTATCACTTCTAATAACTTAAATGCTATTGCTTCTTGGATTCCCAAGGGAACCAAATTGTTAAAGGCTAACACTCATGGACCCAAGATGGTTTGGGTACCAAAAACCAAGGCCTAAATTCTTTGTTTGTAGGGGGAGCATTGCTTCAAGGCTAAAGCTTCAAGCAAAAACTCTTGGTACCTTGATAGTGGATGCTCAAGACACATGACCGGTGACAAAAGTAGATTTGTAGAAATAAAGCCTAAGAGTGGTGGAGTAGTAACCTTCGGTGATAACTCAAAAGGACTCATTGAAGGAATAGGCTCTATTGGTAATCACTCTTCTATCTACATTAAAGACGTTTTGTATGTCAACGGTCTTAAACATAATTTGTTGAGCATTAGTCAGTTATGTGATAAAGGTTTTAATGTTTTATTTGATAAAAGTGGTTGTAAAATTATAAACATTAAAACAAATCAAATAATGCTCATAGGACATAGAATAGGCAATATTTACATGGTGCATTTAGATGACATCCATTCATCCCATGCATGTTTAGTTGCACATGATGAACATGACTCATGGCTATGGCATAGAAAGTTAGGACATGCAAGCATGAGTGTTCTAGAAAAATTAAATTCCCTTAATCTAGTTAGAGGTTTACCCAAACTTAATTTTTCAAATGATAAAATTTGTGATGCATGTTCAAAGGGTAAACAACATAGGAGTTCTTTTAAATCCATAAATGATGTCTCTACTAGTAGATGTTTACAATTGATTCATATGGATCTTTTTGGGCCAATTAGAACAATGAGCTTGGGTGGAAAATCATATGCATTTGTGCTTGTAGATGACTATTCTAGATATACTTGGGTTCTATTCTTAAGTACAAAAGATGAGGCTTTAGAAAAATTCATCACATTTTCTAAAATAACTCAAAATGATCTTGAACTTAAAATTTCTCATATTAGAAGTGATCATGGAACTGAATTTCAAAATTTGGGTTTTGATGAGTTTTTAAATGAAAATGGGATTAGCCATAATTTTTCTGCACCTCGCACTCCTCAACAAAATGGGGTAGTTGAAAGGAAAAATCGAACTTTAGAAGAAATGGCTAGAACCATGCTTTGCGAAAATAATTTACCTAAATATTTTTGGGCAGAAGCTACAAATACCGCTTGCTATATAATAAATCGAATAATGATTAGGCCAATCTTAAAGAAGACATCTTATGAGATTTTAAAGTCCAAAAAGCCTAACATTAGCTATTTTCATCCTTTTGGATGTAAGTGTTTTGTTTTAAATAATGGTAAAGAAAACTTAGGTAAATTTGATGCTAAAAGTGATGAAGCCATTTTCTTAGGGTATTCTTTAAACTCTAAAGCCTATCGTGTATTTAATAAAAGAACTCTAGTTGTTGAAGAGTCAATACATGTTGTTTTCAATGATAACCTCCTTTCGAGAAAGGAATCTTGTGATGATGATGATGTAGGAATCATTGATACTATTGATGGAGGACAAACATCAAAAGAGGATAAGATTCCAACTAAAGAAGAAGACTCACAAGAACTACCTCTTGAAGGCTTAAAAGACTTAGCTCATGAAGAAAAAGAGGTATCTTACCCAAGGGAGTTAAACTATGTCAAAGATGGTGAAATCTTGGGTGATCCATCCAAGGGGGTAACCACTAGATCCTCTCTCAAATTAATGAATCATGTTGCGTTTCTTTCATGCATTGAGCCTAGAAACATTAAAGAAGCTTTAAAAGATGATTTTTGGATTTTGGCCATGCAAGAGGAATTAAACCAATTTGAGAGAAGTAAAGTTTGGACATTAGTAGAAAGGCCTAATAATCAATCTACTATAGGTACAAAATGGGTTTTTAGGAATAAATTAGATGAAAACGGTAATATAGTGAGAAACAAGGCTAGGCTTGTTGCTCAAGGCTATACTCAAGAAGAGGGAATTGATTTTGATGAGACTTATGCACCCGTAGCAAGAATGGAAGCTATTAGAATGTTACTTGCATTTGCATGTTATCATGATTTCAAGCTTTTTCAAATGGATGTGAAAAGTGCCTTTTTAAATGGTTTTATAAATGAAGAGGTATATGTTGAACAACCACCAGGTTTTGAGGATTCAAAATTTCCAAACCATGTGTTTAAACTTACAAAAGCTCTCTATGGTTTAAAACAAGCTCCAAGAGCTTGGTATGAGAGACTTTCAACTTTCTTAATTGAAAAGGGTTTTGAAAAAGGAAAGGTGGATACAACACTCTTCATAAAAAGATATAACAATGACATCTTAGTAGTTCAAATTTATGTTGATGATATTATTTTTGGTTCTACTAATGAGTGTTATTGTAAGGGTTTTTCTAAGCTAATGCAAGGTGAGTTCGAGATGAGCATGATGGGGGAGCTCTCATTCTTTTTGGGACTCCAAATCAAACAAATGAGTGATGGCACCTTCATAAATCAAGCTAAATACGTAAGTGATATGCTCAAGAAGTTTGGCTTAGAAAATGCAAAACCTCAAGCCACACCTATGAGTTCTTCCATAAAGCTTGACAAAGATGAAGGAGGTAAATGTGTTGATTCTAAGCTTTATAGATCCATGATAGGTTCTTTGCTTTATCTTACCGCAAGTAGACCGGATATTATGTTTAGTGTTTGCTTGTGTGCTAGGTTTCAAGCTAATCCTAGAGAATCACACCTTGTTGCCATTAAAAGAATTTTTAGATACCTAATAGACACACCGACTTTAGGTCTTTGGTATCCTAAGGATTCAACCTTTAGCCTTCATGCTTTTTCGGATGCGGACTATGGGGGATGTAAGATAGATAGGAAAAGTACTTCCGGTACATGCCAATTCTTAGGTAGTATGCTCGTATCTTGGTTCTCTAAGAAACAAAATAGCGTAGCCTTATCTACCACCGAAGCGGAGTATATATCCTTAGGGAGTTGTGTGCTCAAGTTCTTTGGATGAAGCAACAACTCTTAGACTATGGTGTTAAAATGGAAACCATACCCCTTAGGTGTGACAACACTAGTGCTATTTGTCTCACTAAGAATCCCATTCAACACTCTCGAACTAAACACATAGAAATTAGACATCATTTTATTAGAGATCATGTTTCGAAAAATGATGTTGTTATAGAATTTGTTGACACCTTGAACCAATTAGCGGATATATTTACTAAACCTTTAGATAAAGAGCGCTTTTGGACACTTAGAAGAGAGTTAGGTTTAACTTGTCTTTCTTAATTTTTTTTTGGTCCCAAAATGACAAAAATTTGCTTGAGATTGTTTGTGATTCATGTTTATGTTAATTTTGTTCTTTTTGCTTCTACACATATTGCTAAGGGAAGTATGTATCATGTTAAGTCATTAAAACTTGTTCATATAACACATACATGCATTTAGGGGCGTTTCAAATTGGATTTTTGCACTTAAAAATACCAAAATTGCAGAAACAGGCAAGCGTGTATCGATACTGCATATCAGCGTATCGATACGGTATTCAAAATCTGGGATTTTTGCAGATGAATGCGTATCGATACAGCATAGTGTATCGATACGGTAAGAGTCAAGGGAAAAAGTCAACACCGGTGCGTATCGATACGGTCAACTGTATCGATACACATAAAACGACAAAGATAAATTAGGTTAAAGCGTATCGATACGCATGTATAGCGTATCGATACTCGACGGACGGAGAGCCTATTTAGGGCTGTTTTAATCAAAATCCCAAAATTTTAAAACTCCTCTTCTCTTCTTCAAAAACCCTAACCGAAAACCCCTATAAAAACCCTCTAAATTCTTCAAAGTTTTACACAAATCTTCAAAATTTCTTGAGGAATTTTACTTCATACATCAAGGCTATCCTTGGGCATCAATCTTGTGCACTAACACCCCCTCTTTCATCCACTCTAAGAAATCAAGGTAAATTTTTCTTTTTAATTTTTTTTGAATTTTCGTCAATTTTCAATTATTATTTCAACTGATTTTTATATACATTATGATTAACTTACTATGGGTTTCATATTGTTCATAAAATTTTTCAAAAATAAATTTTTTTTTGGTTCGAATATATTTTATATTAGATAAAGTTTTTTTTTTTAAAAAAAAACTAAGATTTGTTGTAAATATTCTTTAAAACAATTTTTTTTTAAAAACAAATTACCTTGAATTATTAGAATCTATTGGATTAAATTGGATGTTAATTGCATACATATTCGAATCCTTTTTGATGTATTTTCAGGATTATGGCACCTAAAAAGGGGAATAAGAGACATCGCACCGCTTCCGTTTCTAATGAGGATGAGGGTAATCCTACTCCTAACCTTCCTCATATTATCCAAACTAGTTTTCCCACATCCCTAGCTAGAGAAACCTATAAGCTTTGTATGGGAATCAATCTTAGGGAAGAACGAATCGTGTCTATTCCGTTTTTAAACTCTGCTAAATTCAAATTTAAATATCTCCCTTTAATTAGGCAATGGAAACTTTTAACCTTTTTAAACATTCCTCCTATTTTATATAGGAATCTTGTCATTGTCTTCTTTTCAAATGCTTATTGTGTCAATGATGACGCTAATGAACATGTTATTGCCATTGAATCCTCGGTTATGGGAACTCCTATTCGAATTGATCAAAAAGTCTTATGCGCTGTTTTTGGTTTTGAGGATGTCGGGATTGATGATGAACACTCTTTAGGTTCGGGTTACATAGGTCCGGCAAAGGTTTTAGATGCACACGATCGTATCCTTCATCTTATTATCTCTTGGTTTATTCGTCCCTCGGGTGGTAGATATTCTACCATTCGTCAAATTGATGATTTTTGGCTTACATGCTTTAGGGAGGGTAAACGACCAAATCTTTGTCAAATTATGTTTGCCGATCTTGTGTTTTTGGTTCAAAACCGTTACACCAAACTTGTTCAATCCTTTTACTACACTACGGCCTTGAGTTGTCTATTTCATTCCCTTGGTGTTGACTGCACACATGACCTTCCCGAAAACCTTGGCCAACCCATAGATGAGCATTCCCTTTCTCGCTCTGGTTTCTCTTTTGTCGGTAATGAATGGGTTCGCAACCCTCAAGCTGATCCTCCCACTGCCCCGGTAAATGCCTCTCGCGCATCCTCTAGCCGTGCTTCTCATGACTCCTCCTCCATGGCAAATCTCATGACTTTCCTCAATGAGAAGTTCAATGCTATGGACGGTCGCTTCAACGCTATGGAAACTCAGTTTACAGCGATGGGAGAAAGACTCCAAGGAATGGACAAGAAAATAGATACCTTGAGTGCTCGCCAAGACTCTATGGATCTTTCTCTTACAGCTTTCCATGGTGCTTGGATCAACCAAAACCAAAGGAACCAAACACCTCGAGAAGACGAAGACGAGGAAGAAGATGATGAGGATGATCATGATGATGGTGGAGACGTTTAGATGTTGCATCTCATATAGGACATTTTACGATTTCATTGCATTTGAACTTGAATTATGCCTATTTTCTATGTTTTAGGATTTTTAAAAGGTTTGGATTATTATGTTTGCTATGCTTGCTTGGTTTATGAATTTGGAGCTTTATGTTTATTATTATGCTTGATATTCCTATACTTGATTATTCTAATCCTTGTGTTTCTTTTTGATCTAACAAAAAGGGGGAGAAGGATTCATTGTGTAAAGGTCAAAATTTTTAAAAATTTCTCTATCTTTAAGTAAGGGGGAGAAACAAATTTGTTTTGAAACATTTATCTTAAAGCAAGGGGGAGAAAAGCCTTTTCAAAGATTTCAAAAACTTAAAAATTTATTATGGTTTTGTTATATCAAAAAGGGGGAGATTGTAAAACTAAAATTGATTTTGATATAACATAAAAATTTAAGGACCAAATTGCAAAATAAATAAATTTTTAAGAACTCTTTAAAGGTTCAAATATTAACATAATGTTTTGTATAAAATATTGTTTGAAGATTGGATCTCAAAACATTAAGTTTCTCAAACCTTTTTCATGTTTTTCAAAACCAAATTATGCAAAAATGGCCCTGCGTATCGATACACTCACCGTATCGATACACTTGAAACTTACTGTAATTCTGAATGAACATAGCGTATCGATACACCCTTCATACGTATCGATACAGTGTTCATCTGGGCAACCGTACCGATACGCTTAATAAACGTATCGATACGCCAAACATAATTATTTGAAAATTTGTTTTGACCGTTATAACGTATCGATACTCTTGGTCACAGTATCGATACACGTTGATGCAAAAAAATTAAATGGTTTTACAGAGAGTTTGGACCGTATCGATACGACCCCCGTATCGATACGCTTTGATGCATCAAACTTAACAGAAAGTTTGGACCGTATCGATACGCCTAGTGTATCGATACACTCTGTTTTCAGGCACAACGGCTAGTTTGAATTTAAACTAGCGTATCGATACAGCCTTGTCGTGTATCGATACGCGGTGCTAGGGAGCTGCCTTAATAGCTGGAAAAATGTTCCCAACGGCTCCTTCAATAAGTCAAATGATCCAAACGGCTAGAAACTGATTCAAGGGTATAAATACAAGCTTCATTTCACCAGGAAGATCAACAATACACATTCAAGCATCATCAAAGCAAAAATCCAAATCCTAGAGCTATTCAAAGCTAAATTCTTGTACCCAACTCTTTGTATTTCATTTTGTCATATTATTGAGAGTTTTGGGTTGCTGTAATTGTAAGTGGGTAGACAATCATCCTTTGAGAGGAAATACTTGAGTTTACCAAAAATCTTCTTTGTATTTGAGTGGATTAAGCTTGGGGTTGAAAAGCTTAATCGATATTGTAAGGTTTCCTCCTCATCCAAGAAAAGGGGACGAATTCAAGTAGTGAATTGTTTTGGAAAATCCTTAGTGGGAGCTAAGGTAGTGGATGTAGAGTTCGGTTGTTGAACTTGAACCACTATAACCCCTTGTGTCATTTTATTTTCCAATATTCTCTTCACAAAAATTTTTAATTGCCAATTCACCCCCCTCTTGGCCATTTGCAATTAACAAATATCGACTTGCGGAGCTGAAGTACCTAGAGGAAAATTGTAATCAACCTCAAAGTAAGGTGAAACAGCCTCAAAAGAAGGTGGATCGACCTCAATAAATGATGGAACAACCTCAAAAGAAGGTGCAACCGTTTCAGAATGATGCAAAGAAGTAAAAACTGGAGATCCAGACCTAGCTTCAAGAATGGGAGATGAGGAAGACCCACCAGTAGAAGATAACCTTTCACCAGCAAAGGAAGAATCACCATGAGCAAACGAAGTGTCTGCTGCAGAAAAGCCTACTGGAGACCGAGAATTCACAACCTCCTGATACTGCAAAACTGACTGATTCTGTCCAAAAGGTTCTGGTGAAGTACCAAATGGTTCGGGTGCAGCAGAAGGTTCTGGTGAAGGAGTAACAAATGGTTCGGGTGCAGCAGAAGGTTCTGATGAATTACCAAATGGTTCAGGTGCAGAAGAAGGTTCTAGTGAAGTACCAAATGGTTCAGGTGCAGCAGGTGGCTCAGATGTAGTAACATGTGGCTCAGGTGTAGTAACAGGTGGCTCAAACGGCTCAAATGCACCAGATGATTCAGGTGTAGTGACAAGTGATTCGCGTGTAGCAGCAGGTGTATGCATAACACCATTATTTGCCGTATTTATAATAAGAAGAAAAGTAACAGATTGAACAACTTCAGATTCATTTTCCTTAGACTCAAGTCTATCTTTAAAAGGAAAAATGGTCTCATCAAATATAACATGACGCGATATAAAAATACGACCACTATCATCCAAACATTTATAACCTTTGTGACAAGTATTGTACCCAAGAAAGACACACTGCTTGGATCTAAATTCCAACTTATGTTTATTGAACGGCCTAACATAGGGATAACATGCGCAACCAAAAATTCTAAGAAAAGAATAATCAGGATCTTGACCAAATAACATTTGATAAGGAGCCTTGTTCTGTAAAACATGCGTAGGCAATCGATTTATAAGAAACACAGCAGTTACAAAGGCATAACTCCAGAAACGTAAAGGTAAATGAGCTTGAGAAAGCAAGGTCAAACCCATTTCAACCACATGGCGATGCTTCCGTTCAGCCTTTCCATTCCGCTCAGAAGTACTAGGACAAGAGAGCCGATGTTGAATACCCTTGGATGCCAACCATTTATCAAGAGCTTGATACTCACCACCACCATCTGTTTGTAAAGCCTGTATCGTACATCCAAACTGAACCTCAACAAGTTTGCAGAAATCTAAAAAACACTGAAAAACCTCAGATTTTCGTTTCAGCAAAAACAACCATGTATGTCTAGTAAACACATCTATAAACGTAACATAGTACAAAAAACCTCCTGAAGAAACAGGAGCAGGACCCCACACATCTGAAACCACAAGTTGAAAAGGTTTCTCATATTTATTTGAAGACAAAGCAAAAGGGAGCTTGTGAGCTTTCCCTTGAATACATGCTGAACAAACATCAGACATCTTATTATCAGAGAAAGAAATGTTATTATTACGTAAAACTGACTGTAGAACTGATGAGTTCTCAAAGATGACATATTTCATTTTCTATTTTTCTAGTTATTTGGACTTCTTGCTGCATAATACATGTTGTTTTTGTTATATTTTGTGCAGGGATCCAATTCTGGAAATAGCAGTAAAAGGGGGCATTTCTGCAGTTTTTATTATTATTCTATCATGACTGGCATCATGGGCACGACACTGGGCACGACGCGTCTGACGTGGCAGTGACGTGGTGACTTCTAGAAGCTTCTGGGACGTTCGGAGAGATCTTATCAGCTTATCCGTTTAGATTTCCTGCATTTAAATTTCAAAACATTTGAATTGTTTTATCTTTACTTTATTATTTTAAATTTTCTTATCTTTTATCTTTGTAAATCCAAGCCTATAAATACCACTCCTTGGTAAAGGCTTAGGCATCAATAAATTAGTTTTCATCTCTTAGCTTTGAGTATTTTTTTAGCTTTTCCTTTGTAAATAGTTTTTAGCTTTAATAAAAGTTATTTTCCTTTATTTTTCCTTGTTCCATTTATTTTATGTTATTTAATTACTTTTTTAAAAACCAAGTTAAGTATGATAATTAATATCATGCTTAGCTAAGTCTTTTAAGCCAAGAACCAGCCAAGTCAATTCGATTCGTGAGAATTGAACTTTGCTTAAATTCTTTTGGGAAATCATTTTTATCTTTCTGCTTAGATAGTTTGGCAATCGGCCTTACTAAAGATTTTTAACCGTTTTTCAAATCAAAAAGAGCTCGTTGGTCTGGAATCGTTTAAAAACATAGTTGGGAGGAAGGATCGGCCTGTGGCAAATTTCGACTTCCTGTGAACACTCTTAGCGGCGGTCCGCTAAGGAAAGATAAAATCAGAAGCGATTCTTTTTAGACAATTTCTGAGTCGGGTTTTTCCTACTTTTAATCTAAATATTTTAACGGCGATAGACGTGGTTGATTTATTTAAGAACCATCTTTCGAAGATAGACTTAGGAGGATTAGTTACTCGAGAGAGAAACAAGTTACGGCGGGTTGGGCCTCGTAGACTGTAACCGACATGATCCCCAAAATAAAAATCTATTTCAGTGATCGAAAGAATTGAAGGAGCTGGTTCGAGGCTATTTTGCATTCTTGAATTTTCTTTATTATTATCCGAACTTTATTTATTTTCTTGCTCAACATTTCAAACATCCCTCCTTTTTCCTTTTAACGCCTACTTGCAGATATTCCTGGACAAAAAGGCTAACAGGATCAAGTCACTAAACTGAAAAATCTCCCTGTGGATCGACCCTCTTTCCCTATATCTACTTAATTTCTTTATTTTATTGTTAGTCGAAAGAGGTTAATTTATTCATTTATTTTTGACCGGTTAAACGACGAATTGTCAAAATTGGCGCCGTTGCCGGGGAGATTTATTTTCAGCAATTTTTTTACTGATTTTGTTTTATTTTTATGACCTGGAATAAGGAATTTGCGGATCTCGATGATGCAAATATAGGCAAAATCATTTAACAAAAAAATTAGCACAGGTCGTCGAGCTAAACGACATTAAACAAAGCGCTAAATGGGAGGCAACCCATTGGTTTATTTTTCGTTAATTTTTACTTCCTTTTTAATAATTTAATTTATGCTTCATTTTTCATTTTCCTTTTTTTAATTGCCTTAATAAATTTCTTTTCCCTCTGCAGGATTCTTTTCGCACACAGCAATGGCAAGCATAACCTCAGCTGAAGTGCACCGTTTCATTAATGCGGTGCATTTTAGCACACTCAATGAACGGTGCACGATAGCCCAAGCCCTTTCCCCTTCGCACCCGTCCATTTTTTTCCCTTTCCCCGTTCCTTTCTTTTGTTTCTTCCCGAAAACCACCAAATCCCTAAAAACACAACACACCCAGCCGCAAACTCACTCAGCCGCAATTCACCATGTCCCGCACATCCTCCACGCCGCGGTGGTCGACGACGGCAAGCCTCCAGCCCCGATCGAGAACCCCACTAATACAGCTTCCACCTCACCTCCGCCCTCTTCCCCAACCATCAGCCGTCGTTCGCGGCTCTCCAACAGCACCGCTGGACCAAGCTCCACCCGATGGCCGCCTTCTCAATGGTAACCATCACCATCGTTCCAATCATTGACCACGGGGAGTATCTTTTACCTTTATTTGTTCCTCATTTTCTTTATTTTTATTTTGAATTGGGGCAATTCACTTAAGTGAGGGGGATGGTAGCAAAACCACTTGTCTTGCTTGTTTGATATATGTTTGACTTTGGTTTAACTTTGAGATAAAAATTTTCTTGCCATTGCTTGATATCCAGCATGTTATAATTGTGATAGTGCATAGAAATACTTGAATGATGACATTTTGATAATCAAATGGCATGAATATAATGATAGTTTGACATCTCCTTTCAATTTGCCTTGATTGTGATAATTGGATTTCTCGCCTAGCTTAATCAAACTTAGCCTAATTTTGTGAGACTTTGAGCCTTGAGCATGCATCCTATACTTTATGCTCGTTTTTTCTTGCTTGAGAGTGTCATCTTGAACTTAGGAATCTAGAACTTGTGGCTTGCTTACGATTTGAGACTACATAAGAACGAAGTGCTTTAAAATGATTTAGGCATTAGGCTTTAACCTCTTCCATCCCTTTCATTTTAATTTACCCTTTCTCATCGCCTAGTGAGCCTTTGTTAGCCTTACACCCCATTTCCTTGACTTAACCATTTCAATTGATCAAATGCTAGAATCCTTATTAGACATGAAGGAGATACTTTCAAATAAGGGCATAATTTTTCAAAAAAAAAGAATAAAAGAAGCAATTGCTTCGAAAAGAAAAAAAGAAAAAAAGGAGAAAAGAAAAAAACAGTTTCGAAAAGAAGAAAAGAAAAAAATGTGTGTGTTTGCCCATCTTTAAGCTCCTCATTTTCCTTCACTGTTTATTGTTTGAAATATCTTGCATTGATCATCTTCTTTTTATTTCCTTTCCAAAAAAAAACAGAATAAAAGAAGCAATTGCTTCGAAAAGAAAAAAAAAAGAAAAAAGGAGAAAAGAAAAAAACAGTTTCGAAAAGAAGAAAAGAAAAAAATGTGTGTGTTTGCCCATCTTTAAGCTCCTCATTTGCCTTCACTGTTTATTGTTTGAAATATCTTGCATTGATCATCTTCTTTTTATTTCCTTTCCATCTTTCTACACTTTTCTAAACCCATATTACACCTTGAATAAAAGACCTAATGATTTTTGCACCTCGATTCTAATAAGTAGTGGAGAATTGAACTTGTTACAAGCCTATGGAAACCTTTGTTCATGCATGACTTAGAGTGTCTTTGCTTCACATTTACCTTTAAACACTTTGAGTGCTCTTGAGTGTATCTTGGTGAGGATTAAGACTAGGTTAGGATTTGATTAATGCTTGATAGACAATTGAAAGAATGAAAGGCTATTCTTTGCTTCTATCCACTTGGTTTGAGTTGTGTCTCTTTCATGATATTTCTTTTGCATTAGAACTCTTATAATTATGCTTGATACTTGTGATGGCTTGAAGAATGCATTCTTGTGTTGATATCTTTTTCGGACATACTTGAGGACAAGTATGAGACAAGTGAGGGGGAATTTGATGAGTTCTCAAAGATGACATATTTCATTTGCTATTTTTCTAGTTATTTGGACTTCTTGCTGCATAATACATGCTGTTTTTGTTATATTTTGTGCAGGGATCCAATTCTGGAAATATCAGTAAAAGGGGGCATTTCTGCAGTTTTTATTATTATTCTATCATGACTGGCATCATGGGCACGACACTGGGCACGACGCGTCTGACGTGGCAGTGACGTGGTAATGACGTGGCGACTTCTAGAAGCTTCTGGGACGTTCGGAGAGATCTTATCAGCTTATCCGTTTAGATTTCCTGCATTTAAATTTCAAAACATTTGAATTGTTTTATCTTTACTTTATTATTTTAAATTTTCTTATCTTTTATCTTTGTAAATCCAAGCCTATAAATACCACTCCTTGGTAAAGACTTGGGCATCAATAAATTAGTTTTCATCTCTTAGCTTTGAGTATTTTTTTAGCTTTTCCTTTGTAAATAGTTTTTAGCTTTAATAAAAGTTATTTTCCTTTATTTTTCCTTGTTCCATTTATTTTATGTTATTTAATTACTTTTTTAAAAACCAAGTTAAGTATGATAATTAATATCATGCTTAGCTAAGTCTTTTAAGCCAAGAACCAGCCAAGTCAATTCGATTCGTGAGAATTGAACTTAGCTTAAATTCTTTTGGGAAATCATTTTTATCTTTCTGCTTAGATAGTTTGGCAATCGGCTTTACTAAAGGTTTTTAACCGTTTTTCAAATCAAAAAGAGCTCGTTGGTCTGGAATCGTTTAAAAACATAGTTGGGGGGAAGGATCGGCCTGTGGCAAATTTTGACTTCCTGTGAACACTCTTAGCGGCGGTCCGCTAAGGAAAGATAAAATCAGAAGCGATTCTTTTTAGACAATTTCTGAGTCGAGTTTTTTCCTACTTTTAATCTAAATATTTTAACGGCGATAGACGTGATTGATTTATTTAAGAACAATCTTTCGAAGATAGACTTAGGAGGATTAGTTACTCGAGAGAGAAACAAGTTACGACGGGTTGGGCCTCGTAGACTGTAACCGACATGATCCCCAAAATAAAAATCTATTTCAGTGATCGAAAGAATTGAAGGAGCTGGTTCGAGGCTATTTTGCATTCTTGAATTTTCTTTATTATTATCCGCACTTTATTTATTTTCTTGCTCAACATTTCAAACATCCCCCATTTTTCCTTTTAACGCCTACTTGCAGATATTCTTGGACAAAAAGGCTAACAGGATCAAGTCACTAAACTGAAAATCTCCCTGTGGATCGACCCTCTTTCCCTATATCTACTTATTTTCTTTATTTTATTGTTAGTTGAAAGAGGTTAATTTATTCATTTATTTTTGACCGGTTAAACGACGACTTGTCAAGAACACTTAAAGATGGGTGCCCCAGCCGTTGATGCCACTGAAAAAGAGAACCAGAACTCTTCGTTACATTGTAAACACAACTGGAACTAGGTGAAGAAGAACCTGCAGGTGGTAGAAGTTCATAGAGACCCTCAGGTGTGCGCCTCCCTCTCAGCAGAGTAGCTTGTGTCTGTGAATCCTTCACAAAACATTCATGAGGATGAAACTCAAGAAAAACATTGTTATCACGCGTCAATTGTGAAACAGAAATTAAATTTTTCTGTATCCGTGGAACATGTAATAAATTTTGTAAAATAAGTGGCTTAGACGAAGTGAGTAGAGAACCTTGACCACAATGAGTTATTTTGACTGCATCACCATTACCCATAAGCAAAGATTTATTACCTGAATAAGTCGCTTCTGATTGGAGATTCGACTGATCATTCGTTATGTGATGTGTGGCTCCGGAATCTGGAAACCAAGACACATCCCGTGGCAAAACAACATTGGAAGAGGACGAAAACGAAGTAGTCGCAGCATGAACTCGATTCGCAGAAGGAGACAACAAATTTGGGGAGGGATTCATGGTCGAGTAAGTGGCAGTCGGTACACCAGCAGAAACTGCAGTAGAAGGAACCCCAAACGAAAGACCAATCGACACAGGAAAGGTAACAGATGACCCAATAGGAAAGTGAGAGTTGGGCACCCCATGATAAACATTGGGCCAAAAATTATAACCTGAGGATGGCCCTTGTGCAAGAGAGGAACCAGGATAAAAAGATTGAGCACCTGGGCCACTATTCGAAACCGGCCCAGCAGAGCAAATAGAACCATGATGAGAAGATACACCTAGCCCAAAAGAGGGACTCAAAACATGAGAAAAAGCCTGGGCTGAGTTCTCCACACGAGAATTATAAGCAACCTTGCCATCGGATCCCTTGTTTGAGTCCTCATGCCCATCATCAGTGTTTCCCGCAAGACCTTGAAAATCTTGGTCAAAATGATACCAACACTTCTGCACAATATGACCAACTTTACCACACAGTTGGCACTGAGGTCGATGATTAGAATAGCGACCACCACGACCACGGCCACCACGATTTCCACCTCTCTGGCCACGAAAAAAAATTCTGAGTATGTGAAGAATTCTGAGATCCAGACTGAACCCCATGAGCATAGACCTGACCTCCAGAATCAGAAGTTTGTTGAGCCACAGGTTGAACAACAATATTGGCCTGAGCTGACAGAGTTTCAAACAAAAAATTCTTCTGACGAATTTCACAATCAAATAACATATCAGTAAGTGTTTCAAGAAATAATAACTCTCTAGAAGCAATTGCAATAACCGACTCAAACTCCGCAGTCAAACCTGACAATATGACACTAATTTGCTCTTGCTCAAAAATAGGACTACCAGCAGCATTAAGAGTATCACAGGTAAGTTTAATCTTTGCTAAATACTCACTGATAAAGAGATCACGTTTCTTTTGTGAATGCAAACTATGGCGAAGAGAGCTTACTTTAGCACTGGTTCGAGCTCCATACATACGTGATACAGTGCTCCAGATGACACTAGTAGTAGTGAGACCAATAAGATGGGGCAATACACCAGGAGTAATAGTTGACAAGAGCCAAGAAGCAAGAAGTTTATCTTGCTGGCGATGAAGTAAGAAGGCCTGATTTTCGACCACAACACCCTCAGCAGAAGTAACAAACTGACTTGGTGGCTTATACGTATCAGACAAAAAATTCAACAATCCATAACCATCAATTATCAGCAAAATTTGATGTTTCCATAGAACATACGTGCTTTCAGCAAGTTTTACAGTGTCAAGCTTAGGTAACTGTTGAACTGTAGTAATAGAAGAACTAAAAGCAAAAACATTAGAACTCGATGAAGTATTCACTGTAACAGTGGCCTGAGCAGAATCAATAGGAGTTTCAACCGGAACTGAAGAATCACCAGCCATTGAACAAGCAATACGAACAGACTCAAGCAATCACCCAAACAGTAGACCACACAACCTCACTCAGGCAATTAAGCAAACACCTTGTAGGCAGACAAGTAACCAAAATATGAAGAAGTAACAAGAACAATCAAGACACACAACAATGACCACCAAAGAGCAGGAAGAATCAAAAAAGCTATCACATCTCACAACCAAACAAGTAAATGAAATGCAATCGTCAGATCCAAAGGTATCGAAAAGATCACTGATCTGTTATTAAACCAATCTACAGAAAACAGACTTCCTTGCGACCAGAAATGATAACCTTGAATAGAGACCTAAACAATCGATGCATCATGAATCAAAATGTGAGTACAAGAATCTGACCATAACTAACCTGACTTGAAACACAAAGGAAGCAGGAACAGATTAGTTTAGGAATTGATTTTTGAGTCACCTTTGATTCGCATTGATAGCTGATTCTTCCGAAACAAGAAACGAGAAAGAACAACCGCAGTGCCACAGATCAAGAAAAGATGAAGAGCGCGAAAACGAAAGCTCCAGGACGAAGAACGACTGATACCATGCTAGAAACTAAGTAGAAGAGGAAGAAGAGATATGAGGGAATGAGAGACGGTACTCTCAGGATTTTATTAAAAAGACTGTAATATCTCTAAACAGAGACCAATCTATATATATACAAAGAATAGTAGTCAGTGGTCAGTTATTAACAAAGTGGTAAACTAACAGAAATCCTAACCACCTGTTAACTGCCACAACCACTTTATTTATACAACAAATGCTAACTCATAACACTATAATGATTAATTAATTAATATATAATTAAATAAATAATAAAATTATCTAGTTCAAAACATAAATTCTGATAAGTATAGATTTTTTTGATGTTTTGAGATTTAAAAAATATAATTTTTTCTCTAATTTATACATTTTTAGATTTTTTAATTTTTCTATAACACATTATATGATTTAATTTGACCGCATAATTTTTTTAGCAGTATCGGTGGTTGAGACAAATGACATACAGTGCATCTGTACGTGTATAATCCGAAAAATAAAATAATATCGAAAAAGGACAAAGAATTTCTATCCAACATAACTAAATTGGCGGAACATTATTGCATGTTGCCTATATTTATTTGACAGACAAGGTTAATAGTTTCGTCGATTACAAAAAACCCATGAACTCCACTTGTTTTCAGAAGATTACAATTACGAGGGTGTTTATAATATTATCAGCTAGGATGAATGATGTGATATAATAGCCATCAGGGAGAGAGAGAGAGAGAGTTCACCCAAACACTTCAAACAATCATGGCCAGTTACTTGCCTAACACGACGGGGGATCAGCCGCAGCAGCAAGACCTGGAGGATAGCAGTCGAACCGAGAGAGCCCAGTGGTTGATTAATTCTCCTGAGCCTCCTAGTTTATGGCGGGAACTTGTTGGTGCAGTCAAAGGAAGTTTCTCTACGTCGACCACCAAGGGGAAACGTGCCATCTCCTTCTTCCAAGCTTTATTTCCAATCCTCAGCTGGGGAAAGACTTACAAGGCTTCCATGTTTAAAGATGATTTAATGGCGGGTTTAACACTTGCAAGCCTTAGCATTCCTCAGGTACTTGCTACTCTCTTATGTCACTCTTTGCTTTCACACCACTCACTGTGCCTCTTTCTGCAGAGTATTGGATATGCTAATATAGCCAGACTTGAACCTCAATATGGCCTATGTAAGTTGCTTCAAGTTTCAGAAATTTTTGTGTTACCACCTTGCTCTTCTGTTAAAATTTATAGATTTGTGTTTTGGGGTTGTTTAATCCAGACACAAGCGTCGTCCCGCCTCTTATTTATGCGTTAATGGGCAGCTCAAGAGAGATAGCTATTGGACCAGTTGCAGTGGTTTCAATGCTGCTATCTTCCATGGTGCCGACCCTAGTGGATCCTGCAGCTGACCCCATTGGGTACACAAGGCTAGTCTTCACTGTTACATTCTTCGCAGGAACTTTCCAAGCCATATTTGGATTGTTTAGGTACTGAATTCTTTTCATCTTTTTTCCTCCTTCTTTTATAATGATCTGAAAACAATTTGCTGTTTCGCAGATTGGGGTTCCTGGTGGATTTCCTTTCTCATGCTGCAATCGTTGGATTCATGGCGGGTGCAGCCATCGTCATAGGCCTTCAGCAACTCAAGGGACTATTTGGACTGAGCCACTTCACCAACAAAACCGATGTCGTCTCAGTTTTAACCTCGGTTTCCAAATCGGTTCCGCATGAAGCAAGTTCCCTAAGAAATCCACTTTGCACCCATAATTTCAGTATAGGATTGCTAAAGTCTTTTGCTTTCATTTTCTCACCCCCTTTCTATCTTTCTTTAAACAGTGGTACCCTCTGAACTTCGTCCTGGGTTGCTCCTTCCTGACATTCCTCCTAGTCGCCAGGTTCATCGTACGTAATCAAAATTCTGGGGTTTTCCCATTAAAGTAATGACTTTTGTTTTATCAGCAAATCTAAAAAACAATCCTAACTGAATATTTCAGGGAAGAAGAAACAAGAAACTGTTCTGGTTCCCGGCAATAGCTCCTCTTTTGTCAGTCATATTATCCACCCTGATTGTATATTTAACAAAAGCTGACAAGCACGGGGTGAAGATTGTAAAACACATAAAAGGAGGGCTCAATCCAAGCTCAGTCCACCAGTTACAATTCAACAGCCCACATGTTGCAGAAGCAGCCAAGATTGGGTTGATTTCTGCCGTTGTTGCCCTCACCGTGCGTAATCACCATCCATCTCCTTCTACTTGCCTGTTTTATCTTTAGCTAGCTTGTTTAAGGCAGCACCATTAAAACATATTCATCTCAGGAAGCCATTGCAGTTGGCCGATCGTTTGCTTCAATCAAAGGGTACCATTTAGACGGTAACAAGGAAATGATGGCCATGGGTTTCATGAACCTTGCAGGATCTCTAACTTCCTGCTATGTTGCAACTGGTAATTAACTGAATGAACCCCATAAGTTAAATTACATTTTCTCATCATATATATATAAATTGTGTGTGTTTTTATAATGTATTGGCAGGTTCATTTTCAAGGACTGCAGTAAATTTCAGCGCAGGATGCAGGAGCGTTGTGTCAAATATTGTGATGGCCATTGCTGTGCTATTGTCGTTAGAGTTGTTTACCAGGCTGCTCTATTATACCCCAGTCGCCATCCTTGCTTCCATCATCTTGTCTGCACTTCCTGGACTCATTGACATTAATGAAGCTTACAATATCTGGAAAGTTGACAAACTAGATTTCCTAGCTTGTCTCGGTGCCTTTGTCGGAGTCTTGTTCAAATCGGTGGAGATTGGTCTTGTAGTCGCGGTAATTTCTTATCATCTTATTTCACTGTTGTATTGGATATACAAGTATAACTGTATCCGACTCTTACTTCGATTTTCGGATAATAATACTCCACAGATAGGCACAAACCAGACCAGTCCATTACAAATTCACTGCCTGCTAAACACCATGTGAATAGTATGGCCAGCTTGTGGGTTCCATCTCATATAATTGAGCTTGTTATTTCACTTCGTCCAACATAAAACTATGTACCACAGAAAGTTAAAACCTAACACTTGTTGTCTTCCTTCCAAGGATGGATGGACCCCGGGGCATAGTGGCCTGTTGCCCACTTGTTGCAACTATTGTTTTCTCCCTGCTATCCTAATTGAGTGGATCACAATTGCATCTTTTCTAAAACATAATGCTGTACAGTTTGCAGTAGCACAGTCAAGGACGAAGGACAATGTCGAGGTGGTCGAATTAGAAATTTATGGTTATAGTAGGTTTTGACATGAACCCAGTTCTGATATATGCATGTTTGCATTGTCCATATTCTTGAAATATCTGCTGCTAGAATCCTTAAATTGAGGTTATATTTGGTGCTTAATGTATTCAACGGAATTCATTAAAGTGGGGAATTAGGTGCTAGAATCCTTGACATTTCCACTCAACTACTCTTAACCCCACATTTGGTAGCTTCCAGTTTCACAATCTTTTTGCATATTTAGTTCTTGAAAACTTACTCAAAATCCCAGTAATTAAGTACTGATGATTGTACAGTTGGAAGGAGGTATGAATCATCCGGGTTACTTACACAAAACCCACCTGTTTGAAATTATAATGGATAAATTGTTACAATTGCATGTAAAATTGGGAGAGGAATCATAATTAATTGCTTCCTAATTGGGAAATTTTGTATAAATTGCAGGTAACTATCTCATTTCTCAAGTTATTGCTGCATTCCATTCGACCAGCTATTGAACAACTTGGAAGACTTCCAAGGACAGATATATTTTGTGAAGTGGATCAATATCCCATGGCCAGTAAAACTCCAGGATTATTGACACTTCGCATCAACTCTAGCTTACTTTGCTTTGCCAATGCCAATTTCCTCAGAGAAAGGTATGTAATTTATGATTATGCATGCATGCAACAGTGTAGGGAACTATTAGTTTGTAAAATCAGTCCGAACCCTGTTTCATAACATAACATAACATTGCATTTCATTGTTTCAGAATAATGAGGTTAGTGACAGAAGATGAGAAGGGAAGAGAAGAAACGGCAAAAGACAGAGTTCAAATCTTAATCCTGGACATGACCAGTGAGTTTGCATAATCATCTTACAGTTTACAAAACAAAGAGAGACAATTTTAGAGTATATATAAGTGATTCTCCTTTGTGACAGATGTGCTGAACATCGACACTTCTGGGATTCTGGCACTCGAAGAACTGCACAACAATCTTGTTTCACAAGGCATAAAAGTAAGCTTATTATAGCCCCGATCGAGATTGTAATCTTCATACATATCCCAGGAATTATAGGATTTTAAAACTATAATCTTTGTTTGCAGTTGGCAATTGTGAATCTGAGGTGGCAAGTGATCCACAAGCTAAAGCTGTCCAAACTTGTGGAGAAAATTGGAGCCGATTGGATTTTCCTCACTGTTGCTGAAGCTGTGGACGCATGCATTGCTTCTAAATTAGCAATCAACAACACCAACTTCTAATTAATGGCTTCATACCATCCAATACTAGTTCTTGATTAATTACTGTTTAATCAACAACTTCAAGAAATATGAATAAAAGTGTGCCCACCTACTCTTAATATAATCTTCTGTGCAAACTAATATTTGGCTACCTTAATTTGTATTGGGTTGAAATGACAATAAATGGCTAGTTAGCAGCTTCAAAAACGTTTTTTTACAAGCTTAATTTGAAAAAAGTGCGGTTTAATAACATTGTTCTCAAAAGTTGTGAAGAACTAAAACGTTAATTTTATACATTACGTTTGAAATTTAAAAAATAAGTTTTTTTTTTTTATAATTGGAAGTGGAAATTAAAAAGAAAGACAACCCTAGCTTCAATAAGGACTAAATAGAGCAATCATTATTTCTGTCGTAGAATGTTTGTAGCATGAATTAAAGCCGAGAGGACTAAATAGAGCATCGAGACCATTAATTAAGGATATGATTTTTTTATGATACTCGATCCAAATTAATCATGGAAGGACCAGGACATGAGCTAAAACATTGGCAGTTTTGCACACCAGGTTCTAAAATAAAGTTTCTGTACTTCATGGATATAGATAAGTTCCCATTTATTCAGCTGTAAAAGAAATAAAAATCCAAAAACATAATAAAAACAAAAACATCATCCAGAGCTATAATCAGAAAATTCAGAATTGTTTCATTGTTGACATCAATGAACATACTTGAGAAATCCACCCCCCGCAACTTCTCATTTCTGCAAAATTCCAAGAGTATTTCGTTTATCAATGCAGAATTAACATAATTTTACTGATAATATTGCCTGGTTTAGATGTTAAAACGAGCTTAGTTGGGCTTAGAAAGCAATAATTACCTTACTCAGAAGAAATAGCCTCAAATGTGGATCAATCGGCAGTCCAAGCTCCTCAAATATTGGATCATACAATGAGTTTATCATCGGCCTGAAATCATGGGACTCTTTAGTTAGGATTTTCAAGAGTTGAAAGAAATTTACTCAGGGTTTCAGGACATATAAGCAAATGATATCACTAAAAATTAAACAACCTCGGATGAAGAATATAGCTGGCGATCTCAGGATCAGATCTGCCTCCATTCAGTAGAGCTAGAGGGTTATTGTTCACCTGTTCAGCACTTGATGCTTGTGGTATTGTGGCTTCTCTCTGTTATTGACCAAGACCAGACAAGATTATAGTTTCAAACCATCTTTAATTATAGCAATACAAAATAATGAGATGATGATTCTGCAATTATTCCAAGACTCAAACTTTGGTTCCAAATTTTAATACCCTGAAGCGCTTGAAAGGTGATGATTCTGCCGCTTCAAATCTGCTCCTTGCATGGCCTAGCAGTCCGGCAGTTCCTTGCTAAATCAATTTAAAAACAAAAAAATGAGATGATGTTAAGGATTTGAGGTAACAGTTTCCTTGTGAGATGATACCTCCTTGTGGCTGCCCAGCAATGGTCCCATATGAAGAGGAGCTGATGAACCAACAGTTTCCTGTCAACGAGTTTGTACGATATTCGTCGTCAAATTCGGATCGAAAACGATATAATTATTTCCAGGAAATCTTGTTAGTGAGAAATGTATTTACTTGCAGAAATAAGCTTGGAAAGGAAGTCCCGGAGCTAGGATATGTAGCATTCGGTCTGATAGCTTGACTCGGTAATCCTTGTTGTTGCACAGTTTGCAGCCTGTACGTGGAAGTTAAAATTCTAAATCAAATAGCAATAGGAATAGAATTTATTAAGCACTCAATGTGTTTCCTTAATGGTTTGATAAAATAAACTTAGTCCTCAATAAAGAAAGTACAAAAGGTAATCAAGTTAACCTAGGCATAAGAGGAGTTTCAGGCAGCTCAGAATTATGATGCTGTTGATTTGGTAAACCAGGTACCTTTGAGAATTGATTAGTTGCTTGATGGGAACTGAAAACCAAATCGAGAACGTGTACGATTAAATTACATGAAGAATATATCGGGTTAGGCATATAGTCCGATCGGTGAACAAATCTACTTACCTTTCTTGCTGATGAAATTTAGAAAGGAATTCAAGAGGTACCTTAAGGGTAAGGAGGATTCATGGAACATGGTGCTCCGAGTTTGTGAATTACATGCTCCAAGTGCCGATGGGACTTGATTATATTGATAGGAGAATTGGTGAGGCCTAAATTAAAACAGAAACAAAAATTTTAGTCACTTTATACTAAAAGGAGATGAAGAGTATTGATCAAATACATAAGCTCCATAGGCAGTGGATGCTTAGTCAGCTCAGATTTCTGGAGCAGTGAGCCAGATGCATTGGGCATATTGGCCACTCGATTAAGCAGGTGCATCGGGTTCCTATATTAGATATACGAAAAATCAATCACAATATAGTTCTAAATTTTTTGTGTTGGTGTGCAACTATACATAATACATGTATATGTACTGATCGGATCGAGAAAATACCTTGAAGGTGTAGGACATACAGGTACCATGAAGTTGTAACTCAGAGGATCAGAAATGTTAGTCGCTTTGAGTTGATTAACTTGTGACCTGAAATCCAATGAAATAATATTAAGAACATGCACAGTTAAGCATATACCTCTTGTTTAATAGATCAATTCAATACCCTGGAGCCAAAGGCCTATGAAGATTATTCTCTTTGTTAGACAACAAAGAAGGTGCTTGCTGCTGGTTGATCTGTGTAGATCCCCCATTCAGAATTCTGATCCCCCTCTGCTCATCATTTACTTCAAAATCAGTAAAAAGAAATTCATATTAATCTTAAGTAATCAATTGCTACACTTACTGGGGTTTGAGGGAACACATTTGGTGCTGGCTGATTATCATTGAAATGTTTGTTCTTTCCAAAATCTTCAGCAAACACTACTTTCTTGCCTTTATCAACGGATTCGACACGTTTAGGCCTATTACAATGTTAGAAACATGTCATGTTCTGACAGAGAATAATGCTTCATTACGTTGTTTAAATAATAAAACACAACGAAGGCCTCAACATACGGTGCAAGCTCAGCTCGAAGGCTACTTTCAGTTCGACTGTTGAGCTTATTTGCTTGAGCTGAATTTCCCACATGTTTCGAATAAGATGATTGATTCGCATAGCTTCCATTTTGTGGGATCCTTTCAGCCTGATTAAGATAAGAGAAAGAGATCTTGTGTGTTACTTATTCATCAAGTCTTAGAAGCTACATTCCGAAACTGGCTATAATATCTGTGAATTGCTTTACCAGTGCCAAAGAGAAAGACTGCGTTGGCTCCATAATAAGAGGACTAAATGGTGTTGTTGGCTGTATCAGCTCATGGTTCGAGATTCCGTTGCGGAGCAAAGTTTCATCATTACTGCTTTCAGGTGATGATGATAGCAACTCTACTATGTCCTATTGAAAATTAGGATAATGTTTTATATCAGTCAATGTAATATTTCATGCCTGTGTTGATATCATATCCACATTATAGGTGGAGAACTAACAGGATTCGAGTCGTCATTGCTAACACATCCCCTTCGAGAAGTGGTGCCGGGATTATTGGCCTTCATTTCATCCAGCCGAGGCTCAGTGTCTCCTGCGGATGCCAATCCAAGTTCCACAACAGCATTCCCCTCCTGCTTAAATTGCACATATAATCAGCAGCCACACCGCGACATTATTATTTTAAAAAGTAAAGGTAGGTACATCGAGACATACCGATGTTTTCGGCAATTCAGGGCCTCCATTGTTACGAGCAGAGGCAGGGAGATTGAGCTTGGAGATTGGCGCATTCTTCAGAGGCTTCACAGTCCCCTGGATTAACAAGTAAACAATGCCAGAAAGTTAAGCAGTAAAAATATCAAAAGAAGTTAATTTGATTACTGTAAAATGTCCAGTAGGATAAGATTGATTAATTTCTTACCCCATTAGAATCAATTGATTTGAACTCCAAATTAGCTGCTTTTGAGCCACACCCAGTCTCCATTTCTTGTTCTGCTCTAAAACAGCAAAATTTATGTCATTGCTAGAGAAATTACTGCACAAACAGATACACTTTGAATTAAATGAACTAAAAGTCAGTAACCAAGTTAAATTTAGATGAATTATACGCTAATATACGATTAGAACTGAAGTAGACTCTTAACTTGAATTAAACATTTGTTTAAAATAACAGTGTAGAATTATTTTTAAAATTACTTTGTTTGTTGAAATGATATGATGAGCAATTAATTCCAGAGAATAAAAGTTAAATCACTATTATTTTTTTAAATTTGGATAAGTATCAATTAATTACCAAATTTCAGTAAGATTTTTTATTTTATTTTATCATTACATGTTTGGGGGTGGACTCATGGTAATAACGTGTTATTGTAGTTGCCACCTCAGCAAAGGTGGGGAGTTGAGGCCAGGAAGGATTCAATTTGGGTCTACCTGTGCTTTCCTTCTAAATACTCTCCTTTTCGTCACTATAAAACAATACCATATTTATTATTTAATGATATTTATTATTTCATAACTTCGTAACGTTTATTTTCCTAATAAAATAATATTTGATTTTTATTTTTATTTTAGCCCTTCTTTCAATCTCTTTTTATCAAAATGAACCCCTTTAAAATTAAGGGAAAAAGAAGAAGAGAGGCATAAAATATATAAAGACTTTTCTTAAATAATAATGTTAATACTCTAAATTTTCTTTTATGTATAGATTATTCATTTCCGTCAATGATTTGCAAGAAGATTGTTTTTTAAAGTTTTTAATTTCATCTATTCTAATCTCACAATAACTACATGTTTCAGACACGTCAATTTTTAACACGTGACGTTTATTATTATTAGATTTGAGTTATATGATTGAAATTCCATACAAACTACGTAACAATAGATATAAATACAGATTCGAATCACAACGCATTAACTTATAAACGACATCACAGAATATTCTTAAAAAAATTAATTCACTGCCGGTCAATCGATCCCATCAATGTCAAAACACAAGCCGTCTTTATTAATAAAACTATTTATTTGTCAAACAAAAAAGTGAATAATATAATTGAAATTCAAGACAAAATAATAGTGATAATTTTCCATATACTCTACAAATGCAAGTATAGATATAGATTTAAGGTAGAAGCCATTTATATCTTAAATTTTTCCTTGAAGAAGAGATAGAAGATTTTTCTAAAAACCCAATCGGACCAAAAATTGAAAGAAAAGGACTAAACATGGACGAGATTTAACAAAATCAAAAGCACCATTTGATTTTTAAAATCAAGAGCTCATACAAATATGATTTTTAAAAAGAAAAAGAGAGGAGGAAGAAGAAGAAGAAGAATCAAGTGATGATTCAACAATGGTGTAAAATGAAGGGTAGAAAGAGGCCTTTACCTGCTGGGAGATGGACTCGTTTGTTGATAAAGAAGAATAGAAGGCAGCCAAGCAAGGGGGGTAGAGGACTAAAGTAGGAGAAAGCTTAAGTATATGTATGAGATATATAAATGAAGATGTTGAAATGAAAGATTGAAGATTATTTATAGGGGAAATTTCCCATGCTTGTGTCACAAAGTTAAAAGATAGTTAACCCTTCTTTTTGTTTCTAAGGAGTGCTTTGAAACATGTGAGTGAGTACTGAGTAGGAACGGATGTGTAATTTTATGTTAGGAGTATAAAATTAAATCATCAATTAAAAATATAAAAAAAATATATTAAAATTTAAAATTTCTAGAGATACAACTGCACTTGTAACAAACTAATTAACATCTTCTCAGTCTACGTCTGTGCAAGAATAATTTTAATTTTATATAGAATTTGATGTTTAATCTAGTTAATTAATACTAACGCAATTAACTTATTAGAGATGACATCCATTAAATTTGAATGCTAGTATTTATAATTCTTTTCTCTATTTTTGAATTATGACTTTTTCCGTAAAGTATCTATAAGGTTTACATTTGATATCTGAATTAAATATATTCTCTCAAGTTAACATCTAACAAATTTTAGTCTCACATTGATGCCTAAAGTTGACACTTTCTCCCAAGTTGATGCCTAGAAAAATTGTGCTCCCAAATTGGTACTCGAACTTTAATTTCATTCATTATTTTGGTACTTTAATTACTAGTTTTAGTCCTCAAAAGTTTTGCATTTTATCAATTTGGTCCTAATTTAAAACAATTCAATAAATTAAACCTCTTCATATTCAAAACTTACACCAATTTAGTCATTTTTTGTGATATTGTCAAACCAAGTCTATCTAATCAAAGTAGCATTTGGATGACTGCATTCTACTACCATTAAATCGCAAGCCATTATTGAACTTTTATTATACTAGAAAAGTATTATAACATTTTTGGGAGGAAAACAAACAATTTAGGAGAATAACAAAGAGTAAATTGTTAGAATTGATAAATATAGAGGATTAAATCTATTGAATTGTTTCGAATTATGATCAAACCGATAAGTATAAGTTTTGGTATCAATATAAGAGAAAGTGTGTAGTTCATTTACCAACTTGATAGAACAATTTCTTTAAATATCAACATCGTAGAAGATGTTTAGTTCGAATACTAAATTGGGGTCAAATTTTTTTAAGTATCAACTTGGAAAAAGATGTTATCAAATATACATGTAAGCGTACATATAATTTTATGTATTACATTGAGACCAACAATTAAAAAAATGGTATGAGTCACTGAGTGGTAACTTATATTCTCCTACTATAATATTGTTATGAATTGGATTTATATATCAAGGATGATTAAAATGCTAATGTTCATATGTATATTAAACATGTTTTGGGCACACCATTTTCTAAAATTAAAGCTAAACCATTATATTTCGATTTACGTGTTCTTGATTGTACTTAAAGAACAACAGTGTTACCCTCCCTTGTTAACTGCACTGGAGCTGGTGCAAAGTTAATGTTGATGGCGGGCGGCAGTCGGCATAAGGTGCGGCGTCGTGTAGAGGCGTCGTTCGAAATGAGCATGGAAGTTGGATTGTTGGATTTTTCAAATTCATAGGGAAATGCACGGCCATGGAAGCTGAATTGTGGAGAGTCTATGATTGCGTCCTTAAGTGTTGGCTATATCATTGTGGACTCGGATAATCTCCCGGATGTGCAAAATTTATAAGTAAGATTGTTGATGGGTTGCGTTCTACACTTTAGCAACATGTTTATGCTTTGCTTCAAAGGAATTGGACGGTTTCGTTTGAGCATACATTTCGAGAAGACAATAAAGTCGTTGATGGTGTGACGAAAATGTTCGATAAAAATAGCTTTGAGTGTGTTTATTTTATAATCCTCCCGATGAGGTACTAATTTTGTTACATGAAGATTGTATTCGTTAACATGGCTTTATGTCTAATGTTTGCCAAATTAAACCTCTTTTTATTTTTTTTAAAAACACTAGACATCATAATCAGACAATTAATTAGAATATTATATATTTCTAAAAGTTTGATTATATAAATCAGATCAATAAAATAATATAATTATATATTAAATTCAAGTTTAGTATTGCAAAATTAAATATCAATTTTTTAATAGCTTAAAGGTGGTTACAAGGTGATATCTGTTCATACAAATAAACTCAAATTTCTTAGTATGAACATCATCTTCTTTTTCACTGAGACCACTGGTTAGATTTCATTAAAACAATAATATCACTCTGTTCACATATATAGAAATGGTTTCTATTTAATACATTATTAATGTATAAATTTATATATCAACAGATAATCAAACAATAACAATTTATTATCATTTCCATAAAAATCTTAGAAATAAATATAAATAATTAAACTTTTACTAGTTATATGGATTCATATATTTCTTCCCTTTATTGAAATTAAATAGTGAGTAAAAATTATTAAATAAAATTGAATAATTACTAATTTATTGATTAAGACTACTAAATGTTCCATTTTAATGCTTCAGATAATACCAAAACTTGCCATAATAGACAAATTAACCATAAAGAAAGACAGCTCCAAAACCAGACATGGTTGCATTAATACCATATTCTTAAAACTAAACTGTGAAAACCAGGGGCGTTTAGGAAATATGGTCAAACTGTGAAAGAAAGAAAAAACAGCCCACGGTTATGGCCGATAATTACAAGAGACGAAAACTCAAACTTAAACCCTGCCCTCAGCCCTGGGACAAAAAGGGTGACAACCTCAATCAGTTACCAAATAGACCGTTACATACACACTCCACGACTTGCCACAAAGGGATATGTATTACGAAATCTGATGATATCTAGGCCAGATTTTAGAAGATAGGGGCTTTTAGGTTTGGTTCAATTCAAGACGACTTCGTAAAGGAGAAAATTTAATCAATCAAATTTTAATAAGTACATTATTATTTATTTTTATTTAAATAAACGCATAAATAATATTATTGATCATTATATTATTCTCATTTTTTATGGTTAGTCACCAAATTAATTTTCGACAAACTCTCTATTGAGATCTTCTTGAAAATAAAATGAAATAAGATAATAATAGCAGATCTTGACACTTAATTTGTAAAAAAAATTCTTGAAATGTTGAGCAATTTAGTAAGAATTTAACTTTATTTGTAGAATAAAAATAGGAGTCTAAAATCGTTTAAAATATTATTTGGGTCTGTTGATTTTGGTCGATTTAAAATTTTGAAGGTACTTAGAGGAAACAAAAGAGCCATGATTTGAGAAATAATAAAAACAATATTCAAGAAAAAGACTAGTTAATTTGGATGAGGCAATGTGGTGGCGGTGTCCTTAATAGGTGTTTGTTGGTCACCCCCATTTTGGGGAGTGTTAAGTTTAATATGGAATGTCTACCGGGAAAGAAGGAATGGCTAAGTTTTCTCTGAAATTTTCTCTAAAACTTTTTTTCCGTTTTATAAAGACTTTTTAATTTTTACAGGTAGTTTTGATGTTGGATTAGAATTTTATCACAATGGAAGTTGTACAAATCATTGGCGTGGCGTGCACAATGAATTTTAACAACAAATGGTAATTACATTCAAGGTTTTAGATTGCGATGGTTTACTCATCCTATCCATTGAAGACGATAGAATTTTAACAACGGCAAAGATTATACATCTTTCTGATAATGGTGGTTGCTTTAATCCAATTTTCTGGGGTAGTTATTTTGGTAACCGCAATCTCGAGGTGGTTACGTTCTTCGTAAGTTTGCGAATTTTGCAGAATTCATGTTTCATTTCTCAAATTCATGCATAGATTCAAGTGGACATTCATGATGAACATGTTATGGCAGTAAAATTCACACTCATTGTTGTTGGAAATTCTATCTATGATCACGGATGACAGTTAATGGAAGTTAAATGGCGGTTATATTCGATATTTTCTTCATGCTTCGTGTGGCGACGAAAACGTCTTATTAATTTTCTTCAACGTTTTTGAATTTTTTAGATTTTTGATATTTTATGGACTGGATTTACTCATCCTATCCATTGAAGACGATGAAATTTTAACAACGGCAAAGATTATACATCTTTCTGATAATGATGGTTGCTTTAATCCAATTTTCTGGGGTAGTTATTTTGGTAACCGCAATCTCGAGGTGGTTACGTTCTTCGTAAGTTTGCGAATTTTGCAGAATTCATGTTTCATTTCTCAAATTCATGCATGGATTCAAGTGGACACTCATGATGAACATGTTATGGCAGTAAAATTCACACTCATTGTTGTTGGGAATTCTATCTATGATCACGGATAGCAGTTAATGGAAGTTAAATGACGGTTATATTCGATATTTTCTTCATGCTCCGTGTGGCGACGAACACGTCTTATTAATTTTCTTCAATGTTCTTGAATTTTTTGGATTTTTGATCTTTTATGGACTGGATTTACTCATCCTATCCATTGAAGACGATGGAATTTTAACAACGGCAAAGATTATACATCTTTCTGATAATGATGGTTGCTTTAATCCAATTTTCTGGGGTAGTTATTTTGGTAACCGCAATCTCGAGGTGGTTACGTTCTTCGTAAGTTTACGAATTTTGCAGAATTCATGTTTCATTTCTCAAATTCATGCATGGATTCAAGTGGACATTCATGATGAACATGTTATGGCAGTAAAATTCACACTCATTGTTGTTGGGAATTCTATCTATGATCACGGATGGCAGTTAATGGAAGTTAAATGGCGGTTATATTCGATATTTTCTTCATGCTTCGTGTGGCGACGAACACGTCTTATTAATTTTCTTCAATGTTCTTGAATTTTTTGGATTTTTGATCTTTTATGGACTGGATTTACTCATCTTATCCATTGAAGACGATGGAATTTTAACAATGGCAAAGATTATACATCTTTCTGATAATGATGGTTGCTTTAATCCAATTTTCTGGGGTAGTTATTTTGGTAACCGCAATCTCGAGGTGGTTACGTTCTTCGTAAGTTTGCGAATTTTGCAGAATTCATGTTTCATTTCTCAAATTCATGCATGGATTCAAGTGGACATTCATGATGAACATGTTATGGCAGTAAAATTCACACTCATTGTTGTTGGGAATTTTATCTATCACGGATGGCAGTTAATGGAAGTTAAATGGCGGTTATATTCGACATTTTCTTCATGCTTCGTGTGGCGACGAACACGTCTTATTAATTTTCTTCAATGTTCTTGAATTTTCTAGATTTTTGATCTTTTATGGACTGGATTTACTCATCCTATCCATTGAAGACGATGGAATTTTAACAACGGCAAAGATTATACATCTTTCTAATAATGATGGTTGCTTTAATCTAATTTTTTTGGGTAGTTATTTTGGTAACCGCAATCTCGAGGTGGTTACGTTCTTCGTAAGTTTGCGAATTTTGCAGAATTCATGTTTTATTTCTTAAATTCATGCATGGATTCAAGTGGACATTCATGATGAACATGTTATGGCAGTAAAATTCACGTTCATTGTTGTTGGGAATTTTATCTATGATCACAGATGGCAGTTAATGGAAGTCAAATGGCGGTTATATTCGATATTTTCTTCATGCTTCGTGTGGCGACGAACACGTCTTACTAATTTTCTTCAATGTTCTTGAATTTTCTAGATTTTTGATCTTTTATGGACTGGATTTACTCATCCTATCCATTGAAGACGATGGAATTTTAACAACGGCAAAGATTATACATCTTTCTGATAATGATGGTTGCTTTAATCCAATTTTCTGGGGTAGTTATTTTGGTAACCGCAATCTCGAGGTGGTTACGTTCTTCGTAAGTTTGCGAATTTTGCAGAATTCATGTTTCATTTCTCAAATTCATGCATGGATTCAAGTGGACATTCATGATGAACATGTTATGGCAGTAAAATTCACGTTCATTGTTGTTGGGAATTCTATCTATGATCACGAATGGCAGTTAAATGGCGGTTATATTCGATATTTTCTTCATGCTTTGTGTGGCGACGAACACGTCTTATTAATTTTCCGGATGAATTACTCAGGGAAATTAAGGACAAATTGCTTATAATTCATGAGATTTCCCAAAGTAATTTCCAGAATTTTTATACATGATTCGTGAGGCAATATTCACGTTTTTCTGGAGATTTTCCATTGAAATATAGAACAATTGTGGACTGTTCATTAAAGAACAAGGAAATTGTTCATGATGCATGGTATTTTTCCAGATTTTTCTACTTGGATTTGTTCTTCTTTGGTTGGATCTCCGTAGAATTTGTTGTTGCTACAGGTTCTCTATCGTTGGATATACAGTTTGATCAAACAGTGATGGAACACCGTTGGATCCCACGGTTAAACGATTATCTTAGAGAAGATTGTTCCATTATGGTTCAATTAGCACCCATAGGTGTGAATGAGGCTCGGACATGGTCGAACCTGGGAGTCGGCAACTTGGTTTGGCTTGACCAGGCAACGATAAATTTGGCACTTGTGGGATTCGATCATGGATCCCATCGCATGCATACTGGCCTTCATTTCTATCAATCGTTGGATATAGCTGGGCGACACGGATATCCTCTGGTCCGTCCGATCAGGGGTGTTATCTATATCCCATCCTTGGCGTTGGGTGGATTCGATCCCGAGTCATGGTAGCTAACTGAAATGATATCAAATGTAACAATTGTGGCTTTACCAGGTTTCGATCCCAGGACTGTATTGGTGAATCAAGTGTATATCGATGCATGGCCATTGGTTTTGCCCGGGATTGATCTCGGGACTCAAGCCTTGATCCATGTCATGAGCTACCAAACACCATTGGATTTGTTGGTGAATTTTTTAGATGATACAATCCACCATTGGATAAATGGTTTTGCTAACCGGTGTTTTTCTTCTACTACTTACCGTTGGAGTACAATTGTGATAAGCAAATTCACTTATCACCTTGTCTTATCTCCGAGTCGGTTGTCCCATGACCAGCATGATCTCCACAAAAAAGTTAGTGGGCAGTTTCCACTACTTCACGTGAGACTAACCTCTTGGCCGGCTTCATTTGCTTATAAATACAAGAGAGCATATTCATTTTATTCTCTTTTTTGCGTTCTTGTCTCTCTTTTACTTCAATCTCCTGCCATCATTTATTCAATGGTTGCAAACTTGCAAGCTTTAATGGCGAACTTGAGTTTTACGAAATCTGAGAAAGATGCCCTCCTCGACAATGCACCGTCCGATGAGATCTCCATGGCTGCCGATGTGAAATTTGGGTTGGTGGCTAAGGTCCTCACTCCTTGTTTGATAAAGATAACACTTTTATCTGTGTGTTCTCTAACATCATGGCAGACGAGAATGTTGAAATTATGGCTCTCAAACCGGGAATTCTCCTATTCAAAGTTCCTTCTGAATTGCAACTTCGAAGTGTTATCAAACGTGGCCCATGGTTGTTCGATGGTGAACTAATAGCCATGACCTTGTTCCGGCCATCAATGTCCCTTTGACGAGTACAAATTTGATACAATGTGTTGGTGGATTCGGGTGTATGGCTTGCCCTTAGACAAGATGACAATGTCCACGGCTAGGAAAATTGGTGAATGCTTTGGTGCACTTGACTATGTGGATGGCCGCCAAATAAATGGCAACTTGGGGGAATATTTTCGGGTGAAGGTGGAACTTACCGTCACTAATCCTCTCTTGAGGGTTGTGTTGCTGCCCAATGGTGATGACGGTCCTCGTGCATGCCCGATACAATACGAGAAGCTTAACAAGTTTTGCTTCTTTTGTGGTGTCCTTGGACACGAGGTGGAACTATGCCCAAAAGACGTTCCTAAAGATATGGCTCTTCCTGACGGGTCATAGCTTCGAGTTCCAATTGAAACAAAGATGCCACAACAACGTGTCCGAAGGGGCATCATTGTTATCCAAGAGCTTGAGGTGCCATCCCAAGGCCGTATGGTTCCTACCTTGTCGACCCCATCCAATGCTCCTTCCTCTAGCACGGTTGTTCCTCAAATTGTCGTGCAAAAGGTGGGGGATGCTAGTTTGACGACTGGGATCGAGGGTGAAGGGCTGACCATGAATGACATAGACGCCCTCGACATTGATGCACCCATCTTGGGTGATGATCCAATGAAAAACGCAGATATGATATCCGAGCTGCTCTCGGATGATGTAGTGTATGGACCGGGGATGATACCTTGGTTCCTCCTATTGTGACCGAGCCAACCGTGAAAGATGTTGACGGGATGGGGCTCACATCCGAGCAAATTGCACTCATAGTCCGTCTGGCAGTGGCCAAGGAAATTCCATGTGATGCTGGCCGCCCGAAGGTTGCTCGACAGCTTGACTTGCGTGCGGATGATGGGGCTGCAAAGCCTAAGACAAAAGGCCTGGTGGACCGTGGTGACCAAGGTAAAGCAAAGATGGGCTCATCTGAAAGCCTTGACAAGGCAACCACCAAGGCCTTGGCCAATGATAATGTCTCGATTGGGCAAATTATGCGCAACCGGGAGGGAAGTACAAAGAAGTGATCCTTCGATGCCTTGGTGCCCGAGAAGGATGCTGCCCACAAGACCGTTCAGGGCAGTTTTGGACTCGATAGTGCTGGTCATCGCACACCAGGCACCTACCGACGCAAGTCTCTCCCGGGGCGCATCGAGCCAAACCCAGCCGTGGTGGCCGAGAAGGAAGCCGACGAGGCAGCCCATGGTGGTGTCCGTGACCGTGATGACCTTAGCCGCAAGCACAAGCGTAAGAAGCATTCAAAGCATCGTTCTTCATCACATGCAAAGCGTTCCCGTTCGTGTGCGGACTTTGTGATCTCTACTTCTAACATGACTACTACTACTACTGATTCAGCGGAGGCTGTGGGACAGCCCCGCCCGGCACATTGAAGGTATTGGTTTGAAATTGTCAAGGGCTTGGGAACCCTTCGACAATTCGTGCGCTTGAGTGCTATGTGGAAATTCAAGCTCCCGATACAATCTATTTATGTGAAACTCGTATGGAAAAATCTCGTGTTGATCATGTTAAACGGGTATTAGGACTAGTTGGTTTTCTTTCAGTTGATGTTGGTCAATCTTGTATCGGGTTAGCCTTATTATGGAATAAAAATGTTCATTGTGTGCTTTCTAGTTATTCGAAGCTCCATATTGATGTAACCGTCACATGTAGTGGTTCTTCTTTTCGATTCATTAGATTTCATGGTACTTGCTCCAATAAATCACAAACATGGAATCTAATATCACGCTTACATGCATCCTCGAACTTGCCTTGGCTTCTCGGTGGGGACTTCAATGAAATCCTATTTGATAATGAGAAGCAAGGTGGTAGAAGACGTCCTTGTGGTGAAATTCAGCAATTTCGGGATATCCTTGATACTACTAATTTATTTGATATACTACCTGCACGGGGATGGTTCACTTGGCATAAAACAAGTGTACCGGTTATGTGTGAGAGAATCGATCGTTTCATTGCATCTTCTTCATGGCTAGAACAGTATGGTAATCATCGGTTCTTACTGAGTTCACGGATGCCTCTGATCATTGCTTCTTAATATTGGATACGGATTCAACTACTCACTCTCCTGAAAATCACCATAGTAGTGATTATTTCAAATTCGATGCATGCTGGGCATCGGAAGATGCTTGCCATGAGCAGGTTCTTCGTGGATGGGTGGGTCATAACGGATCTACCCTTTCTAAAATTGAACATGTTGGGTGTGCACTTGATGCATGGCAGCAAGACAGACGAATGTAATCTCAGGGTCGCATTAAAACCCTCCGAAAACTGATTGCAGATATACTTTCCCATGCCACTAATGATGCTGATTTGACGACTTTATCTAACGCAAAAGTCGAATTAAAGGCCTTGTTAGATAAAGAAGAGGCCTATTGGTCGCAGCGGTCACGTATACAATGGTTACGAGATGGTGATCGCAACACTAAATTCTTCCATGCTCGAGCTACAGGACGTAAAAAGAAGAATTTTGTACGAGGCCTTACAGGTGATGACGGACATTGGTACGAGCAAAGAGCAGACTTGCTTGGCATTGCTGAGGATTATTTTCACAACCTTTATTGTTCTAACAGCTGCACTCATTCTTCAGAGATTCTAGATTGTATAGCTCCGACTATTACATCATCGATGAATGATGCACTTCTTGCACCTTTCACAAAAGAGGAGATCCACCAAGCCATCTTGCAAATTCACCCATCAAAGGCCCTAGGGATAGATAGTTTACAATCTAGTTTTTACATGAAATATTAGGACATTGTTGGGGATGATGTCCTCAACCTTTGTCTTGACATCATATATGATCGAGTTAGCATGGCAGATGTTAACAAGACCATCATTGTCTTGATTCCTAAAGTAGATGACCTGTCATTCATGCAGCAATTCTGCCCTATTAGCTTATGTACCGTTGTGTACAAAGCCGTCTCTAAAGTTCTTATCAACCGTTTGAGACCGCTGATGCCAATTTGCATAGATGAAGAACAAGTTACCTTCGTACCGGGACGACATATCTCAGACAATATCTTAAATGCACATAAGATCTTTCATTACATGCAGTCATCGAAAAATGGTCCTAACAAGGGTGCTGCCTTGAAATTGGACATAGAGAAGGCCTACGACCGTGTTGAGTGGTCTTTCTTAGAAGCTGTGATGCTTCGACTTGGATTTGCCTCTTAGTGGGTTGACATTATCATGAGATGCATTACAATAGTTTCTTACCAGGTCCGGCTAAATGGGGTTCTTTCTGAGGTTATTGTGCCAAGCAGAGGTATCTGCCAGGGTGATCCACTTTCACCATTTCTGTTCCTATTCTGCACACAGGGGTTATCTGCTCTATTACACCATGCCAAACGACAGGGAACCATTAGAGGCATCCGTACTAGTATGCGTGGTCCGAGTATCACCCACTTATTATATGTTGATGACAGTTTGCTCTTTGTTAAAAATTCAGTGCAGAAAATAAGTCAGGTGAAGGAAATTTTGGATATTTATTCAGCGTCCTCCGGGCAGAAAATTAACTATACAAAGTCAATGATCTACTTCAATCCTTCCACTACTCAACAAAGTAGAGACCGTTTTCAGGAGGCTTTCCCTATTACGGAAGTAGAGGATACTGGTCACTATCTAGGGATGCCTCTTATCATTGGCAAAAATAAATCTGTCAAACTGAGTTTTCTACTGGACATAGTGGCAAAGCGTGTGCGAGGATGGACCAAGAACCTCCTATCATACGGTGGGAGGGGGTATTTCTTAAAGCTGTGGCACAAGCTTTACCGACTTACGTCATGACATGTTATTTATTGCCGGATTGCCTGATCACACAAATAGTCAGTGTTATGCGAAACTATTGGTGGTCGGGCAGGATGACGGGACGAGGTTGGCCGATGATAGCTTGGCAAAAGCTTTGCACACCTAAGAGGGTTGGTGGATTGGCATTCCGTGACCTACACCAGTTTAACATTGCACTACTGGGTAAAGAGGTTTGGAGATTATTGACTGATCCTGAGTGCCTTGTATCTCGTGTCCTATCTTACAAATATTTGCAAGAAAATCTGTACTTGATGCAAGACTTGGAGATAAACCTTCTTATGCATGGAGATCAATATTTACTGCATTACAGAAGCTCTGAAATGGCTTTTTTGGCAGATTGGCATGGATAGTCATGTTCCCATCTTCACTGCACCCTGGGGATAAGATTTTCTTATACTATGTAAAACTTAAAAGTTTTACAACTTTTTTAAACAGTTGGATGAAAGTAAATGGGTGGATGAGATTAACAGTAGAAAATGTGAAAATTATCACTTGAATAAAAAGAGAAGAAATTATATTATAGGTCGGACTTACCACGTCATCCATAGTCCCAACCAATAAAAACATCTATTTCATTAATTTTTTCCATACATGTTAATTTATTTCACAAAACTAAGAGACTAACGAATCAGCTGCTTTTGACTTTTTGTAGTGATAGTTTCCTATAATTTTTTTTTAAAGTTCTTCCATTTTGAATAATATTAAACCACATCAACAGACAAACATGCTCCTGTAGTAATCTTGATTGAATATTTTAGAAGACATTGAAAAGAACTCTCCATTCATGGATTAGGTGCTCCTAAGTGTTGAAGTTAGTTGAAAGTCAGTTTAGAAATTAGTTAGTTTGTTATTTCTGTTTAGTTAGTAGCTTGTGTTGTATATAAACCAATTGTATGCTTTGTAAAGTTATCAGAAATAATATTGAAATTTTTCCAATTCTTCATTCTTTTAACATGGTATCTAGAGCCCGGGATATTTTTGGGTAATCTGGCCCATTTCCTCGATAGGCCTGGTAACCGTTTTTCCCATTCTCATTTCATCCTTTTCTCTGAAATTTGGGGATTTTCTCTTTTCTCTTCCTTTCGCGATTGCAACAATGCCGCCGGCGGAGTCTTCAACCACCGTCGATTTCAACCACGCCTTATATCTTCATCCATCCGATACTCCGGGAGCTCTCTTGGTTTCACATCAACTCACCGGCGCTGAAAATTACAGCGTCTGGAGCCGCTCAATGCAAATAGCCCTACTCGCGAAGAACAAGCTAGGGCTCATCAATGGGAGCTGTCGTCGTGTTGATTTCACTGGGCAATTGGAGTCCCAGTGGGATCGTTGTAATGCAATCGTTCTCTCCTGGATTCTCAACGTCGTCAGTCAAGATTTGTCCGCCGGAATAGTGTTTGCGTCCAGTGCCGCGCTCGTGTGGACGGATCTGAAGGAACGCTTCGACAAGGTGGATGGTTCTCGCACGTTCTTCCTTCATCGAGAGATTTCAACACTCGTTCAAGGTGAACTATCAATCTCTGCTTATTTCACAAAATTAAAATTGCTGTGGAGTGAGTATCGTGCATTTGTACCGTTTTCGACTTGTAATTGCGACGCTTCTCAAGAGAATCAGAAACATCTCTTGCAACAAAACCTTTTCCAGTTTCTGATGGGATTAAATGAAACATACTCTGCAATACGAAGCCAAATTCTCATTATGAAGCCCTTACCGTCAGTCAATGAGGCGTATTCAATGTTAATCCAAGAGGAGTCACAAAGAATTCATCTCTCTGCTTCTATGTCGTTATCTGATTCCACGGTGATGTATTCTCATACTGGTTCTGGGCAACCTGCACGTCGACGCTTCAATGGAATCTGTGATCACTGCCGTATTAAAGGCCACAAGAAAGAGAATTGTTATCGTCTTGTGGGCTTTCCTTCAGACTTTCGTTTTACAAGGAAGAAAGATCCTCAAGCTGCTATGGCTACAACTGGTGAATCTTCTGTTGTCTCTCATTCTGATTCCAGTTTGCAAGTCTTGGCTTCGCCTGCACCGTTGGCCCCATCTTTTTCCCAGGAGTAGTATACACAGATACTGAATTTGCTCCAGAAAGTCCGTTCTGAATCAGCTGTTAATGTGGCAGGTAACAGTTTATCCTGTACATTTGACCATGGTGTTTCTACCTGGATCCTCGACACTGGAGCTACTGACCATGTGTCTTCTGATTTCAATAGTTTAATAAATCCAATTTCGTGTGTTTTGAATTCCAGATCAGTCAGACTTCCAAATGGTAAAACCGTCCCTATAACCCATACTGGCTTTGTTGCTCTTGCTAAAAATATTTATCTAAATGGTGTTCTGTTTGTTCCTGATTTCCATTACAACCTTATTTCAATTTCTAAACTTACATCTGATTTGAATTGTGCTGTTCTTTTTCATCCACATGTTTGTTTGCTTCAGGAACACTCCACTGGAAGGATGAGGGAGATTGGTAGGCTGATTGGCAACTTGTACCAGTTTCGGTCCACTTCAGTTGATTGTTCTCAAAAATTACCCCAGGTTTCTGTTGTTTCCAATTCTGAAAATTTTATTTTTGATTCTGTTCTGTGTCAAACATCTGTTGATAATACAAAGTTGTGGCATGCGCGCTTAGGCCATGCATCCTTGAATAAAATGCACAAAATTCCTGTTTCTGATAATTTTCGTGTTGACCATATTACTGATTGTTCTGTTTGCCCCTTAGCAAAACAAACTAGGACCCCTTTTCCTCTTAGTACTTCTAGATCTACCAAAGCCTTTGAATTAATCCATATTGACTTATGGGGTCCCTATAGAATCTCAACACATTCAGGGCATCGTTTCTTCCTCACTATTGTTGATGAGTTCACTAGGATGACTTGGGTTCACTTGTTAAAACTGAAATCAGATGCTATATTAGCCTTAAAAAATTTCCTTGTTATGGTTAAAACTCAATTTGCTGCAAATGTTTTAACCATTCGTAGTGATAATGGTTCAGAGTTTTTTAGCTCTGAATGTTCTTCCTTGTTCTCTTCTCTTGGAATAATACATCAAAGTAGTTGTGTTTATACCCCTCAGCAAAATGGGGTGGCTGAGCGTAAACATAGGCATCTCCTTGAGGTAGCTCGAGCCCTTCGTTTTCAGTCTAAATTGCCTATAAAATTCTGGGGAGAGTGTGTGTCTGCAGCTTGTTACTTAATAAATTTGCTTCCTTCATCTGCTCTTTCCTGGAAAACACCCTTTGAACTTCTTTTTCATAAACCACCTCCTTTTACTCATTTAAGAGTGTTTGGTTGTTTGGCATATGCTACCAAACTGAATAATCTAGATAAGTTTTCCCCTCGTTCTATACCCTGTGTTTTCATGGGTTACTCTCAAACACAGAAAGGTTACCTTCTTTTTAGTCTCACTACAAAGAAATTCTTTGTCAGTCGAAATGTTGTCTTTCACGAAAGTATTTTTCCTTTTTCCTTTCCTACAACCACTACTTCTTTTTTTTTTCTAGATTCATGCTTGATTCCTGATTCTGATTTTTTAATTCTTGAATCTCCCACATCTAATGATTCTTCAGTTTCCACAAGTGAACCAGACCCTGCATCTACTGATTCTGTTTTACCTCCTGAACCAGTCTTAGATCCTGTTTCTCCAGCTGCTTCTAACCCTGCATCTGCTACTACTTCACCCTCTATAATTCCTTCTTCCATTCCTGTTTCTGATTCTGTTTCTCATCCTTCACGATGATCAACTAGAGTAATACGGCCACCTGCTTGGTTGCAAGATTTTGTCACCTCCAATCCATCTCATTCTTCAACAGTTACAGGGCAGTATCCTATTTCTAACTATATTTCTTACACTCATTTACCTTCTCATACACAAGTTTTCTTATCTTCTTCTTCATTTGTTGAACCTTCTTCCTATTCCGAAGCCATTAAAAATCCCTTATGGGTTCAGGCCATGAAAGAAGAAATATTGGCTTTGGAATCAAATGATACATGGAAAGTAGTTTCTTTGCCTTCTGGAAAAACTCCCATTGGTTGTAAATGGGTTTATCGCATCAAGTATAAGGCTTCAGGGGAAGTGGAGCGTTATAAAGCTCGTCTTGTTGCGAAAGGCTACACTCAAAGAGAAGGGGTTGACTATGGTGATACCTTCTCTCCTGTAGCCAAAATGGTTACTGTCAGAACCATCCTTGCTCTTGCTGCTATGTTTCATTGGCCCCTTCATCAGATGGACGTTCACAATGCCTTTTTACAAGGGTCTCTTAATGAGGAAGTGTATATGTCATTGCCTGAAAGTTTTTGCAGTCAGGGGGAGAATCTGGTTTGCAGACTGCAAAAGTCTCTCTATGGACTCAAACAAGCATCGAGGCAATGGAATTTGAAACTTTCTGAAACATTGCTGACTGCTGGTTATGAACAAAGCAGGCATGATTATTCTGTTTTTATAAAAAAGCAGCAAGAGAAACTTGTGATCATCCTTATATATGTAGATGATTTAGTTATCACTGGAAATGATGATGTGATGATTACTCAAGTTAAAGAACTCTTAAATCAAAGCTTCAAGATGAAGGATTTCGGGGAATTGAAATACTTCCTAGGGTTGGAAGTTTTAAGATCATCAGAAGGGATAATAGTTAACCAAAGGAAGTATGCTCTAGAACTTATTGAGAGCACAGGATTGGGAGGAGCAAAGCCAGCATTATCTCCTCTAGAGCAGAATCTGAAATTGACTACACCAGAATATGATGAAGGTGTGCAACATGAGTCTGCTGATACTTTACTGCAAGACAAATCAGTCTTTCAACGGTTGATAGGTAAGTTAATCTACTTGACTCACACCAGACCAGATATTACATTTGCGGTTCACCACTTGAGTCAATTCATGCAAAGTCCAAAGTCATCACATTTTGAAGCTGCACTCAGAGTGGTGAGGTATATAAAGGGAAATCCAGGTCAAGGGATTCTGTTGAAAGCTTCAAATGATTGTAAGATTGAAGCATTTTGTGACTCGAATTGGGCCTCTTGCCCGATGTCTAGACGATCAGTAACTGGGTACTGTATCAGAATTGGAAGCTCCCTCGTTTCATGGAAATTAAAAAAGCAAAATACAGTTGCGAGGTCGTCAGCAGAAGCTGAATATAGAAGTTTGGCCATGACGACATCTGAAATAATCTGGCTGAAAGGATTGTTAAATGAGCTTAGTGTGTCTTGTACAGAACCGGTGATTGTTTTCTGTGACAACAAGGCTGCCATACAAATTGCAGGAAATCTTGTGTTTCATGAGCGTACGAAACACATAGAAATTGATTGCCACTTTGTGAGAGACAAAATTCAAGAAGGATTGTTGAAAACAGAATACATAGCATCACAAGAACAGATTGCAGACATCATGACAAAAGCTCTAGGAATTCAGCAGCACAATTACTTATTGAGCAAGTTGGGGATTAAAAATGTTTTTAAACCTCCAACTTGAGGGGGAGTGTTGAAGTTAGTTGAAAGTCAGTTTAGAAATTAGTTAGTTTGTTATTTCTGTTTAGTTAGTAGCTTGTGTTGTATATAAACCAATTGTATGCTTTGTAAAGTTATCAGAAATAATATTGAAATTTTTCCAATTCTTCATTCTTTTAACACTAAGTTGATTCACAAAAACTTATCTTGGATTTACCAGGTGGAAATGTTCTTACAACGAATCCCGATCCCTATAATTAAAAGGAAAAAAAAATGGAGCGATGTTCGTGATCCGGGAAAGCTGATAAGAATTGATAGGATTTACAAGAGAGACGATAATGGTGGCTAAAGTAAAATCCTTAGCAGTAGCAATAGGAGTGAACTGAATAGGCAGAGCAGGGTGGGAATTTGCAGTGGTGAAGCCGAAGAAGGCTTTGTGGAATTTGCAACTGCCGGAGCAACTGCATCTGTATGATTGTTGCGTTGTTGCTCGTTCGTCGGCAATGGAACCGGAGATCCACTGCCGGGAGGTGGTGCGAGATGTACGCCTGATTTGTCACTTATGTCTTGACCTGCCCATGCAATTTCGAATTTACTTCAGTACGTAGCACTTTAATAATGCAGTTGAAGGAAGAACATTTGCTTTAGCATATTGAAAGATTTAAAGAGGCAAAACTGAAGGGCTTCACAATGCTCCAGTATAATTAGGCTCCACTCTTATGCCTTGTAACTAAAATTATCAAATCTAGACATATAAACCCAAAATAAATAAATAAGACGCAAATAGTAAAGGTGGAAAGATCTACTCTGTTACTTACAGTTGGAATGTGACCAACCCAGTTTCATATTTTCTCGATCAAAAACAATGCGATGGCCTGTCATGAAGTTTTCTGCAGCACATTTGTTCATCCAGTGTCAGTAAAATATGCACACAACGAGGTTAGAAGATTGCATAGCTATAAAATAATGCAAGAATGTTCGAAAGCCAGAGAGTAGACTCACGTCCAATGACACCAAATTCATCTTCTCCGCGTAATAAGGTTAAACAGAATACTGTAAATCCCTGCTCAACAATGTCAACACAATTTATGCTTCAAAAACATAAAATTTTATGACCAGCCTAGAGTATGCTCGGAAACCGAAAATATAAAAGATACTAATAAATGAAAAGAATCAACACAAATTAGTTGGATTTGTGAATAATGTCCAAGGAAGTAGTGTGAAGTTCTTGGGGAAATGGGTTATAGATAGTTAAGGTTTGTCTTACTGTCCTCCAAAGAGTGCGGAGTGAGTTTTCTTTTCCCATCATACCATAGCAAGAAAGAAAACAAGCTGAGAAAGGTGACACAAACCCCATACAAAGGAATTGTAACAGGATATGACACATTGCGCATATCTATGCCTAGGAAAGAAAGAGACTAAATTCATTGTATTCTTTCAAACAGTCTCACAGGTTTAATTTAGAAAGGAAAATGAGACTAACCTCAGTTTCAGTATAGGAATATATGTGATTATGAACTTCAAAACTCTGGTTCATAGCAAATTTAAGTCTCATGCCAGGGATTTTCAATGGCTCCTCTGAACTGCACCAAGGAAACCGCAGTCAGTACAAAGATAAGAAAAAAGCTTCCAAGCCTCTCAAATATTGCCCAACATCCAACCTGACATTATAACAGTACTTCCAGAGATCTTCTTGGTTGCTAATCCTTCTGGCATTTACTTGTTTCTCAAACTATAATGGAGGAAACAATTAAAAAATCAGTATATTAACCAATGAAAACAAAAAAAAATTATATTAATGATAAGCGCAAAAAGAAGCACCTCCAGAACAACTTTATCATAGATTTCTGGAGGAAGATATGTGAAAGATGAGCCACTATCCACCAGCGCTAAGAACCCAGTTTTATTACGACAAGAGTTCCCAACACATAAATGCTCCACTCGTATAAAATATGTTTCACTGAAACAATTATTAAAAGGAAAATTACATACCTTTCACCGCCAATCCTATAGCAGCAAAGTATAAAACTGGATAAAAGAAGAGTCTTAGCTACTAAGCAAACAGAAAGAACATGCCAAAGAGAATTACGTACTAGTTTCCTCCTATGGGTAAAAATGGAGTAGATTGTTGGGAAGGAACCCCTTTGTCACCAAAATAAATTCTTCCAGAACCAGTTTCATCTAAACAAATCGAGAACGAGTTCTGAATCAATCCTGCTCTTGCCAGCAAACTTGGAACAGAAACATTCCCAGGTCCCAATCCCATTAGACCATCAGGTGCAGCACCATCCAGGTAGCCACCACTCTGCTTTCTCCCACAGCTGAAATGAAATGAAGGAATCAGGGAAGCAACACCGTTGAAAAAAATGGGCCAGACAAATTCGGCCCTATCAGATCACATAACATCAAGAATAATCAAAACATACCCTATTATGACTGATGCTTGTACAGAACTCTCCACTGCATGGTCAATAAATGACTTCAAATGCAATTTATCTTCAACAAGATATCCAGAGCTTGAGGTATTAACTGAGTCATATTCAATAATGTACGGGCAGGGATCGTTCGGCCCTTTGCAGTATGAACTTGACTCACATAACTGATGGCTGCAGGACAGGTTTCTGCTACTGCTTGACAAAGATGGAGTATACTCACTAAGATCTTTATCCTGCACAATAGATGCCCCACGTGTGTGGGAGCACCTGCCAATCAATCATTCGAATTAAAATGCTAAACCGGTAACCAGCTACCGATTCTTAGTGTAATTCGTCCACGGTTAAGGAAGCAATCAGGTTAAGTCCTGTTGAAGTGTAGTCAGAAAGAAATAGTACTCTCTTCCGGTTAAAGTTTCACCTCCACCTAGGCCAATATTTTGTTAGCTTAAGCAAATTTAATCTCAAATTCGTTGACCAACTATAACCAATGAAGTTATTCATTCGAAGAAGAAAATAACCATTAAATGCTTTTATAAATGAAGCTATGCCAGTTCACAATATAAATGCCAAAATAGAGGCGACTGGAAATCACATGCAGTACAGTTGAAAAGCTGAAACAATAGCAAAACAGTCATGGAAAGCAGTAAACATATGCTAAACTAAACAGTGACGATCGAAACAGATTAGATAAATAAAAGTCAAAATGAAGTAAATAAGAAAAGAAAAACGGGAGCAGATTGTTTATGTTACCAGTGAATTATAGTAACTGGCAGACAAAGGAGCGCATTGTATGCAATCACACGGGACCCACAGCAGATCGCTGCCCGCATCCAATGCTACCAAGAATGAAACATTCGGTGTCCCTATATCTATCCATGTGTAATGTAACCTGAAATTTTATTTTTCCAATCAAAAAATAAAATAAATAATTACTATCAAATTATAGACTAAAAGAAATAGAATGAAGAACAAACGGAAAAGGATACAAAGAAGCCAACTTTTCCCGTCTTTTTTTTTTCTCGAGAGCCAAACAGAAAATAAATTAAAAAGGGAAAGTTCAAAATGGCTGACCAGTCGAACTCGTTTCCGAAGAAGAGGGTTTGGCTTCCTTGAGAAGGAAACAGTAACTGGTTTTTGGAGCCGACTTTCATCCGCTGCCTCTTCCAATCGTTCCCAACAAGTAACTCCAAGTACTCTAAGCTATTCCTCTTCGGCCACGAAACAACACCATTACCAGAACCGCCATTCCGAGCGGTCCAAATCACCTTCGCCTCGTCTGAAAACCTGTGAATCAACTTGGACGAAAATGTGAGCGCCGCCGCCGACGAACTTCCAAGTAAAAGCCATACGCTTAGAGCCAAAACCACCGCGCACTTCTCCATATGACACTGCTTTCTAAGTTATCAGCCTTAACGTTGAGAGAAGTCTTTTAAGCTTTGCAGAATGAAGCAGGCAGTGTGAGTGTTTGGCGTGGGGTGCGTAGTGCGCATAGACTAGGCGAAGTCTAGTGTGTGCGGTGTCGTTTTGGGGTGGCGCGTTCACGTGAAAGGCAAAAGCCGAAAGAAGCTGTTTTATAAGAGGAGGGATGATTGAGAATTTGAAAAAGGAAATTTGAATTTTTTGATAAGAGGATAAGCCAAACACAGAGGTACACGTAGCGGTGGGCCAGGCTGAATACGTGTTGGAAAGCGGGTTGGTGGTGGCACGTGGGGTTCTTTTAGTGGTAAGCTTTTTAGAATTGATGCGACTACGACTTACCAACCTCCACCGGTGTTGATTGTTTTTCATTTTGATTTCCTTTGTTTATCCTCGTTTATTTTAATTACAAAATTAATCACTTCTAGAAACATTGATAAATTGTTGTCTAGGTTTTTCGAAGGATTTTTCTTTTTTTTCTTCTCAAGCTTTTGTTGTTGTTATTTAGGAGAGTAATATCATCAAATACTGACGAAATAATTATCATTCATATTTTATTATGACTCTAATTGCGTCATTCTTATCTTCTCTTCTTTCTTTCTTTTTTTCTTTTTTAAATTTAATTTTTGTAGGGTTGTATCTTGGTGTAATAAATCTTTCCCTTTTCTCGAAATGGTGCATGTTTTTTTTTTGTATTTATGACATATTTTTTTTATTATTGTATATTTTTTGTTCTTTTCATGGTTAGATTTGATGTCGACTCTCTACCGTGCCTATTGTCAGAGGTGGACTTTGGTGGAAGCTAAAAAGGCCCTGGCTCCCCCAAAGTTTTGGGCAATATAAATTATAGGGTTTTATTTTGATGCACAAGCTGTGTAAATTTTTTTTTACACAATCCTTTTATAAAATTTAAAATCTAAATCACAAACCCTAGCAATCTAAAACCTAAACCCTAAGCCCTAAACCCTAAACTCTAAATTCTAATCATAAACCTTAAATTATATACCCTACATACTAAACCCCTAAACCCTAACCTACAACCCTAAATCTTAAACCCTAAAATTAATTTACACAAGCTTGTGCATCAAAGTATTTTTCTAAATTATATTGGTCAAGTTATCAGCTTATATCTTAATTTAATATGTACATAGTTTTTTAGTTACAAACCACATCAAAAGATAACCGAATATATTTATAAAAATAAATCCATCGATATAGTATACCAGTCCACATAAATAAACCTAATCCCCCAAAGGCCGAAGATAACATGGCCATACACTTTATGGCTTTAAGCTTCCTTTTAACCTCTCAAGTCTCAACATATGGAGCATGCAGGCAGGCATTGCATGCACAGAATGCAAGGGCTAAAAGACATTGGGTTTGGTTAATATCTCTACACCTACAAGTTAAAAAGAAACTCTTGAAACAAAATTAAAGTATAAATTCAGATAACATTTCTATCAGGGGCGGAACACAAGAGGGACCTATGGGGGCCACGGCCCCCTCAAATTTTGAAAAATTTAAATTTAGATCCTTGAAATTTTCAAAAAATATCAATTTGGCCCCCACAACTTTTTTAGAAATTTAGATTAAGCTTCAAATTTTTTAAATATTTTTAATTAAATCTTTACCATAATTATTAAAAGTTCTCATAAGTTTTTTAAAAATTCAAAAATTTTAGTTAGACTCCAAACTTTTAGAAGAAAAAAAGTAAATTGAATCCTTCAAAATTGTTGAAAATTTCAATCTAAAGCTTTTTTTTTTTTTAAATTACGTTGGCCCCCACAAACTCTATCACCAAGTTCCGCCACTGATTTCTATCTCACTCTCATATTTACTTGTTAAAACTCTTTTTGTCGTTTCTTTATTATACGAAACTCTTTGTTAATTTATATATCAAAGGATGTTTCGAAATTTAAATTCTGATTTATATGACATAATTGATTTTCTCTTTAGGTGATTTTCAAATTTTTAGACTAATTTTTACTCAATTCCTCAATAAGAAAGATGTATACACCTTCTATTAGCAAATATGATTTTTTTTATTAAATATAGAGATTATATTTTTATACCGAAATTTAAACTCATATTAAACTGAATAACATAAATATTCTTAGTCACTAAGTCAATTAGTGGATCTCAACATATATGAATCTTATTAACTATGGATAATATCAATTTCCAAGGCATTATATGAATATGAAAAATTATACTATGGAGCAATTTTTTCCCTCACAACTTTGGAACGTCAAGGATACGGGCCTTTAGCCCGAAATATAAAATTTAGCAATACAGAGGTGGCCCCTAAAGTTATTTTGGTTGGGCTGGTTTTATCTGAATAAATTTTAAAAAATAATAATTTTTTGAGTATCTTATGTGATTTTATAGTAATTTTATGTTTATTTTTTGTAGTCATCTAATAACGCATACATACGTTATGGATAACTGTTAGAATTTGGATTTTTAATGAATAACAATGATTTTTTTTATTAAACCATTCGAAGGGTTTGACAATCAATAATTAAATTGTTCAAAATTGTCAACATTTTTCGAACCCTTTATAGGTTTTTAAAGGCATAAAGTTCAAAAAATTCACTGACGTTTGACTAAATAGTTATTTTAGCTCATATTTTTTGAAGTAATTTAACCATCAATATTTCATTATAGGTCAAAATGATCTCTATGTAGATAAAAATAGTTAATCAACTAACAGTAAATGACTCGAAATGACGTGACAAACTTAATGACAGTGCGCGCTGACATTACAGTTCATATAAATAAATGTGCAGACTTTACAAAATGACAAATGTGTTGACGTGTCATTCTGTCAAACCATTTCAAATTATTTTAGTTGAATAACAATTTTTAACCATAAAAAAACTACTTTGACCCAAAATAAAAATATCAAAGGTTAAATTACTTAAAGAAAAAGAATGAACGATTTTTCGACATTATCCCTTGTTTAAATTAAACTTGGAGGAATTGAAACTCGACGTTGGAATATGAGGAATTGAAACACAAAAAACATGATAATAACACTAAGGGGAAAAAATGCAGATCAGATAAAAGAATCCATGGTCGTAAAACACACGGACAGACCCTGAGTAGACTCCTTCAGAGGGGTGTTTTTCTTAATAAGGTATAGGGGCCCTTTGAAGACAGAAATCCCTATCAAAATGTGGTTTTCACTGTGCAAATCGTTTTCTGGTTTTGAATGACAATGTGTATGGTGTCGCCGGCGCTCCCAAATAGCGAAACACATTGTGTAGAAAACCATATATTTATGTGAATTGACTTGACTTTGAAGAATTTATTCACAAACTTGTGATGCGACCATGGCTGAAATAATATTTCAATCACAAAATCATTCTTAATTTGTACTAACTGTGTGTCACTAGGGATGCCAACCGGCAGGGACGGGTTTTTGGCCGCCCAGAACCCGCCCCGATTTATAAAATATTAAATTCGATTTCGTCCCGCCCCGAATTAAAATATTAATTTATCCGTCCCGTCCCGAAATAATAACTCTTAAACCTGACCCCGACCCGCCCCGAAAAATTTTAATTTTCGTCGACGATAAATGTTAGATTCGACCAATCTTCCACCACAATCACAAATTATGGTTTCAAGGGACTTCAAACCTATATAAAAAATAAAATAAAACTAATTTAAATTGCCCACATGTTAAATTACATATTTAAAAGAATAAACTTGAATCATTGACCGTTAGAATCGAATATATTAAAACTTGAACAACATCTAACAAAATTTTACAATAAGCACGAACCAAAAAAAAATAAAAAATAGCTTAAAACTTATAAAAGAGTTTATATATAGTGATATTTTTTATAAATATAATAAAAAAATATATAAAAATATATAAATGTACCGGGGTGGGGCGGGGCGGGGCGGGAAATTTCTAGCAAATACCCGAACCCGCCCCGCCCCGACTTCATGCTTTTCACGTCCCGCCCCGATCCCTGAAATTTTAGAAAAATACCCAATCGGATCGGGTTAGGACACCCCGGGTCGAGTTAGGGTCGGGTATTTTTACCATCCCTACTGTGTCACGTATCTAAATCAATAAAAAAAAACCCCCATGCCCAAAAGTGATGCGTTTAGCCCATTTCCTAGATTAGAAAAATTTTAAATGTTCGAAGTAAAACTAAACAGGGATAGATTGATCAAACAAGATACTTAATGATATTTAAACATAAGCTACGGTGAAACAGCTTTTAAAAAAATTATGGCAATCAGACATTCTTTTTATATGATGAGTCTACTATGTGTGTCGAACACTGTTGAACATCAGTAACGTTTAACACCGCTGAACATCATTAAATTAAATAATTAAGATAAAAATTTTAAGGACTCAACATACAACTTTAAATTATTTAAAATAAAATTTTAATTAAATTATTTTTATATATATTATATTTTTTAATTTTTTTTCAAATAATTAGATCAAATATTGACAACCTTGTAAAAAACATGCATTTCTTGCCTTTTTACTCAGTTATTTGCTTGTCTTTAAGCTGATTTTATTTACTAGTTTATATAGTTGCATTTGGTATTGTTAACTTGGTTATTTTGATTTAATTAAAAAATAGGTGCTGCTTGAGAAATGGTTGTTCTGGTATGGTGATGTGCAGGTAAGTAAGAAAGTGTGACAGAGCAAAAAAAATTATTGTAAATTTTGGACGACAATTTTAAACACAGAAAAAGACAAAGTTGTTGAGTTGATCAAACAATTGCAAATGGCCAAGAGGGGGGTGAATTGGCAATTAAAAATTTTGTGAAGAGAATGTTGGAAAATAAAAAATGACACAAGGGGTTATAGTGGTTCAAGTTCAACAACCGAACTCTACATCCACTACCTTAGCTCCCACTAAGGATTTTCCAAAACAATTCACTACTTGAATTCGTCCCCTTTTCTTGGATGAGGAAGAAACCTTACAATATCGATTAAGCTTTTCAACCCCAAGCTTAATCCACTCAAATACAAAGAAGATTTTGGTAAACTCAAATATTTCCTCTCAAAGGATGATTGTCTACCCACTTAAAATTACAGCAACCCAAAACTCTCAATACAATATGACAAATTGAAATACAAAGAGTTGAGTATAAGAATATAGCTTTGAATAGCTCTAGGGTTTGGATTTTTGCTTTGATGATGCTTGAATGTGTATTGTTGTCCTTCCTGGTGAAATAAAGATTGTATTTATACCCTTGAATCAGTTTCTAGCCGTTTGGATCATTTGAATCATTGAAGGAGCCGTTGGGAACATTTTTCCAGCTATTAAGGCAGCTCCCCAGCACAGCGTATCGATACACGACAAGGCTGTATCGATACGCTAGTTTGAATAACAACTAGCCGTTGTGCCTGAAAACAGAGTGTATCGATACGGTAGGCGTATCGATACGGTCCAAACTCTCTGTAAATCTCATTTAATTTGTTGCATCAAAGCGTATCGATACGGTGACCAAGCGTATCGGTACGTTATAACGGCCAAATCTGTTTTTCAAGAATTATGCTTAGCGTATCGATACGGTGATGAAGCGTATCGGTACGGTTGCCCAGATGAACACTGTATCGATACGTATGAAAGGCGTATCGATACGCTATGTCCACAAAGAATTACAGTGAGTTTCAAGTGTATCGATACTCTGAGTGTATCGATACGCATGGGCAATTTTGCATATTTTGTTTCTGAAAAACGTGAAAAAGGTTTGAGAAACTTAATGTTTTGAGATCCAATCTTCAAACATTATTTTGTAAAAACATTTTGTTAATTTTTGAAACTTGAAAGAGTTCTTAAAAATTTATTTGTTTTGCAAATTGGTCCTTAACTTTTTATGTTATATCAAAATCAATTTTAGTTTTACAATCTCCCCCTTTTTGATATAACAAAACCATAAATAAATTTTTAAGTTTTTGAAAACTTTGAAAAAGCTTTTCTCCCCCTTACTTTAAGATAAATGTTTCAAAAACAAAATTGTTTCTCCCCCTTTCTTGAAGATAGACTTTTTCTTAAAATTTGACCTTGACTTTCAAAAACTTCCAATGATCCTTCTCCCCTTTTTGTTAGATCAAAAATGAAACACAAGGATAAGACAAGCATAATATTTCAAGCATAGGAATATAAGAATAAACTTAAAGCTTCAAATTCATAAACAAAGCAAGCATAGTAAGCATCCAAACACTTAAAATCCTAAAACATAGAAAATAGGCATAAATCAAGTTCTAATAAAAATGCAATGAAATCCTAAATGTCCTAATATGAGATGCATTATCTACGCGTCTCCACCATCATCATGGTCATCCTCATCATCTTCTTCCTCGTCTTCATCTTCTCGAGGAGGTTGGTTCCTTCGATTTTGGTTGATCCAAGCACCATGGAAAGCGGTAAGAGAAAGATCCATAGAGTCTTGGCGAGCACTCAAGGTATCCATTTTCTTGTCCATGCCTTGGAGTCGTTCTTCTATGGATGTAAACCGATTATCTATAGCGGTGAAGCGACCATCCATAGCATTGAACTTCTCATTGAGGAAGGTCATGAGATTTGCCATGGAGGAGGAATCATGACTAGCACGGTGAGAGCTTGAGGATGGGGAAGAGGCATCGACCGGGGCAGCGGGAGGATCAGCTTGAGGGTTGCGAACCCATTCATTACCAACAAAAGAGAAACCAGAGCGTGAAAGGGAATGCTCATCAATGGGTTGGCCAAGGGGTTCGGGAGAGTCATGTGTGCAGTCAATACCAAGGGAATGGAATAGACAACTTAAAGCCGTAGAATAGAAAAAGGATTGGACATGTTTTGTGTGACGTTTTTGAACCAAAAAGACAAGATCCGCAAACATGATTTGACACAGATTTGGGCGTTTACCTTCCCTAAAACATGTAAGCCAAAAATCATCCATTTGACGAATGGTTGAATATCTACCACCCGATGGACGAAGAAACCAAGAAATAATAAGGTGAAGGATACGATCATGTGCATCTAAAACTTTTGCGGGACCTAAGTAACCCGAACCCAAAGAGTGTTCATCGTCAATCCCAACATCTTCAAAACCAAAAACAGTGCACAAAACCTTTTGATCAATTCGAATAGGTTTTCCCATAACCGATGATTCAATGGCAATGACATGCTCATTGGCTTCATCATTAACACAATAGGCATTTGAAAAGAAGACAATGACAAGATTTCTATAAAGGATTGGAGGAATATTTAAAAAGGTTAAGAATTTCCATTGCCTAATCAAGGGTAGATATTTAAATTTGAAACGAGCAGAGTTTAAAAAAGGAATTGACACAACTCGTTCTTCCCTAAGACTCATATCCATACAAAGTTTATAATGTTCTCTAGCTAAGGCGGTGGGAAAACTAATTTGGATAATGTGAGGAAGGTTTGGAATAGGATTACCCTCAACATTCTCATTAGGATCGGAAGCGGTGCGACTTCTCTTATTTCCCTTTTTAGGTGCCATAACCCTGAAAATACATCAAAAACGATTCGAATATGTATGCAATTAACATCCAATTTAATCCAATAGATTCTAATAATTCAAGGTATTTTGTTTAAAAAGAATTTTTAAAATTAAAGAATATTTACAACAAATCATAGTTTTAAAAAAATAAACAAAAAATTTATCGAATATAAAATATATTCGAATATTTTTTTAAAAAAAAAAATTAAGAACAACATTATACCCATGATAGTTTAAACATAATGTATACAAAAATCAATTGAAATAACAATTAAAACATTGACGAAATTTCAAAAGAAAGAGTAAAAAAAAATTTTACCTTGATTTCTTAGAATGGATGAAAGAGGAGATGTTAGTGCACAAGAATTGATGCCCAAGGATAGCCTTGATGTATAGAGTAAAATCCCTCAAGAAATTTTGAAGTTTTGTGGTAAAAATTGAAGGATTGAGAGGGTTTTTATAGAGGTTTTCGGTTAGGGTTTTGAGAGAAAAAGAGGGGTTTTATAAAATTTTAGGTTTTGATTTAAAAGGGCCTAAATAGGCTCACCGTCCACACAGTATCGATACGCTATACACGCGTATCGATACACATTAACCTAATATTATTCTTGTCGTTATCTGTGTATCGATACAGTTCACAGTATCGATACGCATTGGCTTTGACTTTTTCCCTTGACTCCTACAGTATCGATACACTATGATGTATCGATACGTATTCATCTGCAAAATTCCCAGATTGAATGCCGTATCGATACGCTAATATGCAGTATCGATACACCCTTGCCTGTTTCTGCAATTTTGGTAGTTTTAAGTGCAAAAATTCAATTTGAAACGCCCCTAAATGCATGTATATGTTATATGAACAAGTTTTAATGACTAAACATAATATGTACTCCCCCTAGCAACATGCATAGAAGCAAAAAGAACAAAATTAACATAAGCATGAATCACAAACAATTTCAAGCAAATTTTGTCATTTTTGGGACCAAAAGGTATCAAGAAAGACTAGTTAAACCTAACTCTCTTCTAAGAGTCCAAAAGCGCTCTTTATCTAAAGGTTTAGTAAATATATCCGCTAATTGGTTCAAGGTGTCAACAAATTCTATAACAACATCATTTTTTGAAACATGATCTCTAATAAAATGATGTCTAATTTCTATGTGTTTTGTTCTAGAGTGTTGAATGGGATTCTTAGTGAGACAAATGGCACTAGTGTTGTCACACCTAAGGGGTATGGTTTCCATTTTAACACCATAGTCTAAAAGTTGTTGCTTCATCCAAAGGACTTGAGCACAACAACTCCCTAAGGATATATACTCCGCTTTGGTGGTAGATAAGGCTACGCTATTTTGTTTCTTAGAGAACCAAGATACGAGCATACTACCTAAGAATTGGCATGTACCGGAAGTACTTTTCCTATCTATCTTACATCCCCCATAATCCGCATCCGAAAAAGCATGAAGGCTAAAGGTTGAATCCTTAGGATACCAAAGACCTAAAGTCGGTGTGTCTATTAGGTATCTAAAAATTCTCTTAATGGCAACAAGGTGTGATTCTCTAGGACTAGCTTGAAACCTAGCACACAAGCAAACACTAAACATAATATCCGGTCTACTTGCGGTAAGGTAAAGCAAAGAACCTATCATAGATCTATAAAGCTTAGAATCAACACATTTACCTCCTTCATCTTTGTCAAGCTTTATGGAAGAACTCATAGGTGTGGCTTGAGGTTTTGCATTCTCTAAGCCAAACTTCTTGAGCATATCACTTACGTATTTAGCTTGATTTATGAAGGTGCCATCATTCATTTGTTTGATTTGGAGTCCCAAAAAGAATGAGAGCTCCCCCATCATGCTCATCTCGAACTCACCTTGCATTAACTTAGAAAAATCCTTACAATAACACACATTAGTATATCCAAAAATGATATCATCAACATAAATTTGAACTACTAAGATGTCATTGTTATATCTTTTTATGAAGAGTGTTGTATCCACCTTTCCTTTTTCAAAACCCTTTTTAATTAAGAAAGTTGAAAGTCTCTCATACCAAGCTCTTGGAGCTTGTTTTAAACCATAGAGAGCTTTTGTAAGTTTAAACACATGGTTTGAAAATTTTGAATCCTCAAAACCTGGTGGTTGTTCAACATATACCTCTTCATTTATAAAACCATTTAAAAAGGCACTTTTCACATCCATTTGAAAAAGCTTGAAATCATGATAACATGCAAATGCAAGTAACATTCTAATAGCTTCCATTCTTGCTACGGGTGCATAAGTCTCATCAAAATCAATTCCCTCTTCTTGTGTATAGCCTTGAGCAACAAGCCTAGCCTTGTTTCTCACTATATTACCACTTTCATCTAATTTATTCCTAAAAACCCATTTTGTACCTATAGTAGATTGATTATTAGGCCTTTCAACTAATGTCCAAACTTTACTTCTCTCAAATTGGTTTAATTCCTCTTGCATGGCCAAAATCCAAAAATCATCTTTTAAAGCTTCTTTAATGTTTTTAGGCTCAATGCATGAAAGAAATGCAACATGATTCATTAATTTGAGAGAGGGTCTAGTAGTTACCCCCTTGGATGGATCACCCAAGATTTCACCATCTTTGACATAGTTTAACTCCCTTGGGTAAGATACCTCTTTTTCTTCACGGGCTAAGTCTTTTAAGCCTTCAAGAGGTGTTTCTTGTGATTCTTCTTCCTTAGTTGGAATCTTATCCTCTTTTGATGTTTGTCCTCCATCAATAGTATCAATGATTCCTACATCATCATCATCACAAGATTCCTTTCTCGAAAGGAGGTTATCATCGAAAACAACATGTATCGATTCTTTAACAACTAGAGTTCTTTTATTAAATACACGATAGGCTTTAGAGTTTAAAGAATACCCTAAGAAAATAGCTTCATCACTTTTAGCATCAAATTTACCTAGGTTTTCTTTACCATTATTTAAAACAAAACACTTGCAACCAAAAGGGTGAAAATAGCTAATGTTAGGCTTCTTAGATTTTAAAATCTCATAAGATGTTTTCTTTAAAATTGGCCTAATCATTACTCGATTTATAATATAGCAAGCGGTATTTGTGGCTTCCGCCAAAAAATATTTAGGTAAATTATTTTCGCAAAGCATGGTTCTAGCCATTTCTTCTAAAGTTCGATTTTTCCTCTCAACTACCCCATTTTGTTGAGGAGTGCGAGGTGCGGAAAAATTGTGGCTAATCCCATTTTCATTTAAAAATTCATCAAAACCAAAATTTTGAAATTCAGTTCCATGATCACTTCTAATATGAGAAATTTTAAGTTCAAGATCATTTTGAGTTATTTTAGAAAATGTGATGAATTTTTCTAAAGCCTTATCCTTTGTACTTAAGAATAGAACCCAAGTATATCTAGAATAGTCATCTACAAGTACAAATGCATATGGTTTTCCACCCAAGCTCATTGTTCTAATTGGCCCAAAAAGATCCATATGAATCAATTGTAAACATCTACTAGTAGAGACATCATTTATGGATTTAAAAGAACTTATATGTTGTTTACCCTTTGAACATGCATCACAATTTTTATCATTTGAAAATTTAAGTTTGGGTAAACCTCTAACTAGATTAAGGGAATTTAATTTTTCTAAGACACTCATGCTTGCATGTCCTAACTTTCTATGCCATAGCCATGAGTCATGTTCATCATGTGCAACTAAGCATGCATGGGATGAATGGATGTCATCTAAATGCACCATGTAAATATTGCCTATTTTATGTCCTATGAGCATTATTTGATTTGTTTTAATGTTTACAATTTTACAACCACTTTTATCAAATAAAACATTAAAACCTTTATCACATAATTGACTAATGCTCAACAAGTTATGTTTAAGACCGTTGACATACAAAACATCTTTAATGTAGATAGAAGAGTGATTACCAATAGAGCCTATTCCTTCAATGAGTCCTTTCGAGTTGTCACCGAAGGTTACTACTCCACCACTCTTAGGCGTTATTTCCACAAATCTACTCTTGTCACCGGTCATGTGTCTTGAGCATCCACTATCAAGGTACCAAGAATTTTTGCTTGAAGCTTTAGCCTTGAAGCAATGCTCCCCCTACAAACAAAGAATTTAGGTCTTGGTTTTTGGTACCCAAATCATTTTGGGTCCATAAGTGTTAGCCTTTAACAATTTGGTTCCCTTGGGAATCCAAGAAGCAATAGCATTTAAGTCATTAGAAATAATAAGTTCTTTAGGAACCCAAACATTTCTAGTTTTATGAATTTTAGTTTGCTTATAAAAATTTCTTTGTTTAGGTATAAAATATTTTCTTTTTGTATATTGGGGTTTAAAATGATTTTCTTTCTCAAAATTCTTTTTCCCAATATCAAAAGATGTTTTAAGATTATCCACTTCCTTTGAGTGATAATCTTGAAAATCGGAAAGAAGTTTTTCAAGTTCAAGATTTTTAGTTTTAAGATCATTTGAAAGATTAACTAAAAACAAAACTTTCTTTTCCAATTCGGAGTTATTTTTTAAAAATGTCTCATTTTGAATTTTTAAATCAGAAATTATTTTCTTATTTTTCAAAATGGACTCCTTATATTTTTCTACTAACTCATCATACACTTCTTGTAGTTCATCATAAGCATCTTGAAGTTCCTCAATAGAAAAATCTAAATTGGATGAATTAGAGGTTACCTTTGATTCATCATCGATGGCCATGAGACATAGGTTGGCCACTTCTTCCTCTTCCTCAGAAGACTCATCATCACTCCAAGTTGCAATTTGTGCTTTGAGCTTGTTCTTCCTCCCAAAGCTTTTCTTTTTCAATTGAGGACACTCGGAACGAATGTGACCCGGTTTCTTGCATTCATAGCAAGTAATTTGGTCTATCTCTTCTTCCTTGCTTTTACTCTTGAAGTCTCCCTTTCTAATGAATTTTCTTCCACGATTTGACTTCATAAATCGAGTAAAGCGTTTGGCCAACATAGCCAATTCTTCATCTTCATCCTCACTAGAATCGCTTTCTTGTTGTGAAACTTTTAGTGCGATTCCAACTTTCTTCTTTTCAATTTCCTTCTTCTCCATTATTTTCTTTTCTTGTTCTCTTCCCTTTCTCATAATCTCGTGCGTGAGTAGAGATCCAACAAGAGCATCTAGTTTGAGAGTTTTCAAATCTCTTGCTTCAATAATGACCGTTCTCTTGCTATCCCATGATTCCGGAAGAGAGTATAGCAACTTTCTCACTAGCTTGTCTTCGGGAACGATTTCACCGAAACCCTTCAAACCGTTGACAATGACCGAGAATCGATCAAACATTTGAGAAACACTTTCATCGGGATCCATCTTGAAGTTCTCATAGTTTAGATTGAGTAGTCCAATCTTTGTCTCCTTGACATCGCTAGTCCCTTCATATGTTGTCTCGAGAGTGTCCCAAACCTCCTTGGCATTTTCGATTGAAGACACCTTAGAGTAGATATCCGGACCAAGTGCACAAAATATTACATGAAGAGCTTTGTCATTCACTTGCATCCTTCTTCTTTCATCATCGGTCATTTCGGCTTTGATTTTTGGGACAAGCCTTTCTCCATCTCTTCTCATGGGAATGTATGGACCTTCTTCAACTACATCCCACACCATATAGTCGGTAGACTTGATGAATAGCTTCATCTTATTCTTCCAATAAGGATAGTTATCCCCATTGAAGAATGGTGGCTTGGTGGTGGATTGAGACTCATAGTTGGAGGTGGATGCCATTGCTTGACTTGTTGTTGATCAAACTTTCAACTTTCCAAGGATCGACTCAAGAGGGTTGTAATCCTTCCAATGAGTGTAGCTCTGATGCCAATTGTTGAGTTGATCAAACAATTGCAAATGGCCAAGAGGGGGGTGAATTGGCAATTAAAAATTTTGTGAAGAGAATGTTGGAAAATAAAAAATGACACAAGGGGTTATAGTGGTTCAAGTTCAACAACCGAACTCTACATCCACTACCTTAGCTCCCACTAAGGATTTTCCAAAACAATTCACTACTTGAATTCGTCCCCTTTTCTTGGATGAGGAGGAAACCTTACAATATCGATTAAGCTTTTCAACCCCAAGCTTAATCCACTCAAATACAAAGAAGATTTTGGTAAACTCAAATATTTCCTCTCAAAGGATGATTGTCTACCCACTTAAAATTACAGCAACCCAAAACTCTCAATACAATATGACAAATTGAAATACAAAGAGTTGGGTATAAGAATATAGCTTTGAATAGCTCTAGGGTTTGGATTTTTGCTTTGATGATGCTTGAATGTGTATTGTTGTCCTTCCTGGTGAAATGAAGCTTGTATTTATACCCTTGAATCAGTTTCTAGCCGTTTGGATCATTTGAATCATTGAAGGAGCCGTTGGGAACATTTTTCCAGCTATTAAGGCAGCTCCCCAGCACAGCGTATCGATACACGACAAGGCTGTATCGATACGCTAGTTTGAATAACAACTAGCCGTTGTGCCTGAAAACAGAGTGTATCGATACGGTAGGCGTATCGATACGGTCCAAACTCTCTGTAAATCCCATTTAATTTGTTGCATCAAAGCGTATCGATACGGTGACCAAGCGTATCGGTACGTTATAACGGTCAAATCTGTTTTTCAAGAATTATGCTTAGCGTATCGATACGGTGATGAAGCGTATCGGTACGGTTGCCCAGATGAACACTGTGTCGATACGTATGAAAGGCGTATCGATACGCTATGTCCACAAAGAATTACAGTGAGTTTCAAGTGTATCGATACTCTGAGTGTATCGATACGCATGGGCAATTTTGCATATTTTGTTTCTGAAAAACGTGTAAAAGGTTTGAGAAACTTAATGTTTTGAGATCCAATCTTCAAACATTATTTTGTAAAAACATTTTGTTAATTTTTGAAACTTGAAAGAGTTCTTAAAAATTTATTTGTTTTGCAAATTGGTCCTTAACTTTTTATGTTATATCAAAATCAAATTTAGTTTTACAAAAACAACGAAGATATTTTTCAGCCCACGTGTGTGAACACTTATTTGTCTGTTATGCCTAACATATCCTAACGAATATTTCTTAGGTCACACAGAAAATGTTTAGAGCACAAAATCTTAGGAATATTCAATATATAAATGACAAGATATACTCACATTAAGGGGAGAGCTGAAAAAGTAACTTTTGGGTGCTAAGAGTGAAGAGAAAAGATAATTATTTTTCATATTTTTTTCAACTTGGTGTCCTCCATTGTTGAAGCTTCAAGGGGAGATTGCGGGCCTTTAAGAGAAGCAACAAGTTTAGGGTGGTTCACAGCAGTCCAAGGCGGCACAGGAGATTTCTTTTTTTTTTATTTGCTTTAACATTTTATATTTTAAAAGTAGATTGTTTAAGACGAATGATGATGAATGATTTACACCTACCCATGAACTAACTTTAGATGGCTTGGGTTTGTTTTGGATGATTTATTTTAGTTTTTAATAAATGTTTAGCATGTTTTCAGTTTTAAATGTTTTGTCTACTATTTTATTGTTTTATGTTTGTAAGAGCTCTCGAGAGTTAACCTTTACTTAGGTGTTAGATTAGCCTAATGGTTGAAAAAGTTAAGCTTAAAATCACGTAGACAAGGGTGTTGGCTGCTGAGAGGCACAACTCCAACTCACCTTAGAGATAAGGATATGATTTCAATGACTAAAAAAGGTAGCACGTCAACGATAAGTAGCTTGCTAGGGTTCACGCTGAGAGATATTGCCATAGCATTCTGGCTGTCAGATTTTTTGTTAGAGATAATTTAGAAACACAATAGGAAATCTTGTCGAGCATAGTTTGAACTGAAAAGTGTTAGATATACATTAGAACTGGGGCGTAGGATTCCTTAACAAACCCAACCTATCATTCCCATTAAAAAGTTTCACATACAATAAGGGACTTTGCAACTTATTCAGTTCATTTCAGTTTTATTTAATTGTTTTTGCTACAACATTTTTGATATCGTGTGACATCAACTTTTCACTCAAATATTTACTTTTGTGTTAGTGTGCATGAATTTGACCTAATTTACCTCCAATTCATGTGGAGACGATCACACTTACCACTTTATTACTTGTTTCGACGTGTATACTTGTACTATTTGCGTATCATTTATAGTACACCGCACAATGCAATAAATATCAACCATAGCCAATCCCTACATTAAAAAAATCTTAAATCTTTATCCCCAAATTAGAACCCTAATTTTCTTTCTCTCGAATCACGATTTCATTCGGTGTTTTGGGATCTTTAAGCATTGTCACTTCCAATGTGTTATCTCCATTCTCCAACCTTCTATTTTGACTTTTTTCTTCGAATTATCTTGAGAACCTTCTTACGTCAATACAATTTTCTAAAATATTTCTCTTTTTTCTTGTCGCGTTTTTTCTGTTTTGACGATAGTAGATGAGGATTGATAATGTTGGTTTTGAGTTTTTTTAGGTGAATTAATATTGATATTTCTTAGGCGATGGTAGTAAATGATGTTATATTCAACGACCGAGATTTGGGTATCTTAATTTGTTGGCAGCCTAAATTAAAACGTTTTTGACAAGATATAAAATCACGATTTGGGGAAAAAAGATTTAAGGTTTTAATTTGGGGAAAAGATTTAAATTTTTTAATTTAGGGACTGATTATGGTTGGTACTTGATCTAGTTATTTGAAAAAAAATTAAAAATATAATATATATGAAAAATAATTTAATAAAAATTTTATTTAAATAATTTATAATTGTATGTTGAGTCCTTGATATTTTTAATTTTTTTTGCTCAGAAAAAATAATTTATTAATATTATAAAAAAATAGAATTGAGAACCTCGTTAAAAACCTCCCTAAAACTTAGGTGGAGGAAAAGAATACAACCCAATTTAGTATTCAGGACAAAAAAATCCAACAAGAAAGGATACAAACAGTCCAACACAATTACAAAATGAAATCCAAAGCCAAAACAGAAATTACCACCATGCTTTAAACAACACAGTTCTAGAGCTCCCTTCCTTTGTTAGATGATCAACCATCGTATTTTGACTTCGCGAAACATACAATAGTTTCACATTTGAATTTTCCTTCATCATCACATCAATTTCGTCAAAAACAGTCCACCATCGCCACGATCTTAATAACGGGTTTACAATCCAGTTAAGAACCACCTATGAATTCGATTCGATTATGAAGAAAGTTTGGCCTTTCATACCAGCTTCCAGGAACACCTTCAGAGTTGTACTAATAGCTATTAATTTAGCAAAATTTAAGCTAGCACTTGGAACCGGGCCAGAGAATAGAGATTCTACGCAATGAACATGTTATTAAAAACTTTATGTCTCGACTTGCAGTATCTCTCCCATTGTCTCGACTTGCAAGAGAAATGTTTGGCAACGTGTTTGAAAGCTTTCTATTTTAGAGTTTTCGGATTCAATTCCCTTCTAACACCTAAATTTTCCCATGTATCAATTTTCTTTTAGTCCTGTATTTTGTAACACGATGGAAGAACGCAGTATTTGAATCTCCCAATTTAAGCAAGTTTATCCTTGTCTTCTGCCTCCAAAGACCTACCTAAGCTTTTAAAGTATCCTAGAGCTAGATCTTGCACTAAGTTAATTCTTCTAAATATTCCTTATCAACAACCCCCTGCTAAAATTATCTTCTAGATTATTTATACGAGTTTTCAATTCCTTCGTCCTGTTATTATAGTTATCACAGAACTCTCTTTTCTACTTTTTCAGTACTCCATTCCTCTTTTTCAATTTTGCAGGAAGACTACTGCCTGGTACCTTAGGGTCCTTTAATGCTTCTTTAATCAGCTTCGCGCATTTTATTTTGGAGAGCCATGTGTTAATCAATTTAAACAGCCGAGACCCCTAGTCAACATTGATCCCAGCCAGAAAAATTAGAAAATAATTAGACACTGACATATTAAGCCTTCATACTATACATCTGATATCGAGTGATACCATGTTTCATCTATTCAAAATCGGTCTAGTTTGCTTCTCCTATTTTTCGGGCCAATCCACGTAAACTTTTTCCCTACTAAAAGAATTTCAATTAAATTACAGCTATCAATAAAAGAGCTGAATGTTGTCATACCTTATCTCTTGCTTTTAAAGCCCCATCTTTCTCTAATGTTCCTTATTATGTTGAAGTTCCCTCCCAATAGTCACATCACTTTTCAGACTTTCTTCAGTTGGATCAGTTCATCCCAAAAAGATATTTGAGCTTTAAGATCACACGAGGCATAAATATTTATACAAACAACTTCTTAGTCTTTTTCAACCCATTTCCCATATACTAGAATGAATCTATCAGTCGAGATATTGTCAAATAGATTGAATTTTGACTTATCCCAGACTATGAGAAGTCCTCTTTCATTTCCCCTTACGTTTGCCGCCACGAATCCAAAATCATCATCTGACCAAAGTTTACTTACTACCGCTTCCTTCATACTTTTTATTTTTGATTCTTGGATGAAAAGCATATCCACCCCCATGATTCCTGATTATTCTCCTGGTAGTTGACACCTTCTGTAACCCCCTCGTCCCGGTCCGGACGCTTGACCGGTCTGAGTGGGCCACACGGGGAAAACCAAAGCGAAACCCGTTAAGGTTCCTTCTCGGTTAACGACCCAAAAAATTTCTTTTATTTATCTTGTCTAAATGCATTACCATTACCTATGTGAAACACGTCAGCGGAAACAAGAGCAATACAAAGATCGACCATTCAAGACATCATTCATAAAACAGCCCATTTTCTGTAATTAAGCAGGCCGTATCGATACACCTATTAAGGGTATCGATACGCCTTGACCAAATTCAACATTCAAGGGTCAACACAGAAAGACCGTATCGATACAACCCTTGAGCGTATCAATACGCCCTTCCCAGTCAACATCTCGTGGTCAACGAGATAAACCCGTACCGATACGCTAACACACCGTACCGATACGGTAATAACTCACCAAAATCTCAGAATTCCAGTGAGCAAAAACCGTATCGATACACCCTCGCGTATCGATACGCCCAGCCAAGTTTGAGTCCTGGAGGCAAGACCGTATCGATACGGCCCTTAGGCGTACCGATACGCCCTGCACTGCAAGACTCCCAAACTCAGCTAAAACATACAAGACTCGAACCTAGATGCAATTTAAGACTTCCTTGGACTCAAACAAGCATTCATACAACATTTACAGACCAATATTTATCCATACAAGCACCCATCATGTACATACATCAAAGAAATCATGCAATTGATCAACGATGACATTTAAGCATTCAAGGTCTCATACTTCAACATTCAAACACAAAGGCAACCTCAAAAGGCACATGGCCAACACACATGGTAAGCAATTAAGACATGGTTTTACAATCCAAACATGGCATCAACAAGCCACACAAAAACAACATAATTAAGGAGTCTAAACATGCTCCTAAGCAACCAACAATAGCACAAATCCCATTGCTTAACTATTACATGTCCAAAGCATTAAAACCCATACTTGATAAACTCAAAGTCAACAACCACACTTGGAGGCCCTCCACTTGCGCAAGCAACCCACGAACTTAGCACATATAAGTGTAAACTCTTTAAAAACAAACCTCGACAATGCAGGGTCCAAGCACGATCTTAGCCAAGGTAAAAGCACAATTACCAAGAATCCACAAGAGCCACAAGTTAAAGATGCATGAACAATATTCAATTATATGTCATGCTCATCAAGCTCTATTTCACAACATATGTTAACACATATAAGTGTCCAAGTAGAAGTCACATTCTACAACACATTGATACACATATCAATCAATATTGGCACCTAGCTATGACTCGAATACGCGGATAAACACGTTGGAACTCACATCCAACAATCACTTTACCTCACGGTGGGATTACACTCATCACCGGTCTCGCGGATGGGATTCCACTCATCCTCGCGCCCCGTCGATGGGATTCCACTCATCATCGACCAATATATAAAACAAATTTCCGGGCGAACCCGTACTCCTCCTTGGTGACTCAACGCCACCAAGGCCACGCGCGAATTTAGACTCATGTGTGCACACTAACATCCTAATGATCGATCATTTGTACTCAAGCATACTAGTGCCAACATTTACTCATTCCACATTATTCATTTCAATCAATTCTGTGCTTAGCACGTACTCACCATGATTACAATCATGAACCATTCCCATGCATGTCTTAAGCATCACAAATCATGCCTCATTTCACATGTATAATACAATATACATAAATCAATCATAACACAAATCATACGAGGCATAAACATCCAAATACAAGTTCATCCAATGGCTCTAGATCAAGTTTAGGATTAGGCTACCACCCTAATCCTAACTCTAGGTGGGTCTACCAAGCCCAACCTAGTCAACATACTCGAACCAACCATTTAAAAACCACTTTAAACATTTAACGACTCACCTAAGCTTCCAAGCTCCAAGCCAAGCAAGCAACCACCCTCAAGTTCCCGGATTTCCTCTCGACGCTTCACCAACACAAGTTCCCGCTTCTAAACAACCTCAATCACAATTCAAACAATCTCAAATCAGCCCAACATCAAAAGACCAATCCGGAACACAATTCAAGTACAATTTACAATGTTGCAAGCCATGAACAAACCCCATTTTTAGAAAACTCGGGCAGCCCCAAAACCACACCCAAAATCCATGTTTCCAATATCCATAGCACTCACAAATGATCCCAAATCAATCCCTAACCATAGTACTACCATTGGGCTATCAATTCCCACCTAAAACAACCCCCAAAACTCACCCAAAAACCCCATTTTTACCCAATTTCGGGAATTGCTCAAAATCATTCAAAATTCACATATGTTGTACCATTTGGCTCATATATTCCATAACTAACCATATTAAATCAAAATATTAAGTTTAGCTACACAAAGACACCATTTTTAATCAAATCTTTTGAAAACCCCATTTCCAAAACTTCAATGAAAATGAAAACAAATGGTACTTTTAAAGAGAGGGAGTTGAGGAGAGGTCAAAAATGATGTTACCTTTCGAAAATGAGTTGAAATGGATGAGCTTTTTGATGGAATAGTGATGAAGGGGAGAGAGCTCTAAGTTCACGTCAAAAATGGATGAGGAAGAGAGTGAATAGTGTTTATTTTGTGTAAATGGGGGATTTAAATTAAAAGATGGGTAAAATACCAAAAGGCCATTAATGAATGGCTATCCCCTTTCTTCTTTAAAAACTTTTCGGTTTGCAATTTAATCAATTTGGTCCCATTTCAAATATTTATTTTTGAAACCCGGAACGTAAAGGATTATTTTAATTATAAACCTGAGCCCAAATAATATTAAAATATTATTTTCACCTAACCCCTAAACCCGGGTGTTACACCTTCACATCTTAACCCAGCCCCCTAAGATTTCACGACAAAATTTTTATACCACTTACTGTTTGATTTGATCCGCTACTTCAAGGCTTGCAATTTCTTGAATCACTTCATCCACATTCCCGCGAAACTTGATACCCACTTGATTTCCAAGTGCAATCGTTTATACTCACTTGAAGGTCTGAGTCTGATAAAGAGCGGCCTTCTAGAATTGACTCTTCAAGATTCTTGGCGTCCTTCTTGGATTTCTTACGCACTTATTTTAGCTTCTTCTCCCTCACTGTTAAGGCTTTATTCTAGAACTCCTGTAAAGACCCATTTTCCTTACTCTTCCTTTGATTGCTCGTGATTTAAATTCATGTATATCGAGAAATTGATCTTCTGCACTCAGTTCTTTGGAAACTCGATCCTCCGAACCCCCTTTTTCCGACTTAAATTCTTTTAAAAGTAAAATCGCATCTCTATATGCCTTACAGATCGGTGACACCCTAAAGATTGGATTATCTTGGGTTAATTTCTCACGATTGTCCACTTCCTTAGTGATATTCATGTTTTTATAATATTTCATTTGGGTTAAAGCCCATAAAGCTAAAGTCATCTCGGATTCTAGGGTTACACGGGTTCGCCCTTAACCCATCATTCTCCTTAGGCTCCGCTCCCACAATTTTAACAGCTTTGTTGACCCAATTCTGATCACCCATCTTTGGAGAATTAATTATAACTGATGCCAGCCCATTAACTTCGGTAGGCCTAAGAGGCCTAGTCCTCACATGGTAGGTGATTGGCTTTCTTTTCGTTCCTTCTAACTATTGTTCTTTCGTTAAATCTTGCTAGTGCTATATGTATTTTCTTACCATATAATATGAGTTCATTTAGCCTTTCTATCACCCTTTCCAAATCTTCCATCTTCTTATATCTAACGAATTCAAAGCGTCTTCCCCTTCTACTGAATTTTCGTGTTATGTAAGCATCCACCACGTCTCATATTTTTCAAATGCAAACCAAGTTCTTTTCCAGTGTAGTTTCTCCAGTAAGTTCTCGATAAATAGAATGACCGCTGACGCATATGCGTTCTTTAGGTTTTCTCTCCTCGCTTCCATCTCCTCTATTTCTCTCTAATACTTAATTTAATGAGTAACAAGTAAGATTTTTAATTTTTATATAGCTTTTTTTAATGATGTAGAATTAAATTCATTTTATCACCCATATATTTGGAAAAATAAACAAAAATACAAGAATATTATTTTATTATTACCTTTATTATAAAACGACACTTCGATGTCTCGTGTCACATCATTCTAAAATTAAAAATAAATTTATTTCATTTTAAATAAAAAATATTAGACAAGAGACCAAAATAAATATAAATGTTACACAATTGCAAGTAGAGAGTATTGATTTTTTTTGATGAAATATAGATATATTATATTTTCAAAGTAAATGTCGAGATTCGAACTCATACAAGAGTTGATTAATGAATATATCGTGAAATACATTCAATTTATTAACGAATATCTCTTTTTTTCTTCTTCTTGAAAAAGGTACAAGTATAATGCCAACATGAGTTGATTCAAATCTCACTAATAACCTCATTTGGCCTATAAAAAATAAAAGTATAAGTGGAGAATTAATTATTATAAAATATAAATGAATATAATTTAAATTGTAATAATTTTGGATAATATCGATAAAATGACGTGATTTAAGAAAGTATATATATATATATTTCACACATTATTTACATTAGATGAGACTCAAACATAGATATTCAAAGTCTTAATTTGACATTATTTTACTATCAAATTTATTGTAAAATGACACTTTAATGTCATCTGATACTTAAAAATACCTGAGAAATTTTTTATATAGAATTTTTATATAAAAACATTAAATAAATTTAACATTATTTTAAAGGAAATTTCTCAAATTTTGACACTATAGTTAAAATTTGACATTGTAATTAAAATTTTCAAGCTTTGTCATTGGTCTTGAGTGTCACGTGATTCAAAAATTATATAAATTCGTTTCATTTAAAAATAAATAATAAATAATATACCAAAACAAGTGTATACGTCAAAACTGAATATCGGTAAAGAGTACAAAAAATGAAAAAGAAAAAGATAAACATTAGTATAGAAAACGGATGTGCAAGATACAAATAAAACAAAATCAGTTGAAATAGTTCAAAGATTTTTTTCTCGATTTACAACGCTCTGTTGTATTGAACAAATATCTTATGTACCTTTTTGCATTCCATCAATCGCATTTTACCGCGTGTTATTTCCTTTCATTTTACACACCACGTATTAGAATATGATTGGTAAGAATAAGAAAATCGAAAAGTTTTAACATTTCCATTCCAACCTCAATTCAACTCTTCAAACTTATAATTTTTATTTGCTAAGCAATCTTAAAGAGTTACCAAGGTTAGATACTTAAGTTTTGAATCCAATTTTTATACTATCTATTATACTTTGAACAATTATTTGATATATTGATAAATTTTTAATATTTTACTGTCAATGCATCAAATATTACAAAACCAAACGGACTAATATTTTTAGGATTTTTAGAATTGAAATACAAAGTAACACAGCAAGGAAAAGCCGTTTCTCAAAGACATAGACAATGACTATAGTGCCCCTTAATGGCCACAAAACTGCCAAACAAAAGCTTACTAATGAAGATTCAAGTAAGTCCACAAACCTTTCTCTTATATAAACAGAACTCACTAAGTTCTGAGAAACATTGTTTTGAGACAGATAGGTTTTTGTTTGGTTGTTTGAGCAGCGGAGGCAGTCATGGACTCAGCATTTTCTTTGAGAATCTCCAGGTTCTTTAATTTTTCTCTTAATTTCTTTTTGGACAAAGAAAATGTATGAAAAAAGGAGTTAATTTCCAGAAATAAAGAAAAAATGGAGTAGCGTAGCTTTATACAAATCTCTAAATACATTTATATATATATATATACATATATACATGCATTATGTCAGTTTTGTTCACTCTTATATTACATGTTGATCCCCAGAGTTTTGATTCTTACACAACAAACATGGTAGCTTATGATGTTTCCCGACAGAAATCATGTTTGTATATCGAGGTTTGTGATTTAAACAAGGCGGACCCGTATCTGCACAGAAATAACACTTTTTTCCCTTCTGTTTTACATTTCAGGGAAATTTAATGCGAGTGAAAACTCAGTTAAAAACATCAATTTCTTTCTCAAAATTTTATGTGGTTTTTTTTCTACAGCTAAGAGTGTTTTACATGCTGAATTGTATGCAACATTTTGGTCTCTTTCACTTTGTTAACTTCAACAACTCTATAAATATCTCGTTTGATTTTTTTTTTTAAAAAGGGAAGAAGAATCAGGGAAACTTCATCATCTTGGTCAATCGTTAGGGGAAGAGTAAATTGAATTAAGATGAAGTAAAACAACTAAATAAACGGTTGGGGCTTGATGGAAAATGCATGCGAAATCTAAGCAAAATTGTTGAATATCTTATGTCATCCTCGTGTTAAAAAGCACCGCTCTTTATTACCGACAAATATAAGCTTGTCCTGTTCTTCTCCCTCCTACTCTTTTTTTTTTTGAAATTTCATTTCCTACCTACTTAACTCAATTAACCTTCCTGGTATATCATTTATTTTTGTCCAAATTTATGTGTATATATAAGATTCGGCTTTATTTGTTTATTTATTTATCTATGTTAACCCTGTGGTTTTTGGGATGATTATATTGTAATCTTTGTTTGAATTAGTTTCACGCTTTTGCAGGTTAACCTAAGGAGATGATTCGATTTTGACCAAAACTTTGTTAATTTGCCGTTACTTAGCAAGTGTTCGATATTCAAAGGAGCATGGGGTTCTTAGATGGAAATGGGTTGATTTCAAAAACTAAATCCATGGTTTTATCCCTCTCTAATATCATCTCAAGCTCATCCATATTTCAATCTCCCAAGAAATTCCAGCATGAAGATCAATGTGCTGCGTCTGCCTATAAACAGTTCCCCAAGCTACCTGCAGGTCTCAAAACCCTAATTTATGATGAACATGATACCCTCCGAATTCAGAGTCCAACTCACCACCTGAATCGTCTCACCATCCATTCCTACACCACCCCTCAGCCATCACCACCATCACCGCCTCCGTCTCCGCCACCACCGCCGCCATTTGAGTTTGAGTTTGAGTCCTTTAACACTCTCTCTTCGTCGTACTCTCCTTGGTCCTCCGGGATGGACGATATGTTGGGGACTGAAAGTGGAGTTTACATGATCCGTGGGATGAAAATGGAAGCAGTGGATTATCATAAACCAAATGCTAGTAACGATAATCAAGGTAGTAAGAGAAAGCGAGGGCGTGAATTGCATTTGCCCGAAGAATATCCACCCCCGATTCCATTACTAGCAAGGACGGGGAATTTGCCGGGCCACATGCCTTGGATTTTAGCCAGATATTACAGCGAAGGGAGGCTGGTTATCAAAGAAGAGAAAGTGAAACATCATGAATACTTTGAAGCCTACAGAGAAAATGGTCGCCTTATTCTCGACCTTGTCCCTTTGGATTACAGTTATAGATGCTGTCATTCGGTTTTCGAGGACGACGACGACGATGACGGGAAGGAGGAGATAGAGCTTGAGAATGTGGAATTTTTCCAAGGGTATCCGGATTCGGAGAAAGTTGAAGAAGATGATGAAGAACGTGATGAAGCTGATGATGATGGAGAGATGGGGAACGTGAATGAAGTGGCAATGACGTCAGCATTTTCAGTGCCTGAATTCTGCCATTGGAACGAAACATGGTACGGAGGAGAACCACGCAAGTGCTTGACGTATTCAGATCCTTTGACATTGTGTAATGTTCTTCCCCGGTTGACCGCAAATTAAGAGAAGCTTTCAATCTAATGTAATTGACTCCATAACAGGAGTCTAGACCTTACTTTTAGTTTGTTTAGTTCAGTGTTAACTGTTAACTAGACCTTTAATAATTGCTACTTTTAGTAGTATTTCTTATGGAGCAGCACCATTAATATGTATGGTTTTGTGTTTAGAAAGAAGAAAATAATGTTGCATGTTATCTTGTTATATAAGAGGTCGTTTATCTACAATAATCAGTAATTTAATGGGTAAATTTCACTAGGGGTGAGCGTTCGATCGAGTCGAGTCAAAAAATTTCGAGTTATTCGAGTTGACGAATCATATTTTACAACTCAAACTTTATTTGAAATTTTTTCGATTCGAGTCGAGTTTAAGAAATTCGAGTCGAGTTTTCGAGTTCCTATAAGAATGTAACTGTAATTATTTATCATGTTATAGTAGGGTTTGATTCCAATTTAAACTCCTTTCTCTAATCATATAAGATATGCACATATATATTTTTTCACATGTGACAATATTTCTTCATATCTTTATATATCAGTATGTATATATCATAAAAAATAGAGGGACTCGTCTCGAACTTAAAAATAAATCCACTAATTACTAAAAATTTCGAGTTATTCGAATTTCCATTTTACAACTCAAACTTTATTTGAATTTTTTTCGAGTTATTCGAGTTTATAAAATTTCGAGTCGAATCAAGACGAGTCGAGTATTTTTACCTCGAGTCGAGTTATTCAATTTTTTTCGAGTCGAGTCGAATTTTGCTCACCCTAAATTTCACTATCCATATTACTCAAATCCTTAAATTAGTAATTTAATGTGTTTATCTAACTCTAACCTGAAGTATCTACTAAACTCAAATTCAATCTACCAAAATTACAGACATATTGAAAATGGATTAATATCTTATACACTGGCGGTGGAAAATAAAGTTTCCACAAGCAGGTTTATTTAGGGGTTTAGGGGTTTAGTTTATGGTTTAAAGGTTAGGGGTTTAGGTTGTATGATTTAGAATTTAGGATTGATGGCTATAATTTAGGGTTTAAGGTTTAGGGGCTGGGGTTAGATTTTTAGGGTTTTAAAGTTAGAATTTTAGGATTTAAATTTAAGCTTGAAAATAGGCATGCTTGTGTAAACTTTTTTTACATTACCGTATCAAATATTAATCCATTGAAAATACTTTAAAGAGTAAAATCTTAATTCTATCAAAAATTCAAAATTTTGATTTCATTATAACTTTAATTTTATATCATATACAAAGAAACATCTGGATAATCCTCTATAGTTATTTTTTTTTTACCGAACTCTAAAGTTAATTGAAATATACATTAACATGATTTAAAATTACATCTTATATTCATAATTTATTTTTTTAATAATTTAAAGGTGATTACTAGGTAGTATATGTTTACACATATTCTTAACCATGTGACAATGTACACACACATTGTAAACAAAGCAATTAAACTCGGGTCTCTTATGATAAATATTCATAATTTAATTTTAATATAGAGCTTAAGAATTTTGTTTGGTAGAAGGAAAAAACCGAAAGGATCAAAACTTATTGGATAGAAAAAATATATTGAAATGAATTGCGAACAACCAAATATAATATATATGCGTGTGTGTTTTTCATCGAGTACAATGTACATAAAGATAAATCGAGATATTATAAATAAATACCGGGGTGGATCTTAATACTTAACTTTGAGGAAGATAACTATAAAATTAAAATAAATTTAAAATTTTTGAGTCATTAAAATAAAGTTTAATTTTTTGGGGAGAACTATTATATAAACAAAGCGAAAATTTTAAAGTCTTGAAACAAAATTTGGGATCCATTATATATATATATATATGTGTGTGAAGGAAATTTTTAAAATTTTAGAGAATTACAAAACAATTTTTTCAAATGTTGGGAGTCAAAGCTCCCCTTACCTTCACACAAGATCCGCCTATGAAGTTACTAATAAGAAGTAATTTTTTTACATTTTAAAATTTTTACTTTCTCTCAATCAAGTTATTAAAAAAAACTAGTTAAAAGACTCTTAGTTGACACTCTCATCTCTTAAGTTGTAGTTTTAGCTCCTGAGCATCTTGAGCTTTAAGTTATATGCCATTTATATCATCACTCCTGAGACATGCAAGAGATATTTCTTTTACTGAGATGCAGAACAGCAATAGATGTGCCTTTGGCACTGAGTTTTTAATGTTGAGGAGTCTTAGCTGCATATAGCATAATGCGAGCCTTCTCATGTTGCTAACTGTCTCCAAAATTTGATCCGTAAGAGACATGGAGGGGAAGCATGCCGGCAGAAGCGCAGCAGGGACTTCAAGATCGGCGTTCAACAAGGATTATCCGGTGGATTTCGCTAAACATCATGGACGGCGTGTTGAGAGAACAGATAGGGCTTGGTCAATTTTCGTGGATAACTTGAGCAAGCGTGTTTCCAGGGAAACTTTAAAGGAAATTTTCAGCAACTATGGAAGAGTTGTGAGGATATACATTCTGTACATCAACAACAGATTGAAATATCGGGAGTCTACTTTTGCTTTTGTCTCTATCGATAGTTTTGAGAATATGAACAAGGCTATAGAAAGGGTGGATAAGAGGATCATCGACGGTAAGATGGTGAGAGTCTCCAAAGCTAAATATACAAGAGGTCCGTCGAATGCCAGCGGTTTTCCGAAGACGAATGGGGTGGGAGATCTTCACAAGAAGAAAGGTACTGATCAGGCTGGGGAAGAATCGAATGCTAATCCTCCAAAGTTTCGATCAAACAGCAGGGTTGTCCCGAATAAATCTTTTAGGGATGCGGTTATTGGATACTATAACAATGGTGAGGGTGCTCAGGAGGCATATAACATCCCAGTGAAAATATGCAGCATGCAGGAGGATTTTTCAATGGAAATTCCTTCGAAAGGGAATGAATGGCTGGAGAGATGTCTGGTGGGCATCATCAAGAACGCCTATGAAGCTAATCTAGTCCAGAGCGGTTTGAGAAATGATGGGATAAAAGCTAGAGTTGTGAGGTGGGAAGTGAAGCATAACTCTTATGTGATCATCTTCGATTCAAAGTCAGAGTTGCAACATGTCTGGGAAAACAAAAGAGAGGAGTTGTCATTTTGGTTCGACCAGATCGATTTTCTTTTACTGAATGGCATACCACGTCACTATTGGTATTTGCAACTGGAAGGAATCCCGCTATCATGCTGGCACGAGGAAATGTTCAGAAAACTGGGGAATCAGTGGGGGACTTTTATTTGCATGGAGGAATGGACGAGGAAGAAGATAAGACTGGATAAAGCTGGGATGCTGATCAGGGTAGTTAATCCTATGGAAATTCCAGCATCGATTGTTATTAGATCTTTGGGCTCTAATTTTCGGGTTTTGATTAGCTCTGGTAAATGCTCAGATGATTTGGAAAATATGATCGGGGAGGATGATGATGAAACTTCGCGGACATTTGGCCTGATAATCCGGTGGACTTGAATAATGGTCAGGAGGATATCGTTCATGAAGTTCCGGTGAGGCCTGCCGGATCGGAAGGTCAATCGTGGAGGAGGAGTGTGTCGGAGGCGGAACGACAGGATACAAACGGTTCATCTACCTCATTTAATGTGGGAGTTAAGAATACAGTTCCCGGAATTCCCAATGATCAAGGTGGATTCAATGGATCCAATATCAACGGGCATTTAAATTCTTTGGCGGCTAATACTATCTATGTTCCACCGAACTGTACCAATGGGGAGGGTGGGCCATGTATTATTTTTGGTGGGCCTGACGGGGTGGACTATGGCACTCAGGGCCCATGTCTTTTGGTCCGTAACCAAAACTTAAACTCGACTAATACTGTGCCGCATGAGAAGCATAATAAATCTGTCGTTATGGAAAGCCCAATTTATTCTCAAAACAAAACAATCCCCCCTTCGGTTTCTTTACCCTCCCTCGACCCGACTGTGGATTCGGAGGATTTTGTTCCAGATAGTCTGGAGAATATTGATGTTGCTTCGGGACGGCCTTCGACGGGAATGGAACAGGGTAACTCTGCTGGCAGTGATTCAGCTCAAATTGTTGGGTTCTTCAGAGCTGGGTTTCAAAGAAATCTGAGGAGGAAGATTAGAGACTCGATTGAAGAGGAGAGAATTCCTTCGAGAATTGCGGTTCGATTATCAAGCTCGGCCGATTATGTCATGCAGGAGTTTTCGGAAGCTGATGCAGTGTGGGAGGTATGTAACCTGTTGGGTTTCAATTTTAAGGGAGGTAAAGAAGAAGTTACAAAGCGAGTTTGTGAATTAGAGGAGGAAATTCATTCCTAATTGAACGGATTCATATTGGTTTTGATCATTCTTGTTATCTATGAATTTGTCAATATTATCCTGGAATGTTAGAGGTTTAAGAAGGAGGGAGAAGAAACGTGCTGTGAGGAATTTGATATCAAAGCACAAACCAAAAATTCTATTTCTTCAAGAAGTTAAGATGGAGGTCTTTGATGAGTCGATATGTAGAAAACTATGGGGTAGAAACAATGTAGACAATGCTTTTGCTCCAGCAGTAGGATCCTCGGGTGGATTATTGTGCTTGTGGGACTTGGATGTTTTCAAGGTAGCAACTCACTTTATTAGCAGGAGGTTTGTGGGGCTGATAGGGTGCTTTGGTCATAAGAATTTTGAATGTGGAATAGTTAATGTTTACGGTCCTTCGGTGGATGCGGACAAGGAGGACTTTATCTATGATCTTCTTTCTTTTATCAGAAATTGGAACCATCCTTGGATCATCGCTGGCGACTTCAATATGTTCTTGGATAAGGCGGATAAGTTGGATTTTTCCATTAATGCTCAGGTGATGGAGTTGTTCAAGAGTTTTGTATTCGATGCTGGCCTTATTGACATGCCTTTGATAGGAGGGAAGTTTACATGGAGCAACGGAAGAGAGCAACCTACTTTCGTCCGTCTTGATAGATTTCTTCTTTCACCAGAAGTAGAAATTGCTTTTTCTGGATTATCTCAAATTTTGCTTGACAAATCTATTTCGGATCACAATCCGATAATGCTTTCGGAGAAGTCAGAGGATTGGGGGCCTAAACCTTTTAAATGTTTTAATCATTGGCTTTCTGACTCCAATTTTGAAGCTATGGTGATAAAGTCTTTTGATGATGCTAAGAGATCCAATCCTTCTATCAGAATCGGTGGGATCATAAGGTGCTCGAAGAAGGTTGTTAAGAAGTGGGCGGCTCTCCCTTTAAATAAGCCGAATCTGGTAATTAAGAAACTGGAAAAGGAAATCTCGTCTTGTGAGGCGTTGATTCAGGGGGGTTTGGTGTCGAACAGCATACACATGAAATTGAGAGAGCTTAGAAATCGACTTTGGCAGGAGTTCAGAAAGTTGGAGTGTGAATGGCTCCAAAAATCCCGTTTGAAATGGTTTTCGGATGGAGATAAAAATACGCAATTTTTCCATCTCTCGGCTTCGGCAAGACGAAGAAGGAATTCAATTCTGGTTCTGGAGCATGAAGGTGCTAGTGTATCCGATCCAAACAAGGTAAAAGAATTAGTGTATAATTTTTTTTCCAAGAACTATAATTTTGATCACACTCTGGAATTAGTGGATATGGACCTGGAATTCAGTAGTCTCAGTGAGAGCAAAGCTGCTTTTATTCAAAAGGAATTCTCGGAAGCAGAAATTTGGGAAGCTTTGGCTACGTCGGATAGCAATAAGGCCCCGGGTCCGGACGTCTTCAATATGGGGTTCTTCAAGAAGTTTTGGCCACAACTCAAAGAGGATATTTTGAGCTTCTTTGCTGATTTTTATGAAGGTCGTGGTTGGGAACCATGGATTAACCATTCTTTTATTACGTTAATCCCTAAGAACGACAATCCGACTTCTATTGATGAGTATAGACCCATAAGCCTTGTTGGGGGTTTGTACAAGCTCATTTCAAAAGTCCTCTCTCAGAGATTGAAATCTTGTATTGGTGATTTGGTGGGTGAGACACAATTTGCATTTATAGAAGGACGTCAGATCTTAGACTGCTCTTTATTGGCGAATGAAGCCTTGGATGCAGTGTATAAATCTGGGAAGAGCAGGATAGCATTTAAGATTGATTTTAGTAAAGCTTATGATACTATAAGCTGGGAATTCTTATTTTTGGTTATGAGGAAATGTGGTTTTGGTGAACGTTGGATTTCTTGGATTAGCAAATGCATCTCCACAGCCCAGATATCAGTGCTGGTTAATGAAGTTCCTACTAATCAGTTCAGTTTATCTAGAGGTCCCGACAGGGCTGCTTCTTGTCACCGTTACTCTTTAATCTTGTTGGGGAAGCGCTGAATATTATGTTGAAAAAAGATGTACATTTGGGTCTATTTTCTGGTTTTGATGTCGGATCGGATTCTAATCTCATTAATTTATCACATCTGCAGTTCGCAGATGATCTCTTGATCTTTTGTGAAGCAGAGGAGGTTCAAATCAGAAATGTTAAACGCACTTTTCGAGTATTCGAGTTAGCGTCTGGGTTGAAATTGAATTTAAAAAAATGCAAGATCTTGGGCATTAATACTAATTCCAATTTGATTCAATCCTGGGCCTCTTCGATAGGGTGTTCTGTCGACAACTTTCCCACAACTTATTTGGGCCTGCCCCTTGGTGCACGAAGGAATGCGGTAGCATTATGGGATCCGGTGGTTAAATTATTCTCCAAACGTCTGGAAGGTTGGAAATCTAATTGCCTTTCTTTTGGGGGAGACTAACTCTTATTAAATCAGTACTTTCAAGCCTCCCGGTATACTACATGTCCTTATTTCGTATCCCATCTATGGTTTTGAGAAAATTGAACTCTATAATGTCTAAGTTTTTTTGGGGAGGCACTGCGGAAAAAATCCAAAATTCATTGGATTAATTGAAATACTCTATGTCAATCGAAATGCATGGGAGGCTTGGGGATTACTAGTCTTGCCGACATGAACCGGGCTCTTTTGAGCAAATGGAGTTGGCGGTTTGGTAACGAACGTGAGTCGTTATGGAGAAGAGTGATAGAAGCTAGAACACCTAAAGTTGGGGTGGGCTTATTGCCTCGAGAGACTGCAAGGAGGAACACTTCATGGATTTGGAGTAATATTTTACAGGCGTATGTCGGGGATGATGCGGCGGGTCTTTGTTGTAGATCCAACTTAGCACTTAAAGTGAGAGATGGAAGAAACATTCTTTTCTGGTTGGATACATGGCTGGATGACATTCCCTTAAAAAATTCATTCCCCCGTTTCTATGCGTTGGCAGTGAATAAAGGGAGTGTGGTGGCTGATTATGGTTCGAAGGGTGTGCATGGATGGACGTGGAACATCAATCTTCGAAGACCCCTTTTTGATAGGGAAAATCAGCAATGGGAGTCGTTGATGACAATGTTGAGAAACTTTAGCGCTAGTAATGTCAATAAGGATTGGGTGTGTTGGTTAGGGTCCAATGATGGATCTTTTACAGCCAAATCCTTTCGTAAGTTACTCATTGGCCCCACTCCTACTTCAAGCTTTTGGCTGGATTTTGTTTGGCAAGGGATCGCCCCACCGAAGGTTGAATTGTTTGTATGGTTAGCTCTAAAGAACAGAATTCCGGTGAGAACAACTCTTGCTAGAAAATGGGTAAATTTAATTGATTCATTGTGTCCTTTCTGCTCGAGTTTTCCAGAAACGGCGTCGCATCTTTTATTATCTTGTGCAATCAGCTGGAAGGTATGGATGCAGGTTTGTTTGTGGTTTGATATATCTATTGTGCTTCCTAATGATTTGATTTCCTTTATCGAATCTTGGTCTGCTGCATGTATTCCTAATCTGAGTAAAATATGGGCATTTACCTCTTTTGTTATTATGTGGTCATTATGGTTTTTTCGGAATGAATTAATTTTTCAGAATAAGGTGCTGGATATATGTCAGTTAATGTCCTTAGTGAAGATGAGGCTGGTGAGATGGGTGAAAGCCAAGTATGAGAAGTGTTGCATCCCTTGGGAATGTTTGTTTGCTGACCCTCGTCTAGCCACAAATTCCAACTTAATAGGGTACAGTTCACCGTCATCAAAATGCTGGTCTCCTCCGCCTAGTGGATTTGTGAAAATGAATGTAAATGGGGCGTTGGATATGCGTGGAAATAAAGGGGGCATCGGTGGCGTGTTAAGGAACTCTAATGGTACCAAACTCCTGGAATTCTCAGAAGGATGCGAGTTCGGGCCCCCTTCCTTAATAGAACTAAAAGCAGTTCAGGTCGGTTTGCAACATTTTTGGGATTCGATGTGGTGCTCCAAGGCCAGGTTAGTAGTTGAATCGGATTGTAATTTGGTGGTGGAATGGTTTTCTGGAACAAAGCAACCTCCCCCGGCTTTTACATCGATGATCAAAGAGTTGAAAGGCAAAATGGGAGAACAAGGTATTATATTGAGATGGATTCCAAGAAGCTGCAATGTAGAAGCTGATTCTTTAGCCAAGGCAGGTATTGGGTGAAATCTTTGTATCCGTTAAGGAATATGTTTGTTGCGGGTTTGCGGCTATGAGATATTCGCATTGTAACTGGATTATGAAAATTATTAATAAAATTCCGGGCACTCTTTTCCCCCTAACTAGGATTAGAGTGGGTTTTTAATGAGGCCCTTTACCTTTAAAAAAAACACACCGTAAAAGTGGTCCGGCTTGAATCTTTCTACTTAGCTAATAAATATTAAACTTTTGAGGCTTTACTATGTTACCATAATATGAAATCTCTGCCTTATTCTTAAGTTATATACGTCTTTTTGGATAGATTTGTATTTGTTAATTTATTACGTTCTCAGAATTCATATTGCTCTTTCCTTAGTGGTTGATTCTACGTGGGGTTCCTCTCTTTGAATTTGATTGTTGACTTGAATTCAAATGCTTGCTCTTAAAACCATTCCAGATAGCCTGGGGAATTTTAGCTGTTTGGCGTTTTCTAGCTTCTTTATATTCTCCTATGTGCTGCTTTGTTTTATTTACATTTTTACAATGGTTATTTGGATTTCTTGGCTCTCCCATTGTTAATAGAGTCTTATCTATCGTTAGGAAAAAAAAACTCGTAATTTATTGATTTTATGTAAAAATGAAATATTTGACTTCAGAACAACCAACAATTATCATTAATGATACAAATGATATCGGATTATAGTTTTTTAGTTATACATTTTAGATTTTTAAGTTTTATTTTTAGATTATGCAATTTAGATTTTTAAATTCCATGTTTCAGTTATGTAATTTTAACTTTATACATCTGAATTTTTCTAAATTGTATGGTGGTAAAAACAAACCAACTTTTTTATTATCCAAGAACCGAGTACCCATTAGAACCGCAGAAAAGGGTTACATATGTTGGTTATGGGCTGATGGGGTCAAATTTGGGCCTCATTGCATTAGAACCGCAGATAGAGACCAGTTTTACCGGTTACTTATTCCTCTAAAAGTTTGTAAAAAAAAAGGGTGACTTCATTGAACCAAATTTCGATGTCTAAAGAATTGTTTTTTGAATGCTCCATGTCTAAAGAAAGAAAAAAGGGGAAGTGGTGGGTTCACGGCACTTCACACTTTTGCTCTTATCCTTATCTTATACAAAGTGATGGATTCTTTATAATTAAAAGAAATGAGTTGTTTAACAAGATTAGATGTTAGATTTGTTTACGGTTTAAATTTTTGATGTAATTATATTAAATTATGTTGAGTATCTGTTCTATAATAATTTTTCTATCGTTTTCGATTTAGATTAATCCGCAAATGAGCAAAATATTATTACTTATATTTTCTTTTAAAAAAAAGGGGTTGAGAAAGCACGAGCTTGGAATGCTTGTGATGTCATAGAACCTAATTCCAATTATGCAAAGTAATTAAAGATGCTAAATCCTCCAACGCTTATCACAAAAGCATATGTTTTCTCTCTCTTTTTTTCCACACAATTGTTGCCTACTCTTAACATGTTCTTAAAACCATGTGTCAATTTCCAAACCCCCAACGTTATATTGTGCAAAAACTGAATAACTGAGAGCTAAGAATTGTTTGTAAATATGAAGCATCTGCTTTTCCTTTTAACATTTATTTTTGGAAGTTTCATTGAATGGGGTGGGGAGGATTGCTATCTTTCCAGGAATCTTCAATTACACAGCCCTTTACCTTCACAATTTTCATAAATTCGACACTTATTCAGATATGAATACGAAATGTAATATATGGCAAAATCCGTATTCAAAACATACTTAAATCGAGTTAACCCAAGTAGTGATGTGGGGTTGTAGCATCTGTCAACACCAAGCATCTGCAGAAGTTTTGTCTCCACACATTAAAATAAAGTAAAAGGTATAGAATTATACATGGAATGGTGTTGGATTCTCCATTATGCATAATTATATCTTATGATGATAACGATTCTTCTACGTTCTTATATTATTAGTTTCTCAAGTGTGATTCTGTTTTCCGGGAAGGGGTCATAGCCAGGTATACAGTTTGTCTTCATTGATTTTATTTTTACTGTCAACGGCTGCAAACTTTACCTGAAATTCTAATGGTGTAGGCCTTAAAATCTGGAAATGAATCAACATGAATCTTGGTGCCAACCTAAGGGTTTTCTTTGGTCCACTGTTGGTGGTGGTCCTGGTAAAACCAGTCAGATAAGGCAGGCTTGCTCATAAATAATTCATGATTTTTCTAATGTCACTATCAGAAAGAGCCAGTTGATCAGATAAGTAATAGCAATAGTAATTCTCCATTATTTTGTTTGAATAGTGAAATTTCTTTTTTTCACTTTTTATACAGTTTTACTGTTCAAGTTTCTGCTGTTTTCCAAGTTTCTAACTTGGTTTTACATTCCAGAAGTTGCATTTCACATAAAGTCCAATAACCAAGTCAAAAAAGAATCTGAGTAAAACAAGTCATTTCAAACAGATGGTTTTGGTATTAGTCAGATTAATGAATATATGACATATTTTCATTTAATGGAAAATATAAATAAGTGGGGTTATCTTAAGGGTGATGAAATGAAAGTTTAATATCTTATATGATTAGATTTTTGGTAAAAAATTCTCACATGAAAAAGTTCATATATTGGTGGTCTCATCATTCTTTCTTTCAACATCAAGTTGCAAAAGCTTATGAGTTCTGACCCTTCTTCCTTCTCTCATCTGTTTATCCTACATTTCTGAATTCTAATCAGTCCCAGGTCTTAGGTTGATGTCAAACCACTAAAAAAATACTATTTTTCTGCAAAAAAAAAAAAAGAATCATCTGGGTTTTCATAGTTTCTTCTGAAATGCTTGTTTTCCTTTACAGGAAGCAAAGTTTCAACTTCTACTGCACAGAAAAAGAACAGGTTTTTAACAGATAATTCAATCTGATTGAGGAGAAAAAAAACTGGTTTTTTGTTGAGATTAGCTTAAGAGATAAGAGATTTCATCTATGGCTGGAGAAGAATTGGTGGAGCTCAAATTCAGGCTTGCAGATGGAACTGACATTGGTCCAAGCAAGTACAGTCCAGCTACCACAGTGGCATCTCTCAAAGAGAAAATACTTGCTCAGTGGCCTGAAGGTTAATTGCTCACCTTTTTCTTTTCTTTTTTCACCTGTTTATCAATTGTATGTAACTATGCATCAATTGGTTTTGTGATTTTATCATATAAAGTGTATTTATGTATTCAATGTTGCCAAAATCAAATCCTTATGCTTGCAAAATGGTTTAGTGAACATGAAAGTGTTTTATATTCTTGGATCCATGCCATAGGAACACAAAGGCAAATGATTATTTTAGATCAACAACAACAACATACTATTTGTTAATCTAAAGATGATTCATAAAACCTTATCAGAAATATTTTTACCTGTTAGAATGCTCCCATACTGTGATTTATATCTGAATTATTGTGTTGTTCTATTGTTGTAACATTGTTCCATGTGGCCTTCAAAATTGTGCTTGGGGTACACAATTGGCTTCTGTTTTTATATGGAAATCTCTTCTCTGTTTTGCAGACAAAGAAAATTGTCCAAACACAATACAGGATGTGAAGCTAATTAATGGTGGGAAAATACTTGAAAACAACAGTACAGTTGCTGACTGCAGACTCCAGGTTGGTGAACTTCCGGACGGTGTAATCACGATGCATGTGGTTCTTCGCCTTCCTTTGTTGAACAAAAGCAACGGTAATCGATGGCATTTATGTATTTGATTTGTTACAACTACTGTTGTATTTTTCGGTTGGTGAAGCTTTGCAGAAACAGAAAAAACTGTTAGAAGACATCGGAGTTTAGTATTTATATTTGAAGTATGCTCCGATGCTTAAATCAGTAGATTTCGGAAGAGTAGCAGATGAAAACGAACATCTTCTGCATTAACGTTTTGTCAATAAAAAGAAGCGTTCCCAAATTGTCATTTCTTTCACTTGGAATACTATTTTGACACATCCACGTGCTTTTAATCCACAGAGAAACAACAGGATGATTCTCGAAAGAAAAGCAGCTGTTTGTGCACAATCCTGTAGCTGCCTAATGAGACTGCTTGCTGGTGCCACTTCCTTCAAAGATATTTCCCGTTATATTTGTTGTTAAAATTGACAATCCTACAACATGACAATGTTTAAGGGTTGCCAGTTCTGGTGGCAGCAGAAACCATTAGAAAAAGACCAAAGCAAAAATGCTAGTGAAGCTGGGAAGAAGAAAAGAAAACACAAGGCAATAAAGGAGAGAGAGAGAAACAGCAATAATGGTATGGTGCATAAGAATGAAAGCAGAGATCAAGGGAAAAGGTGTAGGGCAAAAGGGATGAAATGTTGTATACAGTATACTTGTTTACATAACATATAGTGGCTTTTGCATTTTAACAAAAGTGTGGCAATCTTCAAAAACTCTGCTTAGTTGAAGTTCAATGATATGGTCAATTCCCCATGACTTCAGAAAAGTCAGAAACCAACACAAGGTTCAAACCGAGGATGAACCTTATTGGAGCTAAATTTATATACGTGAACAAGAAGTTTCGAGTAATCTAGCTTTTATTATGTCCATTTTTGGTATAAAATAAGAATCAGAAGGGTACATAATCATCAGTTCTTCACCACAGAAATCCCGGATACCTACTTAAATCAACCTAAATGGTCTTCCCATGTCCATAAATTAATAATATATCAACCCAAATTATCAAAGAACCAAAACAATAAATTTAATCAACCAAACATCACTAAAAGGCAACACAACGTGTTCTCCAAGACAACTTTTGCGATCCCATATTTGACTCCTAGAGAGGTTTCTCTACAGAATTATGAGAAGAAACCTTGGCAGAATGGGTTTTCTTAGACACCAAGAAGGAGAAACAACCAACGGCTGCAGGGATTTTGTTTTCATCAAACACCTTATCATCACTCTTGTTTGCCTCCTGGTTCTGCTTTTCCATTTTCTTCATTTTCTGCTTATGAAGAGAGCGCAACACGTAAGCTTCTGCGAGGCTAACTCCAACACCAGCTGTTGCCATTGATAGACTGATAAAAAAGAAATCTTGTTTAGGTTGAAGATGAAATATTTAGGTATGCTTTGTGTTTGAAAGCACCCGAGTGAGAATAGGAATGGAATGGAATGAAGTAGTGGGGAAGTATGGAAACTGGCAAATTATATAGGGCGTTGGGAGTTGGAGATGGGCGGAACTTTCATTGTGGGGTCGATACTCGATAAGCCTTTAGTTTGACTTGCTGGCCAAGGAAATCCATTGGCTGACATTATTGAATTTCTCCCTTTCTCTGGTGTAATTTCTGAGAAAGCTTCAAATTTTGTTTTTATTTTACATAAAAGCTTCGAATTTTATTTTACATTTTAATTTTTTAGGAGATCTATACTCTTAATTAATGGATAAACTACACTCAGATCATTGAACTATTAACTCGATTCTATTTTAATATTGATATTTAATTTTATCAATCAAATTATTTAATTATTTAAATGATATAAATCTAGCCATTAATTGTTAAAAAAATAATGGAGATGTTGTCGTGCTAGTTAAATAAATTTGTATAATTACACATTAGATCATCATTACTTATGCATTATATCAATATAGTCCTAATTTTATTTAATTCAATAAATTTAATCATCCAACTAGATTGTGACACATGTCACCATATTATTGGTCCAAATTTTAACCTTTTTTCAATAAATTTATTTTCCTCAAACCAGGTCGTGAAGGAAAATAATATTATACAAAACAAATTGATCACTTGGGGGGCTAACAGAACACCAAGTGTCCATCATCTCCTCACAATCAGATGATTGTATTAAAGCAGTACAGGATACATCAAGCAATGCTGCAAGGGGAAAAAGCATTGGAGCCATGCATCTGTGCATTAGGGGATCCATTACAAATCAGATTGAGAACATAATATTATGTGATTGTCAACTGAAGTAGAACCTCTTATTTGCATTCATGGAATCTATATTTAAATTACATTTACATTTCTTCTTCTTCTTGCGGATTCAGTGAAATTCCACCTCCACCACACCAGAACTGTCTTCTTTTGTAAATAACCTAAAAATAATATTATATTTTGTATAAACTCATATATAATATTGATGCTAAATTTGTACGGGTAAACAAAAATAAATCGAGTAATATATTGTGTCCATTTTTGTTACAAATATGAATAAGAAGGGTACATAATCTTCCTATTAGGAAGTCTGAATAGTAAAAAATGAACCAACAAATTCAAATCAACCAACCAAAAGACAGCACAACTTTTGCGATCCTAGAGAGGTTTATCCGCAGAATTATGAGAAGAAACCTTGGCGGAATGGGTTTTGTTAGACACCCAGAAGGAGAAACAACCAACGGCTGCAGAGGTTTCCTTTTCATCAAACACCTTATCGTCACTCTTATTTGCCTCCTGGCCCTGCTCTTCCATTTTCTTCATTTTCTGCTTATGAAGAGAGCGCAGCACGTAAGCTTCTGCTAGGCTAACTCCAAGACCAGCCGTTGCCATTGATAGACTGATAAAAAAGGAAACTTTTTTAGGTTGAAGATGAGAGATTTAGGTAGGCTTTGTGTTTGAAAGCACGAGACGAGGAATGGCGTATGATGTTTTAAGGGGAACTGGGGAATTTATAGGCCGATGTGGGTTGCTGATGGGCGAAGCTTTCATTGTGGGGTCGATACTCGATAAGCCTTTAATTTGACTTGCTGCCCAAGGAAAATCACAGCTTGGCATTTTTGAATTTCTTCTTTCTTTTTCGTGTTGTAATTTCTAAGAAAGTGTTCTATTTTATTTTATTTTTAATGTTTTTGATCATGTGAATATTTGGTTTTGAGTTTCTGTATTTATATTATTTTTTATATATTATAATAATATTTAAGTTTTTTATAATCTTAGATTCTATATACATTTTTCTTTTATGTGTTTTGTTTTTGAAAGAATTATAAATAAATCAATATTATTTTTATGGATTAATATTTTATACACTGGCGGTGGAAAATAAAGTTTTCACAAGCGGGTTTATTTAGGGGTTTAGGAGTTTAGTTTAGGGTTTAAAGGTTAGGGGTTTAGGTTGTATGATTTAGAATTTAGGATTTATTGTTAGAATTTAAGGTTTAGGGTTTGGGGCTTGGGGTTAGATTTTTAGGGTTTTAAGGTTAAAATTTTAGGTTTTAAATTTAGGCTTGAAAATAAGCATCATTGTGTAAACTTTTTTTACACTGGCAGTATATCAAATATTAATCATATTTTTATATATATCATGCGTAGAATCGTACTGAATCTTCCAATGAATATTTGTAAATGAAATTAGCGCTTAAACTCAGAAACTAATTGATTCTGGCGTGCGTCAGCAAAGATGTGGCATGCCAATTGCCAATTGCCATTGCCATGTTTTTATTTCTTTCGGGGTAAATTTGACCCATACTCCATTGATTTTGGAATGGGACATCTTGCCCCAAACTTCTAATGGACAAAGCAAATACAAACTTTGAATTCACAAAGTTGACTACCGCCTATTGATACGGGAGAGTCGCCCATAGAAGTTTTCTGTCAAATTTGATCGGAATTAATTCTATATATATATATATATATATATATATATATATATATATTATTTCATGTAGTGACAGTGAAAAAAATATTTCAGCGACATGTCTAATTTTGTTTTAAAATTTAAAATATTAAAATTGTAAACCCTAAAACTATTTTAAACTCTTTAATTTAAAACTTAAACCTTAAACCATAAATTAAATTCCTAATTCCTATTTTTTTTAAATAATCTTAAGGTGATTACAACTTACAAGATAATATATGTTCATATTTTTGTAAGGCATACATTTTACAAACAATGGTACTCAAGCTTGATCTCTTAAAATGATCATCATCATTTTTTTTTTTTGCTAAAAGTTGAATTCCTAAATTGAACCCACTTATATCAATGTATTAATGTATTAGATGTTTTTTTTTCATATAATATATATAATATAATGATGTGCTTCTCATGTAATATCCATGATAGATACTTTTATATAAAATGTTAGGGTACTGAAGTACATTTTTATTGTGGTTGGCCAGAGGATAACGAAACACTTAAAAACATTATTTTATTCAGCATTGGAAAGCAAAGGAAAGAAAAAGACATACAAATTACCTATGTAATTATGATAAGGAATATGCAAACAAATCTAAATACGAGACTTATTTAAGATTATAGATTGGTAATTTTATTTTATTAAAACAAATAAATTGAACCCCCATAAACCGAGACGGAGAGCTGAGGTTTATTTCCTTGAAGAAATCAATCAGCGGACAGCTTTGGAGTCCTGAAATCAGGGAAAACATAATAACATTATTAAAGATTACTTAATTAGAAAGGTTCACATGAATTTGATACACTTACTGGGATTTGTGTTTTCGTACAATCCCATAGAAGTTCCGTACTAAAAGCAGAGCCAAAAAGCGACAGAGACCGGCGAAAACCACTTCAATGGATGCCATAAAGAGACACCTCTGAGGGGAAAACCCGGCAGTGGCAATGGCCAGTACTCGCCCATCAAGCTTGCAGGGGATGCTAAAACTCCCACATTTAATGCCGTCTATTGTTTTCTTTGCAACTTCTTCGGCTTTCGTTTCCGCAATCGACAAATCCATTCTTCTGCTGATTTCCGGTGTTTTCTTCCATTCTTCTTAGTGCACCATTAATCCTCGTGTCAAATTCATAAACTTAATATGAATACAACTAGTTTTAAAATTAAGAGACAAAAATGATACCTCGTTCAATACCCGGAGTTCGAGTAAGGGGAGGAAAAATTACAGACACATGAATATTATGCTCCAAAACTTCCTGTTGCAATGCTTCTGCTAATCCTCGAAGCCCAAATTTGGTGGCTGAATATGCCGTAACACCATATGCTCCCACCTATATTTATTATATTTTGTACATCATTAAGAAATAATCACATAAAATGACTAAATATAACAGTAAAATATATAGTATTTTTTTTATTTTACTCAATAAAGACGATTATTAAGCTAAAAAATTTAAAACCTGGCCGGCGATCGAAGACACAAGAGCTATGGAGGCTGGTCCCTTGTGTTTTCTATCGTTCTTCATTTCCGGCAAAGCAGCTTTGATGACATTGAAACTCCCCATCAGGTTCACGTCTAGCATCGACTTCACCACATCCAACTCTTGGGTCTCAAGCTCCTCCACATAATACACCCCGTGGTTAACTACTAGGACATCGACGGGGCCGGCCTTGTTTATCGCACGCTCAACAGCGTCGTAGTCACGGACATCGGCGGAAAAGATCGAGACCTCGACTTCGTACTCTTCACTGATTGATTGCTTGGCATTTTCGAGCTGGTCGAGGGAGCGAGCCAGAAGGGAAATGCGTGCCCCCTCCGATGCAGCTTGTTTAGCTATGGCTAGGCCGATGCCCATTGATCCGCCTGTTATGAAAACGTGGCGGTCTTTGATCGGTATATTAATGGGGCGGGGATGAACTACGAAATAGAGTAAGAGGAGAAGAACGGGTAGGAGGAGGAGGAGACCGAGGAGCACCATTGAAGTTAATTCGTCTTAGGGGAGAAATAAAAGGTTATGCAAGAATATGTGTATATTACATACCTATCTATACAGGTTCAATTCTGTTACCATTAGTAAATTAATTTTATACATTTTTATAATATATAAATTACTTTATTAATTTTCTCTTGAAAAAAGTTTCTTATTTTTTTTCTAAGCGATCTCTAAACTCAAGGCATAAGGGTCCAAATGCATAGCCATTGAGCTAAGCCTATAATTTAATAAATTTCTGTAAAATATTTAAGTTATACCAACTTATCAACAAAATAAAATAAAATTTTGTTGATGAAGAGATTGAAACTCATACCTATGACATTCATTACTCGGTCGAGACCATCCGAACGAAATAATGTACTCCACATTAATCACTGAAGTGATTCGTGTCCAAATTTACTAATTAATGTGATTAAATTTAAATTTTTTAATCATACAAGCACGCAACATTCATCTAAGAATAGCAAGTAGGGATAGTAATTTGATTGATTCAGGTCGAGTCAAATTTTTTTTGTGTTAATCGAGTTAAAGAATCTTATTTTATAACTTAAATTTCATTTGAAATTTTTTCGAATCGAGTTGAATACAAATTTCTATTCAAATTTGATTGTAAACATATATATATATCCATTTTCTTTCATGTATGACATATATATATATGCATATGTCAGACATAATTAGGAGACTCGGCTCGAACTTGAAAATTGATCCACAAATTACTAAAAATATTGAGTTATTCGAGTTATTCAAATATCTTTTTTTATAACTCAAATTTTATTTGAATTTTTTTCGAGTCGAGTCAAGACAACCAAATATTTTCGCATTGAGTCAGGTTGAATAATTCAATTTTTTTCGAATCGAGCCGAGTTTTGTCCGCTCCTAACAAAACACCATTAAACCTAAAATATGATGATCTCTAATTAAATAGCTGAACCGACACTAAAGGGCAGAATAATTTTCTAATTAAATAATCATTTTACATGCAACCTAATTTTCTAATTCAAATTTCAAAAAATAATCACACCATCATTTTCAGAAAAATCAAAAATAGGGATGAGATAAATTTCCAAGTCAAAAGAACAACTAGAACATAATTTATTGCAAATGTACCCTAACTAGGAACTAAAATGTAATTAGACATGGTAGATTAGACATCTTCAACTCATTTAACTACAAATTAAGTTCAAGACTAATATGCAATTTTTGAAAACCGCTGCACATGGTATATTGCAGGAGAAAAAAAAAGCTGTAAACTAGCTCTGATCACACCCGAATCAACTTGTTCATGCTCCAAATGAATTATAAACTCAAACTAATTAAAACCAATTAATGCTATAACATACAAATATTTATAACTAAATTTGAATAGAAATTCAAAAAATTTCAGACAAAATTTAGTTAAGTTAATTTATAAAATAAAACTTGTCAACTTATTAATTTAAAAAAATAAATCAACTTAACTCAATTTGACTGGATCGAATGCTCACCCTATACACTTACCTAAAACTGAAACTAGAAATTTGTGCTTGTGTGTAGGGGGCTGTTCTAGAATGTTGCTGTCGGTGTAGACAAGGGAGAGCAGACGTCAGTCATCATGACCGCGCGAGAGGGGGTGGCGGAGATGAACCGAGTGGAGGGAGTAGGGCCAAAAGGAGGCTATGCTGATCGGTGGTAAACTAAGGGTAGCAAATTGACTGCAGCTGATCGGTGCAAAAACAAGGGGACCTAGCTTGCTAGGGAGGCTATGCTGATCGGTGCAAAAACAAGGGGACTTAGCTTGCTAGGGAGGCTATGCTGGCGGGAGCAACAAAGGACAGCTCAATATGGTTAATCAGGCCTTGTTAAGAAGAGAGACCCAAACAGAGAATGAAAGTGGGTTTGCTTGTACTTACCCAGACTGAAGGGGAAATAAAATCGAAACAGAGCAGCCTGTTCTTGATGCTTCTGTTTCGAGGTTGCATGAAGAACCTGGACATGAGACCCAAACACGGAAGCAAAGGGGAAAGCATACGGCATACCCATATTCGAATATGTGTCGGACATATATTTTAAGAAATCAAAGAAGCCAGAAAGCATAGGTAAAAGTAGGAATTCTCGATATCCAACAAGACTTATAATCTTAAACCCACTTTGGTATTTCATTTGATAAAAACTGTAACCTGCTGTATGTATCTTCAAGTTTCTACGACATCTTAAAACTATGTAAATCAGGGGAGCCTGCATGATCGTCGATCGAGCCCTAGCAGTTCAATCTCCAATCATATGGTTGGTATACCACCTTCAACTGACCATCAGCAATCATCTCCAGCAAAGCTTCAGACTCGGTTGGCTCCAAGTAATTCGAGGCATGTTTCAATACTTCTAACTCGGTCTTGCCAAAATCAACACTAAACCTGTTCGTCAATTAATAGCAAGCAACTTAAGTTGTTTTACCAGAAGTACATAAATCAAGCTTATTGCATCATCCATCATTATACTAATTCGAAGAAATATCAATTCACTACCGCTTGGTGTTTGGTGCAAAGTCCATCGCAGTCTTGCATATCTTTTGTTTCAAACTCCATCTATATTTTATATATATAAAGGGAGGTTCTAACTGGTACCCACTATTGCCAACTCAATTTTGAAGTTTACCAAAATGTTAAATAAGACAATAATATGGGTGTCATTTAGGTAATATGTCAATTAAACAAAGCAACCATCTTATTATTACTATTTCTCTATGTTGTCCTGCATTTATGTTGCTTTTGAATCCAACTCAGGCAACCAAAACTTGCATGATTCTACCGTTAAGAATTTCTATAGGGTTATATAAGCTGAAAAGAAAGCAGCGGTTTCTAAAAGTTCCTTGTTGCATAGGTCAATGAGTTTTAGAGTGCATGAATGCGTATGTTAATGTGGCAGCGTCCGTGTCTGTGCATGTCTGTGAGTGTGTGATGCGCGTGTTTAGAGAAAAATTTAGAATCTTATTTTGTATTCCATAACAGTAAATAAAGGTCTAGCGAAGAAATATGAACATTTTGCACCAAGAACTTGCTTGAAATTAACTTACCATTTCAGGATCTTACTAGCATATGCAGCCTTGCCGTTCAAATCAACAATAAGGCCACCGGCTCTTAAGAAATCCCGTGCTGCATCCATCAGCTCTTTATCAATGTTTCCAGGAGAATAGCATCGAAGAGCAGGCCCTGATCGGGCACCAGAAACTAGGGCAAAGTGAACTAGAGGCTCAGGATAGAGTAGAGCCACCTGAAAAAAACATAGAACAAAGAATGAGCTACTCTGAATTTCCACACGGGGCATTCAACTCTTGAGGATGGCATTTTGGGGGCAGGTACATGATAATGGGACGTTTTAACAGAACTTATTCAGGCTACACCCTTACAAGCCGGTTGTCTACCTAATTAACTACATGGCAAAATTGCAAGGTGAAGTCAACATAATCAACAACCCCACAGCACATTGCGAGGTCACTTCTTATGCAGAACCTTCAGTTCTTCCTTCTGAAACAACTGAGGAATTTAGAAGAGCACCAAATTTTAAGGAATGAGAGAAATAGTCCACACAGATTCTGAAGGTTATATTCATTCCATAATCCACCAACAAATTAAAGCTACGTATTTCCACCAATTTGCATAATTAACAGTAAACCACATGATAAGCTAACCCAGAAACACACGCATTCAAAATTGTGGATCGAATCATTAAACAACAGTAAGCATCATTTTACCCACTATCATACCTGCAATCGTTTATCTTTTACACCAAATGGTTTCAAAAGATTGTATGGTGGCCTTTGATTGCCCCTTAAAATGCCATTCTGAATGGATGAAAGCGAGTATGTACACCCACCAACAACATACTTGAAATCTCCAAACAGCTTCCTTCGTTCCAATGGACCAGCAGGATGACCCCAGACTAACATTGCATGGATAGACATCATATTGTACAAATTTATGAAGAAGGCAAGCTTTTCCTCCCTTGGCATGTCCTGCACTTTCACTCGTTGGAGCTCTTGAACTATTCTTAAGTACCTAAAAACGTTTGCCATTTACAAAGAATACTAGATCACTTAAAAGAAGTAAATAAACTTTTGAAGATACTAGAGTCACCAATATCATTGCATCAAACCTTGCAAATTCCTCACTTCCATGAATACTTTTATAATCAATATGTCTTCCATCTTCTGATGCATAGGCTTCAAAAACAGCATAGGACAGAACTCTCAGCCTTGCTGCAATTTCAGCAATGGGCTTCGGCTTCAGTTCAATTATACCACTTGGAATGTTGTGACATTGAGATGACACAGTAGGATCATGGTCCAAGAACCGATACAAATGGTCACCATCCTCAAACAAGTTCTCACTATTATAAAGCATCCCAGAGAAAAATATGAGAAGGATTTTCAACCACAGATTGAAAGAGTTGCAAAAAAAAAAAAAGACTTGGAGGGCAGGGACTCACCCAAGAACATGTAGAAAGAAGAGCTCACTGGCAAGCTTTTGCCCAAATTCAACAGCCTGTACCACAATGAGAGAACAAAGTGAAAGGGGAGGGGTTTAGAGACAATATAACCACATTTAAACTTGTACATACAGAGCAAGCACACAACCATAAATTCTAAACTTAAAACCAGTGGTTCCCCAATTTGACCAGTTAAAAGCCAAAAATCATGCAAATATAAAATCTCCCAAAGCCACCCATTTAAATCAGAAAAACAAGAGAATAAAGAAAGAGACTTACTATTTTCTTAAAAATGTTATGATGTGGTATCATAAGAATTAATGCTAAGGATGAAATTGACATCTAAAATATGCCTGCTTACCATGGAAACTATCAAGTAAAGTCCACTGCTGCCTCTTTTAATCAGACTGGAATAACATCCGCAAAAGGTCTTATCTAGAGTACATTTTAATATGCTACGATTAAATTGAAAGCCATCTACTATAATGGGAAGGTGATATCATTTCCAAGTTCAAAAATAGCAACATTATAACAAGCTGCAAAGAAATGTTTCCCGGGCTTAACTTTGCATTCAACATAGGAAGCAACTGAAAGAGCGTTCTGATTGAGGAAAGTTCGATCCCAACCCAATATGGAGAAAATAATCATAGTATGATTGACAAAGACCACAAAGTATACAATCAGCAAATGACATTCACAATCCCAGAGGCAGTCTCAGAAAACATAATAAAATCAAAACTAACCTCTTCCCTTTCCAGGTACTGATCTTCAGATAGAAAATCTACTGCTTCAGAACCTAGAAAACAATTAGTGAACCTGCGCATCTTGTATAACCGATCCTTAACAACAATAGTTGCTTTCATTTTTTTAACAATTAGAGCTAGTTCATCAACGGACCCATCACCAGACACGTCATCTTCACCAGAAAGAGGTGGAAAAGGAGCTTCAGTTGATGGTGCTTCAGCAATCAAAAAATCAATCTTCTCACCAAACTTGCCAGACTCGTCTAAGCCTTTTAGTTCACTCAAACCTCCGATCAATACTTCATTAAAGAAGACCTTAGGAACAGCACAAGATCCAGAGACCTTCTCTAGCTCCAACTTTCTACTGGGATATACATCAATGCTGATCTCAACATATCTAAGCTTTTTCCTTTGCAAAAATAACCTAACTTCTCTGCAATCTTGGCATCCTAACCTTGTATACAATATAATTCTTCCTTTTGTGACAATAGGTATAAGTGATTCTTCAAAGGCATTCTTCCCCTGCTGAGCTTTGCTTTCTGAATCAGTATCACGTGTCACCTTAATGTAGTTTAAGGGATTCCAAGCAGATCTTTCTGCAGTCCTTGGAGACATTGTGGTTTGCTCCCCAAGTTTAGCAGAATCTGAAGTGTCCTTATCTACATCAATGACGGCCTGTTCAGCTCCCTCTCTTTTTAAAGAAATGCGACGCAGGACACTGGTCACTGCAGCACCCTTTACCTTAACAAAATTCTTAAGTGCCACTGCTTTCTCAGGCCACATAGATCCCTCTTCCTCTGGATCAGGATCCAAGGAACGAGTTGATGAGCTCCGATTAGCCTGCATCTCAGGAACCTCTGTGCCATCAAAGACAGGTTCTGGCTCCTCCTCAGCAAGATCTTTTGTAGCTTCTTCTTGAGCTTTCGAATCCAAATCCTCATCCTTATTCATCTTGTCAGTGTCACCTTGTTCAACATGTTTTTCATCGTTGTCACCTGAGCTGTCTTGTCTATTACTCTCCTCTAACTTATTACAATTGTCATTGCTGATGTTCATGCTTTGTATCTCCTCCACGGGTTTCCCCTGATCTTTGTGAATACCATCAGTATTTCCCTCTAGTATCCCATCCATTGGAGAATCTGTTATATTTTTGTAACTGGAGTTACCCTTTTCAGTAGTGTCAGAAAAATATAAAAATTGTCATTCCACTTGCAAAAACATGCCCCTTAAACCATTTCATCAAAGATCGCTTCGCGGATTCCTGCAAGAAGTTTACATATATCCAAATTCAGTAGAAGACCAATTCCAGTACAGATAAAAATTGGATATAAGACTTTATACAGTGTCATATCTGAAAATAGACAACCATATCAGAACTGCTACTTAAAGAGTTTCACAATGATCCATTACAGAAAAAAAAAGATGATATATTTTAAAAACTGGGGGGAAATCGGCATCTAAATCTTGGTATATACGTTCTTATTCATTGATTTTTCAAAAATATAAACATAATCCGAACCGAATCACTAGAAGCAATTCATAATTAGAAAAAGTCTCAAAGCACTAGATGCAATCCAGCAAGTCAAGTCAAGCCCTGAAGCTTTAGTTTTCGACAACTCATAACCAAACAAACCGGTCGATCTTAATCGCCATGATATAAGAAGCAGATACATCTATGCCCATAGTAAATAATATTAAAGACATGGTCAAAAGGGGGGGAAATAGCAACGCAGATAAATTCGTCTGCGAGCAAAACAAAAATGGTAAAGAGTAAATACCAAAGAATTTAGTTTTTTCCACTTCAGATATTTCATAATCAAATAACACAAAGATTGAAACTTTTAAGTCCTGAAGACTTAGATTAAGTTCTCATTCAATTATCACACTACTTAACACTCCAAAATAATAATAAAACCTGGAAAATTATCAATTGGATATCGCAAGCTAATTGTAAGGGAAAGGACGAAAATTGAAAACAATACACACATATAGAGATAGAGAGAAAGCTTAGCTTACAGATCCAGAGAGTGTGAAGAGAAACAGTTAATGGAAATATATTTTGGAGCGAGTTACACAACAAAAACTCTTAAGTAAAAGTTAAAACATAAAATTTGGAGATACGATTTTAATGTTTTAAAAGGAAATTAATTTGAAAATTGAAATGAAAGAGTTGGGAAATCAATTAGTAGGAGACGGATGATTTACGGAGGAAGGGGCGGGCGGGACAAGCGGGAAATCCGTGGGCTTGTCTTTTCTTTGAGTTGATTTATTTGCAAATGACCCCTTGTTGTTTCCGTATTTATGGATTTACCCAATTTCCTTCTTTAATGACCATGAAATCAATCTATGGATATTTTTCTGTAATTGTTTTGGTTATATCGATTATTTTGAGATTTATTTCTTGAGAAATGTATCATAGATAAATCTGTGTGCTTTTTCAAGGTGAGTGTTTGTCAGTCACCATTGACCAAAACATAAAGAAATAAGACGAATTAGTTGATAGTACAATAACATAGTAAAAGTAATTGAGTTTTACACAGTGTAAGTTGATCCACAAATTTGAAGGAGCAAGGGAAGCCAAGTCCCTTCTTGACTCGGTCGAGCACGAGAGAAGAAAAATGAGAAATTTACGTGCCATAGATACACTATCAATTGTACAAGTTTTGATTTTGAGTTTTTCTGCGTATTTTACAGCTTTCATGTTGTGGAAGTGGTCAAAGACAAAGACACGTCCATGAAAATGTTTCAAGTTGGGCAACGGATTGGATTGCCAAGCAAATAAAGTTATAGTCTTTGTAGATTGCAAGTATCTTGTCAAACACGTTGAGTGCAATGGCTACATGAAGTATACCTATCCCTTTCTCAATTCTCAGGCATTGCATGTGAGGATTATACGAAAACCAGGCTCCTAAACATTGGCATCGGAATGCAGTCATGTCACTAAAGCACCTCCTCGCTTCTACAAAAAAGGATGCTTGATTTTTCATCGGATTTCCGTAATCGATCGAGTGGGAAATCTTTAAAATTCCTATGAAAACCAAATAGTGACAGCAAAGACAATGTACATATAAGAGATGATGAACCGATGAAAGAGTTCATACAACTTCTCAGAGACATGATCATATTTTTTTAGTTGTGAATATGAACGAGATTTACATGGTGTTTACAAATTACAGATAACATGTCTGCCTATATGCACCTGTCACCGGAGTGATATTCAGTGATCAACGTGATCAAAAAGCTTGTGACATCTAAAATCTTCGAACAAACAGCATTGGCGTTGATATTTTCCATCTTTCTTCTGCTCTTCTACTGGAGTGACTTTATTAATACAGGAGGGGCAGGCCATGGCTTAACCGGAGAACAGTATAGTGATTTTTAAATGTTATTTCTCCTTGTTCATTGCATATAAAAGACATACCGGGCAGTGAAAGGTAACTCCATCTCCATGCCTTCATAGACAATTAGGTCACCAGTAATATTTCCGAGGAAGGATCTTCATCCAACTCAATATCTCCACATGCACTAAGTACTGTCGCCAGGATGTAATCATCCACCTCGAAACCTTCTGCTTCCATCCGATACATGAGCTGCAAAGCTTCTTGACATAGTCCGTTCCTTGCATAACCCATTATCATGGCCTTCCAAGAAACCAAATTCCTTTCTGGCATGCTGTCAAAAACACGAAAAGCCTCTGATACGAAACCGCATTTGGCATACATATGAATCAATGCACTACCCACAAACACATTAGAGAAGGCGGGAGTTTTATTAGCAAAGGAGTGAATTAACTTCCCTTTTGTAACAGCTCCGAGCTTAGCACATGCTTTCAAAGCTGAAGAATAGGTAAAAGAGTTGGGTTTTACACCTTCCTCCATCATTTCCTTCAAAAATTCAAGAGCCTCGGTCTCATGCCCTAAGCTCGCACAACCAGAAATCATGGCAGTCCATGAGACAACATCCCTAAGTGGCATCTGTTGGAGGACTTTGGAAGCAATATCATACTCCCCACATTTACAATAGAACCATACTAGAGTGCTTCCTATGTACATATTCGTTTGGATAGATTTCTTTACTATTTGTGCATGGACTTCCTTTCCCATAAGTAAATCCATGACCGAACCACAAGCCCTGAGTATGCTTACAATGGTCAAGTTATTAGCAATTATATTCCGTCTCTTCATTACTCGAAAAAGACTAATGGCATCCTCACCGAGCCCCTTCCTAGCATAACCCGCTATAATGGAAGTCCATGTAACTGTATTTCTACTCCTCATGCCATCAAACACAATCCTAGCATCCAAAATCTCCCCACACTTTGCATACATGTCCACAAGAGATGTCCCTACGAAAACATCATTTTTGAACATCTTTTTTATTATAGCACCATGTAATTGTCTACCCAATCTCAATGCCTTTTTCTCTCCACAAGCCTTCAAAACACTGCAAACAGTGAACTCATTAGGCCAAAAACCATCACTTAGCATTCTCGAAAACAAAGAGAAAGCCTCCTCCCCGTATCCATGTTGGGAGCAAGCAGTTATCATAGCTGTCCAACAGACCACATCCTTCTCTTCCATCCCATGAAACACCCCAAAAGCCTTCGACAACTCCCCACATTGTGTATAAAAATAAACAACAGCACTATCCACAATCAAGTTCCTTAAATTCGCTTTCAAGATACACCCATGAATTTGTCTCCCTAACTCAAAATCCGCCCTCCTACTACACAAATTCATCACACAAACAAACATCTTCCCATTCCCTTGAACCCCACTTGAGATCGAATCCCCAAACAAACTCAAAGCTTCATCACCAAAACCCAACTTGGAGTACCCATTAATCATTGCCGTCCAACTGACAACATTTCTTTCAGCCATTTTATCGAACACCTTCTGAGCTTCCGCTAACTTCCCAAATCTTAAATACGAACTTATCAAATTATTCTCGACATAGGTCACCGGGTTCTTTAAACGCTTCAAAACAACCGCATGGACTCTCCTAACTTGTCTGGCACTAGTACAAGATTGAAGCAAAGCTGCCAGTTCATCAGAACCGGCACTTCGACTAACCGACGGTCGACTTATGTCCGTGAAATCGGCATCTGGGTTTTCATGGGAAGTTGAAACATCGGTTAAATTATCGAATTCGGATAAAAAACATGAATCTTTGGATACAAAACAAGAAAATTGGGCTTGATTTTTGGCGTTCCTTAGTTTGGACTCGTTTTTGGAAGCCGAATAATAAAATGGTGGACTTTGAACGGTGGAAAAGGAAGGCCATTGAAAGAGTGTTATTTGCGGTGAAATCACCGTCAAAGAAAACATTGGCTAAATCTTTTGCCTTCTTAAAAAACTCCCGCGAAAAACAGAATCCAAGTTCCGAACTTTCAGCTCTTGTTTATATTAAACCTGATGGATTCAAAAATTCGATCAACATAAAAAGACCATTTTGACTCTAAACCCGCAAACGACATCGTTTTTGGACTACCAAAATATAGAGCTTGCAAGTTACAAAACAAAACAAACTCCTTAAAATATCACTTGTCTGTCTTTTGCCAGTCTAAGACCTTATTCCAGAACCCTCCAAAACCTTCATAAATTTCTCCCTGTTAATCTTTTTTTGCCATGGAATTGGCTTGTTCAAGTTTTCAAGCTTCTTCTTTTTTCCCAGTGAGTTTAAAATCGTCTGAGGCATCTAGTTATGAATCTTCTTTAGCTTTATTTTCTTCTGGTAAAAGTTCAAACTCATCTCGGATTCGTTGTTTTCCTTCAAAGTTCTCAAGTAAGTTACTTTTTTTACCTGATAATTTGCAAATGAAGGTTGTTAATTTATTGTTTTCTTCACTGTTTTTATCTCCATTTCCCGCGTTGTTCTGTGTTATTGATGGTTCAACCTGGAATCGAATACAATAATGATAAAAAATTAAGTGTTAAAGCTGAAGTATTCTATAATGATTAGGATGATGTTTTTTTTTTGTTCATTTTTTATAATCCCTGGTCTTATTGGTTATGTTTTGATTTTTTGAACTTTTATCAAGGATTCTTTTTTAAGTCCTTTTTTAAACGTTTCAAGTAAGATAATTGGGAACTTCTGGTAGATGACGATTTGGGAAAGCATTGTTTGTTAGGAATTTCTTGGGTGCTCGCAAAATGCATGTAATATTTTTAGGCCATTTGTCTTAAACTGATTATTCTCATTAAATATCAGGTCGTCCTGTTTTGGGTGTTAATCAGGTGAGGCGGAGGCGGCAGTTTTCTCTTGCTGCTGTTGTTGGTGATAAAACTGCGGTGTCAGATAATTGTGATGAAAAGAAGGTTTCAGGCCCGGATTCGGCCAGTTCATTGCCTATTAATGATGAGGTTTCCAGAGATGGGGGAAGTGAGAGTGATAAAGGTAGTGTTGAGGGGTTGGATACCAATAAAATGATCAGAGTTTGTGACAAGTTAATTGAGGTTTTCTTGGTTGACAAGCCCACGCCAACGGATTGGAGAAGATTAATTGCCTTTAGCAAGGAATGGAATAACATCCGGACTCATTTCTTTCAACGTTGTCAGGATCGAGCTGATAATGAAGGTGATCCCGGAATGAAGCATAAGCTTCTTCGACTTGGAAGGAAATTGAAAGAGGTTGGTTATTTGATTTATAATGATCCTTTTCAAGCAATATCAGTTTTTTTTTTTTGTAGATTTCTTTTATTCTGGATTTTTGTATGAGATATTGTATCTGGAGAATTGTGTGGCTACACATTATTGATCCTGGATTGATTATTTGTATTTAAACTTTCTGCTTAACACCCTCCCTACACTTGGACTTATTGAGAGAGAAGGAACGAGGGAGAGAATCAGAGAAATCTACCTGCTTCTGCAATGCTCACATGCTGAGCAGATACATGTGCAGTGAAGATTCCTAGGAATCAAACTTCTTATACCCTTCATATGGCATCTTAATTCTACAGAGATATATTTGCAAGCTTAATAATCGAGGCATGTCTGATGCATACTGCTCTTATTTTCAAGTTGGCGCTGATATCTTGGTGATTCTTTTTATACAGATTGATGAGGATGTGCAAAGACACAATGAACTTCTTGAAGTGATCAAGGCTGCACCATCGGAGATTAATGAAATTGTTGCTAGACGTCGTAAAGATTTTACAAAAGAATTCTTTGTGCATATTCATACTGTAGCAGAATCATATTATGACAATCAAACTGAACAAAATGGTAAGGCGGAATGTCCAAATCATTTAGTGTGTGCCAGTATAAATTTGTATGCCTGAAAGTAGGCTGTATGGTGGGTTTTATGGCCTGAGATCAGAACATTTAGTTCGTGTACTTGTTACCTTATGCCTTCCAAAGCTTGTTCCTTTATTTATTTGTTTATGTATGACAGCTCTGGCAAAGCTTGGGAATGCTTGCTTGGCTGCTGTACAAGCTTATGATACTGCTGCTGAAAACATTGAGGCAATTAATGCAGCAGAGTTGAAATTCCAAGATATTATCAATTCTCCTTCTCTAGATGCTGCTTGTCGAAAGATTGATAGTTTGGCTGAGAAAAATCAACTTGATTCAGCATTGGTGCTAATGATCACTAAGGCTTGGTCAGCTGCCAAGGAATCTAACATGACAAAAGATGAGGTACTGTTGCTGATTTCAGGAAGGAAGAACCCTCCTGTTCCATATAATCGTAGAATGGGTCAACTAGATGTAGTTCTTGTTTATTACTTAGTGACTGCACGAAGAAGAACCCTCTTAATTGTAAAAATGTTGGTATATAAAACTATTGACGAATTTTGGAAGTTCTAGAGCTTCTTATGCATTTAAATTTTCAATAGGATAGGTCATTTGAGCACTTGCATCCAATAGTTTTGGTAAAAGTGAATGTTATTGATAAATTAGCATGTCTTAGAGCAATGCTTTAAAAATATGTCATGGAACTTATTTTCTCAATTGCAGGTAAAAGACATATTGTACCACTTGTATATGACTGCTAGAGGTAATCTACAGAGGCTTCTACCAAAAGAGATTAGGATTGTGAAGTATCTTCTTACAATTGAGGATCCTGAGGAGCGACTGTGTGCACTGAATGATGCGTTTACACCCGGAGAAGAACTTGAAGAGAAGGACGTGGACAACCTTTACACGTATGTCTGTTGCTCTGACTTTTTTTTCTCCAGAATTTAGTACCATCTAGGAATTAGGCTTTACAATGCATTGGCTTAATCCTCTAAGTCAGTGTTTCAGCCTTCAGTGCACTGCTTTTTATAATTTCCACCTTGTGAAAGTTCTTGAATTTTGTCCTTTCCAAGGGCATATGTGGAATGTGTCACAAATGTTCAGGTGCAAATCATGGGTTGGGTTGGTACTTACCCCTAAAACGGGTGGCATTAATAACTCGGGTTTCCTGCCGTATTATCCACTTTGTTAGATGATTCTGTTCCATTTTTTCTAACTCATCCTAATTCCCAAGGAAATTGTAGGACTCCGGAGAAGCTGCATACCATGATGAGAGCAGTGGTGGATGCTTATAATTTCAGCCAAGAAGGCACTCTCTTAAGGGAAGCTAAAGATTTGATGAATCCAAAGATAATCCAAAAGTTGGAGGAGTTGACAAAGATCGTGGAGAAAAACTTCATGTGACATGGAGCCAAGTCGTGGAATGATAATCTTTAATGTCTTGACTTGAGAATCTTAGTACACAAGTGAGCTCTAAATTTTGGGTTAGCTTTTCTGCAAGATAGAATGAATTAGACCACATAATTCATAGCTCGAGCAGTCGTATCGGCCGTGCTGAAAGCATCAGACCAATGTTACCTAACTACAAATATTAGCAATAGAAGAATCTAGGAGAGGTGCTAATGGTCTCCTGAGATCGATCGTGTAGTAGTCCTTCAATTTTTTTAAACCAGATTTTTTATGAATTACCGGTAATCATATGATACATTGCTTGATAGATTTCTCTGTATACCCTGTAATGTAGGATATTCACCGGTTCCATAATTAAGCAATATTTGAATAATATCAATTTTCAGGGGACATTAGATTAAAATGTATGAACTTGTGTCTTACAAATGTAATAAAAAAAACTTTGTTAATAATATTTTAAGGCTAACGCAAAATTATTAAGGTTCAAAGATTTCTAAAGATGCATACACTTTTGTGACTTGTACCACATCATTTAAGTTAAACTAAAAACTGTTGCTAGATCTTTAGAGAAGTGGGTCTGAATTATTGAGCCAACACTATAGGAAGTCCGAATGTTTTATAAATAATCACGTCTTCATCTTCTTTGGTGGGTCGATTTTTCTTCTTCTTTTAAAGTTTCTTTTTTTTTTCTTTTCGTCGTCGTTGTCTTCACTGCCGCCGAGTTGAACTGTATACGGTCCTAATATATTTACCATTTCCCTCGTAACAACCAGGAAGGATATATCAAAAACGTATAAATAAACAAACACTGCTTAGTTACGAGGCTTTGTACCTGATTAGTGATGATGGGGAATTGAATTGAAGATTTGCCAAAGGAAATGGGCTTTTGCTTGCTGAGTAATATACTCTTTTTTCTGGTATATGCCTTACAATTGAAATGTGATTAACAACTTCACAAACAAAAATATATTTATCTTATTTTAATAAAAATATATAATCTTAAAATTTTCGTCCAAAAATCTTAATGCAAAAGCTTTAATCTATGGTGGATAGAAAGGGTGTTGGGTGTCTTTACACCCTTAGAAATTTTCATATAAGTTAAATATTTTTTTATTGATGATATAATTTTATAATTTCACACTTTAAATATTTAATATTATAATCTAAAAATCTGTATTTATGACCTAAAATTATATGTTCGTCCCTAATTTAACCAAAAAATAAAATTATCTAAGCTGAAATTATAAACAATTTAAGCATTAATGGACCTAAGTATTATATGAACCTAATCAACAATTATGGATTGGAATGCCACCAGGTCGCTTTAGGCCCTGTTTGACAATTAGCGGATAGCTGATAGCGGATTATATTAGTCGATAGTTGATTGCATTAGTTGATTTGACTAGCGGATTGTATTAGTTGATTGTATAAAAGTGTTTTGGTAAAATTAACTGATAGCCGATAGTTGTTTGATTATTTAAACAAACAAAATGACATATAAGGACATGATTATATTCGATATTTATTTGAATAATTTGTTAGTTATTAATGTTTTGTATCTATTAATATTAATTAGATCATGAAAAATCATTTTTAATATAACATTACTAAACATGTATGAAAGATTTATATATTAATTTATTGTTTATATAATTATTTTTAATACAATTTAATTAATTAATTAATATAAATAAAAATATAAATGTGTGAGAATAAAAAGAAAATTAAAAAATATTAGTTTACAAAATTTACAATGCAAATACACGAGGTTGAAGAATTAAAATAAAAATGATTAAATTTAGGTTATTTGGAGATTTTTTATAATTGTTAAAGGTAAAAATGTTTTATAACTTTTATGTTAAAACCTCTAATTTCAAAAGGCTCCTATTAACATCTTTTTCAAAATTAGAAGTTTCACCCTAATATGTTATTTTAATCCGCTTTTTACCAAACATTTAAATTAACGGATTTGTTAAACATTTAATTTTAAGTTTTAAGTTTTTACCACAAAAGTCCAATTTTGTTGGAGCAAATTCAGCTGACAAGCACCCAGTTACTCTCCGCACATACTTCAAACCAAAGTACAGTATGAAATAAAAACAACGTGAAAATTGAAAATTAATAGCATACTAAAAATTATTAGCCTAAATTGGACCTTAAATTCATACGCGTTTGATTCGCTATTATTTTAATAGTTTTAAGTAAATTATAATATGATAGCGGATAACGGATTACATTAGCTGATAGTTGATTGTATTAGTTGATTTGATTAGTTGATTGTATAAAAGTGTTTAATAAAATTAACTGATAGATGATAGCTATTAGATTATTTAAACAAATAAAATGACATATAAGAACATGATTATATTCAATACTTGTTTGAATAGTTTATTAGTTATTAATATTTTATATTTAATTAATATTAATTAGATCTATAAAATTATTTTTAATATAACTTTTCTAAACATATTTGAATGATTTATATATTAATTTATTATTTATATAATTATTTTAATATAATTCAATTCATTAATAAATTTAAATACACATATAAATATGTGACATTAAAAAGAAAAAAAACTAAATATGATTAGCTTATAAATAGGGTGAGAAAATATTTAATTTAGGTTATTTTGAGATTTTTAGTATCTGATAAGGGTAAAAGAGTCTTTACAACTCTAATATCAAACCTCTAATCTCAAAAAGCTTCTATTATGAGCTTTTTCAAAATTAGCGATTTTACCTCAATCCGCTCTTACATTCCGTTGTTCATCAGACAAAAAAATTAGCGTATTTGACTGGTCAAACCTCTAATTATGTCTCAAACATCTAATTTTTGCCCAAACTTCTCTTTATCAAACATGGTCTGTTTATACATGTTTTTAACCTGTGACAAAACACATAGGCCATGTTTGGTAAAGAAAGGTTTGAGCCAAAATTAAAGATTTGAGCTAAAATTAGAGGTTTGACCGGTCAAATCCGCTAATTTAGATGTTTGGTAAAAAAACGGATTGAGGTGAAACCTCTAATTTTGAAAAAACTGCTAATAAAAGTTTTTTGAAATTAGAGGTTTTGACATAAAATTATAAAGCAATTATCAACAATCTCCAATTAACCTAAATTTAAACTTTTTTATTTTAATTATTTAACCTCACGTATCTACATTGTGACAATTGTAAACTAATAATATTTTTTCTTTTTATTCTTACAGTATTTAAATTTAATAATTAATTAAATTGTATTAAAAATAATTATATAAATAATAAATTAATATATAGACATCCTTCAAATATGCTTAGTAATGTTATATTAAAAAATATTTTTTATAATCCAATTAATATTAATAGATACAAAATATTGATAACTAATAAACTATTCAAACAAGTATCGAATATAATTATGTCATTATATGTCATTTTACTTGTTTAAATAATCAAACAACTATCAGTTAATTTTACCAAACACTTTTATACAATCTGTTAGCCAAATCAGCTAATACAATCAACTAATGTAATTCGCTATCAACTAGCCGCTAATTGCCAAACATGACTATACTTTACAAACAAAACTGTAGAACTAATGTTTTGATATAATAATTTAAAACTTGTTTTTAAGTCCAAACAACTTGAAATTATGTTTGAGGTATTTTAAGAGGTTTTTGACAAAGATTTTTCATGTTTTAAATAGCCAAACTCGTGATTTCAAAGCACCAGTATCGATACGGTTGTACTCGTACCGATACCATTTTGCCCCAGTTTGGCCACTGTCAAAACCCGTATCGATACGAGGGTTTAGTGTATCGATACGGAGTGGGGTCGTTTCGATACGCCACGTCAGCGTACCGATCCCATTTTAACTACCCCAACGGCTATTTCCCAACGGCCATTTAAATGTCAAAGGGTACCGATACGCCCTCAAGCGTATCGATACGCCCAGGCTGGCAAGAGCCCAACGGCTAGTTCATATGAAGGCCGTATCGATACCGTTCCACGCGTATCGATATCGTTAGCTGCAGAACATCATTTATGAAGGGAAATAAAGTCCTCAACGGCTTCAATTCATCTCCAACGACTAGTAACGGCTACAAACTCATTTGGGAGTATAAAAGGGACCACCAAGCATCAAGAGAAGGCTAATGCTCATATTGTCAAACATCAAATGATCAAGAAATTGTCTTAGTGCTTAATTTGTCATTTCTTGTATAGACAAACACTAGTGAGCCAAAATTGTCAAATTTGCTCAAGTGTTTTAGGTTTTGGGTGAGTGCCTCATTGTGCAAACAAACACCTATTAGAGGGTTTAAGTTTGCTTTGTTTATCTCTTTGTAAAAGAGGATTTTGATCAAGGCTTTGGGTAGAAGCTTGATCGGTGTAAAGGGTTTCCTCCTAAGCCTAGAAAAGGGGACGAATCAATTAGTGGAATTGGTTGTGAAATCCTTAGTGGGGAGCTAAGGTAGTGGATGTAGACCTTGGTTAGAAGGTTGAACCACTATAAATCATTGTGTCTTTATTTTTCTAGCTTCCTAAACCCTTCCACCCAAAAATCCACCTCTCCACCACTTGGTGAGCATAATCGGTTGAACGAATTGAGCCCCACACATCCCAACAATTGGTATCAGAGCTTGGCTCAATCGAAGAGGATTCACATCCTATTGAGAAGATTCGGCAAGCTCGATCACTTTTTCATCAACCGGCTCAAATGGCGCAATCCATCGACAAACCGCCTTTCTTCAACGGAGATCACTATGCCCATTGGAAGACAAAGATGAAATTCTTCTTGAAGTCAAGAGATTACAAGCTATGGGATATAGTTGAAGATGGTTCGTTCGTGCCACAAGGGATCAAAGCGGAATGGAGTGCCGACGATCGCAAGAAGATGGAGCTAAATTGCAAAGCCTTGCACATTTTATTTTGTGCATTTGGTCTATCCATCTATGAGAAGATGTCTTCTTGTGAGAGTGCCAAGGAGGCATGGGACAAGCTTGAAGTCACATACGAGGGGACAAATGAAGTCAAGGAGACCAAGATTGGGCTCCTAACCTTGGAGTATGAGAACTTCAAAATGGATCCGAAAGAGAACATCGAGAAGATGTTTGATAGGTTCTCCACTATCACCAATGGTCTTAAAGGTTATGGAGAAGTCATCCCGGAGGAAAAGCTTGTTCGAAAGCTCATCTACTCACTTTCCGAGTCTTGGGACTCAAAGAGGACCGCCATCATCGAAGCCAAAAATTTAAAGACTTTGAAGCTTGATGAACTCATGGGGTCACTCCTTACTCATCAAATCATGAAGAAGAATAAAGAGGATGAGAAGAAGAGGAAAGAAATTAGAGCTATGGGAGAGAAGAAAATCAAAGGGCTTGGCATCAATGCAAGTGTCATGGCTCTCAAGTCCTCCACATGTCATCATGAAGATTCAAGTGAGGAGGATAGTGAAGATGAAGAGATGGACTATCTCTTCAACAAGTTCGCCCGGTTCATGAAGAGCAAAATAGAAAAATCCAAGCTTGAATCGGTGAAGAAGATGAAGGACTCCCATAAATCCAAAAAGAAGGGATCATCTTCAAAACAAGCATATGTGGCCACATGGAGTGATGAAGACTCCACCGATGATGAAGTAGCCCATCTATGCTTGATGGCCCTCAATGAGGGGGAGGTAACTTCTAACTCATCTTTTTCAAATTCATATTCTTTTGATGAGTTACAAGAAGCCTATGATGAATTGGTTTTTGAGTTCAAGGCTTCATTTTCGAAAAATAAGAAATTGATTTCAAAGTTGAAAACCGAAAATGATTTGCTTTCTAAAACCAATTTAGAGTTTGAAGCAAAAATTAAAGATTTTGAGCTTAAAGTTTTAAACTTACAAAACTTGCTTCAAATTATGGAAAGAGATCATCAAAAGGAAGTTGATGATCTCAAAAAGGAAAAAGATTTGATTTCCAAAGAGCTTGAAAAGAAAAACAATTTTGGAAAATCAAATTTTTATGTGAGACAATCTAGTGCCCCTAGATTTAAAAATGGTAAATGTTTTAGAAGTGTTTGGGTCCCAAAAGGACTAACCACTTCAATTAAAAAGGATGACATTGAAAAATGGATTCCAAAGGGGTCAAAAATATGTGCTACTAACGTCCATGGATCCAAAGCAATTTGGATACCAAAAATTACTTGATTGTCTTTTGTTAGGTGTGATGGAGATGTTCAACAAGTCAAACTTTGAGGGGGAGCTCCATGCACACAAGAAGGAACACTTGAAGAAGGAAGGCTTCACATCCTCCCTTGGGTTCAAGTGTTGGTAAAATCTAGTTGTTTTAGCAATTTATTTGTTTTATTTTTATTTCATTTAACTAGATGATCATATTTGATGGACTAACATTTTTGATGATGCTTTGAGTAAGGGGGAGCCAATTTTTTTAAACCAAAATTTTTAAAGTACGTCAATTTTTTTTGCCTCCTATGTTATTTTGAGCTAAATGTTCTTAAATTCTTTTTGATATAACAAAAAGGGGGAGAAATGGTTTTGAAAAATTGAATTTTCAAATGAATAAGGGGGAGCTTTATTTGATTTCATATCCTTAGTCTCTTATTCACATTTTTAAAGTTAAAGGGGGAGAACCCAAACAATTTTCAAGATAGTTTTATTATATCAAAAAGGGGGAGATTGTAGAACTAATGTTTTGATATAATAATTTAAAACTTGTTTTTAAGTCCAAACAACTTGAAATTATGTTTGAGGTATTTTAAGAGGTTTTTGACAAAGATTTTTCATGTTTTAAATAGCCAAACTCGTGATTTCAAAGCACCAGTATCGATACGGTTGTACCCGTACCGATACCATTTTGCCCCAGCTTGGCCACTGTCAAAACACGTATCGATACGAGGGTTTAGTGTATCGATACGGAGTGGGGTCGTTTCGATACGCCACGTCAGCGTACCGATCCCATTTTAACTACCCCAACGGCTATTTCCCAACGGCCATTTAAATGTCAAAGGGTACCGATACGCCCTCAAGCGTATCGATACGCCCAGGCTGGCAAGAGCCCAACGGCTAGTTCATATGAAGGCTGTATCGATACCGTTCCACGCGTATCGATATCGTTAGCTGCAGAACAACATTTATGAAGGGAAATAGAGTCCTCAATGGCTCCAATTCATCCCCAACGGCTAGTAACGGCTACAAACTCATTTGGGAGTATAAAAGGGACCTCCAAGCATCAAGAGAAGGCTAATGCTCATATTGTCAAACATCAAATGATCAAGAAATTGTCTTAGTGCTTAATTTGTCATTTCTTGTATAGACAAACACTAGTGAGCCAAAATTGTCAAATTTGCTCAAGTGTTTTAGGTTTTGGGTGAGTGCCTCATTGTGCAAACAAACACCTATTAGAGGGTTTAAGTTTGCTTTGTTTATCTCTTTGTAAAAGAGGGTTTTGATCAAGGCTTTGGGTAGAAGCTTGATCGGTGTAAAGGGTTTCCTCCTAAGCCTAGAAAAGGGGACGAATCAATTAGTGGAATTGGTTGTGAAATCCTTAGTGGGGAGCTAAGGTAGTGGATGTAGACCTTGGTTAGAAGGTTGAACCACTACAAATCATTGTGTCTTTATTTTTCTAGCTTCCTAAACCCTTCCACCCAAAAATCCACCTCTCCACCACTTGGTGAGCATAATCGGTTGAACGAATCGAGCCCCACACATCTCAACAAAAACGATTTAAACTTGCGTCTTCTAGGATGCACGTTGTTTTTCAACTGGGACTACTTATTAGGTTCTTGATTCACTAATTTTATATTTTGATGTTTGGTTCACAAAAATTTTAGTATGTTATAATAATATAATCTAAGGTTACGGGTAGGATACAGTTCCTTCCATCCTAATATAATAGAAAATTATCGGTGTAATTTTAAATTTTGGTCTAATTTATCCTTCATGCTTACTATTTTAATCAATTTAATCATATTTTCAAGTGAGTTTGTAGTATATTAAAAAATGTTTTTATTAAATATGTATACATACTATAATGATTTATTTATTTATTTATACATTAATTATGATTATATTTTTGTTTTATAATTTTTTTACATAAAACTTTAACAAAATACTAAGGTAGATTTAATCAAACCAAGAGGAAGTTTACAGAGTTTGATAATTAAAATCTAATACCATATAAAAAGATATCATGAACGATAGATAAATATATTAATAATGTAATAGTAAACTATATAATAAATACCTTAAATACATATAGGCAGGTCGGAGGCGGTTTTTCATTCTCTATTCCGTCTCCAACATTTGCGGTACGATTTTCGGGAAATCCAATTAAACGTTTTGGGATTTTCTCATCCCTATTCTCATCCCTTACGGATCCCCGCGATTTTCGGTTAATCCTCATACCAAAAAATAATAAACAAAACTAAACACAGTAAAATAAACACTCAACATTAAATCTCCAAAATTATAAACATAAATAATAAATTTAGTTTTACCAACAAAAAATAAATCATTTCAAAACTATAAAACATGACTAAAATATTAACTATTGAAACATGACAATTTGCACTACCTTTAAAAAGAAATATATAACTAATAATTTACAGCTTCAAATCATGATCCGTTTGTTCTAAAAGGAACTAGATTCGATCATCTTTCCAATGATATAAATTACCTCTTCTAATTTTACTTGTACGATTTATAGCAAATTTCTGAAGTCACTGCTATTGTTGTTTTTGAAAATAGTCTCTTTTTTTCTAACCGTTGCTTACTCAAAAAGTAATAACTCCTACTATACAATGCAAAATAAAAAACCGTCTGTTTTAAACGAATCTAGACTTTCATATGATCATAAAAATATAAGACTTTCATCCTAATTTATCTTGTAGATTTTTTTGGTGATTTTTCAAAGTCATTGCTAAAACTATTTTATAAGAATTTTGCTGCCAAAATTTTATGACCTTTCAACATTCAAATATTCATATTTTTTAAAATATATATCAAAATCAATCATCGTGTATTTAAAACAAAATTAGACTTAATCACATTTACAATAATGTAAAGACCACTTTCTAAGTATTTTTATGTGTACGGTACACTTCGGTTATCCCCATAATTCGAATATAGCAATCTTTATCCCTATTCCCATTTAATATTCGGTGATAAAACTTCTCGTGACCCGTTCCCGTGGGTGAATATTTCGGTTACTCACCATATTTGTCGATTCAAATCCTCACGATTTTTAGTTATTCACGCTCAATTGCCACCCCTAAATAGATAGATGAATTTAAATAAGTTCATGTCAGATACTGGAATTTAGAATAACAATAATCAAATTATAAATATTTTTGAAAGTCGATAAATTTAAAGTGGCATGTGATTTTGATTTTGGTATTGGATTTGGATTTGGGTGAAGGAAATGCTTAATTAATTTATTTAAAATTTTGGATTTTTATCATTTTAATAATTATCTAGATATTTTTTTAAAAATATTTATTATTTTTTTATAAATTTAAACTTTAAAAGAACTAATTTTATGACAAAAATAATTTAATAAATGTTCTACCACATCATTTATATTCTCTAACCAAACACTATAATTATAGTGCCATCAAAATTAAGCAAATAATAATATAAAATTTCTTAAAATTTAATTTCACAGTCTTGCGTTCTATAAACCAAACAATATAGAGTTTTGACCTATCAACAACATAAACTGGCGTCAAGAATGCAGCATGAGCTATTGAAATCACATCTTTTTAATTTTTCAACTTTATTTCTGAGATTTTAGTGAACATGATAACCTGCAGCCGCCGCCCTAAGCTTCACTAACCCAGGCCCCAGCCATTATGCCACCAAAGCAGCCGCAATGCTTTTGAACTGCCTCCATTTTCCTCCTTACTAGTTACTAGCTCCAACCTATATAGCTTTGCCTTGAAATCCTGCACGAGTTTCTAACTGTAAAGATCGCCTTATTATCCTGCCTTTACAGCCTTTCCTGGAGGATGGTCCCCCTCCAACACTCCAACTTAAACCATAATCAACATCAATTACCACAATAATTAATAAATAATCCTTCATATTTTAATACTTCTATTATTATTTCCCCATTTGGGTAGCTGACAGCTGGCCAACTTTGAAGAAGAATTGGGAGGCGTGAAACAACGTTCATGGAATGGAGGTCAGTTATTCATCACATAACAGCTCAAGAAGATGACCCCATCCAAATAAAGATAAATATTCTTTTTTGAATACGCTAGTATAATTATATTATAGTACTTGTTTATATTTTTTTAATTATTTGAAGTATATATACTTTACACACAAATGTTTAAATATGGATTTACTTTGATAATATAGGCTGTAATTCTTCATTTAACTTAAAAGGGATGAATCGTCCGAACGTCGAGAACCATCACCGTTTCACTTTTCGTCAATAATATATAAAGTTTATAATTTTGAACCAAATTAATTTGAGCGAAAATTCCAATTCAATTGTTCTAGAATTAGATATAGGTTTTTTTTTTGGATTTAACTCAACATGATCCATTAAACCATTAAAATTCACAAACATGTGGCTTGCTCCCACTTGGCACATGATGAGCTAAGGTCCTTGATTAATATGGCATTGCATTAAGTAAAGGAAACTCTACAAAATCAGAACCATAATCATGAAAAAGAGTCGGTATGCCCTCTACATAGCTTTCAATCGATACCCTTTTTCTTTATAAGCACTAGGTGCTAGCATTACATCACTATACATGCTAAGTTGGCATGGTTTATAGGAAGACTCTATGTAAATACAAATATTTATATAGTATAGTTTTGACTTAAGGGCTACTTTTGTCCATGTAGTAGTCACTATTTATCGATTTCGCCTTTATGATATTTTCGCATTAATTTGGCACCTGAAGTAGTCGGATTGCATCACTGTTTAGGGTTTAGAAATACTTTTGTATTTCATACTTACTTTAGATTGATGAAATTTTCAATTAGGGTTAGGATTTAAGGCTTGTGATTTAAAAATTAGGGTTAGAGTGTCAGTCAAGGGGCAAACGGTAATACAATTCAACTATTTCAGGGGTCAAATTGATGCAAAAATACCATAGAGGCGAAATAGATAAATTGAGACTACTACAAGAACAAAAATAATCTTTAAGCCTATAGTTTTTAAAATGTTCCCTCTTTTAAGGGATGAGAAGGGGCTAAAATGTAATCTATGGTGGGAAGGAATCCGAAATTGGAGGGTTTTGTTTCTTAGAGGGAGAAGTGAGATAATTGAACCAAAAGGCTAATGGAAGCAAAGCGAACTCATCCTGTCTTTCCCATTATAAATGTAAATGCTAGTCAAAGAGGGTGACTACGGTATACGGTCATTTAAATTTATTATTTTTAGATATTACAACAATGATAATATCAATCGGAATTAATATTCACTTTTAAAATTTTAGTTGAATTAATGAAATTGTGTTATTGTAATGATCTCTACAACTTAGTCACTTTAGAAGGAGTGAACACAATGAGTGACTTTAGTGGGAGAAGAAGATGATATTGATATCTATCCTCGTATAACCGAATTTGATTAGATTTGTCTGTAATGTGTGTCTGTCTTACCAAAGAGTTAAGAGAAATATGACTCGATACTGCGTTATAATCACCTTGAAACTATTAAACAATTACTTTAGAAGCAATGATATAAAGAAAGTCCTTTCATTTACTTAATTTTAAATTTTGTATTCTTGTAAACAATACTATTCAAACACATATCATTAAGGGAAATGAATTATTTTATAGCATAAACTACAATGGAGGCCACTCAATTATGGGAAATGTTATATTTGGATCACTTAGTTATAGGTAAGGTTACATTCGGGTCACACAATTATTAAAAGTTACACTTGGGTCACTCAATTATGGGTAATGTTACATTTGGGTCACCCTTTATATTTAAAAATGTATATAAATTTATGTATAAGATTAATTAATGATTTCAAATGAAGTTAGTGTTAGCAAGGGTATACAAGTGATTTGGAAGAAAAAAATGATGAAATTGATGTATTTTTTAAATATGAATGGTGATCCAAATGTAACCTTTAATAATTGGGTGACCCAAATATAACATTATCCATAATTGAGTGACTCAAATATAACTTTTAATAATTAAGTGACCCAAATATAATTTTACCCATAATTGAGTAATCTATGTTGTAGGTTACCCTATTTTATAACATTAAGATCATTAGTTAAATTGAACAAAATTATTTTATAAATGTATTATAAAAAATTAATAAAATAGTAAAACATAAAAGAAAAGAAGATTCCATCGGCCGTTGGTTGGCCCATGTATAATCAATTACCTTCAACCTATATTGGAAAAAAATGTCATAATCACTTTCAAACTAAAAGTATATTACAACTGCCCACAGATTATTACATGCAGGAAAGGAGTGGGGTTTTACACATGTGCGAGTTGAACGATCGCACAGAGTCTTCAAAAAAAGAGGGCCTCAAATGAGTTGAATTAAATGTTTATATCGAAAAAATAAAAAAATTTCGTTTAATAAATTACAAGAAAAAAACATAAAAATGATTTTAAAGAGGGCTCTATAATATATTTTTACTAAAATAAAAACATCTTTTAAAAAAGCCTTATATATTTCAAGGATTATAAATTAAAAGACATCGTTTTAATAAATTGTACAAGACCCCGTAAATCTTTAAACCGCCCATGTAAGTCAGGAGAGTAGTATACTAATTACTAAATCACGAAAACATGGTTAGAGATTTTCTTTTTCGAGGCCGGGTGAGATTATTTATTTTCAATATATATAAAATTACAAACATAAGGAAAATAATATTAATATATATTAATACTTAAGAGATTTTAAAAATTATAAAATACAGTAAAACCTCTATGAATTAGTATCCTTAGGACCATAAAATTTTATTAATTTAGAGAGATATTAATATATCGATAAATTAATAATTTATTAATTAAAAGAAAATTTATCAATTCAGCAAATATTGTTAAAAGTTCTACTAATGATGAAATTGAAGATAATTCAACACCACTTGAACTAGTCACGCGAAAGGAAGCATTAAATGCGGCAACAACTCTTCACAACTTTTTATTGCAGTTGGAGACCTCAACGCCGGAACTTGTGGGTGCAATTAGAAAAATTAGAGATTAAATTGAATTAGATTTGAATTTTAAAAAGAAACAGGTTACAATAGATTCATATTTTAGCAAATTACCAAAGTAGTAATTGTAATATTTATGAATTATTAATTTATAGTTTTGATGGGACCTTTATATTTATAAAGGGGAACTCCAAAAAATTATTATATTATTATCTTATCGAATTTGATAGTTTTTTATATTGGCCCAAGTCGGGACCAGAGAAATTTATTATTTAATAAATTTTATTAATTTAAAGAGTATTAATTTATAGAGGTTTTAATGTATAATTATTTTATCTAATATCATGAATTCTCTATCAATTCGTTTGACTGAACAAAGAATTTTTGCAAAAACATCTATTGTTGACTCCGATATCTTGCAAAAATCGCAAAGAGTTTTTGCGGAAACGTCTTTGTTTGCTGAGATTGATAATTCGGCTACTAAGATCGAAAATACCGTCTCTTATCAGCATGCTAATCGTCGCCATGGCTGATTCTCTAGCGAAAGCGGGTGTTTCAAGATCCTCTATGTTCACGGCCTGGTGGTGATTACTAATTAGCATATTTTCATTGCTGCTGATAGTAGTCCTTTCTTGGCTGCATTTATATCTTGCTTTTTATTTTTTGCTCTGATTTGCTATCCTTCATTTTCTGCTGTAACGCCCCGAGTTTAGGGCCGGGAGTTATCGGATTAGTCAACCGAGTCGGATTAAAAATTAAATTGGAAGAAAATTATTTTCAATATACCAAAAAGAGTTTTAAAAGACTAAAGGGTAAAAAGGAGATTTTTCATAAAAAGGAATAAAAAAGGGATTTCTATCAAAAAGCCATCATCTTCCCTATTTGAATTTCACGTTCAAAAACCCTCCCCAAACCCTATTCACTATTCCACTGAATTTCAAGCTCTCAACCAAGTGATTTCTTTAAGGTAAATGGTTCCCTAACTTAGTTTCATCTTCCTTAAGTCTTAAATGTTGTGATTTTTACAAAACTCATAAATTTATCCTATCTTGATTTTTAAAGTTTGGATTTGAAATGAAAAGAAATCTTTGAGCTTTTGTTTGGGTTGATTAAGGCTGAGTTAGGAGTGTTTTTATCCTTATTTTAACACTAAAATAACATAAAAATGATGGTTTTTTAATGGAAACCCGAAATGGGTATTATGGGTGATTTTAGGAGTTGAAAATCTTGAGTTTTTGGTTGGGTTTTGAGTTTAAATGGCAGCTGGAGGTTTGGTAGCTTTGGATTGATGTTTAGGGATGTAGAAAGGTAGATTCTTGATGGTAAATTCGTTGGTTGTGGCTGCTAGTAATTTGGGTTTTGAATTGATTATGTTTCAGATGAAACTTGGGCTTGAATCGATGTGTATTGATGCAAGGTTGTTGAGTTCCGAGTCTTCGCTGTGTTTGTGTTCTAATGTTCAATTTTGGGTTGCTCAAAACAGAGGATTTGGATTCGGGCTTTGTGGACGGAAATCCGGGTAGTTAGGAGGCTTGATTTGGCATCTCGGACATCGGTTCTGTGTGGGCCGGTGAGTGGATCGATTTTAAAAGCCTTAACGTGGTTAAGGGAATGTTTTGGGAGTTTGGATTGAGCTTGAAAAGCCAATCCAAGCTCGAGAGTAAGTTTTAAAGGTTTATGCAATTAAATTGTGTTTTACGATTCTTGAATGCAAGTTGAACATGCTATGTTGTTATGTGCCGAATTGCATTGTTATGCATGTTGAGATGTGAGATTTGTGTTTATACTTGCATTGTGAGTACATGCCTTGCATGGAAGGTTGGACTTGGTAAGTGGTTCAAACATCGGTAATGCTTGTGGTTGTAATTGAGTATATTGACATGTGTTGAGTTGTTACCGGATATAATTGATCGATCAATAGGATTAGAGTGCACTCGAGGTAAAATTCGCGTGTGGCCTTAGTGATGTTAGATTCCACTAAAGAGGAGTACGATGATGTGAGATTCCATCGGAAGTTATGTTATTACTAGACATGTGAGTACGGTGATGTGAGATTCCACCGGAAGTGTCTAGTGGGTTTGAGAACTATCCGCATATCCGAGTAAAAACGTTAATGTCAATATACCCTTGAATGCTTTAATTCTCATGTTAAGCATGTTGTTGATTCCTTATATCCATGCTTATGCATTTGTCGTTTACTCTGCTTGCGTTATGAGAATGAGCATGTGGTAAGCCTATGGCTTGTGGTTGCATTCGGTAAATGCACATGAAGGTAAAAGCATGACATTGTGTGTTCAAGCATGTGAAAATGATTTGGAAATGATTTTGGTTTTCAAGCAAACTACTGTTTTAAAATTGCATTGTTGTAGCTACCGTTTTGAGAACCGCTCACTAAGCTTAAAGGCTTACGCTCTCTTTTCCAACAATGCAGGCCCCTAGACCTTCGGAGCAGCTTGGGGAACAAGGGAGAATCCAAGTGAGTTTGGTTTGCTCAAGTATGGCCTAGACTTCAATAACTAGTATAGAGCAATGAGATAGGACCTTTGTGTTTTGTGATGTTGATGGCATGTTCTTTTGCTTAGACAAGTTTGTTTAGTCGTTTTGGGCTTGTATTGCCTTATGCCATGTTGGTTTATGCTTTTGTTTGGCTTTTGGCTATGTTGGTGAATGCTTTGTATGCATGTTTCCCTTCTGAATCTTATTTTGTTGGATGTTGCTTCGTTGAATGTTTAAATTGCTTCGTATGCTTATCCATGGTTGCTTTTAGATATATGCTTGATTGTATGTTGCTTGAATGGTCGTTATATGCCTCTAGTGTCGAGTCCTTGTGCTTTTAGCAGCCAAAACAAGTTTTGCAATGCAGGGCGTATCGATACGCTCAAGGGCTGTACTGATATGGTCCTTTGCTTTGGACCTTATTTTAGGCAAGGTGTACCGGTACGCGGGGGTGTATCAATACGCCAAATGCTCTCTGAAAATCTGAGAAATTGACGAGATTTTGGCGTATCGGTACGGGTCCTGAGGGTATCGGTACGGTCTTCGTAGTTTGACCTTGGAAAGTTGACCGTTGAGAGCGTATCGATACGGTCTTTCAGCGTATCGATACGGTCTCCCTAGGTTGACTTTGGGGTGTTGTCCAGGTCCAAGCGTATCGATACGGTCCTCTACCGTACCGATACAACATGTTGTAAAAGTTAAAAAGGGTTTGTTTAATTGTCTGTTTCGCTTGTTTTGTATCCGTGTGTGTTTCCGCTGCGTGTCCTCCCACGTAGGATATAATTAAAGCATCTAGACAAGATAACTTTAAAAGAAAAATTCTAGGGATGTTAACCGGAGTGGAGCCTTAATGGGTTTCGCTTCGGTTTTCCCTGTGTAACCCGTTCGATGCGGTCTGGCGGCTAAGCCGGGTCGAGAGGGTTACATTTGTTGGTATCAGAGCCTAGGTTTCGCCTAGGTTCGTTGAGTTTCCGCAAGTCGAAAGGTAAGTGAGGTAAGTTTTGTAGTGTAAGCTTGTTGATTGTGATTGCACGGTGATTGTAAGCATGCTTGTGGTTATTCTTGTGTTGGTTGAGAAATAGTTAAAGGCACCCATTGCTAGTATACTATTATTGTAAGTGAGTTCAAGTTTAAGGACTTGAGCACCTTGGACCTTGTTCCTTGCTGACCCCAAATCATTTCACTTGTTGTTTTTGTTGATTAGCCTTGCATCTGTTAGCATGGTGAGACCGAGGGGTAGGCCGAGAATGGATAATCCGAGGGTTGAGTGGATTGAGAATGTTGAGGATATGCGAGGAGAGAACTTGCCTTCTCCGCCTCCGGGTGGTGGAGCGAATGCGGAAGGTGTTGGACCCTAGGATGGTCAAGGATAGGCAGGTATTGATGTGAATCCATTGATTCAGGATATAGCCGGGGCTATACAGACAGCTTTAGCAGGTGTTCGGGTTGCAGCACCGCCTCAGGATGCAGATTCTGGTTTCTCGTTAGAGCGACTCCATAGCTTGGACGGGATTGAGTTCCGTGGGTTGTCACCCGAGGGTTCAGAGGCAGGTATTGATGTGAATCCGTTGATTCAGGATATAGCAGGGGCTATACAGACAGCTTTAGCAGGTGTTCGGGTTGCAGCACCGCCTCAGGATGCAGATTCTGGTTTCTCGTTAGAGCAACTCCATAGCTTGGGCGGGATTGAGTTCCGTGGGTTGTCACCCGAGGGTTCAGAGGCATGGTTTGAGAGCACAGTTCGTATTTTGAGTTAGATAGAGTGCTCTGAAGCACATAAGTTGGGTTGCATTGTCTCTTTGCTTCAGGGAGATGCCTACACTTGGCGGACTACTATCACTACGAGTATGCCAGAGGCCGAGGTTACTTGGGAGTTCTTCAGGAATGCTTTCCGTAAGAAGTTCTTAGGTCCTCGATACCTAGATGAGAAGAAGAGAGAGTTCACGGCTCTAGTTTAGGGTAGCCTGACCGTGTCTGATTATGAGGTGCAGTTTGTACGTCTGAGTCAGTATGCTTCTGAGTTAGTTCCCACTGAGGCGGAACGATGTGAGTGTTTCCGTTATAGGTTGGTTCAGGATGTGAAGACCTACATGTTGGCTTCCGACTATACATATTTTGATGTGTTGGTCGCTAGGGCCAAGGACATCGAACAATCTTTGGGACTTGCGGATCGCAAGGGTGGATCTAGTTCCGGAAAGAGGACTGCTGATTGGGACATAGATCGTGCCAAGAGGCACAAGGATAGGAAACCTCATCATGATCATAGACGCGAAGGTGGTAATCCGGGAAGAGGCCATCACGGCCAAGGGATTGAGAATCGTACTCTCGAGTGCAACAAGTGTGGTAGACGTCATTACGGTGAGTGTTGGGGCACTTATGGCTGTTGTTGGAACTGCGAGTCTAGGGCGCACTTGAAGCACGATTGTCCACATCCGTCTAGGGATGGACAAGCTCCTGCACGAGCTGTCGACCATCAGAGAGGCCGTGGGCGCATTCGAGGTAACATTCAGCCTAGGAATGACGGTCAGAGGAATGTAGCTCATGTTGTAGCAGTTCAGCCCGAGAGAGGTGGGCCAACTAGAGAGTATGCACATCGTGAGGACAAGAATGACACAGATGTGATTGCATGTAATTTCTCGTTACAGTCTTTGACTTTGCTTTCCTTGATTGATTCTGGTTCTACGCATTCCTACATATTGAATGAGCATGCAAGGTTGTTAGATATTCCGGTTGAGATATTATATGTGGGTATGAATGTCACTAGTTCTTTTGGTGAGACAGTTGTGGTTAGAAAGATGTACAGAAGATGTCCTTTGATGGTTCAGGGTCATGTTTTTCTTGTGGATATGATGGAATTGCCGTTCTATGGTTTTGGTGTAATATTAGGCATGGACTGACTTGTAGAACATAAGGCTAGAGTAGATTTTGAGACAAAGCGTGTGTCCTTGTGACTTTTAGAGGATCATGAGGTAGTAATAGTGGGTGAGAACGTTAAGTTCTTGTCCAATGTAGTTTCAGCCTTAGAGGCTCAAAAGTTGTTGGATGTGGGTTGTCAGGCGTACCTAGCCTATGTTATGAATCTGAATATGGATGAGGCACGACCACGAGACATTATGATAGTTTATGACTTTCCGAGTGTGTTCCCAGAAGAATTTTCTGGTTTGCCTCCAGATAGAGATTTAGAGTTTATTATTGAGACTTATTCAGATTCAGCTCCAGTATCGACTGCACCATACCGAATGGCTCCTAAAAAATGAAAGAGTTGAAGACACAGCTTCAGGAATTGATAGACCGAGGGTTCATTCGTCCGAGTACTTCACATTGGGGTGCACCTGTGTTGTTTGTGAAAAAGAAATATGGTAGTTTGAGAATTGTATCGATTACCGACAGTTGAATAAATTGACAGTGAAGAACAAATATCCGTTACCGAGGATTGATGACTTGTTTGATCAGTTGAGAGGTGCTTCAGTGTTCTCTAAGATAGATTTGAGATCCAGTTATTATCAGTTGAAAGTAAGGGATCAAGATGTACCGAAGACAGCTTTCCGCACTCGTTATGGGCACTACGAATTCTTAGTGATGCCCTTTGGTTTGACTAATGCACCGACAACTTTTATGGACATGATGAATAGAGTATTTCATGAGTACTTAGATCAGTTTGTGGTAGTGTTCATTGATTATATTCTAGTGTACTCTCGTACCGAGGAAGATCACGATCGACATTTGCGTTTGGTGTTGTAGAAATTGCTATACAATCAGTTGTAAGCCAAGTTAAGCAAATGTGAATTTTGGATTAGGGAAATAGTCTTCTTAGGTCATATTGTATCAGCCGAGGGAATCCGAGTGGATCCTAAGAAAGTTGAGACAATTGTGAATTGGAAACCGCCAAAAACATTGACCGAAGTTCATAGTTTCTTAGGTTTGGTCGGTTACTATAGACATTTTGTTGAGGGTTTCTCAAAGGTTGCAGCTCATTTGACTAAATTGCTACATAAGGATGTTCAGTTTGAGTGGATTGATGCAAGACAACAAGCAATTGAGAAATTGAAAGAAACCTTAACCGAAGCTCCTGTCTTAGTTCAGCCCGTATCAGGGGAAGAGTTTGTAGTCTTTAGTGATGCGTCGTATGTTGGCTTGGGTTGTGTGCTTATGCAAGAAGGAAGAGTAGTGGCCTATGCGTCTAGACAGTTGAAGACTCATGAGCGTAATTACCCTACACATGATATAGAACTGGCCGCAATAGTTTTCGCTTTGAAAGTTTGGAGACATTACTTGTATGGTGAGAAATGCACAGTGTATACGGATCACAAGAGTCTGGAGTATATAATGACACAAAGAGAGTTGAATCTTAGACAACGTAGGTGGCTAGAGTTAAATAAGGACTACGATCTCACGATTGAGTACCATCCGGGTAAAGTCAATGTAGTGGCCGATGCTTTGAGTAGAAAGGTAGCAGTGGAGTTACGAGCTATGTTTGATAGATTGAGTTTGTCTCAAGATGGTGGTTTAATGGCCGAGTTGCAAGTTAAGCCTTCGTTGCTTCAGTTGATTAGAGAGAAACAGTTGCAAGATAGATCATTAGCATCTCATGTACAAGACATAGCGGAGGGTAAACCGACAGATTTCTGTTTTAGTAGTGATGGAGTTTTGTGTTTTAAGAGTAGAGTAGTTGTTCCATAAGATGTAGACTTGAGACGCACCATCGTAACTGAAGCTCATAGTAGTTCGTTTGCTATGCATTCGGGAAGCACGAAAATGTATCGCGATTTGAAAAATGAGTATTTTTGGGTTGGTTTGAAGAAAGATGTTGCCGAGTTTGTGAGTAAGTGCATGGTTTGTCAGCGAGTTAAAGTCGAGCACCAGTTTCCTTCAAGTTTGTTACAACCGTTGAGAATTCCCGAGTGGAAGTGGGAGAGAATCTCTATGGATTTCGTATTGGGTTTGCCGTTTACACCTTCTAAGAAGAATTCAGTTTGGGTAATTGTTTATCGTCTCACAAAATGTGCGCACTTTTTAGCCGTTCACACCACTTATACTTTAGATAAGTTGACCGATTTGTATATCAGTGAGATAATGAGATTGCATGGTGTACCGAAATCTATAGTGTCAGACAGAGATCTGAGGTTCGCTGTTAGATTTTGGGATAGTTTGCATAGTGCTTTGGGTACTCGACTGAATTTCAGCACTTCATATCATCCTCAGACCGATGGTCAGTCAGAGAGAGTCATACAAGTGTTAGAAGACATGTTGAGATGTTGCATAATTGAATTTCAGGCTTCGTGGGAGAAGCATCTACCGTTAGTATAGTTTGCGTATAATAACAGTTATCAAGCGAGCATTCAGATGACACCTTACGAAGCTCTGTATGGTAGGAAATGTAGAACACATGTTTGTTGGGCCGAAGCGGGACAGCAATTGATACATTTGCCTGATATGCTTAAGGGTACTACCGAGAAAGTATAGTTGATTTGTGACCGTTTGAAGGCAGCTTCGGATAGACATAAATCTTATGCAGATTTGAAAGGAAGAGAAATAGAGTATGTCATGGGCGACAAAGTGTTCTTGAAAGTCTCACATTGGAAGAAGGTGATGAGATTTGGTAGGAAAGGCAAGTTGAGCCCGAGGTTCATTGGTCCATATGAGATAGTCGAGAGAGTTGGTCCCATTGCCTATAGATTGAGACTGTCGGCCGAACTAGAGAAGATCCACGATGTGTTTTATGTTTCGATGCTTTGGAGGTATAGATCAGATCTTTCACATGTTATACTAGTTGAAGAGATAGAATTGAATTCGGATTTGACCTACGATGAAGAACCAGTTGAGATTTTGGCTTCGGACAACAAAATGTTGCGAGGAAGGACCATTGAGTTGGTTAAGGTTAAGTGGAAGAAGCCACTTGGGAGAGGAAGGATGACATGAGAAAGCAGTTTCCGCATCTCTTTCCGTCAGGTAATTTCGGGGACGAAATTCCTTAAGTGGGGGAGAGTTTAACGCCCCGAGTTTAGGGTCGAGAGTTATCGGATTAGTTAACCGAGTCAGATTAAAATTAAATTGGAAGAAAAATATTTTCAATACACCAAGAGAGTTTTAAAAGACTAAAGGGCAAAAAGGGGTTTTTTTCATAAAAAGGAATAAAAAATGGATTTCTATCAAAAAGCCATCATCTTCCGTATTTGAATTTCACATTCAAAAACCCTCCCCAAACCCTATTCATTATTCTATTGGATTTCAAGCTCTCAACCAAGTGATTTCTTCAAGGTAAATGGTTCCCTAACTTAGTTTCTTCTTCCTTAAGTCCTAAATGTTGTGATTTTTATAAAACTCATGAATTTATTCTATCTTGATTTTTAAAGTTTGGATTGGAAATGAAAAGAAATCTTTGGGTTTTTGTTTGAGTTGATTAAGGCTGAGTTGGGAGTGTTTTTATCCTTGTTTTAACACTAAAATAACATAAAATGGTGAGTTTTTAATGGAAACCCGAAATGGGTATTATTGGTAATTTTAGAAGTTGAAAATCTTGAGTTTTTGGTTAGGTTTTGAGTTTAAATGGAAGCTAGAGGTTTGGTAGCTCTGGATTGATGTTTAGGGATATAGAAAGGTAGATTCTTGATGGTAAATTCGTTGGTTGTGGCTGCTAGTAATTTGGGTTTTGAATTGATTATGTTTCGGATGAAAATTGGGCTTGAATCGATGTGTATTGATGCAAGGTTGTTGAGTTCTGAGTCTTCGCTGTGTTTGTGAGTGTGTTTGTGTTCTAATGTTCGATTTGGGTTGCTCAAAATAGAGGATTTGGATTCGGGCTTTGTGGACGGAAATCTGGGTAGTTCGGAGGCTTGATTCGGCATCTCGGACATCGGTTGTGTGTGGGCTGGTGAGTGGATAGATTTTAAAAGCCTTAACATGGTTAAGGGAATGTTTTGGGAGTTTGGATTGAGCTTGAAAAGTCAATCCAAGCTCGAGAGTAAGTTTTAAAGGTTTATGCAATTAAATTGTGTTTTACGATTCTTGAATGCAAGTTGAACATGCTATGTTGTTATGTGCCGAATTGCATTTTTATGCATGTTGAGATGTGAGATTTGTGTTTATACTTGCATTGTGAGTACATGCCTTGCATGAAAGGTTGGACTTGGTAAGTGGTTCAAGCATCGGTAATGCTTGTGGTTGTAATTGAGTATATTGACATGTGTTGAGTTGTTACCAAATATAATTGACGATCAATAGGATTAGAGTGCACTCGAGGTAAAATTCGCGCGTAGCCTTAGTGATGTTAGATTCTTATAAGGAGGAGTACGGTGATGTGAGATTCCACCGGAAGTTATGTTATTACTAGACATGTGAGTACGCTGATGTGAGATTCCACCGGAAGTGTCTAGTGGGTTTGAGAACTATCCGCATATCCGAGTAAAAACGTTGAATGTTAATATACCCTTGAATGCTTTAATTCTCATGTTAAGCATGTTGTTGATTCCTTATATTCATGCTTATGCATTTTTCGTTTACTCTTTTTGCGTTATGAGAATGAACATGTGGTAAGCCTATGACTTGTGGTTGCATTCGGTAAATGCACGTGAAGGTAAAAGCATGACATTTTGTGTTCAAGCATGTGGAAATGATTTGAAAATGGTTTTGGTTTTCAAGCAAACTACTGTTTTAAAACTGCATTATTGTAGCTACCGTTTTGAGCACCGCTCACTAAGCTTAAACGCTTACGCTCTCTTTTCCAACAATGCAGGCCCTTAGACCTTCAGAGCAGCTTGGGGAATAAGGGAGAATCCAAGGGAGTTTGGTTTGCTCAAGTATGACCTAGACTTCAATAACTAGTATAGAGCAATGAGATGGGACCTTTGTGTTTTGTGATGTTGATGGCATGTTCTTTTGCTTAGACAAGTTTGTTTAGTCGTTTTGGGCTTGTATTGCCTTATGCCATGTTGGTTTATGCTTTTGTTTGGCTTTTGGCTATGTTGGTGAATGCTTTGTATGCATGTTTCCCTTTTAAATCTTATTTTGTTGGATGTTGCTTCGTTGAATGTTTAAATTGCTTCGTATGCTTATCCATGGTTGCTTTGAGATATATTCTTGATTGTATGTTGCTTGAATGGTCGTTATATGCCTCTAGTGTCGAGTCCTTGTGTTTTTAGCAGTCAAAACAAGTTTTTCAGTGCAGGGCGTATCGATACGCTCAAGGGCTGTATCGATACGGTCCTTTGCTTTGGATTTTTTTTTGTTCGGTGAAGAAATTTTTTATTAAAATTCATAGAGTGTATGCCTCGTTAAAAACCTCCCTAAACCTAGATGGAGAAAAAGAGTACATACAATCCAAGAAGAAAAATATTTGAAGCACACACAAAAACCCACAAGACACATAAAAGACCCACAAGGCCACAACAAACGTCACTAGGCAACCAAATTGATCCCCACCAAGCTTTGAACCTAACATTTCAACCAGCATCATCCAAGGCTATTGGAAACAGCAAGACCATTAGTAAAGCATGTAGTGCTAGAACAGTTCACCATCCCAATTTTAATTATGAAGCAATCAACCTCAGCAAGAAACATCCACCTCGACCAAGGGCGTTGGAGAGAGATACTAACCCAATTAAACACAATCCTGGAATCTGTTTCCACAATCAATGAAGCTTTATTCATCCATCCCGCTCCAGATAACAGCTCCAACGCCTTCTTGATAGCCACGAAATTAGCCACTTCAACACCACCCTCTCTGCTAGACCATGGACCAGAAAAAATTTCTCGAATTACACCTTCATCCGTACGGAGAATACCACCACACTCGGCCCCAAATACTTTGGCCAAGTCATGAACATTAAACTTAACCCGTCTCAACAAAGGAGGTTCCCATGAAGCATCTAATTGAATATTCTTATTATAAAAGAGAATATCTTTAAGAAATAATTGTCTCTTTTTAAAGATCGAGTCGTCTCGAGTCAGCCAAAAAACTCCACAAGTCAAGGCAACGACTACTAACCACAAGCTTTTCAAAGGGCCTGCGAGAGAAAACTGAAAACCAGAAAGAAAACAAATCTATTATGGAGGATAAGGGTCGTCAATTACCATTCAACCAATGGCACACCAGATTCCAAAAACTCCCATATGTTTACTAAAAAGTTCAAACACAAAACACTTCACTCTTTTGGCGTCCTCACACCAAATTCCTCCCAAATTCAGATCATGGATAGCTCTTCTTTTGGAACGAATCTAAACAACATTGTGACAACATGTCTGAATCTCCCATAGCAAGCCAAATCATGTGTGACTGTTGTTTTCAGAGATCCTCCTAAAAATGTAGATTCTCACATAACGAATCTAAACAACATTGTGACAACATGTCTGAATCTCCCATAGCAAGCCAAATCATGTGTGACTGTTGTTTCCAGAGATCCTCCTAAAAATGTAGATTCTCACATAACTCAAATCTGCACTACTTCAGCTTATTCTGTTTTTCCAATACCAGGTTGTCACCTAGAGATTACTTAATTAAACTTTTCACTCCTTGATTGTAAACCAACGCAGCCACTCTTTTCGTTTCTCGAGCGTATGAAGTTGAAGCCTCCACCCACCATCAACCATTCGAGTCTAAAGCTTTTAAATTACATTGCTCATTCCATAGAAACACTCGTTCCACTTTCTCGCAAGGATCATAAAAGATTAACAATGGTGGAATGTAACCTTTCACGCACCCATCACACCTTCAACAGATTGAACCGATTGTGAATCATCGAACTCTCGCATTTGAACACAATCTTGACCCAACTCTAAGGAATACTCCATAAGCGACCAATAGCAGTTGAAAACAAAAACTCGAATTAGAACTTTCATCTTCAATCAAACCCTCATTACTCAGCAAAGTGATTCTCGAACTTTAAATTTCTTCCAGTGAAGCCAACTCTCTGACGTACGCGTACCGGTACGCGGGGGTGTATCGATACGCCAAATGCTCTCTGGAAATATGAGAAATTGACGAGATTTTGGCGTATCGGTATGGGTCCTGAGGGTATCGGTACGATCTTCGTAGTTTGACCTTGGGAAGTTGACCGTTGAGAGCGTATCGATACAGTCTTCTAGAGTATCGATGCGGTCTCCCTAGATTGACTTTGGGGTGTTGTCCAAGTGCAGGCGTATCGATACGGTCCTCTAGCGTACTAATACGACTTGTTGTAAAAGTTAAAAAAAGGTTTGTTTAATTGTTTGTTTCGCGTGTTTTATATCTGTGTGTTTTTCCGTTGCGTGTCCTCTCACCTATGATATAATTAAAGCATATAGACAAGATAACTTTAAAAGAAATTTTATAGGGTTGTTAATCGAAGTGGAGCCTTAACGGGTTTCACTTCGATTTTCCCCGTGTAACCCGTTCGATGCGGTCTGGCGGCTAGGCCGGGTCAAGGGGGTTACATCTGCTCTCTTGCAGACTTGGTAGTTTTTTCTTGTAACGCCCCGGTTTTGGGCTTAGAAGTTTTTGGGCGTTGACCGGTTCGGTCAAACTGCTGTTCGAATCTAAAAAGGTGAAATTAGGAAAACCTAGTTCGGGTTGCATTAAAATTATGGAAAATGTTCTAAAATCCCCTTTAAATATATATAAGTGAACTGTGAAATCAATTTTACAAAATGAGGTTTGGAAGGGTGACATTTTGGCTAGTGACCAAAATGTAATTTTTGAAAACTGCGTGACTGTTTTAGAAAGGATTGAAACTTTGAATCTTTAAGGAGCTATTTACCCAAAGGGAGTTTCTCCAGATTTTTCTAAGATATTTAATGTTTTAATTCTGATTTTAAACAAAAGAAAAAGTGGAGGGAAGTTATTTTCTAACTAATTTTCCAAAAATCTCATTTTCCTTTTCTCTCATTTTCTCTCAAACCAAACATCTTTCTCCAGAGATTTTCCTTCTGATTTTGTCACTTAAATCTCTCTTTTCAATCCTCTTTTGGTTGCTAATCATCTCATCAACAAAACCTCACCAATTGCCATTTGATTCTTCAAGCTTTTTGGTTCTAAAAGAGGAGAAACTCAAGTTTGGAGGTAAGAACGTCCTTCTCCTCTGAACTTCAAGTTCTTTACTGAAATTCCCAAGTTTTCAATCCTTAATTGATGATTTATAAGTGGTTTTAAAGTTGTGTAATGGATCTTGGCTTAAAATGCAAGATTTGATGATTTTTGATGAATTTTCGTTGGATCTGTTAAAGTAGTGATTTGAGGTGTTTAATTGATGATAAATGAATGTTAAATTGATTGGAAATTGAGTTTTAACTAATGCAATCCCGGATAGGTTGAATTTCCTAAGTTTAGCTTGTGATTCTTGGTTGTTTTTGGGTGATCTTGTGGATCTGTTGTTGTTGGAGGTAAAGGATGTTGTTAGGTCCTTTTTAGATGTTGAATGATGTTTAAGGATGCTTAGTTTTGATGGGTTATGGCTGGGCTTTGTTGAGGAGTTGTTTGGATGCATTTTCGGTTGTGTTTGGTGGCCGAAAATGGAGTGTGAATGAGAGCAGCGAGTTTAGGTGCTTTCATTGAAGCTATTAATGCATGTTGGTGCATTAATCTACTGTTTTGATGTGTTAAAACAGGGGAGTCATCTTTGGATCCAAGTGGTGGTGATCCGGAAGCTTGATTTGGTGTTTCGGCAAGAAGCGAAACGGAATCGGTGAGTGGATTTTGGTTTTCGGCTTTGAAACCAATGTTTTGGAGGTTTGGGAGCTTAGTCTAAGTCTAAACAACTTTGCTAAGCTCAAGAGTAAGTTTTCGGAAAAACTCTCTTGATGAGGAATCATGTGATGGTTAGGTGCAATGTGTTTGTTGCATGTTTAAATTCTGTTTTTAAAGCATATCTAGCATGTTTGTTTGCTGAGATTATAAGCCATGTGTTTAAGGAAGCTCAAGGTTAGAGTTCCTTGCTTTTGAACATTGTTTAAATGTGGTTTAATGCTTAAAGATGCATGATGTTTATGGCTTGGTTAAATGCTTTAAAACAGTGGATTATTGATGATAAATGATGTATATTGGCAAGTGATGTTTTGAAAAGGTTAAGGTCACCAAGGTGGTTAAAAGTCCTTGAGTGAGCCTTGTTTACTTAAGAACATCAAGGTGTTTAAAAGTCCTTGGATGGTTCTTGTTACGGACACAAAGGTGTTTAAAAGTCCTTGTGTGGTCCTTTCCAAGGTGTTTAAAAGTCCTTGAGGCCAAAGTGTTTAAAAGTCCTTGGGGTGAATCATGTCATGGTGTTTAAAAGTCCATGGGCCAAGGTGTTTAAAAGTCCTTGGGGTCAAGGTGTTTAAAAGTCATTGAGGTGAAACTTGTTAAGGACACAAAGGTGTTTAAAAGTCCTTGTGTGGTCCTTGCCATGGTGTTTAAAAGTCCATGGGCCATGGTGTTTAAAAGTCCATGGGAATAAGATCACAATGGTGTTTAAAAGTCCATGTGTGAGTCTTATGTTGATCTTGTTAAAAGATGGTAATTATCACTTGTGGCCAATATGACATGTTATGATATGAAGCATGAGATGCTTGGTTAAGATTGTTTGTGAGCATGTTTAAATGTTGCTTGAAGTATGATTTATAAAAGTGTTTTATAAATGCATTATTGAATGGTTTTAATTGAGCTTTCCTCACTAAGCTTTTGCTTACGCTCTCTCTCTTTTCTTAAACCAATAATGCAGAACATTAAGGTGCATTGAGGGCAGCAAGGAAGGCAAGCAATCAAGTGAAAGATAAGCTCATGTATGGGAAGGTTTTCTTAAACACCTTTAGCTATTGGTTTTTGGCAATGGGGGACCTATGTTGTTGTTTTGGGAGATGTTTTGGACTCCCTATTTTGGATTTATGTTGTTGTTAATGTTGGTACATGTAATTGGCCATTATGTGTTGGTTTGGAGGTGTTAGTGCATGAATGGTTTGCTTGAGTTGGAAGCATGCCTTTAGATTTGGGGCTTTTCATATATGATGATATAATGATAATTGGTTGATGCAAATATGTCTCTTGTATGTTGTATGAGTTGCTGGTAAAGTTTGGTTGCATTTGGAGCATGATTGGTTGGTCAATTGTGTGTTTAAGCATGAAATTCTCTGCAATCTGTGCAGGCCGTATCGAAACAGTAGCCACCGTTTCGGAACGGGTGCCTTGTAGCAACCCAGGCGTCCGAAACGGGAGACACCGTTCCGAAACGGAAAGGCCACTGCCAACCCCCGTTTCGGTATGCGTTGCGGAACGGCCCCGCGTTTCGAAACAGGCTCTCCCTGTTTCAGAACACCTGACCGTTGGGGGCTGACATTGGCAGTTATATGTTTCAAAATGTTTGCATTTTGGTCCCGAAACCTGTTTGTGCAATTGTATGAGTTTGGGATGTCCGTTTGAGCTGAAATTTGACAGAGATGCATGAAACCTGATTAATTTCAAGTTGGTAACTTTAATTTGGGTTAAGTCCTTATAACTATCAGAATTTACAAATTGGTCCCTAAAGTTGTATTTTGATCAATTGGGTCCCTGTTTGATCTCTGATGTTTATGTTCTTTGAGTATTTTGTTTGTATGATCAAAACTAGGGTTAACGTGCATCTAGACAAGTTTAAAAAGAAAAAAAAGGGTCGTTAATCAAGGTTGACTTTCGGGTTGACTTTGGTTTTCCCCGTGTAATCTTCTTAATTCAGGTCAACCGTCTAGGCCGGGTTAAGGGGGTTACATTTGGTGGTATCAGAGCTGTGTTCTCGAGCAATTGGGAATGTGTATGTGAATGTTTGAAGTATGTATGCCTTGTATGCTTGTTGGGTGAAAGCATGTTGAGTAAATTGCATGTATGTTGCAATTGAGATGTATGCTGTGATGAAGCATGTTGTGGGTACCCATTGCCAAATCAAAGCTAATGAAATGATGTTGATTTTAATTGGAAATGATCTTGAGTACTTGGATTGCTTACCTTGCTGGGCCTGACTTTGTTTATTTGCATTGTGATTGCATAGTTAGAGTATGGCACCTCGTAGAGAGTTGAGGAGTAATGTGCGAGCTACGGCTCAGAATGAGAATGAAAACGAAGAGAATGTTGAGAGTGCGGTTTTACCTCCTCCACCTGGTGGTGGTGGTGCTGGGGCTGAAGAAGCTGGAGCTGCAGCTGGTGCTGAGGCTGCTGGACCTGAGGCTGGTCAGGGGCAAGCTGTTCCTGACATGACGGTGTTAATTCAAGCTATAGCTGGTGCTTTTCAAGCAGCGGTAGCTGGAGCTCGTGGAGCTGGGCATCAGGAAGATGCTGGAGTTAGACCACCTTTGGAGCGGTTGCGCAGTCTAGGAGGGACTGAGTTCAGGGGTATGTCTGCTGAAGGTTCTGAGGCTTGGTTAGAGAGTACCAAGAGAATCTTGGGACAGTTGAGTTGCACTGATGTGCAGAAGCTTGGCTGTGTTGTGTCCTTGCTGCAGAAGGATGCATATACGTGGTGGACAACCACTATTGCTGGGATGGCAGAAGCTGATGTGACTTGGACATTCTTTCAGAATGTGTTCAAGAGAAGGTATCTTGGTGTGAGGTACCTGGATGAAAAGAAGCGTGAGTTCATGTCTCTTACCCAAGGGAGCATGACGGTGGCTGAGTATGAAGTACAGTTTGTGCGACTCAGTCAGTATGCACCTGAGCTGGTACCTGATGAGCGGGCAAGGTGCGAAAGGTTCCGTTATGGTTTAGTGACGGATGTGAAGATGTATGTGCTGGCCACCGAGTATGATGATTTTGATGTGTTGGTGGGCCGGGCCAAGGATATTGAGATGAACTTGGGTTTATCTGCTAGAGGTGCTGGAGCAAGTGCTGATAAGCGGGCAGCTGAATATAGTTCCGGTGGTGGACGGAACAAGAGGGGACGTGATCAGAAGTATCAGTCCTCGGCTAAGTGAGGTGGTGGAGCACCTGCTCGGGGAGGCAACGCTAGAGCTGATCCGAGTGCTTGTTGGATATGTGGTTCGCATGGCCACATGAAACGTGATTGTCCTCGTGCTGTGAGAGAGGTACAAGCTCCTGTTGCGGCAGCTGGTAATGGTTGCTGGAACTGTGGATCTACGGATCATTTGAGGCGTGATTTTCCTATGTTGGCTGGTGGCCAAGTTCGTGCTCCTGTTGTTGCAGCAGCACAGAGGGGTCGTGGGCGCGGCCGTGGTAATTTCCAGCGGAGAGAGGAAGGTGGCCGAGGTGTAGCTCATGTTGTAGCTGTACAGCCAGAGGGTGGCGGACAGGCTAGAGTGTTTGCTCAGCGTGAGGGGAGGAATGACGCGGATGTGATCGCAGGTACTTTTACTCTGCAATCCTTGTCATTACTTTCCTTGTTTGATTCTGGATCTACGCACTCTTACATATTGCGTGAGCATGCTGAATTGCTTGGTTTGCCTGTTGAGTCTTTGGATGTTGGTATGCGTGTCACTAGTTCTTTTAGTGAGACCGTTGTGACTCGAAAGCTGTATAGAAGGTGTCCTTTGGTTGTTCAAGATCATGTTTTTCATGTTGACCTTATGGAGTTACCTTTCTATGGTTTTGATGTAATCCTTGGTATGGATTGACTTGCTGAGCATCGTGCTGTGGTGGATTGTGAAAATAAGCGAGTTTCGCTGAAGCTTGCGGATGATTATGAAGTTGTTGTGGTTGGTGAGAATGTGAAGTTTCTTGCCAGTGTGGTGTCTACGTTGGAGGCAAGCCGAATGCTGAGGCAAGGCTGTGAAGCTTACCTAGCTTTTGTGATGAATCCTAGCTCTAAGGAGTTGCGTGTGCAAGATATCAGGGTTGTGAAGGAGTTTCCTGGTGTGTTTCCTGAGGAGTTTCCTGGTTTACCTCCTAATCGTGAGGTGGAGTTTGGAATTGAGCTGTATGAGAATACAACTCCTGTGTCCATTACTCCCTATAGAATGGCACCTAAGGAGCTGAAAGAGCTGAAGACGCAGTTGCAAGAGTTGCTTGAGCGTGGTTTCATTCGGCCGAGTATGTCGCCTTGGGGTGCACCGGTCTTGTTCGTGAAGAAGAAGGATGGCACTATGAGAATGTGCATTGATTACCATCAGCTGAACAAGTTGACTATCAAGAATCGGTATCCTTTGCCGAGAATTGATGATCTCTTTGATCAATTTCGGGAAGCTGCTGTGTTCTCTAAGATTGACTTGAGGTCAGGGTATTACCAGTTGAAGGTGAAGGATGTGGATGTGCCTAAGACAGCTTTCAGGACAAGGTATGGGCATTATGAGTTCCTTTTGATGCCGTTTGGTTTGACAAATGCTCATGCTGCTTTCATGGACATGATGAATCGTGTGTTTCATGAATACCTGGACAAGTTTGTTGTGGTGTTCATTGATGATATCCTCGTGTACTCGCGTACTGAGGAGGAGCATGAAGAGCATTTGAGGATTGTTTTGCAAGCTTTGCTGGAGAATCAGCTTTACGCTAAGCTGAGCAAGTGTGAGTTCTGGCTTAAGGAGGTGGTGTTTCTTGGGCATGTGGTTTCTACCAAGGGGATTCGGGTTGATCCTCAGAAGGTTGAGGCGGTGATGAATTGGAAGGTTCCTAAGTCTGTTCACGAGGTTCGTAGTTTCCTGGGTTTGGCGGGATACTACCGAAGGTTTGTGGATGAGTTTTCTAAGATTGCTGCACCTTTGACAAAGTTGTTGCAGAAGGATGTTAAGTATGAGTGGACGGAGGCGAGACAGCAGGCTTTTGAGAAGCTTAAGGCGGCTTTGACGCAAGCTCCTATCTTGGTTCAACCTGAATCAGGGAAAGAGTTTGTGGTGTATAGTGATGCGTCCTATGTTGGTTTGGGATGTGTGTTGATGCAAGAGGGTAAGGTGGTAGCTTATGCATCGCGGCAGTTGAAGATGCATGAGCGCAATTATCCTACGCATGACATTGAGTTGGTTGCAGTGGTTTTTGCCCTGAAGATCTGGAGACATTACCTGTATGGTGAGAAGTGTACTGTGTACACGGATCACAAGAGTTTGAAGTATCTGATGTCTCAGAAGGAGTTGAATCTCAGGCAGCGACGTTGGGTGGAGTTGCTCAAGGATTATGATTTGACGATTGAGTATCACCCTGGGAAGGCTAATGTTGCAGCGGATGCCTTGAGTAGGAAGGTAGCTGTTGAGCTGAGGGCTATGTTTGCCAGTTTGAGTATTTCGCGCGATGGTGGTCTTGTGGCTGAGTTGCAAGTGAAACCATCTTTGGTTCAGTTGATCAAGGAAAAGCAGTTGCTGGATGATTCCTTGGTGTCTCATGTACAGGATATCGCGGAGGGTAGACCTTCGGATTTCTGCTTTAATGATGATGGAGTGTTGTGTTTTGGGAGTCGGATAGTAGTGCCCAATGATGCTGAGTTGAGGCGTGCTATCCTGACTGAAGGTCATAGTAGTCCTTTTGCTATGCACCCTAGTAGTACTAAGATGTATCGAGATCTTCGTGATGAGTACTATTGGGTGGGTTTAAAGAAAGATGTTGCGGAGTTTTTCAGCAAGTGTATGGTGTGTCAGCGAGTTAAGGCTGAGCATCAGTTTCCTTCAGGGTTGTTGCAACCGTTGAGAATCCCTGAGTGGAAGTGGGAAAGGGTTACCATGGATTTTGTATTTGGTTTACCTTTGTCACCGTCGAAGAAGAATTCGGTGTGGGTGATTGTGGATCGCCTGACGAAGTGTGCGCATTTCTTGCCTGTGCATACTACGTTTTCTTTGGATAAGCTTGCGGAGCTGTACATTGCTGAGATTGTGCGGCTGCATGGTGTGCCTAAGTCGATTGTGTCGGATAGGGATCCGAGGTTCACATCGCGGTTCTGGCAGTGTTTGCATCAAGCTCTGGGTACGAGGTTGAATTTTAGTACATCCTATCATCCTCAGTCGGATGGTCAGTCTGAGCGTGTTATCCAGATTTTGGAGGATATGTTGAGGTGCTGCGTGATTGAGTTTCAGGGCTCTTGGGAGAAGCATTTGCCTTTGGTTGAGTTTGCTTATAACAATAGTTATCAGGCAAGTATTCAAATGGCACCTTATGAGGCTTTGTACGGAAGGAAGTGTATGACTCCTCTTTGTTGGGCTGAAACGGGTCAGAAGTTGGTTTCGATGCCGGCTTTGTTGAAGGGAACCACCGAGAAGGTGAAGCTCATTTGTGAGCATTTGAAGGCAGCTTCTGATCGGCAGAAGTCTTACGCGGATTTGAAGCGTAAGGAGATTGAGTATGCGGTGGGTGACCGTGTGTTTCTGAAGGTTTCGCCTTGGAAGAAGGTGATGAGGTTTGGCCGGAAGGGTAAGTTGAGCCCTAGGTACATTGGACCATACGAGGTGGTTGAGTGTGTGGGTCCTGTTGCGTACAGGTTGAGGTTACCTCAAGAGTTGGAGAAGATTCATGATGTGTTTCATGTTTCTATGCTCAGGAAGTATAGATCTGATCCTTCGCATGTGATGTCTGTGGAAGAGGTGGAATTGAATCCGGATTTGACCTATGACGAGGAACCGGTAAGGGTTCTGGATTCGGATAGCAAGGTTCTTCGTGGCAAGACTATTGAGTTGGTAAAGGTGTTGTGGAAGCATCGCGGTGTTGAGGAAGCCACGTGGGGGCGAAAGGATGACATGCTGAAGCAGTTTCCTTATCTCTTTCCTTCAGGTAAATTTCGAGGACGAAATTTCTTAAGGGGGGGGAGAGTTGTAACGCCCCGGTTTTGCGCTTAGAAGTTTTTGGGCGTTGACCGGTTCAGTCAAAGTGCTGTTCGAATCTAAAAAGGTGAAATTAGGAAAACCTAGTTCGGGTTGCATTAAAATTATGGAAAAATGTTCTAAAATCCCCTTTAAATATATATAAGTGAACTGTGAAATCAATTTTACAAAATGAGGTTTGGAAGGGTGACATTTTGGCTAGTGACCAAAATGTAATTTTTGAAAACTGCGTGACTGTTTTAGAAAGGATTGAAACTTTGAATCTTTAAGGAGCTATTTACCCAAAGGGAGTTTCTCCAGATTTTTCTAAGATATTTAATGTTTTAATTCTGATTTTAAACAAAAGAAAAAGTGGAGGGAAGTTATTTTCTAACTAATTTTCCAAAAATCTCATTTTCCTTTTCTCTCATTTTCTCTCAAACCAAACATCTTTCTCCAGAGATTTTCCTTCTGATTTTGTCACTTAAATCTCTCTTTTCAATCCTCTTTTGGTTGCTAATCATCTCATCAACAAAACCTCACCAATTGCCATTTGATTCTTCAAGCTTTTTGGTTCTAAAAGAGGAGAAACTCAAGTTTGGAGGTAAGAACGTCCTTCTCCTCTGAACTTCAAGTTCTTTACTGAAATTCCCAAGTTTTCAATCCTTAATTGATGATTTATAAGTGGTTTTAAAGTTGTGTAATGGATCTTGGCTTAAAATGCAAGATTTGATGATTTTTGATGAATTTTCGTTGGATCTGTTAAAGCAGTGATTTGAGGTGTTTAATTGATGATAAATGAATGTTAAATTGATTGGAAATTGAGTTTTAACTAATGCAATCCCGGATAGGTTGAATTTCCTAAGTTTAGCTTGTGATTCTTGGTTGTTTTTGGGTGATCTTGTGGATCTGTTGTTGTTGGAGGTAAAGGATGTTGTTAGGTCCTTTTTAGATGTTGAATGATGTTTAAGGATGCTTAGTTTTGATGGGTTATGGCTGGGCTTTGTTGAGGAGTTGTTTGGATGCATTTTCGGTTGTGTTTGGTGGCCGAAAATGGAGTGTGAATGAGAGCAGCGAGTTTAGGTGCTTTCATTGAAGCTATTAATGCATGTTGGTGCATTAATCTACTGTTTTGATGTGTTAAAACAGGGGAGTCATCTTTGGATCCAAGTGGTGGTGATCCGGAAGCTTGATTTGGTGTTTCGGCAAGAAGCGAAACGGAATCGGTGAGTGGATTTTGGTTTTCGGCTTTGAAACCAATGTTTTGGAGGTTTGGGAGCTTAGTCTAAGTCTAAACAACTTTGCTAAGCTCAAGAGTAAGTTTTCGGAAAAACTCTCTTGATGAGGAATCATGTGATGGTTAGGTGCAATGTGTTTGTTGCATGTTTAAATTCTGTTTTTAAAGCATATCTAGCATGTTTGTTTGCTGAGATTATAAGCCATGTGTTTAAGGAAGCTCAAGGTTAGAGTTCCTTGCTTTTGAACATTGTTTAAATGTGGTTTAATGCTTAAAGATGCATGATGTTTATGGCTTGGTTAAATGCTTTAAAACAGTGGATTATTGATGATAAATGATGTATATTGGCAAGTGATGTTTTGAAAAGGTTAAGGTCACCAAGGTGGTTAAAAGTCCTTGAGTGAGCCTTGTTTACTTAAGAACATCAAGGTGTTTAAAAGTCCTTGGATGGTTCTTGTTACGGACACAAAGGTGTTTAAAAGTCCTTGTGTGGTCCTTTCCAAGGTGTTTAAAAGTCCTTGAGGCCAAGGTGTTTAAAAGTCCTTGGGGTGAATCATGTCATGGTGTTTAAAAGTCCATGGGCCAAGGTGTTTAAAAGTCCTTGGGGTCAAGGTGTTTAAAAGTCATTGAGGTGAAACTTGTTAAGGACACAAAGGTGTTTAAAAGTCCTTGTGTGGTCCTTGCCATGGTGTTTAAAAGTCCATGGGCCATGGTGTTTAAAAGTCCATGGGAATAAGATCACAATGGTGTTTAAAAGTCCATGTGTGAGTCTTATGTTGATCTTGTTAAAAGATGGTAATTATCACTTGTGGCCAATATGACATGTTATGATATGAAGTATGAGATGCTTGGTTAAGATTGTTTGTGAGCATGTTTAAATGTTGCTTGAAGTATGATTTATAAAAGTGTTTTATAAATGCATTATTGAATGGTTTTAATTGAGCTTTCCTCACTAAGCTTTTGCTTACGCTCTCTCTCTTTTCTTAAACCAATAATGCAGAACATTAAGGTGCATTGAGGGCAGCAAGGAAGGCAAGCAATCAAGTGAAAGATAAGCTCATGTATGGGAAGGTTTTCTTAAACACCTTTAGCTATTGGTTTTTGGCAATGGGGGACCTATGTTGTTGTTTTGGGAGATGTTTTGGACTCCCTATTTTGGATTTATGTTGTTGTTAATGTTGGTACATGTAATTGGCCATTATGTGTTGGTTTGGAGGTGTTAGTGCATGAGTGGTTTGCTTGAGTTGGAAGCATGCCTTTAGATTTGGGGCTTTTCATATATGATGATATAATGATAATTGGTTGATGCAAATATGTCTCTTGTATGTTGTATGAGTTGCTGGTAAAGTTTGGTTGCATTTGGAGCATGATTGGTTGGTCAATTGTGTGTTTAAGCATGAAATTCTCTGCAATCTGTGCAGGCCGTATCGGAACAGTAGCCACCGTTTCGGAACGGGTGCCTTGTAGCAACCCAGGCGTCCGAAACGGGAGACATCGTTCCGAAACGGAAAGGCCACTGCCAACCCCCGTTTCGGTACGCGTTGCGGAACGGCCCCGCGTTTCGAAACAGGCTCTCCCTTTTTCGGAACACTTGACCATTGGGGGCTGACATTGGCAGTTATATGTTTCAAAATGTTTGCATTTTGGTCCCGAAACCTGTTTGTGCAATTGTATGAGTTTGGGATGTCCGTTTGAGCTGAAATTTGACAGAGATGCATGAAACCTGATTAATTTCAAGTTGGTAACTTTAATTTGGGTTAAGTCCTTATAACTATCAGAATTTACAAATTGGTCCCTAAAGTTATATTTTGATCAATTGGGTCCCTGTTTGATCTCTGATGTTTATGTTCTTTGAGTATGTTGTTTGTATGATCACAACTAGGGTTAACGTGCATCTAGACAAGTTTAAAAAGAAAAAAAAGGGTCGTTAATCAAGGTTGACTTTCGGGTTGACTTTGGTTTTCCCCGTGTAATCTTCTTAATTCGGGTCAACCGTCTAGGCCGGGTTAAGGGGGTTACATTGCTTCTATCTTCTATATCGACTGATCCACTTGTTATTTTTTCGATTGAAAGGGTATCACCATGAGTCTCATTAAAAACCTCTCTAAACTTAAATGGAAGAAAAAGAGTACTCATGGTGATAGAATACATCAAGTAAGATAAGTCACATTTTCTTGCTGATAAAAAACATATGCATAACTAGGAAGGGCGACGAACTCATGAGAACCAAACGGCAACCTCCATGTTACCTGCATAAGGGCATCGACGATTTTATTTTCATCACGAGCAATGATCCACTTGTTATTGTAGCTACTGAATTTAATATAAGAATTCCGCAGATTTAAATTATCTCAAATTATTAATTAACAATAAAAATGTAAAATTGATCAAGTTTTTAGTGCGCTAATAGGAATAGAGTTCATGTCTCTTTCCTATGCTTCTTTATACGTTGGTAAGACGTATAAAATGGTATATAAAAAAATAAACAAATTCTATCTGTATTAATCGGTAGATTAAGATAATCTTGATTGACATTAAATATAGATTTATCTCAAATAACCATTCTTCTCATTAAAAAATAATAAAAATAAATGGATATTAATAAAAATCCTTAATTCAAAACAAAGATAAATATGGAATGAAAATTATAAAGTGACTAATTTAAATAACCATTTTTCACTAAATACATATTTATTTAAAGGAACAAAATTTTTCCACCTCTAATCATGTCCCTTTTATGTCTCACACTAAAAAATATTTTAAAATTAAATTTTAAATCTTAACCTTATTTTTCACATCTTAAACTCAAAACCCTAAAAAATATACAATGTCTAATTGTTGAAATGAATATATTTTCATTCATAATAATAATTCACAATACACTTGTCTTATATATACACATGAAACAGCTTCACTAACTAACTAACTAATTATAACAATATTTACAACAAATTAACTGACTACATTTAACACTCCTCCTCAAGTTGGAGGGTTAAAAATATTTTTAACTCCCAACTTGGAAACAAGGTGTTCATGTTGTTGTAAACCAAGTGCTTTAGTCATTATGTCTGCAACTTGATTTGCTGAAGCCACATGTTCTATCTTTATCAACCATTCTTTGAATTTATCTCGTACAAAATGACAATCGACTTCAATATGCTTTGTACGCTCATGATACACCGGATTTGCTGCAGTTTGAATAGTTGCCTTGTTATCACAGTATAATCTGATGGGCTTTATTTCTGTTAACCCCAACTCTTGAAGAAGCCTTCTCAACCAGATTAATTCTGTTGTTGTCATTGCCATACTTCGGTATTCAGCTTCTGCTGAAGAACGTGCTATAGTATTTTGTTTCTTCGACTTCCAAGAAATTAAAGCTTCTCCAATTTTAATGCAGAATCCAATAATTGACTTCCTGGACATTGGACAAGATGCCCAGACAGCATCACAGAATGCTTGAATCTGACAATCTGAAGTTGAAGGGAAGAATAAACCTCTGCCCGGATCTTTCTTAACATACTTTACTATCCTTAAAGCTGCATCCATATAAGATTGTTTAGGCTGATGCATGAATTGACTAAGATAATGCACTGAGTATGTGATGTCTGGTCTTGTATGTTTCAAGTAGATCAATCTTTCGATTAGCCTCTGAAAAATAGACTTGTCTTCCAGCAAATTATCTTCAGAGCCCTGTTGAATCTCTTCATCATACTCTGCAGTTGTCAACTTGAAGTTTTGCTCAAGTGGAGTTAAGACTGATTTTGCATTCTCTAAACCAGTATCACTAATCAATTCCAATGCATACTTGCGTTGATTAAGAACAATACCTTGCTTTGATCTTAGTACTTCAATACCAAAAAAGTACTTCAATTCACCAAGGTCTTTCATCTTGAAATTTTGATGAAGACTAGATTTTAACTCATCAATCAAGGTCTCATTACTTCCAGTTATGAGAAGATCAACCACATAAATCAACAAAATCACTATATCATTCCCTTGTATTTTAGTAAACAAGGAATAATCATGCTTACTTTGTATAAACCCAGCAGAAATTAAAGCCTCGGTAAGTTTGATATTCTACTGCCTTGAAGCATGCTTCAAACCATACAATGACCTTTGTAGTCGACAAACCAAACCTTCCCCCTGACTACAAAGTCCTTGAGGAAGCTGCATGTAAACTTCTTCATCCAAACAACCTTGAAGAAAAGCATTATATACATCCATTTGCCGAATAGGCCACTGAAAAATGGATGCAAGGGCAAGAACAGTACGAACAACTACCATCTTGACAACTGGAGAAAAAGTGTCACCATAGTCAATGCCCTCTTACTGGTTGTAACCCTTAGCTACAAGCCGAGCCTTGTATCGTTCAACCTCACCATTTACCTTATACTTGATTCTGTAAACCCATTTGCAGCCAATGTGAGTCTTGTTACAAGGTAAAGGAACAATTGACCAAGTATTATTAGATTGCAAAGCTTGAAGTTTCTCTTCCATAGCCTTAACCCAAAGAGGATTTTGTAAAGCCTCAGAATAAGAAGTAGGCTCAGAAGTAGAAGAAATGGAAGAAAGAAAAGATTGAGTGTGAGATAGTAAATGAGAATATGTGACAAGAGAAGATGAGGGATTAGATGGAAAATGAAAGTGTTGAAGCCAACTAGGAGGTTTAGAAACTCTAGAAGATCTCTTAGGAACAACAGGATTAGTGGGAATACTTGTTGAGGATACATCATTAGAAGGACTAGGAGTTGGAATTGGATCACCAGAAGAAGAAGTAGAAGGATCAAAGGTGTGAAAATCAGAAAAGGAATCTGAAGTAGAAGAGGGGAAAAAACAAAAGAAGAAGAAGAAACTGGGAATGTAAAGGGAAAAATACTCTCATAAAACCTAACATCCCTACTAATAAAAAAATTATTGGTAAGATCAAATAAAAGATAAACCTTTTTTGTTGAAGAATAACAAAAAAACAGAAGAAATGGCTCGAGGAGAAAACTTGTCAGTGACAGCAGTATTAGTTGCATAACACAAGCAACCAAAAACTCTAAAATGAGAGAAAGAAGGAGATTTGAGATAGAGTAGTTCATAGGGAGACTTCCATTCAAGAGAAGCAGAAGGTAATCTATTAATTATGTAACAAGCATTAAGCACACACTCACCCCAAAACTTTAAGGGAACATTAGATTGAAATCTTAGGGCTCTAGCAACCTCTAATAAATGCCTATACTTACGCTCAGCTACACCATTTTTCTAAGGAGTATGGACACAAAAGCTTTGGTGAACAATACCCAAAGAAGCAAAAAAAGAAGAGCATTCAGAATTGAAAAACTCAGTACTATTATTGTTGCGTGTAAAATAGTCTATCGCAATTGAGTGCAAGTGTACACGTCGCAAGTAATAAAGTGATACTAGAGTATCGGATATCGTCTCCACAGGGACTGGGCTAACCCTTTCCTTCACTATCTGCACAAGGGGAAAAAATAGATTAAGATATTGTCACGAAAATAATAAAGAATACTTAAATAAAAGAGTCGAGATATCAAGATAGAGAGAATGGGATGGTATTGAATTGCTCAGTAGTGCAGGTATTGCAGAGTTTAGGAAATCCAGTTCTGTCGTCGCGCCCGTCGCGGGCAGCACCTGTCGCGGCAGTAGTCCGTTGATTGTCGCGGCAGCGAACACTCAACTCAGTACTTTCAAGTTTGGCAAGAAGCTCATATTTGCCTTGGCCTATCCCTAGGTCCAAGTCTGTCGATGATCACATCTTTGATGATACCTCCCGGTGTGAATCGAAGGATGAACACCGATGTGTATGAATTCTTCTTTAGCCACTTAACCTCGCCCTATCCCTAGGCACGAGATAGTTCAACTATAAACTAGAGAACTTGCTCTTATTTCTTTCATATACTTAACTCTCCTGATGCTAAGTAAATAGATAACCTCACAATGCTCTCCCGATGCTCTTGCAAGATATTAATAACCAAAATAAGAGAACTTGAAGTTTTATTTTATTGAACTGAAAATTCCTAAAACATAAGCAACCCTTGCAACTACTTTACAAATCAATTTGTGGCCCTAGGGGGAATTTAGAACATGTCGGCGACGAGAAAACGGTTAGGGGTTTTTGGTTATAGGTTATGGGATTGGGATATGGGATATGGAGGTTCAGATCTCTAGGTTAAAATACATGCCCTTATATAAGCTTTGGGCTCAAGTTTTCTAATTTAACAAGGATTACAACTTTAATTAAAAGTATGATTCTAATAAAGACTAAATCTTCAAGGAATCTACTTTTCAGCCGTCCTCCTTGTTTCTTGGGATTTTCTCTCCTTGAACTTTGGGCTTGACATATCTTTTGATCTGGGGCTCAGAAAAATATGAGGTTTTCACACGACAGACGGGCTGAATTTTCTCTATCTGTCGAGGTCCACTTTGCTTCTTCTCCTCAAAACTGCTGTCGTCCTCTGCTGTCACGGCAGCAACCATGGCAGCAACGTCCTCCTTGACTGCTCATTCCAGATTTTCTGCATCGCTGCCCAGCGCCTGCCACGATTTCTACCCTGGGTGCTGCCACGGTTGCTGCCCTGGGTGCTGTCACGGCTGCTGCCCTGGGTGCTGTCACGGCTGCTGCCCTGGATGCTGTCACGGCTGCTGCCCTGGGTGCTGTCACGACAGCTGCCCTGGATGCTATCACGACTGCTGCCACGGATGCTGTCACGATTGCTGCCACGGCAGATACCTGCAAAAGTAACCAAATTTAGCAGTATATGCGCAGTTTTATCTAAATGTGATGTTTATGCAAAACTTAACCTAAAATGCAGTTAAACATGCTTGAGTGCAGAAAAAATAAGGATAAATGATGGGTAAAATATAAAACTTTTAAGCACTGATCACACCCCGAAACTCAAATCTTTGCTTGTCCTCAAGCAAATCAGACCTAAAAGAAAAATATTTTTTTTGTTTTGGCTTTCAAACAGTGAACTTTCCCTTACCCGTCGTTCGTTCCCTATGACGGCAGCACCCTGTCGGATAATCTAGGATCTGTCCGGAATCTCTCTATAGTCCTCGTGCAGTGTGTGCATGCTTGTGAACAATTATATGCCAAGACTCCCTTAGTTTCACTAGAATATTATTCTTTAGCTTGTTTAGAGTTTTTCTTACGAGACTGGTTTCTTTCTTTTTCTTACTAGAGCCAGAATCAGGCACCTCTAGTTATTTCCCCTTTTTTTCTAATTTCTTCTCTTTTCTACTAGAGCCAGTATTTCAGGCACCTTTAGTTAACTGTCTAGAGCCGGTGATAGGCACCTCTAGAAGTTTTTCTCTGGTTATCTGCCTAGAGCCAGTGGTAGGCACCTCTAGGTTTCCTGAGATTCTAGTCTCTTTTCTACTCTAAGTGCTAAGTTTTCTATTCTAGTTTGGCTAAAAGAAGTCTAAGTAATATAACAGTCACAATGGTGTTTAAGTTTTCAGAACTATAGAAAGGCTCTAAAACTTCTCCTAAAGACTATCCTAAAGTTGCTGCCACGACAGAGCTGTCACGGCAGGTAAGTTCAGTTCAAAGACTTAAGCCAAAATTTTCAAGTTTTTTTTTTGCATAAAATAAATGCGACACAATTAAAACTAAATGCAATATTATATTAATAATTAGGAGGACTGCCTTCCCCCAAACTCAAGGGTTGCATTGTCCTCAATGCATGACACAAGACATAAAAATGAAAAACAGAAACTAAAAATGATAGAAAAGTTAAACATCACAAAAAGATAATATATATAGCAGGCGACAGAGAAGAAGAAAACTTAAGTTGTGCGGTTGTCGTCGCTGCTGCTGGGCTTTGGATGAGGAGCTGTCGGTGGGCAGTCTCTTTGAACTTTGTCGGAGGGGCTGTGGGTGCTGCCCTGAGAGTATGAGTGCTGCCGCGGCAGGGGTGGAGGCAGCACTTCCTCGGGTTGCTTGTATCGTCATTGCAAGGGTTTTCTCTATTTACCTAATAACACAAACAAACTAAAAACGAATATCAAATTTCTAATTCCTAAATAATAAAGATAAAATAAGATAAAAATAAAATAAAATAAGTTAAATTAGAAGTGCCTTGAGGGGCATCTCCTAAAGTAACTACTCCATGTTCTATTGATGCTTGATGGGTCGTTTCCGGTACTTCTTGAAGTCCATCCGTACCCTCCATCTGGTGATTATTCTCATGATGGAGGCTCCTTTCTTTCTCTTCCCTTTGTAGTCCATGAAGTCCTCCCTTCTTGGTAATGTTTCTGAGGGCATGAATATATGATTAGAAAAAATCAAATTGACATTCGGCCACAAACTTACCTTGTTTTCGTTGAATGTTGTTGTGGTTGAATGTAGCCCTTGCTGTCGTGTCTGCTGCTGCGGCAGCCAGTTATTTTGACAGTCCGTTGTCAGGTTACTTTGCAGGTCAATGGGACATTGGTAAGTGCCATCACTCTCTATACCAAATTTTGTTGACCACTCGTAGATCTCCATTAGTAGAGACTTTGATGATTCTATGTCCACCGGCTTTGGTTCCTCTAATACCTGCAATGGAATTTGTGAGTTTTCAAAGAATTCAAAAGGTTCGTTTATTACCTGTTCATATTCCATCGGTGAGGCATTGTCATTGGGTAGCTCTTCTAGGTGGTCGTGCGAGTGCCATGACAGGGATGGATGTGTGCAATCTTGGTCAGGCATAATCGAGGTTGTGGGTTGAGAATTTGCCTCTGATGTGGTTGCTGCCTCAGCATCAGTTGCTGCCGAGGCGGCAGTTTCTGTCGAGGCGGCAGTTTCCGCTTTGACTGGGGTTTCTGCCTCGGAAGTGGTTGCTGCCATGATATTCTCTTGAATTTCACTTAGCGTTGTCGCGGTGTTGCTCCATTCCGGCTCCTCGATCATTGCTATGGCAAGCTGTTGCTCAGACTCATTATGTGTTGGGTATTCCTTCACATGGGCATCCTCGTCATCTTGTCTCAAGATTTCAGGTTCATCCGTGGCATGAATGAGGACTGGTCTGCTCAAGAGTTCATCCATCTTGGCGATACTTGCGTTCGTAGAAGCCGACACTTTTTGAGTAAGTGCCAAGAAGGCTTGCAGTGTGTCTTCTAAGGATTTTGACTCTTTTTGAGGATGATGACATTGCCAGGGCATGTCGGGTTCTGCAACAAAACTGTTATGGTATAAAAAATTTTGCGGGTTTTGATCGTACCATAAAAAATTTTGCTGCTGCGGCAACGGCATTTGCTGTCCCTGTTGCTGCTGTGGCGGCATCTTTTGTTCTTGTTGTTTCCATCGTTGGTTGTCCATATATTCACCGAAAAAATAGGGACGACTTTCGAATGCATGATTACCTTTACGGTAATTGCAAGAACTTTCCCACATCAGCTCTCGAATGGTTTTTCCTGGCATGTTGATGCCCTTGAACCTGTATTTTCACCTGAGTTTTTGTTAAAAAATAAAAAAAATAAGAAAAAAATAAAAATAAAAATAAAAATAAAAGAAAAGTGCAAAAGCTAGGGTAAGAGTGTGTTGCCAGTCCCCGACAACGGCGCCAAAAACTTGTTGCGTGTAAAATAGCCTATCGCAATTGAGTGCAAGTGTACACGTCGCAAGTAATAAAGTGATACTAGAGTATCGGATATCGTCTCCACAGGGACTGGGCTAACCCTTTCCTTCACTATCTGCACAAGGGGAAAAAAATAGATTAAGATATTGTCACGAAAATAATAAAGAATACTTAAATAAAAGAGTCGAGATATCAAGATAGAGAGAATGGGCTGGTATTGAATTGCTCAGTAGTGCAGGTATTGCAGAGTTTAGGAAATCCAGTTCTGTCGTCGCGCCCGTCGCGGGCAGCACCTGTCGCGACAGCAGTTCGTTGATTGCCGCGGCAGCGAACACTCAACTCAGTACTTTCAAGTTTGGCAAGAATCCCAGATCTGCCTTGGCCTATCCCTAGGTCCAAGTCTGTCGATGATCACGTCTTTGATGATACCTCCCGGCGTGAATCGAAGGATGAACACCGATGTGTATGAATTCTTCTTTAGCCACTTAACCTCGCCCTATCCCTAGGCACGAGATAGTTCAACTATAAACTAGAGAACTTGCTCTTATTTCTTTCATATACTTAACTCTCCCGATGCTAAGTAAATAGATAACCTCACAATGCTCTCCCGATGCTCTTGCAAGATATTAATAACCAAAATAAGAGAACTTGAAGTTTTATTTTATTGAACTGAAAATTCCTAAAACAAAAGCAACCCTTGCAACTACTTTACAAATCAATCTGTGGCCCTAGGGGGAATTTAGAACATGTCGGCGGTGGGAAAACGGCTAGGGGTTTTTGGTTATAGGTTATGGGATTGGGAGGTTCAGATCTCTAGGTTAAAATACATGCCCTTATATAAGCTTTGGGCTCAAGTTTTCTAATTTAACAAGGATTACAACTTTAATTAAAAGTATGATTCTAATAAAGACTAAATCTTCAAGGAATCTACTTTCCAGCCGTCCTCCTTGTTTCTTGGGATTTTCTCTCCTTGAACTTTGGGCTTGACATATCTTTTGATCTGGGGCTCAGAAAAATATGAGGTTTTCACACGACAGACGGGCTGAATTTTCTCTATCTGTCGAGGTCCACTTTGCTTCTTCTCCTCAAAACTGCTGTCGTCCTCTACTGTCACGGCAACAACCATGGCAGCAACGTCCTCATTGACTGCTCATTCCAGATTTTCTGCATCGCTGCCCAGCGCCTGCCACGATTTCTGCCCTGGGTGCTGTCACGGCTGCTGCCATGGGTGCTGTCATGACTGCTACCCTGGATGCTGCCACGGATGCTGTCACGACTGCTGCCACGGCAGATACCTGCAAAAGTAACCAAATTTAGCAGTATCTGCGCAGTTTTATCTAAATGTGATGTTTATGCAAAACTTAACCTAAAATACAGTTAAACATGCTTGAGTGCAGCAAAAATAAGGATAAATGATGGGTAAAATATAGAACTTTTAAGCACTGATCAATTATCACTACAAACAACCTTAATAATGGACTGGAACTGAGTATGAACCATAGCAAAGAAAGCTTTAAGAGACAAAAGAGCATCAGATTTTAACCTCAACAAGTAGACCCATGTCATCCTAGATTTGTCATCAACTATAGTCAAGAAAAATCTGTGACCAAAATGAGTAGAAACCCTATATGGCCCCTATAAATCAATATGAATGAGGTCAAAGCAATTTGCAGACCTAGAGGAACTAATAGGAAATGTCACCCTAGTTTTCTTAGCCTTAGGGCAAACAGAGCAATGTGGAATGCTACCAGAATTAAATTTCTCAGAACTAAACACAGGCAATCTATTTAAAACTGAAAGAGAAGCATGGCCAAATCTAGAATGCCAAAGAGCAGAATTGTTATTAACATTTGCAACAGAAGCAGAAGACATACAATGAGTAAAAGACAAAGTACCAGGTAATCCAGAAACAATTGTGAAAGTGGTAAAGAAATAAAGACCACCAACACGTTTACCAATCCCCACTGTCTGACCAGTTGAGAGATCCTACAGTAGGCAGAAATCAGGATAAAACAGAACAGTGCAATGAAGATCATTAGTAAATTTCGAAATAGAAAGCAAATTATGTTTAAAATGAGGAACATACAAAACATCCCTAAGCATATGATCAGAAGACAAAGACACAGAACCACAATAAGTAATAGGAACAGTTTGACCATGAGGAAGATGAACAAACCGTGAATTAGGCAGACAAGGAACATGATTAATCAAACAGTTGAAATCAGATAATATATGGTCAGTTGTGCCAGTATCTAATATCCAAGAAACAGAATCGGAAACAGGTACACAGCAAGAATCGTTACCTGCCAAATTCACAGTTGAATCACTGGAAACAGGCTTGTTGAGAAGACTTAACAGCTGATTGTATTGCTCCTTAGTGAAGACCGGAGGAGACGGTAAAAAGGAAACCTCTGAAACAGCAGGAGACGGTGAGGAAACAACAGAAGGAGTGGGAGATGAGTCCGATTGAATAGTCAGTGCAGCCTGAACTCCCTTCTTCTTGCCAAATTTGAAATCAGCTGGAAAGCTAATAAGCCGATAACAACTGTCCTTCTTGTGACCCTTAACACCACAGTGAGAGCATGTACCAGAAAAACGACGCCGCATCGAAGAAGAAACACCAGCAGTATTGGAGAACATAGCAGATACACCAGAGATATCCGAGAGAGAAGACACACCAGAGAGATGAAGGTGTTGGGACTCTTCTTGAATAAGCATCGAGTAGGCCCGATTGACAGTGGGCAAGGGTTGCATTAACAACAACTGACTTCGAACGACATCATAGGTTTCATTCAAACCATTGAGGAATTGAAACAATCGCTGCTGAGTGAGAATTGACAGATTCGCCTGAGATTGCTCACAATCACAGGGAGTAAAAGGAACCAACGCAGAGTATTCATCCCAGAGCAATTTGAGTCGAGTAAAATAAGCAGAGATAGATAAATCACCTTGAGTGAACATGGTGATTTCTCGATGAAGAAAGAAAATTCGAGAGTCATCAACCTTGTGGAATCGTTCCTTCAGATCTTGCCACACAAGAGTCGTACTGGAAGCGAAAGCGATACCAGCCGAAAGATCTGAACTCACAGAATTGAGAATCCACGAAAGAGTGATAGCATTGCAGCGATCCCAGAGAGTCTGAAGATTCGCAGCAAAGTCAGTCTTCTTGCAAGTTCCATCAAGAAACCCGATCTTGTTTTTCGCAAGGAAAGCGATACGAACGGAACGGCTCCAGACTGAGTAATTCTCGATGCCAATCAGCGACTGAGAAACAAGAACGGCACCAGGGGAATCGGAAGGATGCAAATACAGTGGGTGATTGTAATCGACGGTGACAGAGTCAGTCACCGGAGGAGTAACGCCAGCAGGAGGCATGGAAACAGGGAAAAAATCGCAAAGAGAAAACCCTAACAGAGAATCGGAAATTTGGGGGAAACAAAATTAGGTACCAGCAAAGACGACCCAAAAGAAAAAAAAAGAAATTGGACTCAGAAATTAAAACCCAAAGAGACGGCCTGAAACTGATACCATGTTGAAATGAATATATTTTCATTCATAATAATAATTCACAATACACTTGTCTTATATATACACATGAAATGGCTTCACTAACTAACTAACTAATTGTAACAATATTTACAATAAATTATCTGACTACATTTAACACTAATTCTCTAAACCCTAACTACAATCTCAAATCTTAAACCTTAAACCCATCTTTTTTAAAGTGAGAACACTAAAAGAGGCATAGTTTGGAGGCAAACGATTTCCATCTTATCTAAAGCGGGTAGTTTTAAGAAAATGTCCAAATTATATATTTAATTTACAATAATAATTCTAAACGTTTATTGTAATTTGAATATTTTCTCATTTAATACATCTAATGGCTTCTGTTAAAAATAAAAAATAAATATGGAAGGAAAGTTATCGCATATGTCATCATTGAAATGATTATTGGTCTAAAAAGATAAGAGGACAGTTTTGGCCCTCTAACTTTTATCGATTTATGCATTTAATTTTAGAATTTTATCACATTTCTTTTGGTTATTAAATATTTATATTTTCAATTGATCCAAACATGACGAAATAATAATAACTTGTTAAGCAGATATTATTTATTTTATTCATTTTATCACATTGTCTGAAATATTAAGAAAATGTAAATTCAGATGACAATGACATCTCAATAAAATAAAATGGTTAATTTCTTGATTTTTATGATGTGATGAAAACAATAAAAAAAACCAATGATAAAATTTAACATTATTTATAGAAGGGACTATTTAAAAAAAATTAAATTTAGGGAAAACACTAAATTTTATATTTATTGAGGGGTCAAAGAGTAATTTTATCAATTTTTAATTTTTGTTTGCTGCAGTCGTGACCCCATTAGTTCTTTTATAATTATGCGTATGGAAATAACTAAGTTTAACGACATGATTATTTTTTTATTACGTTTGGTTTAATTTAATAAAAAAAATAGACAAACAAAAAACTAAACAAACACAATAAAAATCTAAAAACTAAAATGATTAACAGGTGCTCATCCCCTTGTGTCCTGGTGGCAAAGTTTGATGTTTATCATCCTTTGGGACCCGGGATCGAGCACCAGTATTACATGTTGTGTGTGCCTTTCTTGAAAAAAGGCTAAAAGAAAGTTGAACAGATGCTACCCTTGCATCACACCAGCATATTCAAAAAAAAAAAATGATTAACAGGTAACTTTGGGCCAAAAAGGTCATTTTGCAAAAAAAAAAAAATTAAAGATGCGTTTGGTTCTAAAAAATGTGGTCCGTTTTTATTTTTATTTTCTTACAAAATAAAAAACAATGAAAAAAACGCATTTGGTTGTGAAAATGAAAAATGTTTTAAAAAATGAAAACAAAAACAAGTGAAAATTTGAAAACTTAAAAAGGTTGTTCTCATTGAAAATATTTTGAGAAAATGGAAAATATAAAAATTAAAGTTTTTGAATTTTAATCTGGGTTCGAATCCTTCTAATGCCATTTTTAAAAAAAAATTGGTTTATTTCATATTTTATTTATTTATTGTTATTATTATTATATTTTATAACTATATTTTATTTCAATTACTTAATAATTATTTTATCATTTCTATTTTGAAAAGTTATACACCAAACACATTCTCACTATTTTCACTTTTAAAAATAACTTTCATCTCTATTAACCAAACATGTTTTTTTAATTTTTAAAAAACTAAAAATAAAATTTATTTTTTTAAAAAAACAAAAACAAAAATAAAAAACATTTTCTACAACCAAACGGAGTGCTTATGACTTAGCTACATCTTTTTATCTTACTTCAATTCCTCAACTGATTGGAAATATTTTCCACTTTGATTTTCTTAGTAGCACCCTCTTATTTTATTTTTATTTATTATTTGTAGCTTGTAGGAGTCCTCTTTTATTTTTATTTTTTTGAAATTTAATATTTGAATCAATTATTCCTTATAATATCATTTTCACTTGTTTAGATGGCATTGGACCATCCAGTTGTATCCCTCTATGATCCATCTAACATCATTATGAAGAAAATGAAACATTCCCTCCCAATTTATTATGGGATTTATTGGGTATTTTTAATACCCATGAACCCATTTATTTGTATTATGTATTATTTTTGACTTCCCAATTTTCATATACAATAATACAATTATATTATTATCCAATGCACGACCTATTTGGACTTTTCTTTCGAGAAAAATAATTCCTCTAATTAATAACAAAAAATATCATGCCACACTTACATAACACCAAAAAATATGTGAAAAATATAAGCACATACAAATATATAAACATATTAACATTTATACAACAATTTATTAATAATTCTTATAATTATAAGGGTAAGAGTTAATAAAATCTTTATGAAAATTTTTAAAAATCAATTGAGCTATTACAATAAAAAGTGTACCCAATTAAATTTTTGTGAACAAAAATCAATTAACCTATTTCATTAAAATAAATTAGAGTAAAATATCTAAATTATTACTCAACTATGCTTCCATACCTATATTAGTAATTGTACTTTCAAAACGATCAATTTAGTCATTAAACTTTACTTTTTAACCTATTTTGGTCACTTTAAATTATTTTATTAATATTTTAATATGACTTGAAATATTTTATTATTATTAAATATAAAAAATTAAAATAAAACAAAATTATATTTTATTATTATTAAATAAAAAATAAAAACCCCAAACTCTCCCAATACTCAAAACCTCAAACCACTTTCATTTTTACTGACCACCCACCCTTTTACCTGTGTTACCCTCACCGGCCACCCACACCTTTGCCGGCGCCATCTACCCACCCAAAATCAAAACTTAATGTACTACAATGTTTAATCAAACATTTGTGTGAATCTTTGTTTGTAGATGATCGAACTTTTTATATATGTTTACTCGTCACTTTTTTCGACCATTGTTTCTTTCATTAATGAAGATTGTTCTCTTTAGATATCAAATTGCTTTGAACATGTGTTTGAGATTGATATTTAGCTAGTTGAAGGAAGACTTGAACCTATCAACTTATTAAGCAGAGAGCGAAGGGGTGGGTGGCCGGTGAGGGTGAAAGTGGTTTGATGTTTTGAGTGTTGGGGATTTGGTGTTTTTATTTTATTTTTTATTTAATAATAATAAAATATAATTTATTTTATTTTAAATTAATTTTTATATTTAATAATAATAAAATATGTCAAGTCATTTCAAAATATTAATAAAATAATTTAAAGTGATCAAAATAGGTCAAAAAGTAAAGTTTAGTGAGTAAATTGATCGTTTTGAAAGTTTAATGACCAAAATAAATCTAAAAACAAATAATTTAAGTATTTTACCAAAAAAAATTATCGTTGAACAATTCGATCGTTAACAAAATGTAACAGAAAGGACCAGTTAATATGCTATAAAACTTACGGGTTCATATATATGCTTTTGTTTCTTTGTTCTACCAAAAACTAACTAATAAATAAATTTTGCATCTGAACATTAATCATCCATTCCATATTTTCTCTAGCCGCTAGGGTTTTCAAATTTTCCTAGCCGTAACTTTGCTCATTTTGGTTGTCCACGACGATGGTATTAACTTTAGTATTAGTTATTGATCGCTAATAATCTTTCTTTTTCAATTGTATTATTATATTTTATATTTTTTAAATTTTTAATAAAAATATTTTTTTTCTTTTGACACGTTTTTTGTTTTCGTTGGCGGTTGTTTGGTTGTTTATTTTAATTTTAATTTTTCTCAGGCTTGGATTTATCATCGTCTCGACTGATTAAGATGGTGTTTATTTAGTTATCTTACTGGTCTTCCATGTTTTGGACTTTCATATTGAATTTAGATACATGATTTGCATTTGTGGATGGTTTTCTCACGATGTTTTGGCTCTGATTTACAGTTGTCGGTGGTCTTTTAGTAGTTTGATCCCCTATTGTGGTTTATTTGTTGATGCAATCAAATCTGTTTGTATCTATTTTTTGTTCGAATCTTTTGATTAGATTTTTAATCTTTTCATTGTATGATCTTTGTATGAACTAAAGTAACTGATTTTTTATGTCAATAGTTAAAAAATATTTAAATTCTACATTTATATTGTAAACTATCATTGTAATTTATATATTTTTTATTTTAAATAAAACTAGCGATTTTTATTAAAAAATAACAAATAAATACTTTATATAATATAAAGAGCACAAACATCGGAAAACATGAAAGATCAAATCTAAAAAAATATCAGAAGACCAACATCCTTTAAACAAGTTAACATGTCCCACTCCCCAAAAACCCACGACCACGACCAACCTTCTCAATCCCCACAATTTCTCAATTTCTTTACTATTTTATTTTTATTTCAAACACAAATCTTAGTAAAAAAAAAAAAAAAGAAGAAGCAAGACTTCTGGTCCCACCCGAACTTCCTCCCATCCAGAAAATTTAAAAATAAAATCAAAATCCTTTTATTATTTACAATTTTTTTTAAAAAAAGAATGGTAAAGGACTAAAGGTAGAAAAATGCGTATATCATATACTTCAACATTCTATTGCCTTTGATTAACAAACAGGAACAACGAATCGTTAGGAATTTGTTTGTTTGGTCAAATGTAAGAAAGGAATTGGGTCCCAAAACAAAACATTTGTATAATAAACCATAATCCGTAATTAAAATAAGCATAAATCTTTTTATTTATTTATTTTTATTGGTTATTTAAGACCGCCGTTTGATGGGTCCAAAAGCTGGTGACAGCAACGATGTTTGATTATAAGTTCATAACTTATTGGATTGAGAATTATTACTGATAAAATAAACATAATCCATCTTGTCTTAAAAAGATAAATTTGCCTAAAAAGCCTGATTTTGCATAGAAATTAGACCAAATATACATACAAGGAACCTCATCATTTCAATCCCCCATTCTTTTGAAAAATTCAACGACAAATCATCTACGGAAAATCCCCCTTCCAAATTTCAATAGCACGGATTGTTTTTTCCTTCATTGTTCTTGTATAAATTTATTATTTAAATTAATTAATTCATTTTATATTTTTAGTGCTAATTTTAAATAATAACTTTTATCAAGAATACTTTGACTAAAATGCACTTAATTCTATAAATCAAACTCACACGATCCTTGAGTATGTTCAGTTTGAAGGGAAGGACAAATGAGAGTTGGTGGAGGAAGAAGAAAAAAAGAAGGGGAAGCAGCCAAAGGAAGCAATCCAATTAAAGCATACGAAATTCTAAAATGAGATTAAACTTGAAAGAATTACAAGTTAAACAAGAGAAAGGCAGCAGAATCTCAGTTGTTAGATGCCAAACTTAATTAATTCTACAACATTTTGTTCGGTCTGACAAATAGTTATATGGATCCGATTTATTTGAAGTCGAGTTTAATTAGACCCCTAAATCAAAATATTTTTTTTTTGACATTTTCTCTCTCAACCAATTATCAATTGATCTAAAGAGTCGAGGTCTTTAAAAAAAGAATCAAATTCCTTATCATTTAACCTAAAATTATCTTCAAAACTTCACTATTCAATTTTTTGAATTACATACTGTGAAAATAACAAACTGAGAAAGAAAAAGGGAAGAAATTGATTGGGGGGAGTTCATGAAAAACTCGTTGTTTAAGAAAGGCGTTAACCAACCGTTTCTTTCATTTTTTTTCTTTAAACAATTTTCGTATTTGGTAATTTTCTCTTCTGCCAAATGTATATTTCGTTTCTGGCAATTAACAATGGAAATGGCATATTACCAATCATCCTTTCCCCTCTATAGGAAACACCCATCATTGCTGCCAACAATCCTTTTCTTTTCAACCTGAGCTTCCTTCCCCTTCTTTTCCATTTCTCTTTTTTCTCTTCCAACAATGGATGCATCTTCAACAAGCTCAGTCAATGGATTCTACACCTTGTTGACTCGCGGCATAGATGATCTCGAACGTCTTTACCTCTCTAATAGCTTCATGTCCATCCAATTCCTTCAAAGGGTCCTTTCCCTTCTCCGATCTTTCCATTCCCAGCTACTCCTCCTTGTCCAGAAGCTCCATCTCCCCGTTGGTGATAAGTGGCTCGATGAATACATGGATGAAAGTTCTAAGCTTTGGGAGGCTTGCCATGTTATTAAATCGGGTATCTCCGGCATCGAAAATTATTACTCTGCTGGGTTTAATATCATTTCCTCTTTTGATAATCATCGCCATCTTAATCACCAGCTTTCCAGACAGGTCCTTCAATTTCCAAACCTTACATTACAACATTTTTGACATTTTTTTTCTTTGGTTTTAGCATTGAATTCATGATCTGGTGTGGGTTTTATGAAAACAGGTGATCAGGGCAATTTCAGGGTGCCGAAGAGAAGCTGTGGGATTGGAAGAGGAAAACAGGGCTTTAATGGAAACGAGAATCCAACCACTTTCGTTAAGGTTTGACGAGACAGTTTCGATCGAATCAAAGCTGAATGGTTTCAATGGTTTCCGAGGAGTTTTGTACGCAATGAGGAATGTGAGTTCATTGCTTCTGATGATCTTGCTGTACGGGCTAGTTTATTGCCGCCCGGAATCCAGTTTCCTACGAGGAGGGTACGAAGGGTGTTTAATTTTCGGATCGGCTTTTATGATCTCAACCGCGAGATTGCAGCAAAGGGTGGCGGCAGAGATCAACCAAATGAATGGGAGGCCGGGGATATTGCTTTACGAGTTTAGGAGATCAAAGTTGGCAATGGAGGAGTTGAGAGGGGAACTGGAGAGGAGGGGCGGCGGCGGCGGAGGGGTGGAGGAGTGGGAGACGGAGGTTGGGGGGATAATGGAAAGGGTGGAGAACTTGAAAGGGTGGTTTGGGGTGTTGAGATCTGGCGCTGACAATATTGTTGTGCAACTTGACGATTTCTTTGATGAGATTGTTGAAGGGAGGAAGAAGCTTTTGGACTTTTGCAGTCATAGGTAGGAAAAAAAATAGGGATTAAATCATGAAAAAAAGAATGTAGGATGTTTGTAAAAGGAAGTTACAAAAATACTAGATAGAAATGTACCCTTTTGATTTGACCCTTCTCTTCTCTTCTTTCTAAAATGATTATTTTTATTTCACTTCCTGCATTCATTGTTTTTACTGCAGTTGAAACATGGATATACTAGTTTATTTCCCCCCAAAACCCAGAGGAAAAATATATGCAGGGCAACTAAGGGTTAGGAGTAATTTTAATGCATGCAGGGCAAACCAGCCTTCATTTCCTCTCAACAAAAGGGCATAGAATGTTCCATATTAATCCATTAAATTATATGTATAACTAGAGAGCTACTTATATAAATATTTAGTAGGGCAACTTAATATATTGAAAGTGACTTCCATGTGAAGAAAAAAAAACAAGATGGGGTGTGAGAGATTCCTGGGTAGCTTTAAATCTTTAAAGCAGAAGTAGGTTGGTTGCTGTTGGGAAGCCCTTGTTCTTTTATTATGTATTGTCTGATTTTGAAAGCAATGATGAAAGCTTCCAAGTTCTAATCATATCCCCTCCTTTCATCCTGACATGTCTCCATCGGTGGTAGCAGAAAATTATGATTTCCGACTCTGCTACCGTTACCTGTTTCACAAATCATTTTTCTTCACTTTGTTTTTAAAAAAAAGAGATCTCAGCTTTTGTTTCCTCTTTACAAGCTGGTTACTGAAACCAGACATTATCAACAATAAGTATGATCCCAGCAAGAACAGGAGATATTGAAAGTAAAATGCAGACACAATTCATGGTACATGCGGGACACAATAATGTCCAGATGAAAGTACCCGGATATGTATTAAACATAAATGTCGACATAAACTTACAGCAGCAGCTTCGCAGTGCCATGCCATGCCGACTAATTCCTTAGGCTGCATAGAATTTGAGGCTGGCAATCCACACTGCAGATAGAGGAGGTTTTGTTGCTGAGGTTCTTCCTACTACAGTAATATACAATATGATTGCACCATAAATATATTTTTCTACTGTTTTGAAACAAAGGACCCTATATCTTTTACAAAGCTACACAAGTGAACGGCAACTGATTCGGCAAGGTGATTTCGATCTACGCTATGTAATTTACAAGTGTCGAATGGGAAGACAAGGATGGCCAAAATTAATTGAATTACCAGGAAAAAAAATGAGGGTATGCCAGACAAACAACAAAATGGTGTCGAGACCATCTTTATAAATGTTCAATCATCAAATCCTGGCATTGCAAACTGAGCAGCAAATGCTTCAACTCGGTTCCGAAGATCAATAATGTCTTTGTTATTGTGAAGACCCTTGAGAAACTCTTTCTGCAATTTTCCATGATCTCTCTGTACAGCACTTGTAATCTGAGCTGCTCTGTAAAGAAAGTCGGCGATTGTCTCAAAATCAGACTCTAAACAACCTCTTGATGTCATAGCAGGCGTACCTGAGAGAAATTAGGAAAGTTTGGACATTAATGGAAAAAGATGGATTGTAACCCAGCACTTATGTGACAACCAAGCACGAACCGAAAACATGATATGTGCTCCTTTCATACCCATTTGAACCGTCAAATGACCTTGCTTGCTACTCTCTAATTACCACATGAAATAGTCACTTCTAAATATGACACAAGGGTATACAAGAACAAATTAACACACTAAAAAGAACTGATTACTATTATCCCGTTAAGCTCATTCCATTGACCAAAAAAATGCAAAATGTGATTACCAAGCAAAAACAAGGCATAATCTGCTGTGACCCTTTACGAAGCTGTCTAAAAGCAATATAAATTTCTACAAAAGAGAACAAGAATGGTCCTTACCAATTCTAACTCCTCCAGGAGAAATAGTACCATTATCACCAAAGATAGCAGTTTTGTTTAGAGTGATGTGGCACATCTCACAAACTTTTTCATAGCATTTACCTAGGAAATATAATAGGAGAGTTAATTATAGAAGAACGAGAGCAAGGAAACACGGGTGACAATATGAAGGAAATGCACTGTGTATAAATAATTGCATATGTAGGTTGTTTGACATATTAATAAGTTATTGGAATTATCATACAGGTAAAACTATGAATTCCTACTAAAAATATGGAACACATGAAACAAATTTTAGCTCGCCAAATAGATGGGTAGACTGAAGAAAAACTTGTAGCAAATATGGTCTACAAGCAGTTGACTAGTAAAGTTTATTATAATGAACTGCAAGTTGATCTTCACAAATTATTTTTGATAAATCCAAGAATCAATGTCAACTTTCCAAAACGAATGAAGAACAAGAACAGAAAATATGATTGATAAAGCCATTAAGAAGTTTTAGGTGAAAATCGGTCGCAGAAAACTCCAATGTTCACATAATCAAACAAAATCACAAGAAATAACTTATTCCAATCAAAAACACATTCAATATGTTAGCATATATTTTCTGAGCATGTAAATGCACCAAAAATTTATCATATTGAGCAGGCAAGATTAGAGTACCTGTCAAGCCTAGAGTAGTGAGATCCCAGAGCAACAAATGGTTGTCGGTGCCCCCAGTAACCAACTTGCATTTTCTTCTCAGCAGAGCAGACGCTAATGCCTGAGCATTTTTCTTCACCTGTTGCATATATGCTTTGTACTCTGGTGTAGCCACTTGCTTCAAGGTTATGGCAAGAGCGGCAATATGATTATTATGAGGCCCCCCTTGTAATGATGGGAAAACAGCAAAGTTTATCTTTTCCTCAAAATCATACTGGCCACTACAATCACCATAACTGAGACACATGCCTTGCTTTTTAGATTTTGCACCCCTCCTATAAAAGATTATACCTCCCCTTGGGCCACGTAGACTTTTGTGAGTTGTTGAAGTAACAATATCACAGTAGTCAAATGGACTGGTACATTCCTGTAATGGACAAAGAACAAGAGTGAACATGCTGATAAGGGGAAAGAAAAACACAAATTTATATGATTTACTAACCAACCATAAGGGGAAGAAACATCTATTGCTCTGACTAGAAGGAAGGCCGGTAAGGTCCATGTTCATTTACATTTATATAACTCAAAGCATATGTGTGCGAGTATCCAAGTCTAACAAATTCAAACTTATCAGAAAGAAGGTAAAGTCAGACAGTTCATGGCATTTAGATAATAAATCAGTCAATCTCGCACAACTTAAAATGCAGGTTTAACCTCCGCTCAACTTTAATAAGCCGTAATTTACAAATGTTGTTAGGAAATACAAATTCAAAAGGTGAATTTACTTCCCACCAAATAAAGCCTAAGCTTTCTCTCTAACGCATAAGTCTGATGTGTCTTCTCTTTAGTATTTCTTAAATGCAAATGTTAGCATGTATATTTAGGTTGAGTTCAGTAGCATGAAATTAAAGGCTGTGGTGTGTGAATTGGGCGAATAATTGGCAGGCCAACAGTTACACTCCTTTACAATTTACAAACAACGATTCTACTTTGTAAGCTGGCTCAAGTGGTTTCAAAGCAATGGATACTTTTGTAGATTAGACATGTAAATTAAGTCAGGCATATAACTATCCAAATGAATCTGCAAGAAACCAAATACAGTGCCAAAAACTGCAATAAACTCGGAACATCAAACCAATAACCATGCAAAACATGAAATTTTCGAACCTGAGCTGCCACAAGACCACTAATATGAGCCATATCACACATCAACACCGCCCCACACCTATCTGCAATCTGCCTAAACCTGGCATAATCCCACTCCCTAGGATACGAACTCCCACCGCAAATAAGAATCTTGGGCCGGTAATCAAGCGCTTTCTCCTCAAGCTTATCATAATCAATATACCCTGTTTGAGGATTCACCTTATAAGAAAAGCTCTCGAAAAATATAGAAGCAGCTGATACTTTCTTCCCACCCGGCATATACCATCCATGGCTCATATGCCCTCCGGACGGCGAATCCAACCCCATGATCCGATCACCGGGCAGCAGAAGTCCGGTATAAACAGCAAAATTCGCAGAAGTACATGAATATGGCTGCACGTTGACACCCCATTTCTCGGAATCAAGATTAAAAGCTGCCAATGCACGCTCATGGCATAGGGTTTCGATTTGATCTATAAACTGGTTGCCCGTATAGTACCTAGCTCCAGGCATTCCTTCGGAGTATTTGTTCGTTAAATGGCTTCCCAATGCTTCCATCACAGCTCGGCACACAAAGTTTTCGGAAGCAATTAGCTCAATTCCCAAGACTTGCCTTTGCTTTTCCTTTTTCATGATTTCACCCACTTCTGGATCCGCCTCTTCCAACCGTTGGTTTCCCCATGAACGGACGGCTGCTCGTCTTTGCTCCAAACTGGGCTCGGCAGGTAACCGCTTACAAGGGATCGAAACAGGTTTAGAATCCCTTTGTCTTTTCACGCACATAGATTTTCCTAGAATCCAAATTTCTTCATCTTCGTTGTTGTGGCCATTTCGCTCGCCGTTCTCGAACCGAGGGGCACCGTCTTCCTTTTCCTCGAAGAACTGCAAAGGAACGGGCCGGACCGGGTTCGATGAGCTGCGAAAGCTGGTGTCGATTTGTAGCGGAACCGAATCGTCTGTAATGGAATTTTTAATAAAATCTAAAGACAACCCCGATTGAGCCTTAGATAAATCCATTGAAACCGTAAAAAGGTGGAACCTTTGAAATGAAAGAAAAAAATTTGAAATGTTTGGGAGAAACTTTATAAGGGAGTTTAAGAAGAACAGCTTACAGCCCTTAAGGGTAAGTGTAAAAGCAACAGAGACAACGACAACAATTCCTAGAACAATTACAGTGCAAATAACAAAGCACTGCCTGATTCAATTTTGAAGCAAAAACAGAGCAAACAAATTGGAAAAGTGATAACTTTTTTATTTTTTATTGTTCTTTTTCAAGTTAAGTGTCTGAAGCTTGGAAAATATAAATATTCTATATAATCAGAAAGGGAAAGGTTTAATTCATGTATGTAGACGATATAACGGTCAGATTCAAGCTTGTTCACGGCCCAAAATAATTGAAGCCCGGTCCAGAATCTGAATGGAAGAGTGTTCGTGGATTCGAATTCAATGCTTGTTCTAACATTTGTTTTTTTAAAAAAAAAATTTAACATTTAGTCGTCGTACATGGAGTCGTCTTCATCGTGGACTTCCTTGAAATATCTGCCCTATTGGAATTATCTCATCATTTACTATTTCGTCTGGTTTTCACTGTCTGTAATTTTATTTGTATCTCAAAATTTTCCCATTCTTTTTCTTTTTCGTGATTTAAGCTTCTATTTATTGATAAATACTTAAAAAAACTTAACAGCAAAATAACGGCTTAAACTATATTTTTTTAATTAGATATTTAACTATTTTTTGGGTCAAATAAGTATCTAATGTTTTATTATGTTATTTAAATACAATTTTTTTATCAACTGTCGTTAAAAAAATCGTCATCCAATCAGAATATGACATATGACATTTTTTTTATTTTTTTAATCTCAAAATTTTAATTCCTTTCAATTTGACCTATAAATCACATATACTTTGTCATCCGACATTTATACACGTTAGTGATTCACTGCTCAAGCATCGCGTACTTCACCGTTTGATATTCTCTACTCTCTAACCGCCGATGAAAACTCAATCGACCTTTTTTCTTAATTGTTAAATATTTGTCGACGATTCATTTCTCGTTTTTTGACGACATGATTATGAAATTTTCTATCGTTGTTGTCCAATAAAGAAAAGAGTGGTTAGTGGTAGTTGAACTGGTGGTAGGAGGGGAGAAATTTGGGGTTTGTGGTTTTTATATAAAATTAAAGATTTTTTAAATAAAAATAAAAAAAAATACCATAAATAGGTTATATGTCATGTTCTGATCAAATAACAAAAAAAATTTAATGGTAATGACGGAAAAACTTTATTTGAGTAATGAAATAAAATTTTATGCACTAGTTAACTCCAAAAAAAATTTAAAAACCTAAATAAAAATAAAAAACGTTTGGAGATTCCTTTGACGGTTAGGTTAGAAAAAACATTTATAAATTTTAAATTTATAGGGTGGAAGTTGGTTCTGGTTCACGTTCCATTGTTTCAAGAAATTTTCGGTCAGTGTAAAAAACTGGTTAAACCAAAGCCTCCGTCTCGACGGCTATCCAGATATTCTTTCTAACAGCATCATGTCACAGACTTATTTCTCTCAGACTCATTCCGTGCGGCACTAGCACTCCCGACACAATGCTAGTAATCCTTACTCGCGCCACGCTATGGCAAACACACAAGAACTTAAGAAATGAAAGCTTTATTAAGCTAGGAGAAATCTTTACAAGAAAGCTTTGAAATATTTATGGGGATTTATGGGATGGATTACAAACGAGAGGGGTGACCCTATTTATAGGCTCCCACCTCCTCAATGGACGGCTAGGATCGTTTTGATCCAACGACCATTATTTTGCCTCCAAAAATATCTAAAAGCCTAAACTATTCTAGATAAGCCCATACTTATCTACATATATATTTAATACTCTAAAGCATTCTAGAATATTCTACAACTATCTAATTATGTTCTTAACTATCAAAAAGCTTCTAGAAAGTTCTAGAGACTTCTGGGGTAGTCCCGAACTTTCCAGGGTCTTCCTGGGTCTTCTTCAACATTCTAGATCCTTCTAGAATGTTCTAGATGCTTCCAAAATGTTCCAAGTCCTTCTAGAAAGTTCTAGAACCTTCGAGAACCTTCTAGAGTGTTCTAGAATCTTCTAAGGCTTTCCGGACGAGTCTAGATCTTTGGAGAACCTCATGGATCCTTGTAGGAACGTTCAAGATAATTGTGTGCCTCTCTAGAACCTTCCTTGGTTCATGCTTGGCTTTAAAATGCCCAAGTCACTTCACTTTACCTTGGTTGGCCCGAGTGTACCTAGGTGGGGCTCCTTGGTCGGCCTTGACGCACCTAGGGGCACTCCTCGGTCGGTCGTGGTGCAACTTAGTGGGGCGTGACAATCAGCTCTCATAATTCTACTTCTCAATAGGTAACTTATTTGTTTGTTTTAATTTGTTGCATTAAGTTGCGCTAGCATGAAAAGGAGATTGAAGTTAAAATTGATTAGAGATGTTAGTTAAGGTGAAATTGATGTGATAAATTACAGCATTTAGCAATGTGGGTCGCATTTGCCTACAATAATTAGCAGTGGCATGTCTAACCTGTTTGGTTCATAATCTTGACTGGTGTTTAAGCAATTTTCATCACCAATCTGAGTACATCTTTGTGTGGATGATGGCTTTTCAGCTAGGGGTTGATGATAACCCGTGCATTGGCATGGTACTACCAACTAAAGAAACCAAATGGTAAATACGTTTGCTTTGACAAATAAATTTATCCCGATGAATATTTAAATGTAACAAAATGTTGCCTACGAAAATTGAAATTGACAAACATTAAAAATTAAAAAGTCATGTAATCACTAATTTTGTCCGGGATGTTAACTTATTTTGTAATAATGGGTTTCGTTTATCTTAACTATATATAGTACGAATAAAACTAAAACAAACAAAATTATTATTATTATTATTTGTACATATTAGTGGTATATATATAATACTATTTATTTTCATTTTGGTTATTATTATGAATAGTCAATTAAAAAACCCTAGATATTACTAGAAAATTATATTACATTCCTATCTTGTTATCGTGCCATCATCATCATCATCATCATTAAAACTCAAAAAGATTACCATTAGTATTAAATATACATATATAAGTAACAACCCAATGTATAAATAAAATCCAGTCCATTTACATAACCAAGCCCAAACCAAAATATTATACATATAATACATATTCGACCCAATAATACCCAACTATTTAAGCCCTAATCTGATTAAACAAAAACCCTAAGCATATCTCTTCTTTGTGCAACCGCCACACCTGAGCCATCAGATCAAGTTCGCCATCAACGGTCCAGATCGAGTCTGACCTTTCAACTACTCACGTGCCCCACGCGCGACCCTTTCGCTGCCCCGCGCGTGCGTGGAGCTCACGCGCGCCTTATCAGATCTCTCACAACCGTCCAGATTCCCTCATCAGTGGTTGAGATCACTCTACGTCGTCCGGTCGGTCCCCTCCTCCTCTCATTCAACCACGACAGCAGCTCCCATGTCCCCCTCATCGATTCCAAACGAGCCACGCATACAAGGAGCCAAAACCATAATGTCATAAAATACAAGTATGCGCAAAAAATTCCAAGAATTTCAGAGACAAAGCGACATATTCAGAAATGCACCAATTTTTCAGAGATATCAGAGGCATCCAATAGCAATTTTTTTAGGTTTTTATTCAATGTAATTTTTGGGCTATAAAATCAAAACAACACCATATGTAAACCCTAAGTTGAAAAAGGGATTATTCAGAGCAATAGAAGCAATCAAAAGCCTCAGCTTTTTGAGGTATCTCCTCCCATCCTTTTTTCATTTCGAATACATGAAACAAAAAGAGCTAGGGTTTAGATTTTTACCTTCGACCATTCGTTTTCTCACGTTTTTTTTCTCTTCCTCGTCGACGACAAACCCTTCGGCCTTTGCATGGCCGTGCGTGGTGACTCGGTAGAGGATTAAGCATGCAAAGCTTTTGATTTTTTTAAAGAAACAAAAAGGAGATTTTTTATTCTGTTTTTATTTTTTAAAAGGAGAGAGGTTCGATTTCGAAAAGGAAGGTTCGGATTTAGGTTTAGAGTGGAAAAAAGAATGTTTTAAAGGGTTTTTTGGGTTTGTCGACCTCCGGTGAGCGGCAACCGACACGACAGAAGGGTGATCGGTTTCAAGATTTTTGCCCTGACGAGCGGTGTTCATCCTAAGTATGAGAGAGCATGGAGGTTATATTCGGATTAAGGAGAAAATATGGAAAAAAGGTATTTTGGGGGTTAAACGCGTTTTTATAATGCTTTTGGATTTTAAAAATGGTTTTTTTTCGTTATAAACCCCTCAGCCTCCTTTTATTTTCATAATGGGCCATTTTGCCTTTTTAAATATCCTCCTTGGTCCCTGCAGTTTTGAGTTGTTTTGCAATTTCGTCCTCGTTTTGATTTTAATCAGGTTTTGAGCGGTTTAATATCCCTCTTAACCCTTAAATTACAAATATAATTTTAATTTGGTCCTGATTTTAGTGTTGTTTAATCCCTTGTTTATCATGCATATTAATTTTTGTCATGTTCTTTTAATTTCTTTATCTTCAGTCCTTATTTATGTTGATGTTGTTGTTCATGCTTTATTATGCCTTTGATATGTATATTGTGGCCTTGACATATGTTTACAATATTTTTGTGTATAGTATATAGTTCTTTTTTTTGTATAAAATATGGTTTATAAATATATCACATATAATTTTTACATAATATAAGGTATATATATATATAATATTTTTTTTGATAAATAGGCCAGCTAGCTCTTATTATTAAACTTAAATGAACTCAAACCAAAGTTCCAAAGAGGGTAAGAAAGTAAAAACCACACAAAAATGAAAAGACAAAACAGGTGAATCGGCTAGGATACACCGTCCCAAAACAGACAAAAAGCTAGACCAGCAAACACCCTTGCGAATACCAAATCTTAACCGAAGATTCATGAAGAAATTGAGGAACGAAGCAAGGGGAAAAGGTTGGCAAAACTGAGCACCACGACGGCCAAACCTTTAGGGACCAAAGCCCCAACAAACCAGAGACGATGGCTTTCAGAATCAGGGAGGGTCTAGCCATCTCTTGTCGGCATCGGCTAGACGGACGACTGTTGCCGGAGCGTCCTCCACCCAAATTGCCTCCACATCAGATTTTCTGCTTTCCTCTGCCAGTGCATGTGCCGGCCGGTTCTCGTCCCGACGGGTGAAAGAAAAAAAGCAGGTATTAAAATTTCCGGCCAAAATTTGGGCATCCCACACAAACGCACTTATATCGGACATGTCTTCTGCTTTTGACTCCATTTTCTTTATTACCGTTAAGGAGTCCCCTTCGGCGACGACATGAGAGAACCCTAAATCTGAAGCAAAACAGAGACCAAGGATCATCGCATATGCTTCAGCCGCAAAGCTCGACAAGATACGGTTCTTTCTTGAGCACATAGCCCCCAAAATATAACCCTCACTATCTCTGATAATAACCTTAATATATGTTGTCTTTGTTATAGGATCAAAACCGGCATCGACGTTGATTTTTACCACTGGAGCAGCAGGTGGGCACCAGCGGATTATGTTTCGGCTACTATTCATTGACATGCATTTTTGGGTAAGCTGCAAGTCTAAACAGTAGCTTTTGACAAATGCAATAGTCTCTTCTAATCTAACAATAATTCCTTCAAAGATGAGCTTATTCGTGCAAACCAAATAGCATATATGGAAATGATAATTACTTGTATGTTATGGTTGCCATTGATACAGAAAACCTCTCTTAGCCAATATTGAAAACTAAGGGTGGTGGCATTGGTAGGCTTTCTGATATGTAAAGCTGACCATAGTTGACTTGCATAGGGGCATTCGCATATGACATGGATCACATCCTCTGGGGCTTGGAAGCATCTGTTGCATATAGGATCAACAGCCACTTTTTTGAAACAAAGATTCACTTTAGTTGGGACGAAATTTCTAATAAATTTCCAACAATTTATTTTCATCTTTGCTGGACATAGGGAATTCCAAACATTACTAAACAGCTCACTCCCATTAGAAGACAAAACTATAGAATCTAGGAGATGTCTATAGCCACTACAGGCAGAATAGATCCCCGTATGTTCACCACACCAAACCAACCTATCAGGTTGATAGTTGCTTGGTAAGGGAATACCCAGTATTTCCTCTGCTTCGTGTGGCAAGAAAATGGATTGAATTAAATCATACCTCCACGTAGATGAAGTTTGGTCAATCAGGTCCGACACGTAATTGATACCAGTGACCGGAGGAGAAGAAATCCGCATTGGGCTTCTACCCGGCAACCAGAAATCATTCCACACCGAGATGGATCCTCCATTCCCCACCTTCCATCGAAGGCCCATTTCCAGTAGCCCACGGGCACTCCAAACACTCCTCCATATAAGAGATGGATTACTGCCGAGGCGTGCATTTAGAAAATTTGATGAAGGGTAATATTTGGCACGCAACAATCTACCCACAAGCGAGGATGGGTTTGTAATTAACCGCCATCCTTGCTTAGCAAGCAAAGCCACATTGAATTTGGCTAAGTCTCTGAAACCTAGACCTCCACATTCTTTAAGCTGGCTAAGATCGGACCAATTGCACCAATGTATCCCGCGTTTTTCTTTAGAGTTCTGCCACCAAAACTTCGCTAAGATCTGTTCTAATTCCTTACAAAAAGATTTCGGTAGAAGGAAACAACTCATAGTATACACGGGAATAGCTTGTAACACGGTTTTAATTAAAACCTCTTTACCTCCTTGAGAAAGAGATTTAGTGCACCAATTAGATATCCAGGCTAAGGTTTTGTCCTTTAGTTCCACAAACGCTTTTTTCCTATTCCGTCCCACAATAATAGGTAGCCCAAGATATTTCTCCGGGTTAAAACCCTGAGAAATTCCCAAAATCCTGTGGACATCGGCTTTTTCATCATCGCCCGAGTTTGTGCTAAAAAAGATCGACGACTTATCAAAATTCACCAATTAACCTGAACATTTGGCATAAACGGCGAGCAGTTCCTGTATTTTACCGGCCCCGCATGCTGAAGATTCACCAAATATAAGACGGTCATCCGCGAAGAATAAATGACTAACTTTAGGTGCTCCTCTTGCTATACGGACTCCAATTTTATCAACTGCTTGTCGCAGGAGTGAACTTAAACCTTCACTACATATAAGAAACAAAAAAGGGCTGAGAGGGTCACCCTGGCGAAGTCCTCTTGATGGAATGAAATACTGGCCCACACTACCATTTAGAACCACGGAGTAGGACACCGAAGATATGCAATGAATAATGCGAGAAACCCACGAATCAGAAACCCATTTTCTTCATAATTAATTCGATAAAACCCCACTTCACTCTATCGTACGCCTTACTCATGTCCAGTTTTAAAGCAAAAAAAACTCTTCCTTCCCTGGCGTTTGTTGCGTAAAGAGTGAAGAATTTCAAAAGCCGCTAGAATGTTATCCGTAATAAGTCGCCCAGGGACGAAGGCGCTTTGAGCTTCATCAATACAAAAGGGTAGAACCGCTTGGAAACGAATAACCAATACCTTGGATATGAGTTTATAAATAACGTTACATAAACTTATGAGACGAAATTGGGACATAGAGGTTGGATCTGTTACCTTCGGGATCAACACAATTCTAGTGTGATTAATGTTGTCCAAAGGAAACTCACCCTTCAGAGCCCTAATACAGAAAGAAGCCACATCGTCACCCACAATGTGCCAGAACCGCTTATAGAAAACAACTCCCAAACCATCTTCACCAGCTGCTTTCAGGGGGCTCATCATCATTAAAGCCGCGTATATTTCTTCCTTAGAGAATTCCCTCTCCAAAGAAGCATTCATTTCGTCAGATACGCACTGATTGATACCAGAGAGAATTTCCTCACAATTACCCACACCATTAGAATAGAAAAGAAAAATGAAATACTCACTTGCAATTTCTCCCATCTTTTCCTCATTCGTAGTTTCCAAATTGTCACTAGAAATAAGCTTTGAGACTCTATTCCTCTTTTTACGTTGGGTAGCAGTGCGGTGAAAATATGCTGTATTTCGATCCCCATGTTGGAGCCAGTTGGATTGTGCCCGCTGCTCCCAGTACAACTCATTTTTGTCCAACTCGAAGTTTAGCTCCAGTTTTGTTTCAATTAACTCTCCCAACACATCATCCGAGGGAATCAATTCATTCAATTTTTTCAGTTTCTGATTTAGCTCATCAACAGTAAGCTTCTTCTCTTTTTTCAAACGACGAAACCACGCATCCAAACCAGAGGAAACATGCTTAAGTTTTTCCAGCAAATTATCACTCTGAAAATTCCAAAGGTCATAAACAGTGGACTCGCAAGAATCTTCAAGTAACCACGAGGCCTCAAACCGGAAATGCCACACTCTGTTATCACCTTGCCTACGTTGATTCGTATGAAGAAGTATGGGGCAGTGATCAGAGATGGAATGTAGGAGATGCTGCAGAGTGAAATCTGGAAATCTGTTCAACCACTCGTTGTTTGCTACACACCCCTATCAAGCCGCACCCTCATATTAGACGTATGACTTTGTCCTTTCTCCCAAGTAAACCACGGTCCAATGTATCCAATATCCTCTAAGGCACAATCTTCAAGAGCAGCACGGAACTGATCCATTTGTCGTTTACTCCGTACTAATCCCCCCTGTTTCTCTGAAGATAATAAAATCTCATTGAAGTCCCCAAAGACCAGCCAAGGCAAATCTGGGCAGTCATTTAAACTCCGGAGTAAATCCCACGCCTCATGTCTCCTGTGAACCTCCGGGTTCCCATAAAAGCCCGTACAACGCCAAGGAAAACCAGCTGAATCATCGGAAATTATAATGTCTATATGTCTAGACGAGTATGACCTTAAAGTAACCGTACAAGAGTTCTTCCAACCCATAGACAAACCACCACTTCTACCACATGCCTCCACGTTAATTCCATTGGGGTAACCACAACGTTTTTGGACCTTTGCCATACGAGCACCATTTAACTTCGTCTCAATTAAAAATACAATACTGGGGTTCACATCATTCAATTTTTGGTGGAGACGCCCCACCGTCCGAGGTTTCCCTAACCCTCAGACATTCCAACTCATGAGTTTCATGATGACCGGCGGACCTGGGAAGGCAGGTCAGCCGATGAAGAAGTAGGGGTTCCGATCTCATCCGAAAACTTAGAAACAATCGGTTCCTTGTCATTAACACGTGCCCTTTTTTGTCCCTCAGACTGTTCAATTGGAAACTCTTCTTCCACAGGTGTCATCATAGTATCCAAGGCAATAAATTGATTGTGAGAAGGAATCCCAATAATAGGGCCCGGGATTAGGCCCCCCATAATAGTACGAGAATTAATTCTGCCATTCATCCTATCCAATTTACTTGGATTTTTGGAAAGTCCAGAGTTGCCATGCTGCTGATTTTGGGGGATTTGATTGAAGCTATTTTTTGAAGTTGCAAGTTCAGCCCTCGGTTGTTCAGCTACCGGCGCCGCCTCTCGCAGCCATATACTCGTTACAGCCGCCGCCCTTTTCGGTAGAACCCTCAGCGAAGCATCCCATTCCATCGTAATTTCCTCCGGGTTCAAGGACACCCTTAACGGACAGAAACTTTCACCATGACCCAGTTTGCCACATACAAAGCAAAACAAAGTCATTTTTTCATATGAAAAACGCACATAATGATCCTCACCATTCCTTGATCGGATCTTTTTCCTACGCTTCAATGGCAGACGAATGTCCAAACTAACTCTCACCCGCATAACACCTTTGTATCCCATCGAAATCGCCTGTGTATCATAGTCCACGAATGTACCAATAAAATTCCTGATAGCCTTTGCAAATCTTTCAGAAACAAAACCATATGGAACATCGTGAATCAGCACCCAGAAAGCCACATGAGTAAGGGGAACCAGATTCGGGATTTCGCCCAATTGCAGCCTATGAAGCACCAGTAAATGATTGTTGAAATTCCACGGTCCCCCCGATTCAATTCTATCTGCATCGATCTTCAGGTACAAGCGAAATAAGAATCTTCCTTCACTTAAATCAGAAATCGAAACCCCACCTAAAGGGTGCCAAACATTTGCTAATGTTGACCGCATGGATACGAAGTGGATCACACTCGAAGTGAGAAAAGTTCCCACGAAACAGTGTTCATAAGAGATCTCCAAATCAGAATCCTCAACTTCATCTTGTAAGACCTCGTCCTCTCCATTGTTTATCAATAGACCCGCAAGAACATTCCCCACCCCTGCCATAACAATGAAAAAGCAAAAGAGGGATCCCGAGAGAGACAAGCTATGCAAAAATGCAAAAAAGACGAAAAGTAAGCAAAAGCGTACTACGAGAGCAGAGAAAAAAGCGTGCTACGAGAGCAGAGAAAAATAACATGGGTGATGAAGATTTTTACTTATAGGTATATATATATTATAATATTTGATTTTAATGTGCATAGTATAGCTTGCTTATGTTCTTTTAATGTGATGTGATATGCATTTTTAATTGTCATTCACATGATCTTTAATATTTTAATTTGCATGATAATTAATCAAAATTTTAAAAAGAAGGTATCTATTAATTTTGACATTTGCGTTGTAATAATCTTACTTTAATGGATGTTGGTCAAATATCGAATTAATTCTCACCGTCCAAAGGTAAACATTAATTTAAAATTGACAATATTATGACATCATAGCTAAATGTTTGCATCTTACATAAAGGTGACGTACGAAAATCGAACCATAAATAAACACGACAGTCGGCCTTATTCGATGGCAGTTTAATAAATGGTCCAATGTACCGTCATCCTTATTAATTCACCAATTTGATAAAATTTGTACAATTAAGGTTAATTTTCAATTAAGAACCCGTAATTAAATTCATTTTAAATTTCAGTATTTTCTATCAATTAAAAGTAACAAATATTTTGGTACCGATTTCCGGGCGCGATAGAGTGCTAACCCTTCCCCACACGAAACCAACTCTCGAACCCTTTCAAATGAATCTCTGGTTTTTGTGGTGTCCGGCCTACCTTAGTGGCCAGTGGCGACTTCAAGTCTTTATTGTTTCCAAAACACGAATTTTCAAAAGAATTTCCCCATTTAATCGATTTATAGTTTCCAAAAAACGTCGCTACAGGTCATAATGTTACATAGGCAAAATAGCAAATGAAATATATCCGACAGCAAACGCCTTCACACTTCATGAAATGCTCAAGAGTATTCCTTTTAGATTTACTGATAATCTCCAGAAGAAGTTGCTTTCTTACTACCTGGTCCTGAAGAAACTTTAACCATCGCCGGTCTTAATAGCCGGTCCCCAAGGAGGAACCCACGACGAAATTCTTGGATGATAATCCCTTCTTTGTACTCTTGAGACTCTTCTCGTGCTATGGCTTCATGTAGCTGTACCCGACAGGTGAATCAATAACAGAAATGACTAGGAATATCCTGTGAGTATCACTTCAAAGCCTACAAGTTTATTGTTCAACCAAATTTCTGGATGGTATGTCTCCTTTGCTAGAAAGAATACAACAAAATCAATAACGCATTCCGAAGACCTAACTTACGCCAACTATATGGGTTGATCCAGAGATGAAAACTATAGCCAACAGGTTTATGCAACGAGCATTTTAATCTTCTCATTCAAGATTTTGATTAACCCCTAATATGGACTTGTCCTCTCAATTCTAGAGGCATGCTTTTGCTGCTGACATCCAACTTTGGATGGCATTTTCAAGCTATCGTATGAACCTAGCAGTAGCACAAACACGCAATATAGTTTCCGAATGGGATATTACTAACTTAACAAACCCCATCACGTGCAAGCCTCAAAGATTATCAGGCTAGTAAATAGTAATGGAGTTTTGAGCAATTGAACCAAAGTGTTTACTTGACTACATAATCTCAGAAACCTTTATACAGTTAACTGAACTATGTGTGTGTACATAATATGCTACACTTGCAATATGTTCCAGTGTCACTGAATCGGACGAAACCCTATAGATAGCTAGCAACAAAAAAGCAAACATTATGGATAACATTAAAACACTTACAGAGGGGTCGAAGGGCGTTCCAACCGTTGGGACAACAGCCACTTGCAAACTCCTCATGATCTCCACGAATTGCTTGTATATACCCTGATAACTCATATCTACCTTCTTTTCTTTCTTTGTTTCTGGTTTTATTTGTTGCCTGGCTCTCTCGAAACTGTCAACCATGGGCAAAAGACTCTCCATCACTTCTCCTTGAGCATTGGACCTCGTCGTAAGCCTCTCCTTCTCCGATCTTTTTCGAAAATTATCAAAATCAGCTTGCAAACGGATGTACTTGTCTTTCCCAGAGGTTATCTCTGCTGACAATTCCAAAACTTGTTTTTCCAGTCCATTTTTCTCATTTTCTAAGATGCTTATTCTATTCTCAATCTCAGATACAATCCTATAATCTCCATTGAGAAGAGCCTCCTTGTAAACTCTAATCATTGCCTTTAAACTGCCTCCCGATGTTCTTACATCTTCCTCATAAAATTCATTAATGAAATTATTACTGTCACAAACAATTAAACAAACAATAAGCATCTCTAATCAATACAATTGCCATCTCCAACTATTTTTCTTCTACTACGAAATAATAAACTGGAAAATTCTCCTCATTGTCCGGCATCTCCACACGTCGACAGATCACCATCCAAGCGACGTGTACCTCACCGTTCAACATTCCCTACCCTCTAGATGTCGATTAGAAGCTCAATCGGTCTTTTTTTCATTATTGTTGGATGTTCGTCGTCGACAGTTTATTCGTCGATTTTCAACAAAGGAATGATGGATGGTGGGAGGCCGACGAAGGCAATAATGGATGGTGGTGGTTGAATGAGTAGTGGAAGGAGAGAAATTTAGGATTTGAGGTTTTAGAAAAAATAAAAATAGTTTTTTATATAAAATTATAGAATTTCTAATTTTTAGAAAATGCCAAAAAATGTGTCACGTGAAAAAAAAATTGATGAGAATTACAGAATAAAACGTTAGATGCTAAAGTAACCCTAAAAAACGTTAGGCACCAAATTAAAAAAAATATAAACCGAGCATCTTTCTGACGGTTAAGTCTATTTCAAATTATACATGATAAAGTAAAATTATGAGTGAGAATAGTTTAATCTGATCCAGTTACCGGACGGCCATAAGCTCCCAAGCAGTCTAGATAATCTTCATCAGAAACGAACAAAGCCATAAACCTGCAACGAAATGGTAATAACAGAAGACCCGGATCGGAATCCAGCTAAACACATTACAAGGATTGTATTTATTTAATAATGAAACAGGGTGTATTAGATCGATTAAGCCAGGGTAATCCAGTTCAAGCATGGAATATACAAATTAATGCTTTGAAATTGAAACTCGAGGAAAGGAAAACATAAGAAACTCAAAAGAACTCGATTCAATTCAACGTTTTAAGCAACCAGGAACAAAGTCGGGTGAAACAACTCAGAGAACCAGACTCAAAACAGAACAACCATGAAAACCACACACAACAGAGAGCCATGTAAGCTCACTGTATTTTATTTGAATTACACGACCAAGAGCGGAACACTGGAACTTATATAGCCACGCTAGAGAAACTTATTGTACTTAAAATAGTATGCCATAAAGGCACAATAGATGCTTAATATCAAGAGCTTCAGAATCATTCGTCTTCGGACTCAGACTCGGCATTCTGGAGCCATTCAATGAAGGGCTTGACATTCTTCCAAATCTGAGAGCTCTTATTACCACCGGCTACACCCTTCTTATACCATTCAGTGATAAACTCTTCTTCCAAGATGTCATTGTCATACAGCACTTTAAGAACCAAAGCCACCTCCTTCACTGCATCAAGACTTGCCTTGCCACAAAAAGACTCGATCGAATTGAGGAGCACCATTTGCCATCCCTCTTCTTTGGCTGCTGCTGCTGCTGCAAGGTAGCTCTTCTTTTTCGTTACTTCCTTTGCAAACCCCTTACCAACATCATGAAAGAGTGCAGTAAAAAGTGCATCCATGATTTCTTGGGAGCTCCCAGAGAGTGAACCCAGGAAGGACTTAAGCTGAGTTGCAGATGACCCCTTGTTGAGGTATTTCTTCATGTCTTCAACTAGTTTCTCATGGGCATTGACACCATTCTCATGAGCCTTAACCTCTCGCTCCGGAGACTTCTTCCTCGACTTCTTTTCTTCATCGGTGGAAAGCATTACCATATCAGCTGTAACAGCACTCAACTGCTCTTGTATACGCTGTTGAGCAGCTGCCAGTGAAGTATCTGTTTGCCACTGGACGTCATCATCATCATCATCATCGGCAACCTGTTCGTTCTCATCAGCCTGACTGTGCGCTGGGGAGTGATCCTCATCGGAATGTTTGCTTTTCTTCTTGGTTACTACACCTTTGGTGGGAGCAGTAGCCTTTGAAGCAGTAGAGGAACCTTTCTTTTTTGCTTCTTTTTTAACCTTCTTCAGCTCTTCATCAGCAGCCTCACCCTCCTTGAGTCTTTCCTTCTCAGCCCTCCTCATTGCCTTCTTGTCTTTCGACGACTTCTTTGGTTCTGGTGGGTTTTTAATAATGAAAGTTGTAAGCTTATCTCTCATGTCGACATCAGAAACAAACCCACACGCAGCACATTTCAGGGTAATCATCTGTGTCTTAGTAATAATTATCTCAGTTTCAGGGTTCCCGCAGCCATAGCACTGAACATACTTCTTAATGAAGTTCTCAAGAAGCCCTGCAAGCTTGGCAGTGTCATGGGACCCATTTACAAGAGACGTTCCAGTCTTCTCATCAAACTTGGATTGAGCTCCCAGTTCACAACCAAAATATTTTGTGGTGTAAGAAGCAGGTCTAGCCAAAGCCTTTGCAATATCGACCATGTTAACCACGTTAGTCTTGATGCCATTTCCTCTCCCTTCAATCTTTGTTATCATTTTGGGCATCTTATACCTGTAAAAGGCATCATCACTGTTGGAAGCACCAATATTTTGCAAAGCCATCTTGATCACACTGTGGGAGACTGTTAATCAGAAATGACAGATCAGATACTGGTGTTTTCAATAGCGGAATGAGATCCTATACTAGGCAGCCTCCTTGCTCTTGGGAAATGTTGCATAAAACAGAAACCCAAACTGTGTGTATGATTGGCCTCAATATGCATGCAGCCAATTCCAGAAGAGGAACTTCTAGTCTTTTTTCTGGATGCAGGACAGTACTCTCCGAGTAATCCAATTGATGACAAAGAGGGAGAGGTCCGTTCAGACATAAAAGATGACTCAAAAGTAACGAACTCCACTTTGACAATCTGCAAGCACAGCAGATTAAACTGCCAACTTCCTGAAAGAATGGAGTTAATTCAGGAAATAAAATCAGAGCATAGAATATCAATAACTGTCGGCAAATTAAAATGGAGAATGAAAATACAAACAATCAAAATCAGGAGAACATGAAAATTGCTACACCAACAAAATAAACCTATAACACTACAATCTCCACGATTAAATCTATATTTATGCACGAAGACTTACGCAAACTAAACATATGTCCAATTTTGTAAGCCCATAAAAGCATAGGATTAACAAAATTAAAGGATAAATTAAACAGATCATTTGAAATAAATGAATGAATTCTCAATTCCAAATTTCTTACCATACAAAAAGTATTTACTAAAAAAAGTTTTAAATGAGGTCAACTAAAAGAAATTCAGTAAATAATTATTAAGTAGTACAATATCGGTATGAATTACTCAAGCATATATAGATCAATATATGCATGGCTATCATCCAAATCCCCAAAACACAATCAATGAAATAAAAAATAGATCCTCTGGTCATCGATCGGATCATAAAAATATAATCCAAAATCAAAACTAAATCAAACAATAAGCACTGAAAACATAAACAGATCTACAACGATAAACCAAAAGAAAACAAAATTTCTAGCTACGAGTCAAAGAACGAAAGATTAAACAAACAATATAACAAAGTAAATAAATCGAACAGATTCATCGAAAAAAGTAAGAATGAAACCGGGAATAGAAGAATCAAACCTTTATGAGATGAAGAAAAAGAAGGTATGAGATAGATTAGGAATTTGGGAAGAAAATCAGAGGCGGGAGATTTCCGACGGTAAAGAGATATTGGGGATTTTATTGTGGAGAAGAATGGAGAAGCTTTCAAATTTATATACGCAAAGGAGGAGATATGTAAAAAGCTAGGGCAAACTCAGCAACTTGAATTTTCTCGAATTCTCGTATTAATTATTCTCAAGTAGACTTATTTTGTTACATTATTGTCCTTAACTCTAATTCCAATTTCTATTTTAGGGTTTTTCTTATATTGTTTATTTTAAGTAGAAAACCTGAAATTTTGAATCTGTTACTGTTAACATTCAAAAGAAAAGAAGAAAAGAAAAATATCAAAGTTTGTAAAATTATAAAACTTGTTTAGGTTAAAAATTGAAGAATTTAAAATTTTATAATAAATTTATAAAGGTTGGTTCGAGAATTTAGATGTTAGTAGTTGTACTTTGATAAAGTAAATCGAGTAATAAAATACTTTAAAATATATTACGAAATTCGCGGTTGTTTTTTTAGTTCTAATTCAAGTATAATATAATATTATTGTCAATATTTATTAATTAGTCAAATTAATAAAAATACTCATATTATCTTATTTTGTATGAGTTCGAATTCTAATATTTAAAAATAAAATAATATTATCCAAATAAATAAAAATCATAATAATATTTTTTTGAACAATGAAAATTGAATTTATTAATCACCATGAAAGATATTAAAAATATAATATATAAAAAGGAGAGAAAAGGGACGAGTCCACTAAAAATCTTATATAAATATATAAAGAAAAACAAATCATTCTATAGAGATTCGCATAACATAAAAACTCAGAAACCTCCATGAATCTTCTTGTCTCTAGCCAAACGAGACACTTTACGGGACAAAAAAGTGGTGAGCGAATCAAACTATTAGATATATTACTCCGCTACACAGTTCTAATTACATCAACTAACAAACCATCAAACGAGTGGGGATCAATCTTTTCTATGATCACTGACAGAATCAAATCAGAAAGCTAGCACTGTGAGGATCTCTACACGAGCATCAAATGACCGCTACGGTATGTTGAAATTGTGCCAAACGGCAAATAAAACGAACCACAAAGTGAATAAAAAGCGTGTCACAAAGGTATAGGAAACACATGACACAAGAGCAGATATATTTTTATTAAAAAATACAGAAAACATTAAAAGAAAAATAATAATAATATCGATGGTCCACAACCAAAACTAAGACTGGTTGCCACCACTGGTTAAATAAAAAGGAGATAAAAAAAAGCTTATGGCAGCTATAGATAAAAAAAACTAAATTTCAAAGAAAACTAGATTAAAAATGGAAAATTTAATTTTTTATTACTAAAAAAACATAAAAATATTAAAATATAATTCACAACTTTTTTTTTTCATAATCTCATACTTCTTTTAGTTTATTTTTATTTTAATTAAATTTTATATGTTTTAATCATTCAAATAACATTGTTTAATACAAACAATTAATACTACAAAATGAGCTCAAACATTCAAAATGAAATTATGATCCGAGTGAAGAAGTAACAAAAAGGTCTTTAATATTTGTTTGTTTTTCAATTTCACACTTAACAGTGTCACATAATAAAAAAACTTATTTGAAAAATGTGAAATTCTAAGTATAGAAGGAAAAATAATTTTTTTTGGAAAAATGAGATAAATATTGAAGTTTTTTTATCATTACATTAAAAGGTTCTTACGTAAAAATCTATTAATTGGCCTAATGACTAATTGTACTCATTTTATTTTATTTTATATAGATTCGAATTCCGCATGAGAATGTAATGTCTTTATTTATTAAAAAACATTTAAAATAAAAAAAAATGTTCTTACGTGAGTAGATTGGAAAAGGTTTGGTCCAATCGACCATTTAATTCATTTATGACATAAAATGTACGGTTCAAATTGAGCAAAGAAATTTCGGGGGTTTGGATTGAAATATGATAAAATAAAGGTTACAAATTATAGTTGTGATCATTTTATTATGCTTACATTTTGGAAGTTAAACTCTACACTTTAGTTTTGAATATTTTGATCCTCAACTCTTATATTATCGTTATTTAGTTACATTGTATATTTTCCCTTAAAATGTAAGCATCCTTTCTTTTGTATTAGGGTACTCTAAAAAAATTCAGGTAAACATTTCAGCAAAAATTAATTCACAACGTTAACTATTTAAACTAACCGATAATATCATAAAAATAGAAAACCAATTAAGGACAAATCAAAATAGAGGGACTAAATATCAAACTTGAACATATTAGAGAGACCAAATCCAGAATTTGAGCTAAAATAAAAGACAAATCACAGGACAGACACGACGCATACACAAACTCCACAAACATAAATGCGGCTATTCCTTTGTTTCCCAACTGTTGTCAAAATTCTGTTATGTCGCTCCAGCGCGCCTAAAATCCCGTCCAAATTTCCCTTACGAGACTTTCCTCAACAAAATCCAAACTTTGTTCATAGATGATCTCATTCCCTTTCCACATCTCCAGCTCCGCCTCGCTCCTCCCCTTCTCTCCGCCATGAAGCAACGTACTAGTACTACGACGAAAATCTCATTTAAATGGATCCTATTTCTCTGCATCTCCTTCTTCACCCTCGGAGCTCTCTTCGGAAACAGGTCCCTCTCTCCTTCTTTCTTTGAATCTTTTTTTTTATTTGTTTTTCTTTTATTGATTGATGAAATGGTGTCAAATGTCCCTTCTTTTTACCTTTTTATTTTTGGGTTTGGGTCGTTAATTGTTATGGTGAGTTCGTTTTTTTAATGGATATTGGATTTTGGTTTCAGGCTCTGGAATGCAACTACATCCAACAATCCGCTCGTCTCCAAAAATCGACGTGAACAGGAGATTGGCTCGGACGATTGTGACAATAAGAAAGTATGTTTCTGTTATGTTCTCAACGACAGTTTAGATGTAAGTTTTGTTTTGTTTTAAACAAAGCTTTATTTTTGTCACAGAAGCCAGCAGATAATGATGTAATGGGTCAAGTTTTGAAAACCCACGAAGCAATTGAGTGAGTGCAAAATTCATGTTTTTTGTCTCGGAAAGTCTCCTCTCTTCCCTGATAATTTATTTGCAATTCTGATATTAGATCTCTGGACAAGACAGTTGCAATGCTTCAGATGAAGTTAGCGGTCTCGCGCAGAAATCAGGAAATGAAGAACTTGGATGCCACCGGTGTCGTCTCAACCTTGGCTCTTGCTCATAATGGCTCGCAGTCGCGTAGGCCGAAAGTGTTCATGGTCATTGGGATTAACACTGCTTTTAGTAGTAGGAAGCGGCGAGATTCCATCAGAGAAACTTGGATGCCACAAGGTCTTTTATAGAGTACTTGATTAGTTTGTTCTTTGTATTTTATATCTGAAATGAATTCTTATGTTTATGTATGAACAGGGAACAAACTTGTTAAGTTGGAGCGTGAGAAGGGGATTGTTATCCGGTTTATGATTGGCCATAGGTAAAATTGGTTTTCAGTTCATTGTTCAGTACATAAATATGACACAACTTTGGTTTGAAATTCAATTCTTTTAATTACTATGAAGATTTAGGCAACAGTCCTTGTATTTGACTAGGTGTGAAATTTGAACTGACATATGCATATATCTTCATTACTTTTGTGCTCCAGTGCAACATCCAACAGCATTTTAGACAGAGCTATTGATTCAGAGGATGCTGAGCATAAGGACTTCCTTAGACTGGTTAGACAAGAGTTCCCACGATAATGTCGAAAACTCTTATAAGACAGTATGGCATTTCTTGCCAATAACTGGTTTAAATTTTCTAATACAGGAGCATGTTGAAGGATATCATGAATTATCTGCAAAAACAAAAACTTACTTTTCTACCGCAGTCACTAAATGGGATGCTGATTTCTACGTCAAGGTGGACGATGATGTCCATGTTAATCTTGGTAGGTTTGTCATCTCTAATCTTAGGAATATTTAGCACCCAAAAGAATGCTGAAGAAGTCTTGGATTGTCTCGTTAGTGAATTTCTTGTGTATGTTTTCCCATAGGTAAGCTAGCTGCAACTCTTGGCCGTCACCGTTACAAGACCGGGGTCTATATAGGGTGCATGAAATCCGGACCGGTTCTTTCTAAAAAGTAAATATCCTGCTATTTTTTTCATCATTGATAATATGACTCTCCAATTTGCTTTGCTTCCTTCTGCAAATTGTGTTATATAACTTTTCCTTGAAATCTTTTATGTTCATTAGATATGTCAAGTACCGTGAACCAGAGTACTGGAAATTTGGAGAAGTGGGGAACAAATACTTTCGACACGCAACCGGGCAGATATATGCAATTTCAAAGGATCTTGCAGACTACATTGCCATAAATCAGTGAGATTCTCGATTTTTGTCTGAAAGTTACCTCTTATTGGTTTGCCATTAAACCTCCCAAGACCATTTAAATGCTGATTAAATCTATATCCTAGGGCTAAATGGCCAACTCAGGCCATTGGATTTGTATATTGTTTTGATCTAGTGACTGCACTTTGATCTTCTACAATGATGACAGTCTCCCTTGAAAGAAAGGCATGGCTAATAATATTCAGAGTGATTCTGACTAATGCAGGCCTATATTGCACAAATATGCCAATGAAGATGTGTCCCTCGGTTCATGGTTTATCGGCCTCGAGGTTGAGCATGTAGATGATAGGAGCATGTGCTGCAGGACACCAGCGAATCATACGCTCTTGAAGAACAGAGGTAATTTAATCGAATGTCTATGTAATGCTATACCAGATTGAAACAAGCGCACTTGTTGCCAAAATCATTGTTGAAATATCTTTTATGTTTGTTTCCATTACGTTGCAGATTGTGAGCGGAAGACACAAGAAGGTAATACCTGTGTTGCATCATTCGATTGGAGCTGCAGCGGAATCTGCAAATCGGTGGAGAGGATGCAACTCGTTCATCTAAAGTGCGGCGAAGGGGATGCTGTAGTTTGGAGTGCGTTAATCTAAATTGATATAGAGGTTTTCTTGGGGGGAAAACAAGATCAGAACATTCATGGTTGATCAATGGCGGAGGAAAAAAACAGTTTTTCGCTGATCAGAGGTACGAGATAACAACAATTGCAAATAGATTTACTCTCACCGTTTGCTTAGAAATATGGAAAGCAAACTAGGCCTTGTTCATTAGTTAGTATGTATTTTTATGACTCAATTATGTTCTCACAGAAATGTGATGTGTAAGAGAGTTGTAAAATGGAGTTTCAAAGCCTCCAAATGCTAATGTATGATCACATTTAAGTAAAAATGAATCTTTACTGAATCTAAGCTCAGAAAATTGTCCAATAATCTGGCGTGAGACGAAACCAACTGATTGGGAACAACCGTGACGAAACCTTCGAACAATAGCTGATTGTGAAGATATTCATATTCGAAATATCTTGGCATTTCAATGTTCCTCTGTATCTGGAAAAATGGCTGCTGCTTTAGCAAATCGAATCGAAAGACAACGGAAGACAGATTCTAAAACACCAATAAGTCTACCATTCGACGCAGCTTGTTCTTATCTCAGAGGCATGATCCAACCACTGGATGGAGAATATCAATTATGAAGCCAACTGATTTTCCCCAGTAAGTAGCTGATACAAACCAAATAGAAATGACAAACAAATATAATAGTTTAGACAAAACTCTTTCTTAATATTAACAGTATTTTATTCATAATAATTGTGTACAGTTGGAGGGTAAGGAGACAGATAAGCATGTCTTTGATTCCGTAGGCAATCTCTGGCAATGCTATATTGAATATTGATCACTGATCGTGTACTTGCAGAAAAAGTAACAGTTTCTTATATTTTTTTTAGGGTTGGGTGATCTGGATCTATTTTTTTATTCGAATCATACTGGACTTCCCATTTCCTTCCTGACTTAGGATAAATGCCCTTCGCTTCTCTCTTTATGCTCATTTTACAAATCATGTTCAGGTTCGTGTTGTTCTTTCCAACAATATCGTCTAAAGAATAGAAATTTGAGTTGTTTGCTCGAGAGACGCTTACTACTACCCAACCTTTGTTAGTATGTGGTTTATAGTAAATATAAAAGCTTGGAACATGGTTTAGGCACACATGGATGAGTCACCGACAAAAGCATGCCTTTCAAGACCAACCCAATCTCCGAGTCTGACATGTATTGTTCTCTTCAGTTACCTTACTGGGGTCAGGTTACAACTCGAAAAAGATAATTATTTTTGCATTTGAAATTCGGCTCAAAGGTTCAATTTTTACTACTATTTAAAATTGCATTAACATGGACCATGTTCAATTGTTCATATTTTGACACAAAAACTCAGAAACTCCCCGACCAAAACTTGTGCGGTTGTGCTCCTCTATATCTTTCTTTTCAGGTTTGTTGCGGTGGTCTTCAAATTTCTTACAAGAAGCAAAGGAGGTGACAGAACATGGGAAGTACACAAAACCGCCGTCAGAATCTGCAGTTTAGTCACAGCAGCAAGGGAAGTATTTTTCTGCCAATGTTGTGTTCAAAAACATCCATTGACAAGGATGTGGTGGTGAGGCTTCCCAGATGGGAACACAAGTCGTCCGGTGACCCTCTGTCTCCAAAGATCAGTTGCATGGGACAAGTGAAGAGGAACAACAGGATTGTCGGATTCCCTGCACTCGATCTTGCCGCCAAGATCAACGGCTGCAATACGAATAAAAGTAATAACATCAAGTATTTGAAGCTCAAGAAGTTGTTTTCTGGCAACTATAGCAGGAGAAAGGAAGGGTTAGAAAATGGTGGGAAAGAGAATTGCAGTTCGAGTTCTATCAGCGTTGAAAACATGGATCCCCCTTTGCCGGTGATCAAGAGAGTTCCAAAACAAGGTGAGAAAGGAGATGGGAACACTATTTGGCAGAGGAGATATCGTGGAGTTTCGTTGGAAAGCTTGCAACTTCAACAGATTCAGGTTTGAGACAAAACAAAGGTAGTACAAGGTTAGGTAATGTATATTTGCTTTTCAAATTCCAATTTTTGAAGATTGTAGCTCTCACTTGTGTATTTCGATAAGAGGCTGAGGCATCGAATTATGTTATGATGCCGGTCAAGAACTCAAGATCCTCTTTGAAAATAATTGGTTGTCTCTCCTAGGCATGCATCCAATAGTATGCGTTTAAGTGTGGGATCAGATTAGAGTGGCAACGCAACTGTTTATCATTCGCAGGCTGCTAACATGGGCTATGGGCAGTAAAGAGTTAGACTAAAAAAGTAAAAGATGAGATTGTAAACATTGATAAGCTTGGCAACGCAACTGTCAAATTAACAAGCAGACGAACATTAACAAGACATCAACGATTTGGGTTTCAAATGTCAAACCAAGTGAAGGTGGGTGCAACAAAGTCTCACGTTCAATGATTATATCCAATCAATGCTACTTCTAATGTTTTTTCACCTTCCAAACCAAACAATATTCCACAGTCGACTGTTGGTAGCACAAGGAAAAAATATCTTATTATCTACTCCTACTAAAAAACAACTGAAAAGGGAGCTTCCCACCCAGTCAGAAATAATCACAGAAAAAGACATCATCCACATTAAATCCTAAAACGTAATTGACTCTTAAAACCATCCTTATATCCAAATTCAAATATCTACATTTGCAATTCTCCTATACCAAATTAAGATATCTTTTGTTGAAAAAACAAACAAACAACCTCACACGTAAATTAAGAGCAAATGAGTCATCACTATCTCATGGTAAAAAAAAATACATGCACGGGTTAGCTTGTTGCACGTCTTGAGATGAAGTTACCACTTACCACGAAGCTATTTGACTTCTGATTTCTACCCTCTATTTTTATACAAACACAAGTTACAATTGCCTAGTAAGCAGCAACTAACTAGATAAAAACTCCAAAGGCATGTAGATTTAACTCTGTTCTTTATACGGTGTCCAGATTAACTTGCTAGCATCAACCTCAAGACCACCACGGCCTGCAGCTTTTAGGTGACGATCCAACACCTTGGGATCGGCACATATAACATGCTGCCCCTTCCTGTATTGTATCAGTTCTAGACTTTGAAGAGTAGTCAATATATCCTCGGCCTTTATGGCTGTCATGTCACTAAGTTCCTGGAGAGAATAGGTTCATGCAGGAAATAGTCATATCGATTCAGTGACCAACCACCTAGCAGGTTTACTAGGATTTATTATGGAATTAAAGTTCACTTTGGATAAAGTAGAGGGAATTGCATAAATCACACTTTAAATAAAGCTTCAGTAGTGATACCTTGATGGAAATATTTCCTTTATGCTTTTTCAAGATGTCTAAAAGAACCCTTGTCCAGTACCCTCTGTAGCTCAACAGCCCTAGGTCCGAAAGTGGTCTTTCAGGTGTGCCAACTTTACCTTCTTTCTTTGAGAGTTCATATGCTGCTCCATAATGAAGACAAATAAACAATAAAGCTCTAGTTAATAACTCATAGGTAAAAATGCAAAAGGACAATATACAGAGAAGCATTTATGTCCAATATACATAAAGCTGCTAGTATCTAGCTATTTACTTTAAGAAGTCGGAGATTACGAGTAAAAAATCATAAAATAAAATAGCAAGCACAGAGCTTACAAAATGCAATCAGAAACTTCCCATAGCCTTTCCTTTGATATGGAGGAAGGGTGAGGATACATGCCAAATTATAGGATTCCTCTGAATGCTTTTCCTGCATGATTAGATGCAAAATGCTAAGATATTTGTTGGTGTTAGGGTAACACGGTCTAAAACACTGTAAACAATGAAATAGCAATACATATAAAATTAAAAAAAAGAAGATTCACAACATTTTAAGCAATCCATATATAAAAACTATGGAAAATTTCAACTAACACACACGATGGGTAATGGGTTCAATAAGCAACTGAAAGACCCAAAATACACGGATAGACAATAAATTCTATAATTCAAATCTTCTAAATGAAGCTAAAAAGTCAAGAAATGATGTATGCCCCCCCATGCTACAATAGTTAGTAGATTGCAACAACAAAATACTAAAACGGCCACAAACAAATAAAGATTTCTTACAACTCTGCACCACATCAAATTATAAGCAACAACAACAGAGTAGAAATTACCTTGGAAAAGTATCCAACCATATGGCAACCTCGATCATCACATTCACACAAAACATAGAATAAAAACAGGTCAACATCATAATAAAGGGTCTTGTGGTCAAGGAACAACTTCGCCAAATAACAAAGATTCTGGCCATAAACTTTGTTCTTTTTGCCATCAACCTGTCTCAAAAAAATTTGAACAAAGGAATATGAATGTCAAAAATGGTTAAAGATCTGCTGCGTTCTACAACATTACATTTTTTTAGCAGGCAAACATAGCAAAGGGATAGGGAAAAAGAAGAAAATGGTGAAAAATATTTCTGTACTCATAAGCAAAAGTTGAAAAAAATACACCACTTTTTTTTTCAAAGTATCTTCTAAGATCTCATGATTATTTGATTTTATATACAAAGAAAGAGCTGTGAAAATTGAATTTACAAAAAGCAAAAACAATAATGTGGGTTCAAAGAAAACCAAAATCATATAGATTTTACTTTACTAGAATGAGTAAAGACTTCTCTTTTTTTTCATTTTTGAGTTGAGGGTTTTCAGGAATATACCTCAAACATTGACAGGGTACCACTTCGATATATTTCGTCCCCAGGGGGATGCTTCAAATCACACTTCCTCTACAGAGTAGCATTAAAACAGAGTTAATATTGATTCTTCCCCATTTGTATCTTGAAGCAATTGGACGAAGGAAAAAAACTCAATGAGAACACACACACACACACATATTTCACTAAAAAGTTCCAAAAACCATTTTTCAAGGCAGCAATATCCTATACCCATACCACGTTCCATCCTATCACTGACTTGATAAAGGAAGTAATGAAACATAATATAAATGAAGGCATAGGATAGGCAATTACACTACAGGGGAATGAAGTTTAAGATATTAACAGAGGACATGGAGAAAAAAAGAGATTATTCCCGCCATATATGATCTGTTGATCTTAAAACACAAGCCCATTCTTAACCAATACGGTAGCTAAAGAAAATTGGAGAAACAAAAGAAGAATAACTCCCAGCACCATTAACCAAGTTTTTGCAATTTCCATGCATTAAAAGAAAAATATATATATTGATGATCAATCATACATAAGAACCAGATACTTGCAGTTAAGCAAGCAAACTACACATCCCACAGTTGTTTTTATCTTAATCAATTAGGCCAAAAAAGAAAAGAAAATGAGGAAAACCTCTACTTACAGTTCTACATCTACATAATTTGTATAGTACTAGAGGATGGATATAAGGATAACTCGTCTTATAGACAAAAATTAAGTGAAGCAGCAACTAGAGAAGTATCACTTGTCAAGCCAAGATCATTGACTTCTTCCCGCAGCATACATGAAGGGAAGAAATGTAAGGTGTCACATATCAAATCAAATGTCACTCAGTTCCTTTCACCCAAAACATACACAACAAAAAAATGTTGTAAACAAAACTTATATTCATTATAAAAAACTACTATAAACTAATGAAACCCCAAGTATTGTAAGGGGAAAAATTATATTACTACATTGAGGCGAAGCTCACCATATGCCTTTGAAGTTGCTCTTTGCGTTTCATGAAGTTGAGGCAAAACTCACAAAAGTACAACTTCAATGAATCATTATATTCTGGTGGAAAGGGGGAAAAGTACCATGTCTCAATTTCGTATCTTCCAAGTTCTATAGTTGCAATATTTTTCACCTTTGTGAATTCCTCATGTTCACGCAAGCTAGCAGCATCTAGCTCCTCATGTCCCTGCAGAGAAGAAAGTAACATACAGTTTACATATAACAGAATTTCACAAAAGCAACAGGTAGAAATTTTGAATTAGCCTCCAATCTTTACACATCACCGAGAAAAAGGTGTGAGTTTACTTACAACCTCAACGTGTGTCTCATCAATCTTACGTTTCTGGTGGCGTGTCATTTTTAAGCTTGTAACCTGAGAACCCCATTAGAAATTCTTCGAATAAATACACCCTCAAAACACAAATAGAGAAGAAACTGAAAGGTAATTTTCGGCATTGTAAAAGAAAGTTTACCTTGTCTTCAACCTTAACATCAACAACTGTTTCCACGGAATCAAGATCAAGTTGTTCAAGCTTCACCCATTCATCTAGCCTCCTATTAACTATCATTTCAATATCATTATCATAACAAAAAAACATATCAAATTCCAAAAATTTCAATTCAATTATAAAATAACCTAAAAGAATGAACTTTAATTAAAAACCCTAGGGAGAGCAGAAATCTCACACTCGGTGTAATGAACGTAATATTCGTAATCATTAGGCTCATCGAAATGCATCTTACGGCGTTCGATGACTTTGACAGGATGATACTTGCCGTCCCTCCAGCGGCACAGCACGCGAGTACCCACCTCTAGAGGGAGTATACTCGACCTCCTCTTTTTCGTTGCCTCAGGCTCCGGCGTCATCTGCTCCGGCGCTCCGTTAGAGGAGGCCAGAGGATTCTGGCCGTCGCCGGCAGGCTCTACAGCGGCGTGGGACTGCGTTGAACCATTCTCCGTAATCGTCGGCGTGTCTATGGAACCCATGGTGTCGGTTTGAGAGGGTTTCAGCCTTGGAGTGGGCTCAGCAATACAAGAAGGGTTGAAGAAAATATTTTTGGGGCTTCGGCCCACAGAGTTCTTTCTTTAGGTAAAGCGTCTTTGGGTCCCACAAATTTTCGCACCACTAAACGGGCCCAGAACTCAACAATATTAATTATCTTTATCATTAATAAGAATGTTGTTAATAATGATATTTTTTATATACTTGTTAAAGAATCAGCAATGGATGGTTTTTATCCAATTCTGCAGGTCGTTACATTAGGTGTATGGACATATTCTTAGGTCGTGACATGGTTTTATTCCAAGAGAGTAAATTAGAAGCTGTCACGGGGGATGTGGTTTGTCGTCTTTGGCGTTCGGATTATTTTGGATTTGAATTTGCTCCATCGATTGGTGCTAGTGGGGGTATTTTATATGTGTGGGAGATAAGTTGCTTCAGGTTAGAGTTGGTAAAGAGGATTCACAGAGGATTCGATTGGTGTGTGATTTCTGTGTATGTACTGAGGTATGTGGCGGATCAAGTGGTGTTGTGGGGTGAGATGGTGAATGTGATGCGTGAATTTTGAGGGTCCGTGGTGTGTGTTAAGTATTGAATATAAACCTCAATAAACACGAAAGATAATAGAATAAAAACTCAATTCATTTCAACATACAAAGCTGCCTTTACACTTGATAATACAAGGAATTTATAGAAGGATGAAGGTGATCGAGGTGAGCAATGCTGCAGCCAAGGCTGCAATCACAGGTGGCATTTGCTCTACTCGTAACTGCATAGAAAGCAGTTAGGCAGCTAGGGTTTTACAACTGTAATCAGCTGAATTCAGCTGGTTTGTTGGAGGAGTTGCAACAGATTTGTTGCTAGCTGTTTGCTCATCTAATATTTCCCATGCTTCTTCAATTTCTGATAATTTTCGAACACAAAGTTGTTGGCGGAAGAGCTGAAACTGAGCAATGGAGATAGGTTTGGTGAGAGCATCTGCTACTTGACTTGAGGCTGGTACGTAACGGACTTGTAGTTGCTGGGAGGAAACCTTTTCTCTAACGAAGAACAAATCAAGGTCCACATGCTTGGTTTTGGTATGCATAACAGGGTTTGCTGCCATCGCCACAACACTTGTGTTGTCTGTTGAAGAATATTAATCACAGCTGTCATTAATCACAGCTGCTTGTATGCGTGTGAGTGCAGCAGCTGTGTGTGAGCAAATGATCAACCAAGAGCTGTTGGAATCTGTTAGGGTTTGTTTCATCCAGCTAGGGTTGTTATACCAGCTGGCTAAGTTTGTTATTCTATCCTTTCATGTAATCCAGCTTCTATATAAGCTGTTGCTATTCAATGAAATAAGATAGCAATCTTTACCACCATTCTATCATCTTTTACGTTTCACAACATGGTATCAGTCGCCGGTCCTCCTGGGGTCCCTCGTTGATTTCAGTATTTCTATATAAGCTGTTTCTTCTTTTCTCTTCCTGTTTCTTGTGTCACCATGCCTGGCAACGATGCCACTTCTGGTACTGACTCAACCGAGGCAGTACGTGTTTCCCATACCTTCACCAATAAGAAAATCAATTTGATTCTTGATGAGATGAACTTCCTCTTGTGGAAGCAACAAATCCTGCTCACTGTTCGGAGCCATCGGCTTGAAAAGCTTCTCACCGGAGCTGCCAAACCGCCACCTGAGCTTGTTACGAGTTCTGATGGTCAACAGGTTCCCAACGCCGATCATGAAGCGTTTGTGGCTCAGGACAGTGCCTTGGCCTCATGGTTACTGTCCACTATCAGTGCTTCCCTCCTTCCTCACTTTGTTGGAGCTGAGACAGCCTCCGATGTATGGTCCATTGTCCAGAAGTTCTTTGCCAACAAATCCACCACCAGTGCCATGAGCTTGCACTGTAAACTCAGATCGATTCGCAAAGGGGATGAGAGCATGCGGAACTACCTCACTCAGATCAAGGAGGTTTGTGATGCACTAGCAGCATGTGAAAGTGCAATCTCAGACATTGAGCAAATTGCCACCATTTTGAATGGTTTACCGATGGAGTATCAGCCCTTCATGGCTATCATCACCACGAGCAGAGATCCTTACACTCTTGAAAATGTGAAGTCCGTCTTAATTGATGCTGAAGCTCAACTCAAGGGCTTTAATGTGCAATATCATCTACCTATGGTTGCTAATGTGGCTCAGGTTCAACATAGGGAATTTGATACTACTGCGGCTCGTGGGTCACGTTCTTCAGCTTATTCTGATGGTCGCCCACCACCTGCTTGGTCTGGTGCTCGCTCTAATTCTTGGTCTGGTGGTCGCTCTGGCCCTCGTGGGCGTGCCCGTCTTCAATGTCAGATATGTAACAAGGTTGGGCACTCAGCTGATCGCTGCTGGCACAGGTATGAACATGCCTTCTCTGGTGGTTACCCTACACACCCTTCACCCACTGATGAACCTGCCACTGCTCATGTCACCTCTCTTGAGTCTCCATCGACATCCACGTCTGATACTTGGGTAGTGGACTCTGGTGCTACTCATCATGTTACGTATGATGCAACCAAAGTGCAGCAATCATCTGATTTCACTGGCCCAGGTAAACTGGTTGTAGGCAATGGTCATGATTTGTGTATTTCTAAAACTGGGAAATCTATGTTGCATACGACTACACGTACTATTCTGCTTAATGATCTTCTTCATGTGCCTGCTATCACTAAGAACCTCCTTTCTGTTTCAAAGCTAGCTAAAGATAACAACATCTTCTTTGAGTTCCATGCAACATCTTGCTTGGTTCGCGATGAAAATACTGGAGAAGTGCTGCTTCGTGGTGCTGAGGATGCAGGGTTATACCATTTCAATTCTGTTTTACCTAGTTCAGTTGTTGCAAATAATTGTGAGGTGAATGTTGTTAAGCTTGATAATTACAGTCTTTGGCATAGACGTTTGGGGCATCCAGCTCACTCGTCTCTTACTCGTGTTTGTAAGCAGTCCAACATTGTAATTTCTGGAAATCGAAATGAAGATGAATCTTGTGTGGCATGTCGTTTGGGTAAAAGTCACAAAATACCTTTTGTTGACTCTAAAACTGAGTACACTGAACCATTTGCTCTTGTTTACACTGATCTTTGGGGGCCAGCACATATTTCTTCAAATGGTTTTGCATATTACATCTCGTTTGTTGATGCTTATTCTCGTCACTGTTGGATCTATTTACTCAAGACTAAGAACCAGGCTATGAATGCTTTTATGCTATTTAAATCCATGGTACAAACTCAGTTTAACCTGCAGATCAAAGCTATCCAAAGCGACTGGGGTGGTGAATTTCGTGTGTTGTCCCCTGAACTTGCAAAACTTGGCATATCTCATCGCATCACTTGCCCCCACACGTCTGAACAAAACGGCGTCGTGGAGAGAAAACACAGGCACATTGTTGAGCTGGCTTTGGTGTTACTCGCACAAGCATCCTTACCCTTTCGTTTTTGGTCATATGCTGTGAGCACTGCAGTGCACTTGATCAATAGGCTCCCCACTCATGTGTTACAAGGCCTTTCACCATTTGAGAAGTTGTACAATAAACCACCTGACTATTTGGCTCTAAGGGTTTTTGGATGCAGGTGCTTTCCACATCTCAGGGCGTATCAAAAGCACAAGCTAAATTTTTGATCTCAACCCTGCACGTTTCTGGGCTACAGCTTACAACACAAAGGTTACACCTGCATGGCATCTGATGGAAGAATCTTTATATCACGTCATGTAATCTTCGATGAACACGTATTTCCATTTGAAGATTCTAAGACTGAAGCTCTACAAGAAGCCACTGTTGAATCCTTATTTCCAGATACACTTGAACTTGATATAGTTCCAGGGGGTGTTCACGCATGCCAACATGAGTCTTCTTCATCCATTGATTCTGCTTCATCACCAATTGGTTCTACACATGATCCTTCATTTCCAGATTCTTTGAGAAATACAAATGATCAACCTGTACCTGCGAGAAGTTCTACTGATCGTGTCTACACTACCATGCCTCCTACTGAAGTATCTTGTCCTATGGTGGATATTCCTTCCTCTATTATAACTGAAGCTCCATCTCCCACACTCAATGAAGATTGTATAGCTCATGATCCTACTGCACCACCATTGGTTATCTCATCTCCATCAGTCACTGAAGACCCCTCTCATACATCTGTTACAACTGGTGGTCACTCAATGATTACTCGCAGCAAACTTGGAATTTTCAAACCGAAAACTTATTTAGCCACATCAACAATTGAAGAAGCTGAGCCCGACTCCATTGAAGCAGCTTTGCAATCACCCAACTGGGGGCCAGCTGTTCAAGCTGAATATCATGCACTTATGAAAAATAACACGTGGGATATAGTACCACTCCCTGAAGGTCGATCTCCTGTTGGATGCAAATGGTTGTTCAGGGTTAAAAAGAATGCCGATGGTACAGTTGAACGCTACAAGGCGAGACTCGTGGCTAAAGGTTTCTCTCAGGTGCCAGGTCAAGATTTTCAAGCAACATTCAGCCCGGTTGTCAAGGCTGCAACCATCAACATTGTGCTTTCATTAGCTGCTCAGCATGGGTGGAAGTTGCGTCAAATAGATGTTAATAACGCATTCTTAAATGGTGACCTATCCGAGGATGTATATATGCACCAACCTCCAGGATTTCAACAAGACACACTGAATGGAACTCAACTAGTATGCAAACTGAAAAAGGCCATCTACGGCCTCAGACAAGCCCCAAGAAATTAGTTTGCAAAGCTCAGAGACTATCTTATTCAAGCTGGATTCATTAGCTCCACAGCAGACACATCAATGTTTGTCAAAAATGATCAACAATCCATCACATACATTCTAGTATATGTTGATGATATTGTTGTTACAGGAAGCTCAAATGAAGTTATTGAAGATGTTGTGATTAAACTGGGAGAAAGGTTTTCACTCAAAGATCTTGGACAACTACACTTCTTCCTTGGCATGGAAGTAAGGTATGAAGCAGATTCAATTATTTTAAGTCAAAAGAAGTTTCTCATTGAAGTTCTGTCAAAAGCTCATATGATCAATGCCAATGCCACACCAACCCCAATGATTACAACTCTGAAGCTTACTCAATCAGCTGGATGCCTGCTCAAGGAACCTAAAGAATACAGGAGCATAGTTGGTGCTCTTCTTTATGCGTGTCACACTCGGCCTGATATAGTATTTGCTGTAAACAAATTAGCTCAATTCATGCATGCTCCTTGTGAGCAACACATGGTAGCCCTTAAACGAGTACTGCGATATCTCAATGGTACTCTCGATTATGGACTTGTATTCTCTCCTTCACCAGAACCATGCCAAATAGTTGCTTTTGCAGACGCGGATTGAGGAGGAAACGTGGATGATCGAAGGTCAATTTCAGGCAATTGTGCATTTGTAGGAGGTAATTTAGTTCAGTGGGCTTCCAAGAAACAGAAAACGGTGTCACGATCCACCACGGAGGCAGAATATCGCAGCCTGGCAGACGCTGCATCTGAAGTAACATGGATACAAACATTGCTCACTGAAATGAAAGTTCAGACTTATTCAATTCCTGTGATTTGGAGTGACAACTCAAGTGCAATTGCAATGAGTGACAACCCTGTATATCATGCAAAGACTAAACACGTGGAGCTTGATGTTCATTTTTTTCGGGAGAAAGTTGCAGCAAAACAACTTCAAGTGAACTATGTACCTGCTGAACACCAAATAGCTGATGGTCTCACCAAACCATTATCCAAGGAAGCATTCAATGTGTTTCGATCTCACTTACATGTACTGAATGGTAAAGAAATCGGAAAAGAAGGAAAGCAGGAAGGATGTTGAAGAATATTAATCACAGCTGTCATTAATCACAGCTGCTTGTATGCGTGTGAGTGCAGCAGCTGTGTGTGAGCAAATGATCAACCAAGAGCTGTTAGGGTTTGTTTCATCCAGCTAGGGTTGTTATACCAGCTGGCTAAGTTTGTTATTCTATCCTTTCATGTAATCCAGCTTCTATATAAGCTGTTGCTATTCAATGAAATAAGATAGCAATCTTTACCACCATTCTATCATCTTTTACGTTTCACAACATTGTCACTCCAAATAATTGGGATAGTGTCAAAGGAGATGTGCATGTCATGGAGCAAAGCTTGTATCCATAGAATGTCAGAGGCAACTCAGACTCAGCAGTGGATCTGGAGACGGCTCGTTGTTTGCGTGAACACCAGGTGATCAAGTGCATGCCAAGATAGGAACAGTGACCAGAGATAGATCATCGGTCATCGGGGTCACTGCCCCAGTCAGCATCGGAGAAGGAGTGCAGTTCTAGAAGGGACGTTTGTTGAGGAGAAAACCAGATACCAAAGTCAATTGTCCATTTCAAGTATCTGAGGATTCGTTTCACTGCCATCCAATGAAGATCAGTGGGCTGATGCATGAATTAAGCGACCTTGTTAACAGACACAACAATGTCTGGCCTGGTATGGCAAACGTATTGCAGTGAGCCTACTACTCGTCGATACTCATGTGGATCATGCAGAGGGCTGCCATCTTCTTTGCATAGTTTGGGAGTAATGACCATAGGTGAACTAGCTTCATTGACATCTCTCAAGTCAGTCGTAACAAGAAGGTCTGTAATGTATTTCCTTTGAGAAAGGAACAAGCCACCATGAACATGCTGCACTTCGATTCCCAGGAAAAAGCTCAGAGCCCCAAGATCTTTGAGAGAAAATTTCTGATTCAGCATGTTGATCACATATTGAACATGTGATTGAGAGGCCCCAGTAATCAATATGTCATCGACATAGATAACCATGTAGGTGGTGTCACCATTTTTGCTAAAGACAAATAAGGAGGCATCAGCAGAAGAAGATTTGAACCCAAGTTCCTCAAGAAATGCCTTTAACTTCTCAAACCAATTACGAGGGGCCTGTTTTAGGCCATAAAAGGCCTTTTTCAATTTGCACACAAGCAATGTACCATCAGCTGCTTGTTGTGTGAAACCTGCTGGTTGCTCCATGTAGACATCCTTGAGTAAGTCACCCTTTAAGAAGGCGTTATTCACATCAACTTGATGAATGGACCAGCCATTAGTGACTGCTATTGATAACACAAGATTCACTGTGAAGAATTTGACAACTGGGCTGAATGTTTCTCGAAAGTCAGCTCCAGCAAACTGAGAGTAACCCTTGACTACGAGACGGGCTTTAAATCTCTCAACAGAGCCGTCTGCGTGTCGTTTGACCTTGAAAATCCATTTGCACCCAATGGCCTTTTGGTTGGGGGGAGAGGTACCAAGTCCCAGGTGTTATTATCAAGAAGTGCATTGTATTCAGCTTGAACTGCCCTGCACCATTCAGCATCTTGTAGAGCATCATGAATGTTTGAAGGAACTTCATCAAATTAAGAGTGAAATGCCTTGGGTTTGAAGATTCCTGCTTTGCCCCTGGTGACCATGGAGTGAGTATTAGTAGAAGTTGTAGCTCGATCCAAGTCATGCACAGTTGTGATATCCTGAGTATCAGTACAAGTGGGATGAGCAATATCATGATTCAAGTGAGCATCAGGTGTAGCACAGGGTACTGAAACAGGTGAACTAGGAGTGGGAGAGGAAGATATGTGGCTTGGAGGTGAGCTGGCTTCACGATCAGGAGAATTGGTAGGTGGAATAGCACTAGGGGAGGTATGTGGTGAGGGTATTGAATGAACAACATGATTAGTAGTGGTAGCATCAAGAGTGGTTGGACATGGTCTAGTGGAGACTGAAGATGTGTCATGAACATGAAGAGGTGGTGAGAGCAAGGTGAATGAGGGTGGGGAGGAAGGTGTACGCATAGTGGTGTAAGGGAAAACTGATTCATTAAAGAGGACATGGCGAGAGGTGTATATCCTGCCAGTAGGAAGGTCAAGACAAAAGTATCCATGATGACGTATTGTATAACCAAGAAAAATGCATGGTTTGGATCGATACTCCAATTTGTGTTTGTTGTAGGGTCTCAAGTGTGGGTAACAAAGGCAGCCAAAGACCTTAGGAAACTGATAGTCAGGGATCTTGTTGTATAACAGTTGGTGAGGGGATTTGTCACTTAAAGTTTTGGAGGGCATTCGATTTATCAGAAATGTGGCACTGATAACTGCATAGGACCAGTAAGCAAGGGGTAATTTAGCTTGTGCTAGTAAAGAAAGAGCTGTCTCAAGGATGTGTCTGTGCTTACGCTCGATGACCCCATTTTGTTGGGACGTATGAGGACAAGTAACTCGTAATTGTATCCCAAGGCAAGACAATTGTTGTTCAAGAAACTTAAACTCTCCACCCCCATCGACCTGAACAGCTAACAACTTGGAATCAAACTGAGTTTCAATTAAAGAGTAAAGAAGCTTAAAAGCAGTACATGCATCAGATTTGTTTTTCAGTAAATAAATCCAAGTGTGTCGATTGTACAAATCCACACATGACATGTAGTATCTATAGCCAGCAGAGGTAATAGAAGCTGGACCCCAAATATCTAGTTCAATAAGCTGAAATGGTTTGGAATAAACAGTAGAAGAAGCAGTAAACGGTAAGTTGTGGCTCTTGCCAAGTTGACACGCATGACACAAGTGAGTCTTGTCCACATGAACTGACTTTCCCAGCACGGTACTCACAACAGAAGAAGAAGGGTGCCCCAGTCGATTGTGCCACAACAAATACTCAGATGAAGAGACAGTGCAAGAAAGAGCCGAAGGTTGATAGGAAGAAGAAGTAGTAGGCAGCTCGTACAGGCCATTATTTTGTGATTCTCTCAACAACTCCTCACTTGTCTGAGCATCCTTAATACATCAATAAGAGGAGTGAAACTCGAAATAAACATGATTGTCACGAGTGAATTTAGATACAGACATCAAATTACGAGTAATATCAGGAACGTGCATCAGCTGATCAATAAGCAATGTATGGGACATAGAGTGAATAGTGGAATGCCCAATATGAGAGATAGAGAGAGAGGAGCCATCACCGATATGTATCTTACCCTGGCCTGTGTACTTGTGACCACCATGTAACTGAGCAATATCCTTTGTGACATGGTGTGTGGCACCTGAATCTGGGTACCACACAGTTGAGGGACCAACTAAGGTGTTGACCTGAGGGGACTCAGTCGAGGATGGAGCAGGAGAATCCGAGGAAACAAAAGGATCATAGGCACCTTCAGGGGCATCATGGGTGCAGCAACAGGCATGAGTTTCAGCTGAAGGCTTAGGAGAGCTTTGATATCCTTGGTCAAATCTGTGCCAGCAACGGTCAGCAAGATGGCCTAGCTTGCCACAGATTTAACATTGAAGCCTAGTTCGACCCTTGAAACGACCCCCTGGTCCAGATCTCCCACCACGCGCACCACGAGTAGAAGAATAGCTTGGTCGATGAGTAGGGCCAGTGGAGTCTGAATTCAGCGTGGTATTGTTCACCCCAACAGAGAGATGCATGGGATCTTCCAGACGTGTTTCAGCATCGGTGAGCAAAGATACAACACTGTCAAATGAATACGGATCTTTGCTGGCTGTGATGACAGCAATGACAGATTCAAATTCTGATGGGAGACCATTCAGAATCGTAGCAACTTGTTCCATTTCGGAGATAGGACTTCCACAAATTGCAAGAAGATCGTAAATCTCCTTAACCTGAGCTGTGTAGTCACTGATCGATAGAGATCCTTTCTTGAGAGATCGAAGGCGGCAGTGTAAGTGCATGACACGAGTAGTGGAGAGATTGGAGTACCGGAGAACAACGGTTTTCCAGATCGAAGCAGAAGTTTTCGATCCAACAAGATGAGGGAGAATCGACTTACTGATGGTGGAGAGTAACCATGAAGCAAGAGAGCTGTCTTGCTTGAAAATTTTCTGATAAGTAGGGTTGGGAACCTTGGTGCCATCTGCCTAAGTTAAGAACTTCGCCGGCGGTGTGTAATCAGCATCGAGGTAATGTTCCAGACTGTTGAGTAGATCGAATGATTGAAATGAACCAAGAGGGGGGTGAATTGGATTTTTAAAGGTTTAGGTGGTGGAAATTGCAAATTAAAAGGATAGACAAGGAAATTTAGAGTGGTTCAAGTTCCAAATGAACTCTACATCCACTACCTTAGCTTCACTAAGGATTTGCAACAATTCCACTAATTGCTCTTCCCCTTTTCTAGGCTAAGGAGGTAACCCTTACACTTTTCGGTTAAATTTTCTACCCAAAATTTAACCCAATCCTCACACAAATAAAACAAAGATTTTGATGGCTAAGAAAGTATCTCTCAATACAAATTGTAGCCCAATTACAAGCACTCAACCCAATTGAAATGATAAGAATGAAAATTACAATTGGGGTTTCTAGACAATATTGGGATTTAGGCACAAATGCTTGGATTTGATGTTTGGATGTTTGCTTTTTGATCAATAGTTGTTGCTGGAGCTTTTAGAGGTCCCTTTTATACCTTCTCATTGATTTCTAGCCGTTGTGGTTGTTGTATTCATCAATAGAGCCGTTGGGAGTGTTATCTCACCTCCATAAATGCAGTCTGCAACCACCCGTTTCGAAACGCCCGACCCTATTTCGAAACGGACCAAAATAGAAAGAGCCGTTGGGGTGCATTTAAGAGCCCGTATCGAAACAGTCTTACCCGTTTCGAAACATTTTTGCCACTATCAAGGGTCGTTTCGAAACGGCTTGAACTCGTTCCGAAACGCCTTAACGGTTTCTTAAAAATCAGTTAAAAACTTGCAATGGTCATATTTTTCAAATCAAATGAAGAACCGTTTTGAAACACTTGATGTCATTTCGATACGGGTTCTCTATGTTCTAAAGCCGTTTCGATACTTGTTTCGAAACATAGGTTGGCAGTGTTGAAAACGTTTCGATACTTGTTTCGAAACATGGGTTGACAGTTTCAAAACCGTTTCGAAACGCCTTAGGCCGTTTCGAAACAGGGACTCAAAAAACACTGTTTCGGCTTTAAGAACACTTAGAAAATATTTGGAAAGCTTAGTTTTTAACTTAGGCATATTCTTTAAATCATATGGGGATGTTTGAGGACTTAAAAATTCGTTTTGACATTTTCAATTTAGTCCTTAGGTTCTTTAGTTATATCAAAATTAAAATATCGGTTTCACAATCCCCCCCTTTTGATATAACAAAACCAAAGTTAGAATTTTTAAGAGTTTTGAAAATTTTAAACACATTCTAACTCACCCTTAATTTAAGATAGGTTTCTAAAGTTTTAAAAAGGTTTTAACTTTGAAATTCAAGTTATAAAACTTAAAAACACTTTAAACATTTAAAACGAATTTTTGGCTCTTAAATTTCTTCTCCCCCTTTTTTTTAGATCAAAAAATAATAAACAAGGCTCATAGAGAAGAGATATGGTTAGTACTAATAAGCATTAAGCAATAAGCAACAATAATATTAATTCATAAAATTAAAATATCCAAAACATAAATCAACAATAAGTTCAAAGCATAATCCCAAATAACACTAAAAGCATAGGTTCATAAAGCATAATGAAAATAAAGATGCAAACTTAATCCTAAAATGCATAGATAATATGATATGTCATGAATATCATAGGCCTCGTCGTCACCATCATCATCCGAAGTCTCATCATCGCTCTTGGCTTGAGAACGATGAAACTTCATCCATTGGCCATAGAAGGTAGAGAAGGACATATCCATGGCCGAGTGTGAATTCTCAAGGGATTGGAGTCGATCCTCTACATTTTGCAAACGGGTATTGATAGCACCAAAGCCCGAAGCCATGTTAGCTCCATGGCATTGAACCGCTCGATAAGGAAAGCCGTGAGAGCTTCAGTTTTTACAACTTGAGCTTGTGGTTGAGGTTCAATGGGAGTAGGAGGAGGAGGTGCTTCCCTATCAACACGTGCCCATTGTCCATTGTTGACATAGCGAAAACCGGACTTACGGAGAGAGGACTCGCCAATTTTTGACTTGCGGGGTTCCAGAGAGTCGTAGGTGCAATCGAGACCAAGTTTGCTAAAGATGTGACTTAAGACCGTTCCATAAGTGAAAGATTTCAAGGCATTGGTGTCACGAAGCTTAATATTGCTAACCATCTCGGCAAATATGATCTTAGCAAGATTAGGGCGCTCACCACGACGGAAACACTAAAGCCAAAAATAGTCAACTTGACGGATGTGAGAATATTTACCTCCGGAGGGGCGAAGGAACCATGAGACCATCAAATGGAAGAAACGATCGTGCGCATCCAAAGTAAGCACTTGACCGGTGTGAGAACCAAAGTGACTATCATTCTCAATTCCTACATCCTTAAGAGAAAATGTAGACTCCAAGAGAGGGACATTAACAACAAACTTTTCCCCCAAAATATAAGATTCAATCCCAACAACTTCGGAATTTTCTTCATCATTGATAAGGTGAGCATTGGAGTAAAAGAGAAGTACCATGTGTTTGTAGCAAATGTCCGGGATGCTCAACATGCCAAGAAAATCCCATTCTCTCAAACGCCCAAGGTAACGGAAAAGAAATCGCTCGAAGTCAAGGAAGTGGAGATCAATCACACGCTCACGACGAACTTCGTACTCCTTGACATATTTGAAACGTTCTCTCAACTCTGTAGTTCGAAGAGATTTTTGAAAGAGCAGGGCGAGATTTGGACGTATACTCGATTCACCGGATTGAACGGACTTACGCTTTTTGTTAACATTCTCTGTCATCCTAAAAATATAAGCAAGCAAGCGATATATAAAAAAATTTAAGTGTATGCATAGATTTCATAATTCAATCCAATGATAAATCCCACTTAGGTTTAAAAACAAGTTTTTAAAACAAATATAAAAACAAACAAAAAAAATTTAGGAGAAAAACAGTAAAATAAATACGAGTGAAAATTTTTATATTCGAATCAGAAAATTGAAGATTTTGAATTTTTTTTACAAGATATGAAAAACCCAAGCATAAAAACATATAAACTATACTAAAATAAAATTTTCTAACCTAAGATTCGAATATAAATTGAAGGAAAAAGAAAAAGAGGAAAAATACCTTAATTTTGGATGAATGGATGAAAATCCTTGCACAATATTGTTGAATCTTGCTTAGACTTGTGTTTTAGAGAAAAACCCCTCAAGATTTGGTGAAAAACAAAGAGGTTTAGAGGGTTTTTATAGGAAAAATTCGGGCTAGGGTTTTTAGGGTTTTGGAGAGTTTTAATTAAAGTGGAACTTTATCATTAAAAGCCCTTCTTAAAGCAGTCCGCAAATCTGTTTCGGAACGGTCTTGACCGTTCCGAAACGCGGGCACGAGAGTTTGACCGTTTTTAGAACTCCAGCTGACCATTTCGATACAGGTTTGATCGTATCGAATCTCCGTTGACTCGTATCAAAACTTGTTTCGATACACCCATTGGCAGTAGCCAAAACGTTTCGAAACCCTGTTAAGGCGTTTCGAAACGCCCTTCTATCAGATATGAAATTAAAGCATCCGTATCGAAACATGTTGACCCGTTTCGATACACCTGGGCCTGGAAGTGCAGATGAGGCTCTAAAAGTGCAGAAAATTGAATTTTTCTAAGACCTAACTTGTATGAATGACATGAATGAGCAGGAAAAACATATGCAAACATAAACATACTCCCCCTAGCTATAGGCATGGATGAAATTAGGAGTAAAAACACATAAACATGGCATTTCACAAGATCAAGCAATTTTAAGCACAAAAGAGGTCCTAAAAGGTCAAGATAGGCTAGCTAAACCTAACTCTCTCTTAAGGGACCAAAAACGCTTTTTGTCTAAAGGTTTTATAAATATGTCTGCTAATTGATTTAAGGTGTCTACATACTCTATAACCACATCTTCTTTAAGGACATGATCTCTAATGAAATGATGTCTTATTTCTATGTGTTTGGTTCTAGAGTGTTGGATGGGATTTTTTGTTAAACATATAGCACTAGTGTTGTCACATTTTAGGGGTATGGTTTCAACTTTAATCCCATAATCTAAGAGTTGTTGCTTCATCCAAAGGACTTGAGCACAACGACTCCCTAAGGATATGTACTCGGCTTTGGTGGTAGATAAGGCTACACTATTTTGTTTCTTAGAGAACCAAGATATGAGCATACTACCTAGGAACTGACAAGTTCCCGAAGTACTTTTCCTATCGATTTTGCAACCCCCATAATCCGCATCCGAATAAGCATGAAGGTTGAAGGTAGAGTCTCTAGGGTACCAAAGACCTAAACAAGGAGTATCCCTAAGGTACCTAAAGATTCTCTTAACGGCTATAAGGTGAGACTCTCTAGGACTAGCTTGGAACCTAGCACACAAGCAAACACTAAACAAGATATCCAGTCTACTTACGGTAAGGTGAAGCAATGATCCAATCATAGAACGGTAAAGCTTAGAGTCAACACACTTACCTCCTTCAACTTTGTCAAGCTTTGTAGATGAGCTCATAGGTGTGGCTTGAGGCTTTGCATTCTCCAAGCCAAACTTCTTGAGCATATCCTTTATGTACTTTGCTTGATTGATGAATGTGTCATCCTTCTTTTGCTTGATTTGGAGTCCCAAAAAGAATGAGAGCTCCCCCATCATGCTCATCTCAAATTCACCTTGCATTAGCTTAGCAAACTCTTGGCAATGACATTCGTTAGTAGAACTAAAAATAATATCATCAACATAAATTTGAACTACTAAGATGTCATTTTTATACATTTTTATAAAGAGTGTAGTGTCCACCTTACCTTTTTCAAAACCCTTTTCAATTAAAAAGTTTAAAAGTCTTTCATACCAAGCTCTAGGAGCTTGCTTTAAGCCATAAAGAGCTTTAGTGAGTTTGAAAACATGATTTGGGAATTTTGAATCTTCAAAACCCGATGGTTGTTCCACATACACTTCCTCATTTATAAAACCATTTAAAAACGCGCTTTTAACATCCATTTGAAAAAGCTTGAAATTATGATAACATGCATATGCAAGCAACATCCTAATGGCTTCCATTCTAGCTACGGGTGCATAGGTTTCATCAAAATCTATTCCCTCTTCTTGAGTGTAACCTTGTGCAACTAGTCTAGCTTTATTTCTCACAATGTTACCACTCTCATCTAGCTTGTTCCTAAAGACCCATTTAGTTCCTATGGTAGATTGATTACTAGGTCTATCAACTAATGTCCAAACGTTACTTCTCTCAAATTGATTTAACTCTTCTTGCATAGCCATAATCCAAAAATCATCTTTCAATGCTTCTTTTATATTCTTAGGCTCTATGCATGAGATAAATGCAACATGATTCATTAATCTAAGAGAAGATCGAGTGGTTACCCCCTTGGATGGATCACCCAAGATTTCACCATCTTTGACATAGTTGAACTCCCTTGGGTAGCTCACTTCCTTTTCCTCAAGAGCCAAGTCCTTCAAGGCTTCAAGAGGTGGATCTTGTGTGTCCTCTTCTTTTGTTGGAATCTCATTCTCCTTTGAAGTTTGTTCTCCATCAAAGACAATTATGATTCCTACATCATCATCATCACAAGAATCCTTCCTTGGAAGGAGGTTATCATCGAATACAACATATATAGATTCTTCTACTACTAAAGTTCTTTTGTTAAATACTCGATAGGCTTTAGATGTTAAAGAGTATCCTATGAAGATAGCTTCATCACTTTTTGCATCAAATTTGCCTAAGTTGTCTTTTCCATTATTCAAAACAAAGCACTTGCAACCAAAAGGGTGAAAATAGCTAATGTTAGGCTTTTTAGATTTTAAAATCTCATAAGATGTTTTCTTTAAAATTGGCCTAATCATTACTCGGTTAACAATATAGCAAGCGGTGTTTGTGGATTCTGCCCAAAAATATTTAAGTAAATTATTTTCACAAAGCATGGTTCTAGTCATTTCTTGCAAAGTTCTATTTTTCCTCTCAACTACCCCATTTTGTTGAGGAGTTCGAGGAGCCGAAAATTTGTGGCTAATACCATTTTCATTCAAAAAACCTTCAAACCCTAAATTTTGAAACTCGGTTCCATGATCACTTCTAATATGTGAAATCTTAAGTTCAAGATCATTTTGGGTTAGTTTTGAAAATATGATGAATTTTTCTAAAGCCTCATCTTTAGTACTTAAAAATAGAACCCAAGTAAATCTAGAAAAATCATCAACAAGTACAAATGCATAAGATTTACCACCCAAGCTCATAGTCCTAATTGGCCCAAATAAATCCATATGGATAAGTTGTAAACATCTACTTGTAGAAAAATCATTAATGGATTTAAAGGAAGACTTATGTTGTTTACCCTTAGAGCATGCATCACAAATTTTATCGTTTGAGAATTTAATCTTGGGTAAACCTCTAACTAGATCAAGGGAAACTAGTTTTTCTAAAACACTAATGCTAGCATCTCCTAGTTTCCTATGCCACAACCATGCATCATTTTCATTTTGTGCTACTAAGCATGCATGTGATGTATGTATATCATCTAGATGCACCATGTATATGTTACCTATGCGATGACCTATGAGCATAATATTATTAGATTTAATGTCAACAATTTTGCACCCATTTTTATCAAATAAAACATTAAATTCTTTATCACACAATTGACTTATGCTCAACAAGTTATGTTTAAGACCATCGACATACAAGACATTTTCAATAAGAATAGTAGAGTGATTACCTATAGAGCCAATACCTTTAATGTGGCCTTTGGAGTTGTCACCAAATGTCACCACTCATCCACTTTTTTGCTTTAGATCCATGAATCTACTCTTATCTCCGGTCATATGCCTTGAGCATCCACTATCAAGGTACCATGAGTTTTGACTTTGTGCTTTGGCCTGGTAGCAATGCTCCCCCTACAAACAAAGATATTAAGCTTTTGTTTTTGGTACCCAAATCATTTTGGGTCCATGAGTGTTAGCTCCCAAAACCTTGGTTCCCTTAGGAATCCAAGATGACATAGCAATAATGTTATTAGATTTTACAAGTTCCTTAGGAACCCATACACTTCTAATTCTTTTAGTTCATCTATGTCTAGGAAGACTACCTTGTTTGTAGTTATTAGTCCTTTTCTTAAGTTGGTTTGTTTTAGAAGATTCACCAATTTCATGCTTCACACTACCAACATTTTTAAAGGACTCCTTGAGCTTGTTAAGCTCATCTAACACCTTTTGGTGTTCACTATTACATTGAGATAAAAGATTATTAAGGTCAACATTTTCATCTTGGAAAAATTTTAGTTCATCTTTCAACCATAATATCTTTTTCTCAAATTTTGAATTAGCTTGAGAGAGTGAGTCATTTTTCTCATTTAGTTCCAAAATGATTTTCTTATTCCTAATGACCGACTCCTTGTATTTCTCAACTAATTCATCATAGACCTCTTGTAACTCATCATATGCATCATTTAATTCATCATATGTAAAATCAAAAGATGATGAGTTAGAGGTTACCATAGAGGAATCTTCCTCAAGTGCCATGAGGCAAAGGTTGGCCACTTCTTGTTCGTCATCCTCCGATGACTCCTCATCACTCCAAGTAGCAAGCTTGGCTTTGAGCTTCTTCTTCTTCTCAAAGCCCTTCTTCTTGAGTTGAGGGCACTCCGAACGTATGTGGCCGGGTTTATTGCACTCGAAGCAAATGATTTGATCCCTTGTTTCTTCTTTGTTCTTACTTTTGAAGTCCATCTTTCTTTGGATTTTTCTTCCCCGGTTGGACCTCATAAAGCATGAGAATCGTTTGGCTATCATAGCCAATTCTTCTAGCTCATCCTTCTCACTAGAAGAGCTCTCCTCAAGTAGTGAAGCTTTGAGAGTTATTCACATCTTCTTCTTCTTTTCAACCTCTAGCTTTTCTACCCTCTTCTCTTCTTTCTTCTTCTCTTCTTCCCTTCCTTGCTTCATAATCTCATGTGTAAGGAGAAAACCCACTAGCTCATCTAGCTTTAAAGTCTTCAAATTTTTAGCTTCTATGATGGCGGTTCTCTTCCCATCCCATGATTCGGGAAGTGAATAGAGTAGCTTCCGGACAAGCTTGTCTTCCGGTATTGTCTCTCCAAATCCTTTGAGTCCATTGACTATGGTGGAGAACCGATCAAACATCTTGGACATTGTCTCATCGGGTTCCATCTTGAAATTTTTATAACTAAGATTGAGAATTCCAATCTTAGTTTCCTTGACGTCATTGGTTCCCTCATAGGTAGTCTCAAGAGTGTCCCACACTTCTTTGGCACTCTCAATGGATGACACTTTGGAATAGATGTCCGGACTGAATGAACAAAAGAGCATGTGAAGAGCTTTGTCATTTATTTGAATCTTTCTCATTTCTTCTTCACTCATCTCCATTTTTTTCTTCAAAACCATATTGCCTTCACTATCTTGCTTCAATGGAATGTAGGGGCCATCTTCAATCACATCCCAAACCAAGTAGTCATTGGACTTGATGAAGAGTCTCATTCTATTCTTCCAAAACGGATAGTTGTCACCATTGAAGAAGGGTGGCTTTGTAGTGGATTGAGACTCATACATGCTCGAACCGGAGGTTGAAGCCATCTCTTGATTTTTGGATGATCACACTCTTCCTAGGAACTCCTCTTGTGGTTGTTAATCCTCAAAGAGGTAGGCTCTGATACCAATTGTTGAGTGGATCGAATGATTGAAATGAACCAAGAGGGGGTGAATTGGATTTTTAAAGGTTTAGGTGGTGGAAATTGCAAATTAAAAGGATAGACAAGGAATTTTAGAGTGGTTCAAGTTCCAAATGAACTCTACATCCACTACCTTAGCTTCACTAAGGATTTTCAACAATTCCACTAATTGCTCTTCCCCTTTTCTAGGCTAAGGAGGTAACCCTTACACTTTTCGGTTAAATTTTTTACCCAAAATTTAACCCAATCCCCACACAAATAAAACAAAGATTTTGATGGCTAAGAAAGTATCTCTCAATACAAATTGTAGCCCAATTACAAGCACTCAACCCAATTGAAATGATAAGAATGAAAATTACAATTGGGGTTTCTAGACAATATTGGGATTTAGGCACAAATGCGTGGATTTGATGTTTGGATATTTGCTTTTTGATCAATAGTTGTTGCTGGAGCTTTTAGAGGTCCCTTTTATACCTTCTCATTGATTTCTAGCCGTTGTGGTTGTTGCATTCATCAATAGAGCCGTTGGGAGTGTTATCTCACCTCCATAAATGCAGTCTGCAACCACCTGTTTCGAAACGCCCGACCTTGTTTCGAAACGGACCAAAATAGAAAGAGCCGTTGGGGTGCATTTAAGAGCCCGTATCGAAATAGTCTTACCCGTTTCAAAATATTTTTGCCACTATCAAGGGTCGTTTCGAAACGGCTTGAACTCGTTCCGAAACGCCTTAACGGTTTCTTAAAAATTAGTTAAAAACTTGCAACGATCATATTTTTCAAATCAAATGAAGAACCGTTTCGAAACACTTGATGTCATTTCGATACGGGTTCTCTATGTTCTAATTCCGTTTCGATACTTGTTTTGAAACATGGGTTGGTAGTGTTGAAAACGTTTCGATACTTGTTTCGAAACATGGGTTGACAGTTTCAAAACCGTTTCGAAACGCCTTAGGCCATTTCGAAACAGGGACTCGAAAAACACTGTTTCGGCTTTAAGAACACTTAGAAAATATTTGGAAAGCTTAGTTTTTAACTTAGGCATATTCTTCAAATCATATGGGGATGTTTGAGGACTTAAAAATTCGATTTGACATTTTCAATTTAGTCCTTAGGTTCTTTAGTTATATCAAAATTAAAATATCGGTTTCACACAGACCTTGCCCACGAACCATAAGAAGAACATGTTGTCGCCAGAGGAGGAAGTTAGTGTCATCTAAGCAGACACTAATCTGTTTGTTGAAAAACCCCTGACAGGAGGAATCATCCATGGAGGAAGATGTGGGTGAAGTCGAGTCAGTACCAGAAGGCATGATGAAGCAGAGATAAACAAGAAATGTGAGGTTCAGAGAGGCGAAGCGGAAGGAAAGAGTACTAGAATCAACATGGCGAATGATACCATGTTAAGTATTGAATATAAACCTCAATGAACACGAAAGATAATAGAGTAAAAACTCAATTCATTTCAACATACAAAGCTGCCTTTACACTTGATAATACAAGGAACTTATAGAAGGATGAAGGTGATCGAGGTGAGCAATGCTGCAGCCAAGGCTGCAATCACATGTGGCATTTGTTGTACTCGTAACTGCATGGAAAGCAGTTAGGCAGCTAGGGTTTTACAGCTGTAATCAGCTGAATTCAGCTGGTTTGTTGGAGGAGTTGCAACAGATTTGTTGCTAGTTGTTTGCTCATCTAATATAGGTAACGATTTCAACGTAGTTCGAGTTTCATCGGAGAGGTCGGGATGCCCGTCGACGCCTAATGGTTTGGAGGATTTTGGTTGGATTATTGATGAAGCTGGCCTTTTAGATGTCCTAGTGATTGGGAAGTTATTTACGTGGTTTGGGTCCGAAAATCACCACAGTCGATTGGATCGATTTATGGTGTTGGGAGAGTGGATGGATAAGTTTGCGCAATTAAGAAAGATAACTCTACCTCGTTCGATTTCTGACCATTGTTCGATTGTTTTATTAAATGATGTTCAAGATTGGGGGCCAAGGCCTTTTCATTTTTTTGAATATGTGGGTTGATAGCCGTAGTAATGTGAGGAAAAATGAGGAAGAATGGCATAAACTTTCTACGATTGAGGTTGGTAAGGAGAACATCATGATTAAATTGAGATCGCTTAAATATATTTTTGAGGGACTGGAATACTTCAGCTTTTGGTGATGTTGAATAACATATTCTTGATGTCCAATCTAAGTTCGAGGGGTTAGACATGGCAGTGGCGGCGGGTGGAGTGGGAGAGGATTTGTTAGGAGAACATCGACTTTGGCTACAAGCGTTGTGGAAGGCTACGCGCCACAAAGAATCACTCTGGCGTTAAAAGCCGCAGCCTACTTGGTTTCGGGAAGGTGACAAATATATTATGTTTTTTTATAGAACGACAAAGTTGAGAGCTTCTAGAAATTTTATCTCGGGTTTTACGTAATGTGGATTGTATCGTTTTAGTGGTATTCTCAGGTCCTTTGGGGATCATGGAGTCTAATGAAGCTGAGTTGCGCGATGTGGAATGCACATTTCATTTGTTTGTTGGTTCACGATGGCGTGGGGGTGAGCTTGATTGTTGAATTTGATTCTATTGTGGCTTTGAATTGGATTACCCATAAGGATCGGTGACCTTGAAAATTTTGAGAAATATTGGTATTAATTGATACTCACGTGGAGGCGTTGTCGTATGTGTGCTTTACTCATACTTTCTGCGAGGGTAATGGCTTGGCTGATGCGCTTGCAAAGAAAAGTGTAGACCGCGTTGGTATATTTTGTGATGGTTGGTAGGTGTGTGTGCGGGTCGGTGTCAAGGGAGTTGCGCTGTGTTGGGGCTGAATTGGCACGAGTATGCTGAGGGCTGAGTTGGCACGACATGGCAGTTTGGTGTTAGGTGGAGTGCGGCGTTGGCTTGTGTGTTAGGGGCAGTGGCGGATCCAGAATTTTTTTTGAGGGTGGGCACAAATCAAAACATTTTTTAGGATGGGTACAAATCATAAAAATCTCAAAATTTCAGGGTGGGCACAAGTCATAAAATTTAAGGACTAATTCATAAAAATTATGAAAATTGAAGCCAAATGTGTAAGGTTTGAAAAATTCAGGGTGGGCACAGGCCCACCCTAGACCCCATATACATCCGCCACTGGTTAGGGGGTTGGCGTTGCCCGGTCTTTGCTTGGGTTGGGTGTGTTTTGGATTTTGGTGTTGTGTTTATTGTTCTTTTGTTTTGTGTTCGCATAGGTACTCTTTTCTTCTAATAGATTTAGGGAAGTTTTCAATGAGACATATGTAAATACTCGCTCTTGTATGATTCCCTTAATAAAATCGTACAAATTTATTAATAAAAAAAAGAAGAAAAAAGAAAAAAAATGATAATTAATTGAAATGGGCATATGAATTTAATAGGTATACAATTCTTCATAGTAAATCTACCGTAGAATTAATAAGTTCATCAATGCAATTAAATAATAAGGTTGAAAATGCCGGTTCATTTGCACTTGTCACTAAACACAGACACAAAATTTTATCTTAAAAGGTGAGTTTATAAAATTTTAGCAGACGAACTTATAAAATTTCTTGAAAGTAAAAATAAATTTTCAACATAAAATACATAACAAAATTTAAGACATTGTTTGGTAATTAGCGGATTGCATTAGTTTATATCTGATAGTTGATTGCATTAGCTGATTTGACTAGTAGATTGTATTAGCTGATTGTATAAAATTATTTGGTAAAATTAACTAATAGCCGATAGCTGTTAGATTATTTAAACAAGCAAAAAGACATATAAGGACATGATTATATTCAATATTTGTTTGAATAGTTTATTAGTTATCAATATTTTGTATCTAATTAATATTAATTAGATTTATAAAAATTATTTTTAATATAATTTTTCTAAACATATTCGAATGGTTTATATATTAATTTATTATTTATATAATTATTTTAATATAATTAATTAATTCAAATACACTTATAAATATGCGATAATAAAAAGGAAAAAAATAAATAAGATTAGCTTATAAATAGGGTGAGAAAATATTTAATTTAAGTTATTTGAAGATTTTTGGTAATTGGTAATGTTAAAAGAGTCTATACAACTCTAATATTAAAACTCTAATCTCAAAAAGCTATTATTAGAAGCTTTTTCAAAATTAGCGGTTTCACCCCAATCTGCTCTTTCAATCCGCTGTTCACCAAACAACAATATTAACGAATTTGACTAGTCAAACTTCTAATTATGCCTCAAACTTCTAATTTTTATCCTAACTGCTTTTTACCAAACATGGCTTAAATCATATAAAAAAATTAAATTTTTAGTGGGTGACGGCCCCACCACCCTTATAGGTCCTGCTATGAAATAGATAGAAAGAGGGAATTTTACCAGAAATATATTACACGATGGAAGACAGTTTGGAAAGTCATTAAATGTAATTGCTTATTACTGAGCCAACCAATTATGTTATAGTTATGTTTAATGTATTTTAATTTTAAATCTTAATAATTTATGTTGTATATATTTTGAGATATTCATATTTTTTTAATTCACATTATAATTAGAGTGTGTTTGGAAAGTCATTAAATAATTAAATCTTAATATAATTGCTTGTGATTATATAAATTAAAAAAATTATTAGATGAGTTTGACTCATCACGTTATTCATTGTCTCAAATTTTTTTTTCAAGGTGAAACTTCACCTCTTTCGTACATGTAACAAAAAATTAAGTAGTTACTTAAAAATTATAGATGACGTATTATTGGATGAATTATAAATAACGTGCGTGCCGAGTCTATTTAATAATTTCTCATAAAAGAGATATATTTAAGAACTATTGTAATTACTGAGTTCCACTCTGTTTCAATTTGTTTCCTTGGAGAGATAGGCGGGAATTAGGGTAGTTTTAATTAATAATAATAATGATTTTTAATTTTTTACTATATTTACTCTTAACTAAAGGGTCGACAAGTGTGTAATTTACACTATATAAAGCCGGCAGTGTGCACAAGAAGATGTGCACCAGTAGTTGACGTCTCAAGAAGAAAAAGGCTAGAAAATCTATTCAAAGTCTGCACAGCTTTTGAATCTATAAAGCAAGAAAGATAGTGAAAATGAGTCCAAGATTTTCTGGGTTGTTGGTCTCGGCAATGGTGTTGTTAACTCAGTTCCTTTCCGTAACAGGTAAAACAAAACTTTTATCAACAATCTTCAATCCATTTTGTCTCTACTTTGCTTTGTTTTTAATGTTATTTACCGAGCTACCATTTATGTTGCAGGGGACAGCAATATTGGCGTTTGCTATGGTTTGAACGGCGACAATCTTCCATCTCCTACGGATGTAATTAACCTTTACAAATCTAGTCAAATAGGAAACCTCAGGTTGTATCAGCCTTACCCCGAAGTGCTCGAAGCATTACGGGGGTCGGGGTTAGCCGTCGCCATTGGACCGTTGAATAACGACATTCCAAACCTCGCGGCCGATCAAAATGCGGCCAATGCCTGGGTTAATACGAACATCGTCCCTTACAAGGACGATGTTGATTTCAAATGGATCACCATCGGCAACGAAGTTATTCCGGGACCACTGGCCTCTTCTGTTCCTGGTGCCATGAACAACATCTTGAATGCTCTTGCAACGGCCGGACTACAAGTTATGGTCACGACTGTGGTCTCGGGGAGTGCGTTAGGTGCCTCGTATCCACCTTCAGCTGGCGCTTTCTCGAGCGACACGGTGCCGACTATGACCGGTGTCGCTGCCATTCTGGCTCAACAGGGTGCACCCCTCATGGCCAATTTGTATCCTTACTTTGCCTACGCCTCAGACCCCACTCACATTTCAGCCGACTATGCCTTGTTCGCATCATCAACACCAGTGGTGATCGATGCAGGCTTAGACTATTACAACCTCTTCGACGCCATGGTCGATGCTTTCAACTCTGCCCTGGAAAAGATAAACTTTGGCAACGTAAACATCGCCGTAGCCGAAACGGGATGGCCGACGGTAGGCAACGAGCCTTACACAAGTGTCCAAAATGCCCAAACTTATAACAAGAACTTGATGAATCATGTGACGCAAAGCGGGAGTCCGAAAAAGCCTGAATATATAATGACGGTGTTTTACTTCGAGATGTTCAACGAAGACTTGAAGCCAAGTGCAGTTGAGCAGAATTTCGGATTCTTCTACCCCACTATGCAACCTGTTTATCCATTTTGGTGATTTTGAAATATTGTTGTTGGCTCTTCAATCCATTGTAAAAATATAAAGAGATGTTAATAAATAAAAAATGCATTGGTTTAATAGTATAAACATTCCTTGCAATACCCCTAAACTGCCTCAAAATTTCTCTCCTCTCAAATATAATATACATATGAACTTCAAGCTAGTTTAAGGATGAAATGAAACAATTGTATATTTCTTTTTATAGATACACTAAACTAAGCTCATGATGTGAACATTTTACTATAACAATTGACACAGAAAATTATCAATTTGAGATTATACAAAGATCATACACAAAGGAAAATATGATTAAATTACTGAAAGACCATTGAAAATTGCAAATCAGGGCCGAGTGTCGTGGATAATCAAATAAGTACTATTTTGATCAGTTTAAGCGCCGTCAAATCCAACTTTAAAAAAATAAAAAATAAATTAGTCAAATGACCGTAAGTAGAGAAAAACGTAACACAAAAACAGAATTGTTCTAATTAAAAAGCTAAAAAATAAATACAAAAAAATAGCAAAAAAATATTAACGATCGATAACTAACATCAAAGCTGATACTGCTGTCAACAAGTGAATAAAATAGGAGTTGCGTCGTTTTAAAGAAAAATCAGAGAAAACCCCGGTTCTGATATAGGTTTTTAATTGCAAAAATAACTTATTATCTAAATTGATGAAACGCATGCATATATTTGTATATTTATTTGAAATAATTGTATATCTAATAGTAATAAAAAAATACTTATATTTAATGTTTGAAATTTAAAGTGAATCGAATTCCAAAATATATACATACATAGTGATACATACAGTTTTATGTAAATTAAATAATTGTGTACACAATATACGTGTTTATGGGCGGACCGAACTTTTACACGTGGTTATAACACTTTGTCTATGTCCAATTTTTTTTTTTTGTTCAGATGTCTATGTCCAAGTTTGATCGAATATGCACCTCAATTTTTATCGAAGTCCGCCTGTAACTAGCTAAATTCAAGTATTTTTGGGCCAAATAAGTATCTAACGTTTTCAACGTTATTTAAATAGGTATCTGTCATTAACGTCCATTAATTTTTACCGTTAAATGACACGTATCAACTTCTTAAAATTTTAAAATTATATTTAAAAATTAATAAAAAAATAAAATATTTTCTTTATTTCACAAATTAGCCCCAAAATTTGAAATCCCTAACACCCAAAACCCAAATCCCGATTTGACTTGATTTCGTCGCCGATTGCCACACCGCCGCCCACAACATCTGTCGTCGAACCATCACGAGCATTACCCCATCACCTCATCACCGAAAATCGATCGATGCCACGCTAAACATTGAAATCGTCAAAGGGTTTATTCGAATAATTCGCGACAAACGGCGGCATAACGGGGAATGAACGATGTGTGGGTCGTTCGGCAAGAGGAGGGTGCTTCAGTCTGTCACCGAAAACACGACCAACGCCTGTGATAGTGGCTGGATTTGGGGTTAGGGATTTGAGGACTATTTTGGGATTATTTAATTTTTTTTTGGATATTTTAAAAATTCTGATTTATTGGTTAAAATAAAATAATTTTTTAATTCTGCCATGTGTCATGCTTTTAGTGGTTAACAGAATTTTTTTTAACAGACAGTCACGGCGGGCACCTATTTGAGTAACTTTAAAAACGTAAGGCACCTATTTGGCCCGAAAAATACTTTAGGCACCTATTTGGCCCGAAAAATACTTTAGGCACCTATCTAGAAAAAATGTATACTTTAGGCACTTAATTGCCACTTAAGCCTTTTTTTACACAACTAGTCAATTATACTATTAAGTAGGGTTGGGCATGACCGGTTACCCGATCAGTTTACCTAGAATTGGTCCCAGTCCCGGTCCTAGTAGCCACCAGTTCTTGGAAACTGGAACCAATCTCGATTTTGGTCAGACCGAGTCCCAGATTTCAGGAACTGATCCCGATATTAGTGAAAATCGGTACTAGTATCGGGTATCCGGTCAATTGGTCTATTATTAAGAAAATTTGAGCAGCATGAAGAAAATTCTAACCACCAATAATAATTAAATAACGAAGTTAGAATATTGTAGGCTTGAAGGTTAAAGTTTTAAAACGAGTCATACTCATAATATTCATACATAAAAAGAAAGAATAAACTAAAGAACTCTAAGTCTACATCCACCAAAACATCGGCACAAAGTGGTCTTAACAGACCATTACAAGGTTTTTGGTACGGTTCCCGGTCCAATTGGATACCCACTGGATATCGTGTCCACAAAACTATAATCCAGTCTCGATCCCGGCAGCAATCAGGACATAAAATTTGAATCTCGTCTCGATCCTACCAAAACCAATTTCGGATAAAGATCCATCAGATCCGACCAGGTCTAGAACCAAGACTAGATAACCGAGTTTTTTGCCCACCACTATTATTAAGCGGTTCTCATGACTCAAATTAGTGCCATATTATTATGTTGATGTTTATATATATATATATAATTTTTCAAATTTTAAGGTCTAAACTATGACTCACGAAAACTGATTTGTGAAAATTATACTCATTAATTTTAAAATTTTCAAAACTTAATATTTTTTTTTGAAAATTAGACACTTTTATTATAACCAACACTATTCCGGGCCTCGTTAAAAAACCTCTCTAAGCCTAAAATGGAGGAAAAAGAGTGCCCCAAAGTAATGTATTACAACTGCTTGACAAAAGATGAATATAGTCATAAACCACATTACAATCCAGATTGCAACAACAATACAAACATGAAACGAGGGACACAAAGTGCAGATTACGTCCACTTTTCGATGCAACAAAGCTAAGACAACTATAAGGAATAAAGCTCCAGTATAATAAACTACCTTCCACTTTTACTCAACTATGTAATCGCACCGGAAGGAGGCTGAACCCAGATTAACGGCGACATTCTGGAAAGACCAGCTTTCGCCAATTTATCGGCCGAACCATTTATATTACGAGATATCGCTTGAATGCTCCAACCAAATTCAGAACAGAATTTGGAGCATGCAGCAACTAAAGAACTGAAAATCCCAGGAGCTAGAAAAGGTTTGTGGATCCAATCAACAATAATAGAGCAATCAGTTTCAATAACTAATTTGGCTTTAGCAAACCATGGAGAAGATCGAAACACTTGACAAGCTTTTAAAACAGCAAGTAATTATGCAGTAGTGGCATCGAACAAACCTGCAAATTTAGAGAACTGAATTAAAATTGAGTTACTATGATTATAGCATACGCCTCCAATACCAACCTTTCCGAAACCGGCAGCCACAGCACCATCGACCTGAAATTTAAGGACCCCAACATCCGGAGCTTGCCAAATTTTATTCACAGATTTATTCTGTTTGACGGCAATAGCTTTGAACAATAATGGGTTATGTATCATATTTGTAGAAGAAGGAGATTCAAGAGGCCACTTTGCCTTGCACCAAAGACTGAAGCGAACTAAACATATATCGAACAGAATCTTCACAGAGACAATAAAATCATTGAAAGAAACTTCATTTCGAAAAAGCCAAATCGACCACACCAAACACTGAAAAGCCAACACCCAAACTTTTTGGCTCTTGAAAAGGTTAGATATTGCAACCCAGAGAGACATCAAATCTTTAAAATTACCCGGGCATACTAAATTGGTACCCCACAAGTTGCACCACTGTTGTCAAATTAACCATGAAAAGTAACACCTGCAAAATATATGGTTCAACGATTCATTTAAGGTTTTACAAAAGGGACATAAAGGATCGCCCAAATCTAACACTCCCCTTTTCGTTAATAGATCTTTTGTCGGAATTTTCTCATGGATAGCCCTCCAAATAAAGGCTTCAACTTTCGAAGGAGCTAAATTGACCCAGACTTTTTTTCAAATCTCATCCTGATATACCCTTCTGCTCGCGTGTAGCTCACAAAAAAGATTTAGCATTATAGAGCCCATTTGCCGCTGCTGTCCAACGAATGCTATCACTACGTAACCTGCCTGGAATCACACTATTGATACTTTGAAAAAATTCATTCCACACATCCTCTTCCCAACTAAACAATCTACGACGAAGTGGGATATTCCATTGCCAATTACCATTTTCTGAAACACCAAAATCAGCAATAGGACCAACCTTTTTCTCTGCCAATGAGTATATACGAGGGAAAGCAACTTTAAGGGAACCAAGACCAGTCCAGTTATTCATCCAGAAAGAAACTCTTTTCTCATCCCCGATAACCATCTTGATGTTTTTTAGAAAGATATTGCTAGGATCTGATAGAGGATCAATAATACCTTTCCAAATCTAAGATTTATTAGCATGTAACCCCCTTAGCCCGGCCTAGACGGTTGACCCGAACTACGAAGATTACACGGGGAAAACCAAAGTCAACTCGAAAGTCAACCTTGATTAACGACCCTTTTTTTATTTTTAAACTTGTCTAAATGCATATTAATCCTAGGTGAACCCTTGAGAAGAACATACTCAAAAATCACAGCAATCGGAAAACATTTAGGGACTCAATTGCACAACATACAAATTTAGGGACCAAATTGAAAATTCTGGAAATTAGGAGGACTTAACCAAATTAAAAGTTACCATTATAAAATTAATCATATTTCATGCTTCTCTGCCAAATTTCATCTCAATCGAACATTACAAACTCAACCAATTGCATATACAAAGATTGGGACCAAAACGTAAGAGTTTCAATACATTTAACCATCAGATTCAGTGCCCAACGGTCGAGTGTTCCGAAACGCGGGACCGTTCCGAAACTTATTGCGGAACAGGGCTTGGCAGTGGCAAATCCGTTTCGGAACAGCTCTACCTGTTTCGAAACGCCATGGCCATTTCAGGCCACTTGTTCCGAAACAGCAGCACCCATTCCGAAACGAGTTGCCCAGAATTGCAGAATTTTGCTGGTTTATTACACAATCAACCCATCAAACATATCCACATGACCTCCATAACATACACACAAGTCATCGAACACTTAAGGAACATATTAGCATCAACTAAACACAATCATGGCATCATCCAAAGAAAAACCCAATTCTATAGGCATGCATCCTATATTGAAAACCATGCAACCATCAATTCACCAAAACCAATTACCAAAAGGCCATTTACATGTTCCAACATTATCAAAAACATTAACCAAACTTAGGGAGTCCAAAACATCTCCCAAAAACACAATCTAGGTTCCCATTGCCAAATGCCAAAAGCTAATAGTGTTAGAAAAACATTCACCATACATGAGCTTAGCCTTCACTTGGATCCTTGACCTCCTTGCTGCCCTTTATGCACTTCAATGCTCTGCATTATTAGTTTAAGAAAGAGAGAGCGTAAGCACATAGCTTAGTGAGGAAATGCTCAATTAAAACATCACAATAATGCATTTGCAAAAACACCTATTCAAGGCCTTTAGTTTCAAAACAACATATACCATGCAAATATGCATACAAACCAAGCATCTCATGCTTCAAATCATCATCATGTCATATTGGCTTACAAGTGATAATCCATAACATTTTACAACTCAAAAACACAATCGGATACGCGGATTACAAGCGTTGTCCCATACGCTTCATACACACTACCAATATCAAGGTGGAGCATGGTACAATCACAACCCCTCAACACCCGTGATGGAGACTATGGTACAATCACAACCCCTCAACATCACTCATTGGTAGTTGTATAACATCACTAACGAGAACACGGGACACACAACACAAGATCCACACATGGACTTTTAACCACCATTGTGATCTTAACACAAGATCCACTCATGGACTTTTAACCACCATGATGATCTTAACCATCTCGTTAGTGTACTTGGATGGAGTTTACGGTACAATCACAACCCCTCGACATCCAAGGCGACTTTATTCACGGTGCACCCAACCCTATAGCCGGCTAACTATATCCGATTCAAGTACTTTAAAACCAACACATCACTTGCCAATATACATCATATAACATCATTAACCCACTGTTTTAAAGCATTTAACAAAGTCATTAAATCATCATGCATTACAATGCATCAAACCACATTTATCAATGTTCAAAACAAGGATCTCTTACCTTGAGCATCCTTCAACACATGGCTTATAAAACCAGCATCAAACATGCTAAAATATGCTTTCAAAACAGAATTTAAACATGCAAATAAATCACATTGCATCCAACCATCTCATGGTTCATCAACAAGAGAGTCTTCCCGAAAACTTACTCTTGAGCTTAGCTAAGTTGTTTAGACTTATACTAAGCTCCCATAACCTTCCAACATTGGTTTCAAAGCTGAAAACCAAACTTCACTCACCGATTCCGTTTCGCAAGCTTGCCGAAACACCGATCAAGCCTCCGGATCAACACCACAAGGATCCGATGATGTCTCTCATGTTTTAAACACATCAAAGCAGTGGATTAATGCATCATCATGCATTAATATCTTCAACCAAGACACCTAAACTCACTGCTCTCATCAACACTCACATTTCGGCTACCAAACAAAACCGAAATCACATCCAAACACCTCTACAACCTTACCCAGCCAAGATCCATCAATTCCAAACACACTTATACATCAATTAACATCCAAAAAGGATCTAATCACGTCCTTATACCTCCAGCTACAGCAGAACCTCAAAATCACCCCAAAAACCACCATTAACTCAATCAAAAACTTAGGAAAATCAACCTATCCGGGATTGCATTGATTAAACCTCAATTACACATCATTTATACATCCAATAAACATCAAAAAGATATCTCAAATCACAGCCCAATCATTTAGTACGAATTAAATCAAAATTAAACCCAAATCTTGCATTTAAAGCCAAGATCAAGAACACAACATTAAAACCTTTAATAAAACACAAATCAAGGATTGAGAACTTGGGAATTTCAGTAAAGAACTGAGTATTTAGAGGAGAAGGACGTTCATACCTCTAAATGTGAGTTTCTCCTTGTTTAAAGCCAAAATTCTTGAAAATTCAATAAGCAAATGGTAATGATTTGATGTAGGAATGATTAGAAACCAATTGGAGATTGAAATCTCATCTTTAGGTGTTAAAATCAGAGGGAAAATGGCTGGGGAAATGTGTTTAGCTGAGAGAAAAGGGAGAGAAAATGAAGAGGGAAAATTTTGAGAAAAGTTAGTTATGAACTCAAAAATATCTATTTCCCATTTTTCCTTTTATTAAATATCATTTAATAAATGTTTAATATTAAGAAAAATCTGGAGAAAACTCTTCTTGGGTAAATTAGCTCCTTAAAGATTCAAAGTTTCAATCCTTTTAAAACAGTCACCAACTTTTCAAAAATTACATTTTAGTCACTAACTTGAAATGTCACATTTCGAAACCTCATTTTGTAAAATTGATTCCACCACTCTCTTATATATAATAAAAGAGGATTTTAAGATATTTTTCCATATTTTTAATGCATCCCGAACTAGGCTTTCCCTAAAACAACCTTTTATATTCGAACCGAAATTCAACCGGTCCGATTCAAACCCAAAATTGGGGTGTTACATAGCAGCCCCGAGATTAGAAGGCAACAGATAGATAGAACCACTTCCGTACTTTGCCGAAATAACCCGTCGCCAATAGCTATTAACCTCCGTACCATAACGCCATACCTATTTATTGAGGAGTGCTCTGTTTTTTATGCTGAAGTTAAATAAACCAAGTCCACCTAGTTGTTTAGGCAGACATAAAACTTCCCAGCTGATCCAATAGATTTTCTTCTTTTCCTTCTGATTCCACAAAAAATTAACCACTAATCTCGTTAACTCCGCACTGATAGATTTAGGCATTGGAAATATAGAGATAAAATAAATAGGTAAATTCGACAAAGCAGCTTTGACCAGTGTGATTCTGCCAGCGAATGATAGGAGCTTGGATGACATAGAGGACACTTTAGCACACACTTTTGCTATAATCGGCTCCCAAAGCTGAGTAGAGTTCTTGATTGCTCCAAGCGGAAGCCCAAGGTAAGAACACGGAAAGTTACCCCTACCGCACTTAAGTAACGCGGCCCAATTATCCAAAGTTGCATCATTGACATTAATGCCAAAAAGGGAGGATTTCTTCAAATTGAGTTTCAGCCCAGAAGCGACTTCAAAACCCTTCAATAGTCTCACCACATTTTTAATTTGAGTTTTACTTGCTCCGCAGAATAAGATGAGGTCATCCGCAAATTGTAAGTGGAAAATCTCTACCGGCTCTTGACCAATCCTCACTCCACAAAGGAACCCTCGTGAAATGAAAACAAGGGACACCCTTGTCTAAGACCTCTGCTTATAGAAAAAGGCTCAGAAGGCGACCCATTAACCAATACTGAAATGAAAGCCGACGATATACAAATAGAAATCCACTCACATAACAGATCATCGAATCCTATAGTCTTCATAACGAAAATAAGGAATTTCCAATCTACTGTATCATATGCTTTACGGAAGTCCGCTTTGAAAACCACACTTTTCAGACCCTGTCTTCTAGTGTAGTCGATGACTTCATTCGCAATTAAGGAACAATCTAGAATTTGCCGACCAGCACAAAATGCGAATTGACTTTCTCCAATTACATTCAGTAAAATGGCTTTAAGCCTAATTGCGAGAGTCTTGGCCAAAAGTTTGTAAACGAATCCCACCAGACTTATAGTTCTGTAGTCATTAATCGAGGCAGGGGAATTAGTTTTTGGAATAAGCTGGATAAAAGACCGATTAAAAGAGAAATCTGTAACTTTCCCTTTGTGAAACAATTCGAAAAAATTAAGGATTTCCCCTTTTAGAGATGGCCAGAATTGCTTGAAGAAGTTCATGTTAAACCCATCGGGTCCAGGAGCACGCGAACCATCCATCGAAGATAAAGCTTCTCAAATCTCTTGTAGGGAAAAAGGCTTTTCAAGCAGACCCACCTCTATCTCACTAATTCTCTTCAAAGTGCACTCGAACTTCTTGATGGGAATTGTTTTAGAGGAATTAAAACCCGCTTTAAAGAAGTCAGAAATAATTCTCTTGATTGTCGATGGAGAAGTGGCCACTACATCTTCATGAGAGATTTTGTCAATGAAATTTGCACGCCTTCTTGATGAAGCAATGGAATGAAAATATTTAGTATTTTTATCACTCATATCGAACCACTTTAGGCGAGACTTCTGCAACCAATTTCTCTCGTTTTTTCGAATAGCTTTCCACAGCAATAGCTTAGCAGCTTTAAGACCATTAACCAAGTGAGAATCACCTTTGGAAATAGCTTCTTCCAACTCTGCACAATTCTTTTCCAATAAATCAATCGAACCATCAAGTTTCCCTTTATTAGACAAGGCCCAAATCTTGGTTACTTTTATGCATTCACCAAGCAGCATCATTATATCGTTGTTCCTTGAACTGCTGCACATTTGATGAATTTGGTCCACATACTCTTTATTTTCAGTTGACGATTCGAACCATTTGAACGGACGATGACCCCAGCAGTCTCCCATACAAGCCAAACTAACTGGATTATGGTCCGAAATTGATTTTGGAAGAACATGTTAGAAAAGATCAGGCCACATATCCAGAATTTCTTCTGACACCAAGAATCTAAAGTTAAATTAACCATGAAATAAATGGTGGGAGCACAAAGTCTCAAACAACCAATGAAATAAATGATAATTAATTAAGATCTATTGACAAATCTAGTGATTAAAAATACTCATATTATTTTATCTTATATAAATTTAAATTTCGACATTTACCTTAAAATATAATTGTTTTTTACTTAATAAAAAATTATAATTAATTGAAACGAGCATATGAATTTAATAGATATATAAATCCTCACAGTAAATACTGTAAATTAATAGGTTCATTAATGCAATTAAATAATAAGGTTGGAAAGCCAGTTCATCTAATATTTTTGTTCAATTGGCGATTAAATTACTGAATATATACATATATTTATATATAAATTCACGTATCATATTAAGAAAAATCTACAGCGTTTGACGAGCATCGACGAGCACCACTATTGACGAGCACCGAAAAGTGTAATTTAATTAAAATACATTTTCTTAATTTAAATTTTGTTTTAAACATTATTAATCAAAATAATCTATCCCAAAATCAAAGAATCCTATGTATGCACGAACCAACTTGCCTCAGTGGTTAAGGGAACGATTGTTGTTCCTAGAGGTCACGGGTTCGAGCATCAGGGTGATTGAGCGTTCATTGTCAAATGGTTGAGAGTATATTTAGAATAGATACTACTTGTAATCACTTTAGCTTTCATCAAAAAAAAAGAATCCTATGTATTTTAATTAAATTGCATTTTTAATTTTTTTAAAAAATATAATTACACATTAAGTACTTTAGATTTAAAAATTTTATAAATTAGTTTATCGGTACTCATTGGTGCTCGTCAATAGTGGTGCTCGTCGAGCGTAGAAGAACTATCCATCATATTATCAATCTTATAACTAATTCTTAATTAAATTTCTGTTTGTCTTTAAGCCAAACAATTATGTTAGGAAAATTCTACAATGCTCGACGAGCACCGATGAGTACTATTAATTTAATTTATAAAGATTAAAAATTTAAAGTATTCAACACATAATTATAAATTATTTAAAAATCTAAAGGTAAATTTAGGATTTAGATTTTAGGGCTTAGGACTTATGTTTAGGGTTTAGGAATTTAAATTTTAAAAAATAAAAAAATAGTGTATTATATTTTCGAATAACTCACGAGCTTTTTGAGTCGGGTATCAACTAGCTCGGCTCGTTAAGAACTCAAGCCAAATCCAATCGAATCGAGTTTTGACCGAGTCAGACTCAAATAACTCGCAATTTGTCTCATCTCATTTACGTACCTAACTATTATAATTGCTCCACTCTGTTTTAATTTTATTACCTTAGGGAGATACCTATTTAATTAATAATAATGATTCTAAATTTCTTACTATATTTACTTTTAACCAAGGGGTCCACATTTAGTGTGTAATTTACACTATATAAGGCCGGCAGTGTGCACCAGTAATTGACGTTCCAAGAAGGAAAAGGGCTACAAAATTTATTCTTTTTGAATTTGTGAAGCAAGAAAGACAGTGAAAATGAGTCCAAGATTTTCTGGGTTGTTGGTCTCAGCAATGGTGTTTTTAACTCAGTTCCTTTCCGTAACAGGTAAAACAAAACTTTTATCAACAATCTTCAATCCATTTTGTCTCTACTTTGCTTTGTTTTTAATGTTATTTACCGAGCTACCATTTATGTTGCAGGGGACAGCAATATTGGCGTTTGCTATGGTTTGAACGGCGACAATCTTCCATCTCCTACGGATGTAATTAACCTTTACAAATCTAGTCAAATAGGAAACCTCAGGTTGTATCAGCCTTACCCCGAAGTGCTCGAAGCATTACGGGGGTCGGGGTTAGCCGTCGCCATTGGACCGTTGAATAACGACATTCCAAACCTCGCGGCCGATCAAAATGCGGCCAATGCCTGGGTTAATACGAACATCGTCCCTTACAAGGACGATGTTGATTTCAAATGGATCACCATCGGCAACGAAGTTATTCCGGGACCACTGGCCTCTTCTGTTCCTGGTGCCATGAACAACATCTTGAATGCTCTTGCAACGGCCGGACTACAAGTTATGGTCACGACTGTGGTCTCGGGGAGTGCGTTAGGTGCCTCGTATCCACCTTCAGCTGGCGCTTTCTCGAGCGACACGGTGCCGACTATGACCGGTGTCGCTGCCATTCTGGCTCAACAGGGTGCACCCCTCATGGCCAATTTGTATCCTTACTTTGCCTACGCCTCAGACCCCACTCACATTTCAGCCGACTATGCCTTGTTCGCATCATCAACACCAGTGGTGATCGATGCAGGCTTAGACTATTACAACCTCTTCGACGCCATGGTCGATGCTTTCAACTCTGCCCTGGAAAAGATAAACTTTGGCAACGTAAACATCGCCGTAGCCGAAACGGGATGGCCGACGGTAGGCAACGAGCCTTACACAAGTGTCCAAAATGCCCAAACTTATAACAAGAACTTGATGAATCATGTGACGCAAAGCGGGAGTCCGAAAAAGCCTGAATATATAATGACGGTGTTTTACTTCGAGATGTTCAACGAAGACTTGAAGCCAAGTGCAGTTGAGCAGAATTTCGGATTCTTCTACCCCACTATGCAACCTGTTTATCCATTTTGGTGATTTTGAAATATTGTTGTTGGCTCTTCAATCCATTGTAAAAATATAAAGAGATGTTAATAAATAAAAAATGCATTGGTTTAATAGTATAAACATTCCTTGCAATACCCCTAAACTGCCTCAAAATTTCTCTCCTCTCAAATATAATATACATATGAACTTCAAGCTAGTTTAAGGATGAAATGAAACAATTGTATATTTCTTTTTATAGATACACTAAACTAAGCTCATGATGTGAACATTTTACTATAACAATTGACACAGAAAATTATCAATTTGAGATTATACAAAGATCATACACAAAGGAAAATATGATTAAATTACTGAAAGACCATTGAAAATTGCAAATCAGGGCCGAGTGTCGTGGATAATCAAATAAGTACTATTTTGATCAGTTTAAGCGCCGTCAAATCCAACTTTAAAAAAATAAAAAATAAATTAGTCAAATGACCGTAAGTAGAGAAAAACGTAACACAAAAACAGAATTGTTCTAATTAAAAAGCTAAAAAATAAATACAAAAAAATAGCAAAAAAATATTAACGATCGATAACTAACATCAAAGCTGATACTGCTGTCAACAAGTGAATAAAATAGGAGTTGCGTCGTTTTAAAGAAAAATCAGAGAAAACCCCGGTTCTGATATAGGTTTTTAATTGCAAAAATAACTTATTATCTAAATTGATGAAACGCATGCATATATTTGTATATTTATTTGAAATAATTGTATATCTAATAGTAATAAAAAAATACTTATATTTAATGTTTGAAATTTAAAGTGAATCGAATTCCAAAATATATACATACATAGTGATACATACAGTTTTATGTAAATTAAATAATTGTGTACACAATATACGTGTTTATGGGCGGACCGAACTTTTACACGTGGTTATAACACTTTGTCTATGTCCAATTTTTTTTTTTTGTTCAGATGTCTATGTCCAAGTTTGATCGAATATGCACCTCAATTTTTATCGAAGTCCGCCTGTAACTAGCTAAATTCAAGTATTTTTGGGCCAAATAAGTATCTAACGTTTTCAACGTTATTTAAATAGGTATCTGTCATTAACGTCCATTAATTTTTACCGTTAAATGACACGTATCAACTTCTTAAAATTTTAAAATTATATTTAAAAATTAATAAAAAAATAAAATATTTTCTTTATTTCACAAATTAGCCCCAAAATTTGAAATCCCTAACACCCAAAACCCAAATCCCGATTTGACTTGATTTCGTCGCCGATTGCCACACCGCCGCCCACAACATCTGTCGTCGAACCATCACGAGCATTACCCCATCACCTCATCACCGAAAATCGATCGATGCCACGCTAAACATTGAAATCGTCAAAGGGTTTATTCGAATAATTCGCGACAAACGGCGGCATAACGGGGAATGAACGATGTGTGGGTCGTTCGGCAAGAGGAGGGTGCTTCAGTCTGTCACCGAAAACACGACCAACGCCTGTGATAGTGGCTGGATTTGGGGTTAGGGATTTGAGGACTATTTTGGGATTATTTAATTTTTTTTTGGATATTTTAAAAATTCTGATTTATTGGTTAAAATAAAATAATTTTTTAATTCTGCCATGTGTCATGCTTTTATTGGTTAACAGAATTTTTTTTAACAGACAGTCACGGCGGGCACCTATTTGAGTAACTTTAAAAACGTAAGGCACCTATTTGGCCCGAAAAATACTTTAGGCACCTATTTGGCCCGAAAAATACTTTAGGCACCTATCTAGAAAAAATGTATACTTTAGGCACTTAATTGCCACTTAAGCCTTTTTTTACACAACTAGTCAATTATACTATTAAGTAGGGTTGGGCATGACCGGTTACCCGATCAGTTTACCTAGAATTGGTCCCAGTCCCGGTCCTAGTAGCCACCAGTTCTTGGAAACTGGAACCAATCTCGATTTTGGTCAGACCGAGTCCCAGATTCCAGGAACTGATCCCGATATTAGTGAAAATCGGTACTAGTATCGGGTATCCGGTCAATTGGTCTATTATTAAGAAAATTTGAGCAGCATGAAGAAAATTCTAACCACCAATAATAATTAAATAACGAAGTTAGAATATTGTAGGCTTGAAGGTTAAAGTTTTAAAACGAGTCATACTCATAATATTCATACATAAAAAGAAAGAATAAACTAAAGAACTCTAAGTCTACATCCACCAAAACATCGGCACAAAGTGGTCTTAACAGACCATTACAAGGTTTTTGGTACGGTTCCCGGTCCAATTGGATACCCACTGGATATCGTGTCCACAAAACTATAATCCAGTCTCGATCCCGGCAGCAATCAGGACATAAAATTTGAATCTCGTCTCGATCCTACCAAAACCAATTTCGGATAAAGATCCATCAGATCCGACCAGGTCTAGAACCAAGACTAGATAACCGAGTTTTTTGCCCACCACTATTATTAAGCGGTTCTCATGACTCAAATTAGTGCCATATTATTATGTTGATGTTTATATATATATATATAATTTTTCAAATTTTAAGGTCTAAACTATGACTCACGAAAACTGATTTGTGAAAATTATACTCATTAATTTTAAAATTTTCAAAACTTAATATTTTTTTTTTGAAAATTAGACACTTTTATTATAACCAACACTATTCCGGGCCTCGTTAAAAAACCTCTCTAAGCCTAAAATGGAGGAAAAAGAGTGCCCCAAAGTAATGTATTACAACTGCTTGACAAAAGATGAATATAGTCATAAACCACATTACAATCCAGATTGCAACAACAATACAAACATGAAACGAGGGACACAAAGTGCAGATTACGTCCACTTTTCGATGCAACAAAGCTAAGACAACTATAAGGAATAAAGCTCCAGTATAATAAACTACCTTCCACTTTTACTCAACTATGTAATCGCACCGGAAGGAGGCTGAACCCAGATTAACGGCGACATTCTGGAAAGACCAGCTTTCGCCAATTTATCGGCCGAACCATTTATATTACGAGATATCGCTTGAATGCTCCAACCAAATTCAGAACAGAATTTGGAGCATGCAGCAACTAAAGAACTGAAAATCCCAGGAGCTAGAAAAGGTTTGTGGATCCAATCAACAATAATAGAGCAATCAGTTTCAATAACTAATTTGGCTTTAGCAAACCATGGAGAAGATCGAAACACTTGACAAGCTTTTAAAACAGCAAGTAATTATGCAGTAGTGGCATCGAACAAACCTGCAAATTTAGAGAACTGAATTAAAATTGAGTTACTATGATTATAGCATACGCCTCCAATACCAACCTTTCCGAAACCGGCAGCCACAGCACCATCGACCTGAAATTTAAGGACCCCAACATCCGGAGCTTGCCAAATTTTATTCACAGATTTATTCTGTTTGACGGCAATAGCTTTGAACAATAATGGGTTATGTATCATATTTGTAGAAGAAGGAGATTCAAGAGGCCACTTTGCCTTGCACCAAAGACTGAAGCGAACTAAACATATATCGAACAGAATCTTCACAGAGACAATAAAATCATTGAAAGAAACTTCATTTCGAAAAAGCCAAATCGACCACACCAAACACTGAAAAGCCAACACCCAAACTTTTTGGCTCTTGAAAAGGTTAGATATTGCAACCCAGAGAGACATCAAATCTTTAAAATTACCCGGGCATACTAAATTGGTACCCCACAAGTTGCACCACTGTTGTCAAATTAACCATGAAAAGTAACACCTGCAAAATATATGGTTCAACGATTCATTTAAGGTTTTACAAAAGGGACATAAAGGATCGCCCAAATCTAACACTCCCCTTTTCGTTAATAGATCTTTTGTCGGAATTTTCTCATGGATAGCCCTCCAAATAAAGGCTTCAACTTTCGAAGGAGCTAAATTGACCCAGACTTTTTTTCAAATCTCATCCTGATATACCCTTCTGCTCGCGTGTAGCTCACAAAAAAGATTTAGCATTATAGAGCCCATTTGCCGCTGCTGTCCAACGAATGCTATCACTACGTAACCTGCCTGGAATCACACTATTGATACTTTGAAAAAATTCATTCCACACATCCTCTTCCCAACTAAACAATCTACGACGAAGTGGGATATTCCATTGCCAATTACCATTTTCTGAAACACCAAAATCAGCAATAGGACCAACCTTTTTCTCTGCCAATGAGTATATACGAGGGAAAGCAACTTTAAGGGAACCAAGACCAGTCCAGTTATTCATCCAGAAAGAAACTCTTTTCTCATCCCCGATAACCATCTTGATGTTTTTTAGAAAGATATTGCTAGGATCTGATAGAGGATCAATAATACCTTTCCAAATCTAAGATTTATTAGCATGTAACCCCCTTAGCCCGGCCTAGACGGTTGACCCGAACTACGAAGATTACACGGGGAAAACCAAAGTCAACTCGAAAGTCAACCTTGATTAACGACCCTTTTTTTATTTTTAAACTTGTCTAAATGCATATTAATCCTAGGTGAACCCTTGAGAAGAACATACTCAAAAATCACAGCAATCGGAAAACATTTAGGGACTCAATTGCACAACATACAAATTTAGGGACCAAATTGAAAATTCTGGAAATTAGGAGGACTTAACCAAATTAAAAGTTACCATTATAAAATTAATCATATTTCATGCTTCTCTGCCAAATTTCATCTCAATCGAACATTACAAACTCAACCAATTGCATATACAAAGATTGGGACCAAAACGTAAGAGTTTCAATACATTTAACCATCAGATTCAGTGCCCAACGGTCGAGTGTTCCGAAACGCGGGACCGTTCCGAAACTTATTGCGGAACAGGGCTTGGCAGTGGCAAATCCGTTTCGGAACAGCTCTACCTGTTTCGAAACGCCATGGCCATTTCAGGCCACTTGTTCCGAAACAGCAGCACCCGTTCCGAAACGAGTTGCCCAGAATTGCAGAATTTTGCTGGTTTATTACACAATCAACCCATCAAACATATCCACATGACCTCCATAACATACACACAAGTCATCGAACACTTAAGGAACATATTAGCATCAACTAAACACAATCATGGCATCATCCAAAGAAAAACCCAATTCTATAGGCATGCATCCTATATTGAAAACCATGCAACCATCAATTCACCAAAACCAATTACCAAAAGGCCATTTACATGTTCCAACATTATCAAAAACATTAACCAAATTTAGGGAGTCCAAAACATCTCCCAAAAACACAATCTAGGTTCCCATTGCCAAATGCCAAAAGCTAATAGTGTTAGAAAAACATTCACCATACATGAGCTTAGCCTTCACTTGGATCCTTGACCTCCTTGCTGCCCTTTATGCACTTCAATGCTCTGCATTATTAGTTTAAGAAAGAGAGAGCGTAAGCACATAGCTTAGTGAGGAAATGCTCAATTAAAACATCACAATAATGCATTTGCAAAAACACCTATTCAAGGCCTTTAGTTTCAAAACAACATATACCATGCAAATATGCATACAAACCAAGCATCTCATGCTTCAAATCATCATCATGTCATATTGGCTTACAAGTGATAATCCATAACATTTTACAACTCAAAAACACAATCGGATACGCGGATTACAAGCGTTGTCCCATACGCTTCATACACACTACCAATATCAAGGTGGAGCATGGTACAATCACAACCCCTCAACACCCGTGATGGAGACTATGGTACAATCACAACCCCTCAACATCACTCATTGGTAGTTGTATAACATCACTAACGAGAACACGGGACACACAACACAAGATCCACACATGGACTTTTAACCACCATTGTGATCTTAACACAAGATCCACTCATGGACTTTTAACCACCATGATGATCTTAACCATCTCGTTAGTGTACTTGGATGGAGTTTACGGTACAATCACAACCCCTCGACATCCAAGGCGACTTTATTCACGGTGCACCCAACCCTATAGCCGGCTAACTATATCCGATTCAAGTACTTTAAAACCAACACATCACTTGCCAATATACATCATATAACATCATTAACCCACTGTTTTAAAGCATTTAACAAAGTCATTAAATCATCATGCATTACAATGCATCAAACCACATTTATCAATGTTCAAAACAAGGATCTCTTACCTTGAGCATCCTTCAACACATGGCTTATAAAACCAGCATCAAACATGCTAAAATATGCTTTCAAAACAGAATTTAAACATGCAAATAAATCACATTGCATCCAACCATCTCATGGTTCATCAACAAGAGAGTCTTCCCGAAAACTTACTCTTGAGCTTAGCTAAGTTGTTTAGACTTATACTAAGCTCCCATAACCTTCCAACATTGGTTTCAAAGCTGAAAACCAAACTTCACTCACCGATTCCGTTTCGCAAGCTTGCCGAAACACCGATCAAGCCTCCGGATCAACACCACAAGGATCCGATGATGTCTCTCATGTTTTAAACACATCAAAGCAGTGGATTAATGCATCATCATGCATTAATATCTTCAACCAAGACACCTAAACTCACTGCTCTCATCAACACTCACATTTCGGCTACCAAACAAAACCGAAATCACATCCAAACACCTCTACAACCTTACCCAGCCAAGATCCATCAATTCCAAACACACTTATACATCAATTAACATCCAAAAAGGATCTAATCACGTCCTTATACCTCCAGCTACAGCAGAACCTCAAAATCACCCCAAAAACCACCATTAACTCAATCAAAAACTTAGGAAAATCAACCTATCCGGGATTGCATTGATTAAACCTCAATTACACATCATTTATACATCCAATAAACATCAAAAAGATATCTCAAATCACAGCCCAATCATTTAGTACGAATTAAATCAAAATTAAACCCAAATCTTGCATTTAAAGCCAAGATCAAGAACACAACATTAAAACCTTTAATAAAACACAAATCAAGGATTGAGAACTTGGGAATTTCAGTAAAGAACTGAGTATTTAGAGGAGAAGGACGTTCATACCTCTAAATGTGAGTTTCTCCTTGTTTAAAGCCAAAATTCTTGAAAATTCAATAAGCAAATGGTAATGATTTGATGTAGGAATGATTAGAAACCAATTGGAGATTGAAATCTCATCTTTAGGTGTTAAAATCAGAGGGAAAATGGCTGGGGAAATGTGTTTAGCTGAGAGAAAAGGGAGAGAAAATGAAGAGGGAAAATTTTGAGAAAAGTTAGTTATGAACTCAAAAATATCTATTTCCCATTTTTCCTTTTATTAAATATCATTTAATAAATGTTTAATATTAAGAAAAATCTGGAGAAAACTCTTCTTGGGTAAATTAGCTCCTTAAAGATTCAAAGTTTCAATCCTTTTAAAACAGTCACCAACTTTTCAAAAATTACATTTTAGTCACTAACTTGAAATGTCACATTTCGAAACCTCATTTTGTAAAATTGATTCCACCACTCTCTTATATATAATAAAAGAGGATTTTAAGATATTTTTCCATATTTTTAATGCATCCCGAACTAGGCTTTCCCTAAAACAACCTTTTATATTCGAACCGAAATTCAACCGGTCCGATTCAAACCCAAAATTGGGGTGTTACATAGCAGCCCCGAGATTAGAAGGCAACATATAGATAGAACCACTTCCGTACTTTGCCGAAATAACCCGTCGCCAATAGCTATTAACCTCCGTACCATAACGCCATACCTATTTATTGAGGAGTGCTCTGTTTTTTATGCTGAAGTTAAATAAACCAAGTCCACCTAGTTGTTTAGGCAGACATAAAACTTCCCAGCTGATCCAATAGATTTTCTTCTTTTCCTTCTGATTCCACAAAAAATTAACCACTAATCTCGTTAACTCCGCACTGATAGATTTAGGCATTGGAAATATAGAGATAAAATAAATAGGTAAATTCGACAAAGCAGCTTTGACCAGTGTGATTCTGCCAGCGAATGATAGGAGCTTGGATGACATAGAGGACACTTTAGCACACACTTTTGCTATAATCGGCTCCCAAAGCTGAGTAGAGTTCTTGATTGCTCCAAGCGGAAGCCCAAGGTAAGAACACGGAAAGTTACCCCTACCGCACTTAAGTAACGCGGCCCAATTATCCAAAGTTGCATCATTGACATTAATGCCAAAAAGGGAGGATTTCTTCAAATTGAGTTTCAGCCCAGAAGCGACTTCAAAACCCTTCAATAGTCTCACCACATTTTTAATTTGAGTTTTACTTGCTCCGCAGAATAAGATGAGGTCATCCGCAAATTGTAAGTGGAAAATCTCTACCGGCTCTTGACCAATCCTCACTCCACAAAGGAACCCTCGTGAAATGAAAACAAGGGACACCCTTGTCTAAGACCTCTGCTTATAGAAAAAGGCTCAGAAGGCGACCCATTAACCAATACTGAAATGAAAGCCGACGATATACAAATAGAAATCCACTCACATAACAGATCATCGAATCCTATAGTCTTCATAACGAAAATAAGGAATTTCCAATCTACTGTATCATATGCTTTACGGAAGTCCGCTTTGAAAACCACACTTTTCAGACCCTGTCTTCTAGTGTAGTCGATGACTTCATTCGCAATTAAGGAACAATCTAGAATTTGCCGACCAGCACAAAATGCGAATTGACTTTCTCCAATTACATTCAGTAAAATGGCTTTAAGCCTAATTGCGAGAGTCTTGGCCAAAAGTTTGTAAACGAATCCCACCAGACTTATAGTTCTGTAGTCATTAATCGAGGCAGGGGAATTAGTTTTTGGAATAAGCTGGATAAAAGACCGATTAAAAGAGAAATCTGTAACTTTCCCTTTGTGAAACAATTCGAAAAAATTAAGGATTTCCCCTTTTAGAGATGGCCAGAATTGCTTGAAGAAGTTCATGTTAAACCCATCGGGTCCAGGAGCACGCGAACCATCCATCGAAGATAAAGCTTCTCAAATCTCTTGTAGGGAAAAAGGCTTTTCAAGCAGACCCACCTCTATCTCACTAATTCTCTTCAAAGTGCACTCGAACTTCTTGATGGGAATTGTTTTAGAGGAATTAAAACCCGCTTTAAAGAAGTCAGAAATAATTCTCTTGATTGTCGATGGAGAAGTGGCCACTACATCTTCATGAGAGATTTTGTCAATGAAATTTGCACGCCTTCTTGATGAAGCAATGGAATGAAAATATTTAGTATTTTTATCACTCATATCGAACCACTTTAGGCGAGACTTCTGCAACCAATTTCTCTCGTTTTTTCGAATAGCTTTCCACAGCAATAGCTTAGCAGCTTTAAGACCATTAACCAAGTGAGAATCACCTTTGGAAATAGCTTCTTCCAACTCTGCACAATTCTTTTCCAATAAATCAATCGAACCATCAAGTTTCCCTTTATTAGACAAGGCCCAAATCTTGGTTACTTTTATGCATTCACCAAGCAGCATCATTATATCGTTGTTCCTTGAACTGCTGCACATTTGATGAATTTGGTCCACATACTCTTTATTTTCAGTTGACGATTCGAACCATTTGAACGGACGATGACCCCAGCAGTCTCCCATACAAGCCAAACTAACTGGATTATGGTCCGAAATTGATTTTGGAAGAACATGTTAGAAAAGATCAGGCCACATATCCAGAATTTCTTCTGACACCAAGAATCTAAAGTTAAATTAACCATGAAATAAATGGTGGGAGCACAAAGTCTCAAACAACCAATGAAATAAATGATAATTAATTAAGATCTATTGACAAATCTAGTGATTAAAAATACTCATATTATTTTATCTTATATAAATTTAAATTTCGACATTTACCTTAAAATATAATTGTTTTTTACTTAATAAAAAATTATAATTAATTGAAACGAGCATATGAATTTAATAGATATATAAATCCTCACAGTAAATACTGTAAATTAATAGGTTCATTAATGCAATTAAATAATAAGGTTGGAAAGCCAGTTCATCTAATATTTTTGTTCAATTGGCGATTAAATTACTGAATATATACATATATTTATATATAAATTCACGTATCATATTAAGAAAAATCTACAGCGTTTGACGAGCATCGACGAGCACCACTATTGACGAGCACCGAAAAGTGTAATTTAATTAAAATACATTTTCTTAATTTAAATTTTGTTTTAAACATTATTAATCAAAATAATCTATCCCAAAATCAAAGAATCCTATGTATGCACGAACCAACTTGCCTCAGTGGTTAAGGGAACGATTGTTGTTCCTAGAGGTCACGGGTTCGAGCATCAGGGTGATTGAGCGTTCATTGTCAAATGGTTGAGAGTATATTTAGAATAGATACTACTTGTAATCACTTTAGCTTTCATCAAAAAAAAAGAATCCTATGTATTTTAATTAAATTGCATTTTTAATTTTTTTAAAAAATATAATTACACATTAAGTACTTTAGATTTAAAAATTTTATAAATTAGTTTATCGGTACTCATTGGTGCTCGTCAATAGTGGTGCTCGTCGAGCGTAGAAGAACTATCCATCATATTATCAATCTTATAACTAATTCTTAATTAAATTTCTGTTTGTCTTTAAGCCAAACAATTATGTTAGGAAAATTCTACAATGCTCGACGAGCACCGATGAGTACTATTAATTTAATTTATAAAGATTAAAAATTTAAAGTATTCAACACATAATTATAAATTATTTAAAAATCTAAAGGTAAATTTAGGATTTAGATTTTAGGGCTTAGGACTTATGTTTAGGGTTTAGGAATTTAAATTTTAAAAAATAAAAAAATAGTGTATTATATTTTCGAATAACTCACGAGCTTTTTGAGTCGGGTATCAACTAGCTCGGCTCGTTAAGAACTCAAGCCAAATCCAATCGAATCGAGTTTTGACCGAGTCAGACTCAAATAACTCGCAATTTGTCTCATCTCATTTACGTACCTAACTATTATAATTGCTCCACTCTGTTTTAATTTTATTACCTTAGGGAGATACCTATTTAATTAATAATAATGATTCTAAATTTCTTACTATATTTACTTTTAACCAAGGGGTCCACATTTAGTGTGTAATTTACACTATATAAGGCCGGCAGTGTGCACCAGTAATTGACGTTCCAAGAAGGAAAAGGGCTACAAAATTTATTCTTTTTGAATTTGTGAAGCAAGAAAGACAGTGAAAATGAGTCCAAGATTTTCTGGGTTGTTGGTCTCAGCAATGGTGTTTTTAACTCAGTTCCTTTCCGTAACAGGTAAAACAAAACTTTTATCAACAATCTTCAATCCATTTTGTCTCTACTTTGCTTTGTTTTTAATGTTATTTACCGAGCTACCATTTATGTTGCAGGGGACAGCAATATTGGCGTTTGCTATGGTTTGAACGGCGACAATCTTCCATCTCCTACGGATGTAATTAACCTTTACAAATCTAGTCAAATAGGAAACCTCAGGTTGTATCAGCCTTACCCCGAAGTGCTCGAAGCATTACGGGGGTCGGGGTTAGCCGTCGCCATTGGACCGTTGAATAACGACATTCCAAACCTCGCGGCCGATCAAAATGCGGCCAATGCCTGGGTTAATACGAACATCGTCCCTTACAAGGACGATGTTGATTTCAAATGGATCACCATCGGCAACGAAGTTATTCCGGGACCACTGGCCTCTTCTGTTCCTGGTGCCATGAACAACATCTTGAATGCTCTTGCAACGGCCGGACTACAAGTTATGGTCACGACTGTGGTCTCGGGGAGTGCGTTAGGTGCCTCGTATCCACCTTCAGCTGGCGCTTTCTCGAGCGACACGGTGCCGACTATGACCGGTGTCGCTGCCATTCTGGCTCAACAGGGTGCACCCCTCATGGCCAATTTGTATCCTTACTTTGCCTACGCCTCAGACCCCACTCACATTTCAGCCGACTATGCCTTGTTCGCATCATCAACACCAGTGGTGATCGATGCAGGCTTAGACTATTACAACCTCTTCGACGCCATGGTCGATGCTTTCAACTCTGCCCTGGAAAAGATAAACTTTGGCAACGTAAACATCGCCGTAGCCGAAACGGGATGGCCGACGGTAGGCAACGAGCCTTACACAAGTGTCCAAAATGCCCAAACTTATAACAAGAACTTGATGAATCATGTGACGCAAAGCGGGAGTCCGAAAAAGCCTGAATATATAATGACGGTGTTTTACTTCGAGATGTTCAACGAAGACTTGAAGCCAAGTGCAGTTGAGCAGAATTTCGGATTCTTCTACCCCACTATGCAACCTGTTTATCCATTTTGGTGATTTTGAAATATTGTTGTTGGCTCTTCAATCCATTGTAAAAATATAAAGAGATGTTAATAAATAAAAAATGCATTGGTTTAGTAGTATTGTCTTTATAATTTCATATCAAGTATTGAGTCCATAGAACAGTCAAAAACGACTTATTATAACGAAATTATTTTATCTTTTAGCCGGTTCCGTGTAAAACTGTACATATTACTGGTATTCTGTTTGGCGTGAAGATATAAGTGGAATCTGCGTTGAAGTAAAGCTTAAAAGAAATAACAAAACAACTCATGAATCTGACAAAATTTGAAGTTTTATTAAATACCCCATTCATGGGACGGGATTTTTGTTTTTGTCTTAAAAGGGTCTTATGCAATCAATTCATAGATATCATATTATTAATTATTTGTTTGTGTTTTTTAGAATTACTTATCAGAGTAATCATTTCAAACCAAGTTCAAAGTTAAAACTGAGATTCCAGTTTTAATTTGAACGTACCAAAAATTAAACCGAACAACTTAATTTTTTTCCGATATGCTTAATATTTAGGGTAAACTACTTCAGTGACCACCGAATTAATATTTAGGGTAAATTACTTCAGTGACCACCAAATTAATATTTAAGGTAAACTACTTCAGTGACCACCGAACTTATAAAATCAACCTATTTTGACCACCGCCGTTAAAAATCTAACGGTAGAGTGACGAAACTGCCACGTGGCAATTGACGAAAAAATTTAAAAATTACACATTTGGTCCCTATTATTTACACATTCTTTCAATTTAGTCCTAATTTTAAATTAATAATATAATAAATTATTTAATTAAATAGTGACACGTGTCAACACCTTATTGGAGGACTTTAATTATTTATATTTAATTTTATTAATTTATTTTTCCTCTCCAATCAGGTGGTGACACGTGTCACCCACCAATTTAGAGGAAAAAAATAAATTTCTCTTCTTTGCGTTTAGCAAGAACCAAACCTATGTCTCTCAAGTGTAAAGCCAATGGCTTTGCCACTGCACCAAGCACAATTTTGTGCTATAATTCTCCAGATATAATATATACCTCTTATTAGTTTCCACATTTATAAGCCAAAAGCTCAAACCTTAAACACTAATTTCACATATATCTAAATCTCAAACCCTAAACTCAAACCTTAAATATTTCAAATTAATTTCACACTAAATATTTCAAATTAAACCCCAAACCCTAAACATTTCAAATCAATTACATGCTAAATATTTTAAATTAAACCCTAAACCCTAAAAATTAAATTAATTTCACGCTAAATATTTCAAATTAAACCCTCAACCCAAACCTTAAACCCTAAAAATTGCAAATTAATTCCACGCTAAATATTTTAAATTAAACTCTAAACCCTAAAAATTTCAAATTAATTTCACACTAAATATTTCAAATTAAACCCTAAACCCTAAATATTTCAAATTAATTTCACACTAAAAATTTCAAATTAAACCCTAAACACAAACCATAAACCCTAAAAATTTCAAATTAATTCCACATTCAATATTTAGGGTTTAATTTGAAATATTTAGCGTGAAATTAATTTGAAATATTTATGGTTTAATTTAAAATATTTAGCATAGAATTAATTTGAAATTTTTAGGGTTTAATTTAAAATATTTAGCATAGAATTAATTTGAAATTTTTAGGGTTTAAAGTTTGGGTTTGGGTTTAGGGTTTAATTCGAAATATTTAACGTGAAATTAATTTGAAATGTTTGGGGTTAGAGTTTAGGGTTTAGGATTTATATATGTGAAATTAGTGTTTAGGGTTTCAGCTTTTGGCTTATAAATGTAGAAACTAATAAGAGGTATATATTATATCTGAAGTATTATAATACAAAGTTGTGCTTGGTGCAGTGGCAAAGCCATTAGCTTTACACTTGAGAGACTCAAGTTTAATTCTTGCTAAACGCAAAGAAGAGAAATTTATTTTTCTCCTCTAAATTGGTGTTGACACATGTCACCACTTAATTAAATAATTTATTATTTTGTTAATTTAAAATTAGAACTAAATTGAAAGAATGTGTAAATAATAGGGACCAAATGTGTAATTTTTAAATTTTTCCGTCAATTGCCACATGGTAGTTCGACGTTTTCTATAGTTCGGTGGTTTAAATAGGTATCCCCATTTTGTTTGGTGGTCAGTGGGATAGTTTTCCCTATTTATTTTATTATGACCAACAATGTCGTCTTTACCGTGTGCAAGTTTAACAAGTTTATTAATAAAAAGTCGTTGTTATTCCTATACTCGGCTTTAAACTTGATTATTTATAGTTAATTGCAAATTCATATTTTTCAAAACTAAATGAAATGTAGGATATTGCCGCATTTCTGTCGGGCAGACTCCAGTTAAGCATAATGTTTTGAACATCTGTATAGACGCTTTGGGGTCTAAACAAATCTGTCCCATAAGTCTGCCTGATGCTTATTATGACTCATGGGGAAAGATCAATGCAGCCAATGTTTCACTTGCCATATACCTGGAACCAGGCAGTCAAATGCACCCGAGACACAAAGATAAGCATGAAAAAATGAATGTGTAAGATGAACCAAACTAAAAATGGAACCTTTGATATGATTTTTTTTTCTTTCCGTAAAATTGATCAAAAACAGCAACAAAGCTATTTCTTGTGATATAGATCCCTCTTGAAAACAAAGGAAGAAAAGGACAAAATATCCCTCCAAAAGATAAACTTTTTCAGCACAAATAGCCCCTGATCAGTCCTTTCTCCCAACCAACCTTAGAAGACATCGAAAGAGAGATAAGAGGGGGAGGGGAGGACCTAATCATCTGCCATAAAAAATCGGAACTTCTTTGGATTTACTGTGCAAGGACACAAAAAAGTCAAGCTTCAGATGTGGAGTCAGATGAGATTGATTCAGGAGAAGCTCCATTCGACTTGGTCGCAAAAGATTCAGCCAGCTTTGGCAGCATGCCATGGCAGAGTTTCATAGACGGCCTCAGTTTCATGTACTGTAAAAACCAAATTAATAGCCAAAATAAGCAAATGACATAGGAATATTTTCTTAACTACTTATTTTATATAACACCGAGTAGCTCCATAAAAACCATGCAATGGCTATAAAGAAAAAACATATTCCATTATGTTCACCATCCAGTAGATAGATCAACCAGCTCCATATAAACTATCCAATGGCTATAAAGAAAAACACATTCAATTATGTTTACCATCCAATAGATAGATCATGACCAGCTCCATATAATTTTTGGTATATATACTTCAAGGATCATTAGGAGCAATAATACTAGGAAACAACTCAGAGTAACTTCCATGAAAAAATTATTGAATAAAACCTGTTATATAAGTTAAGGGAAGGTACAGCAAAAAAGAAGAAAGAAGTATCTTACCTCCTGGTAAAAAGCATTGATCTCCTCCTGTGTAAGGCCTTCATCCTCGGCAGAATTTTCTTCCCATCCAAGAGATCGAAGGAATGCAGCCTCTTCTTCATCTGGATAGACCATACCAGAGGAGCTAAAATCCTTTTCATCATCATTAGAAAATCTTTGAGGTTCTTGATAGACATCACCATTGCTAGTTGCTGCAGTACCATTCCCATTAGCATGAGCTGTCACAGAAGCACCAACTACTTCCTTCGTAACTTGAGATTTCTCTGTGGTAGAAGATGAAATATGAGGGTCTGAATCTGAGAGACCAGCAGAAGAGTTTGATGAGGTCTTCTTCTTCAGGAGTTTAAAAAAATCATTTCGACTCTGGGTTTGAGCCAAAGAAGGCCTCTTTTCCACAGTGAACCCAGTTATTGGATTCAACGGAGCAGCCTTGTGCTCCCCAACAGAAAGCTTCGAGTTTTTTGAGTTTCTTGCAGCAGCCGATGAAACGGGAGCAATGACATGTTGGCTAGTAATAACTCTGCTGTTTGCAATTGTAGTTGGACTGGAAATGTCTTTTTGAGTAGGTGATGACACCCCATTCTCCCATCCTGGTTTGAGAACCAAAAGCTTACCGGATGTCTTCAGCATGTCAGACTTGACATGTCCACTATTAGGAGATTGATTACCATTATGAATAATAGAAGGCTGCTGCTGCCCACTCTTCACAGCCATATTCACCTCACTTATTCTTGATGCTGGTTTGGCTTTCGATTTATCCACCGAATTGAGAACCTGTTCAGAAATTAGGTAATTATTATCTGACACTTTGAATGTCTATTCCCTGGAATTTTAACTGTTAATAAGTGGTTCTTTTATCAATGCAGTATACAGGTAATGCAAGGGGGAAAATAGAGCACTTTGGTCAATCTTAGCATTTAAAATTCCTGTGAAAATGTATAAAAGCAGCACAAGTCTATATCAGAATATTCAGATGATAAAGAGAAGTTCTCATGGACTTCAAACCATCCATCATAAACAAAAAACCAGCGTTTGAAAAGACATGGGTTGCTTAGGTGATGGATGGATAGCATAACCTTTTTCTTTTTAAATTCTAATCCATCAAGAAGATAGTGACTAGGGTCCTTGAAAAGTTATACTGTTCATCAATTGACTGTGTTTAATTGATGATACTGATTAAACAAATTGCATTGGACTTATTCTTTTCGTTCTATGGTGATCAGAGAAAGTAATCAAGATCAACAATCTCAGCATACTCATAAGACAAATACTGTAATTCCATATCGACCCAATATAAAAATTTGCAGCAACTTATGCAGCATCATATATCTGAAATATATTCTCATGAACTGTTGCTTTAAGAACATTCAGAGCATTATGGAACTTTTGTCAAATCAACCAATAATCTAAATCAGATAAAACACAAATATATCTGGATAGTACATTGTACACTTCAATAAAAAAAAGTAAGTTGAAAAATACACAAAATTCAAACATAAGAGGGGAATTGCCAATAATAAAAATATATATTCTCACGAATATATATGGATAGTACATTGTACGCTTCATTAAAAAAGGCTTGATGAAAACAATAAGATTTTAGTATGACCAACAAAAAGAATATTTTGTTTTTATAAAAAAAGGAGGCTATAGTCCAGCACAGAATTAGTTGTCAGGAATATTGTTTTCATCAAGCCATTAAAAATGTGAATTAGTATGACCAACAAAAAGAACATGAATCTTTTTTGTTTGATCAAAATTTTGGTGATATTGCCTGACAACTTGATCAAAGAATGATAGTACAGCACAGAAGTACCAAAATAAAGTTTTCACATAACATATAGAACCTAAATGCAGATAGACAGTCATTAGATATAAATAAATATACAGTATACAATGACTGGTCGATATAAATGAAAAGAAGGCAGAAGGGAAGAGGGAAGGGAACCAAAATTGTTTAATAGGAGTAAAACTACAAATTAAACAGGGCAAGAGAACTATAGTTTTTCTGAAAGTGGAGGCAAATAGCTTACCGAACCCTTAGGCATTGAAGGTGTCACTGGTATTAGTTGCCTTGATTGCTTAATGGCCAGCTCCTCACGCCTTTGAGTATTGACAGATAACTGTATCAAATGCAATTGTCTAGTTAATCTCAAATATAAGTTATAATATATATATGTGCAATAAGAACTGTCTGAGCCAGTTACCTGTGGAGCAGTACATGCTCGTGAAGGAGCTTGAGCTAGTGCTACTGCCATATTAAGACAAGACGTGACACTCGGAGTCACAGAAACAGAGGTGGAAACAGTTAGGGGGACAGGCAAGGAACCTGTGCTACTACTTCCAACCACACTAGGTGATTCTGCCAAAGCAGAGGTCCATCCTTCTCCATCAATCAAAGCTGAATTGCCAACAGATAAACACTGAGAAACTGAGCTCAAACCAGGAGATGAAAGTCTAGCTATCTCAGGCACCGATTGCCTCTCTTCAGTTCCAAGAGAGGGAAAATCTTTCTGAAATGCAGCCTTGTGGATGCTACTCCCAATAGCACCCCCAAAAACCAGACCATTGTCATTGTTATTGCTACTATTACCGTTGTCTCTTGAGTCCACCGCAGTCCTTTGCCGCAAAGGCTCAGCTTGTTTCGTAGAGACTGTAGAATGAGACCGCCGAAATGTATCTCTCTTCAACCTAGAGGTCGAGATACCTCCTAATTTCTCAATCCTACCTGTTAAAATACTCTCTAAAGGGTCAGAAGAATCACGGTCCCAACGATCGCCAAAGCTTAACCTCTCCTTATCCCCCCTTTCTCGATCCTTATCACGGTGACTCCTGCTAAAACTACTATAAGCATGCCTTGAAGAACCATTACTAGAACCCCTCCGTGAATTCGACAAAGATGCTCGATCCAAAAATGCCAAACTAGGGGAATCAAAATCACTAATATTCCTAGAGTTTCTACTTCTCCCATGATGCACCGATGAAGAAACATCTAATATAACAACAAGAATGCAGTCATTATATATCCCCAAAAACAAATACAAAAGTTCCTACAATGACACAACTACCCAGTCTTAATGCAATGAAAAAGACATAGGGCATAAAAATGAAAAGAAACCGTGCATATACGAGATACATGTTCAAGAGTAACATTGCAATCAAGTATAAATGGAAGGAGAAACGCAATGGGTATTTACAAGGGTACCTGAGTGAGAAGAGGAAGAAGCAAAATGGTGGGATGAATTGCCACCCCCACTAACAGTGCCAGTACTTCTCAACCATTCTGGAACTAATTCCGGTTCACTTCTTTCCATAACGGACACTGAACATAATCATCAGGGGGAAAACCTTCTTCAAGCTTCGTCAAACCCTAACCCACCAAATTATTTTTTATTCGTAGAAAAATCACAAACTCTCAACTCTGTCCCTGGTCATTCAACTCAACTAAACCAAGGTTTCCAGTAACTTTAAAAGGATTCAATGGATTAATCAACAAACGGATGATAATGAATTGTTTGATCAAAAGGAACATAATTTTAACACAAGTTTGAAGACATTAAAATAAGGAAGTTATATTTTAATTAACTCTCTCCCTGTATCACCGTTTTTGATTAAATGATGGATTTGCAGATTGCTGAATTTCCGGACCTCATATTTTCCAATAAATGGAAAAATAAAAGAAAGATCCAAAATAATCCCTCATAAAACAGCTTAATTAGAAAAATAACAATAAATTTGGAGTAAGATTAAGAACCCTACATAAAATTTCGATTTTATGTTCCCAACCGCTAGAGTTTGAACAGAAATGGGCAAAGAGAAAAATTGGGAAAATTATCCAGACAAAATGACACGGGCAGATAAAGAAGAGTGAGAGTCCTAACCCTAGCCTCCGCTTCGATTTGGGCTATTTAGTAACCGTTTTTTTAAATAACGGTATCCCAATCCAAATAACGCGTTTATTTTCCCCGGGAAAGATGAAAAGGGATAATTACGGTATAAGATAATGAGAAAGAAACCGAGAGAGAGTTTCAGTGGGAGTGAAAGTGAAGAAATTGACAATGTAGAAGCAAAAATGTCAGGTTATTTGTTTTAGGAATGTCCCTTTCCCCAAAAATTAGGGTTTTGTTTCTTTAGTTTGTTTCAAAGACGGTGGCGCAAATTCTCTTTCTGTTCGTTTCTTTTTTTCCCCTAATAAAAAATGTATATTCTTTTTTGGTAAACAAAATGTATATTCTTTAAAAACTACTTATTCCAGATTATTTCCATCATATTATTACTAATGTGATATTAATTTTTTTTTGGATAAAACGTAATAATATTATATTATTTTAGATAAAAAATCATTTAATTTTTAAAAATAACTTTGAAACATAACTTTTAGATAGAGTCAGTTCTGGCCTCTGGGGCATGTCGAATCGACCGATCGTCTAGGGCCCATTTTTACTATTTAAAAATTATAATAGAAAAGACCTTAAAATTTAATTATAATATTAGATAGATGTCTCCACTTTAGATCATAAATGACAAATAAACGAAATAATAATTTGATTATAATATTAGATAAAGGTACTTCTTTTTAAAAAATTTATTACTTAAATAGTTATAGTTTAATTTTTTTCTAATAGTTAGTATTAGGGATCCATTTCTTTCAATACTTATTATTTGGGCCCAAATTTTTTAATACTGGTTATTAGAGACTCAATTTTTTCTCAATAGTTATTATTACGAACTTACTCTTAAAAGTCATTTTTTTAATATTTGTTACTAGGGGTCCAATTTTTTTCTTTAATATTTGTTATTTGAGGCCAAATTTTTCTTAATATTTATTATTAGGGACATATTCTTCAAGTTCAAATTCATTTTTTCAACACTTTTTATTTGGGTTCAATTTTTTCAATACTTGTTACTAGATGCTCAATTTTCTCAATATTTTGTTATTATGAGCTACTCTTAAAATTTATTTTTTCAATATTTGTTATTAAGGGGCCAATTTTTCCAATACATGTAATTTGATGCCAAATTTTTCCTGATATTTGTTCTTAGAGACCTACTCTTAAAATTTATTTTTTTCCAATACTTGTTATTTATGCTCCAATTTTTTCAATACTTGTTATTTAGGGTCTAATTTTTTCAATGCTTGTTATTATAGAGTCGTTTTCCCCCAACATTTGTTATTAGAGACATACTCTTAAAATTAAAAAAATTCAATATTTGTTTAGGCCTACTCTTAAAATTCATTTTCTAAATATTTGTTATTAGGAGTCTACTATTAAATTTTAATTTTCTTTTCAAAACTTATTTTTAGGAGCCTAATTTTTCAGTTCGCTCAAGGCCTCTAAAATCTCAGGACCAGCTCTACTTTTAAATAGAATTAAATTAATTAATATGAATAATTAATAATAATTTATTATTTTAATAAAAAATATTGAAAATTAATTAATAATATGTATATTTATATTTATAAGATAATTTTATCTACATACAATGGATAAAATGGAAAATCAAAAAAAGTTACAAAAATTCAAAAAATTGTGTTAAAATAACAATTTCATTTGAGGTTTTAGTAATATTTAGGTGTGTATACAAAGATAGTTTTACAGTAAATGATATGTATCGGAATGCACCACTATTTATATGTACTATAATGTACCATTAATTGTTTTAATTAATTTTAAAATCTTAAGGACCGAAAGTGTTATTATCCCCTTTTCGAATACAATCTTAAAAAATTATATTATTTTTTCAGCTTTTCTTTTTTTAATTAAGAAGTAATTAAACTTTTATTACTATAATAAAAATCCTACATTCGCTTTAATTTAAGGGTAAAATTTATAAATGGTCACTAAACTTTAATTAATTATTCAATTTGGTAATTAAACTATCAATTGCTTCAATATTACCATTAAACTTTTAGTTTTGTTTCAATTTGGCCACTGACTCGTTAACAGTTATTAAAAGGGTGATGTGACTGTTAAAATATTTTGTATAACAACACATTTAATCCTCCACGTGTACACATTCAAACAATTTAGTCATAATTCGAAAGAAATAATAAATTTAACCCTCGTTATTTCAATTTGACCCTATTTTTAATTAGAGATAATTTAACATTTTATTTTAATCCTTCAATTATAACTAATGTTATCATGTCCCTAGGATGGGGGCGTTTTCTCTCGCTGATGCTCGTCAGCCGGCCTGACGACGTTTGAGCGATCCCTCGTCGGAGACACAATTTCGTCTGCTTTTTACTGGATTTTGTTGGTTTTTCGCTGGGTTTTTCGCTGGATTCTGTTCCACAGAGTTTTCTTTGCTTCTCCTGATTTTATTTTCATGTCAGTTTTGCCGATCGATTGGAAGAAGCTCTTCGCGGGAGCTGAGGATCATTCTCTACAATTCTTTTCTCCGGGTTTGCGTGAAGGTTCTCTCCTTGTTCAGCCGCCTAAGGAAGTTTTCGAGGATGGTGATTCGGATTGGAAGCTGGCCATTGTTGGGCAATTTATCGGTTCTGCCCCCAATTTCAGTTCAATGTAGAAAATTGTTAATCTTCTTTGGGGGAAGACTTCTGCAGTGAAGGTGAGTTTAGCTGGTCCCAATCTGTATGTTTTCAATTTCACAAGTGTTGCTGCCAGGGATTGGGTGCTGGAAAATGGTCCCTGGCATATACAAAATAAGCCATTGATTTTGCGTAAGTGGGAATCTAACTTGCATAAGCTGGATTTTGATCTTGTGCGTATGCCTATTTGGATACAATTATATAATATTCCACTTGAATTGTATACGAAAACGGGGTTGAGCTACATTGCGAGTGCTTTGGGGACTCCGTTATATATGGATTCTGTCACGGCTAATCGTGAAAGGTTAGAATATGCAAAGGTTTGTGTTGAAATTGCAGCTTCTGATGAAATCCCTAAGTTTGTTGATGTTCTTTTGCGGGATGGCAGTGTGCACCCTATTCGTGTTGTTACTCCATGGCTACTGCCTAGTTGTCCTAAGTGCAAGGTTTTTGGACACCATGAGAAGACATGTGCTTCGAAGGGGACCAAACCTGTGCAATTTTGGAGGCCGAAGGTTCCTGTGAATCCTATTAGTGAGCCTGGATCGTCGAGTGGCACTAAAGATATGGAGCATGTGCTTGGAGGTGCTACGGTTGATTGTGTTGATGAGCCTGCAAGTGTCGATGAATGTGTTATTGTTCATGCGCAGGAAATGATTGGAGGTGCTACGGTTGATTGTGTTGATGAGCCTGCAAGTGTTGCTGAAGGTGTTGTTGTTCATGCGCAGGAAATGGTTGGTGGTGCTGTAGTTGTCCCTGAACCTTCAGCTGTTGAGACTGGTTCTGGTTCTGGTGAATTGTTGGTCCAGTCTGATGCTGATAAGGTAGCTGATTTTGAGCATGTACTTGAAGGTGCAGTGGCAGATTGTCCTGTTGAACCAGTTGCAAAATTTGTGGAATCTGTTGCTAGTGTTGATGCTTTGGAGGCTGACTTCCCCACTTTACAAGCATCGGTTCAAAAGAATAAGGGAAGGGGACGTCCTGTTAAAGAAAAGAAAGACTCTTCTCATGAGGCTTTGGTTCAGGATTTGAAAGTCAAGAAGAAAGCTGCTCTGGTCAAAAGTAAACTGGTAATTGATAGTCTTGCTAGTTCTACTGTTAGTGTTCCTCCTCTATTGGCTCAATGATTGTGTGCTTTTGGAATGTGAGGGGTATGAACAATCCTATTAAGCGATCGAATATTTTGAGCAGGATTAACAGTCTGAATGTTGATGTTATGTTCTTCTTAGAAACTAGAATTAAAGTTAATAATTCTGAGCCTGTTTTCAATAAGTTGGATGATTGGTATTTTAGTGCAAACTATAGTCATGCAGTAAATGGCCGAATCTGGTGTCTTTGGAGACGTGGCTTGTCTGTGTCTGTTCGTGCTGTTACTGATCAGAGCCTTACGGTTAATTGTCTTTTCAATGGTTCCTCGTTTTGCCTTACAGCTGTTTATGGTAGTAATAGTGGTAGTCAACGTAGATTTCTTTGGCAGCATCTGAAGGATATTATTGACTCTTCTATGCCTTGGTTAGTCGGAGGAGATTTTAACATTCATCTTGCTGCTACAGAGAGTTCTGCGGATGATACTGCCATTTTTACTTCGGATATGGGTGATTTTCAGAATTGTTTGGAAGAGTTAGAGCTTGCTGACCATGTCTTTTCGGGGCCTCTTTTCACATGGTCTAATAAACATCAAGATGGTTTTCTTGCTAAGAAGTTGGACAGAGTTCTAGTTAATTCTGCTTGGACTGCTTTGTTTCCTTCTTCTTTTGTTGAGTTTCAGGCTCCTGGTGTATCCGACCATTGTCCGGCTGTGGTTTGGTTAGTGAAGGAAATCCCTGCTAATCGGCCTAAACCTTTTAAATTTTTTAATTTCTGGGCTCTCCACCCTACCTTTTTACAGCTTGTTTCAGATTCTTGGTGTCAGCCTGTGCAAGGAAACCCTATGCAAGTCTTATTTTGGAAATTGAAGAGATTAAAATCTGTTCTGAAGAGCTTGAACAGGGAGCACTTTGGTGGTATTTCAGAGCAAGTCAAACTTAAGCGTTTGCTTCTTGAGCAACAGCAGCTTGCTAATCTGTCATCTAGTAATGCTAATATGGTGAGAGAGAATGAGCTTCGAGCCAAACTTGCTGCCCTGGAACGTGCTGAATGTTTGTTCTTTCAACAGAAAGCCAAGGTTCAGTGGCTCCAAGAAGGTGATCAGGGTACTAAATTTTTTCACTCGACTGTTGCTACTAAGCTGAAGAGGAACACTATTCGAATGCTGATAGATGATCATGGTAGGCAGCTTGAGACATTTGATGATATGTCGAGTGAAGCTGTGAGGTTTTTTGTTAAATTGCTTGGTACTGTTGACATGAATGTCCTCCCTTGTTCCGTAGACACTTTGAAGGACCTTCTTAATGGTTCGCTTCCTGCTTCAGGATCGTCTGATCTTGTGCGTAGAGTTACAAGTCTTGAGATCAAGAATGCTATCTTTGCGCAGGGTAATGACAAGGCTCCTGGTCCCGATGGTTATTCTCCTTTCTTTTTCAAGAAGGCTTGGAGTGTGGTGGGGAATGAGGTTGTGGCTGCCATTAGCTATTTTTTTGATGTTTCTTATCTTCTGCCTGCGCTTAATGCAACATTTGTCACCCTTGTTCCGAAAGTTCCTAATCCATCTAAAATGGACTTTAGGCCAATTTCCTGCTGTTCTGTTATCTACAAGGCAATTTCTAAGATTCTGGTGGGTAGATTGGTTCCTTTTCTTGCAGGACTAGTTTCACTCAATTAGGCTGCTTTTATTCCGGGTCGTAGTATTGCTGACAATACCCTTTTGGCTCAGGAGTTAGTTAAGGGGTATGCTCGAAGCACTCTGTCACCTCGTTGCGCACTTAAGGTGGATTTGCAAAAGGCTTTTGACAGTGTTTCCTGGGATTTTGTTCTTGTTATTCTCGAGGCTTTGGGTTTGCCATTTCAGTTTCGAGAATGGATACGAATCTGCTTGACAACTCCTCGATATTCCATTTCGTTTAATGGTACTTTAGTGGGATATCTTTCTGGTGCAAGGGGTATTCGTCAAGGAGATCCCCTCTCTCCCTACCTTTTTGTGCTTGTGATGGATGCTCTTTCAAAGCTCTTGGATTTGGGTGCTCGTAATGGTGTATTTCAATACCATCCCAAGTGTCATAAGCTTGGGCTTACGCATTTAAGTTTTGCCGATGACCTTCTTATTTTTTGCAAAGGATCGCTAGATTCTTTGGTTGGTGTCACTTGTGTGCTTACAAGATTTTATGAAATGCCGGGGCTGCAGCTTAATGCTTCGAAGAGTGAGCTCTTTGCTTCAGGGGTTTCTAGTGAATCTTTGTCGATCATAAGTGAGGTGATTGGTTTTTGTGTGAGTTCCCTACCGGTTAGGTACTTGGGTGTCCCTCTTGTAACGAGGAAACTTACTGAAAGTGATTGCCAAGCTCTTTTTGAAAAAGTTAGAGGGAAGTTGCGACAATGGTCTACTCGTAATCTTAGCTTTGCAGTGAGGCTTCAATTGATAAAGACTGTTTTGCTAGGGGTTACGAATTATTGGTGCAGGCAGCTTGTTTTGCCATCAGGTGTTCTTAGAAAGATTGAGCAGATTTGTGCGCGTTTCTTTTGGGAAGGTGCTGATGTTCCTATGCGTGGTGCTAAGGTCAAATGGTCGCAGGTTTGCTGTCTGAAGAGCGAGGGGGGCCTTGGTCTTAAGGACTTAACCACATGGAGTAAGGCATGTTCTTTTCTCCTTATTCGCGATATTCTTGCTGATCATGTATCTTTATGGGTGGCTTGGTTGAAGAATTATGCTTTCAAAGGCGATGATTTTTGGACTGTGGAGCCTAGAGATTCGATGAGCTGGACGTTGCGTAAGCTTCTAAAGCTTCGCGGTGAAGCTAGTCCCTATTTTGCTGCTATTGCTGTGTTGGATTCGCTGAATGCTAGGCTGATTTGGAGGGCCATTCGTGTCCCGCAAATGAAGGTTCCTTGGCAGCATCTTATATGGTTCCCTCAACAAATTCCGAAATATGCTGTTATTGCATGGTTGGCAATTATGGGACGCCTCTCAACTAAGGATAGGTTGCTGCAATGGGGTGTTGTGGACTCTACAAATTGTGTGTTATGTGATGGAGGTGTGGAGACTCATGACCACCTGTTTTCGGGTTGCAGTTTCACTATAGGGATTTGGGATACGATAGGCTTATGGAATGGTGCTGTTTTGGGAGGTGAAAGCTGGGTAGGCAATGTGATGAGGGCTTCTCGGTTCAAAGGGAAGTCTTTGAGGTCTTTTGTTTTGCGCCTTTCGTGGAATGCTGTTATCTATCATATTTGGGAGGAGCGAAACCGACTTCAATTTCGTGGTGAGTCGAGGAATTTTGATGCTATTACTCACATAATTAGAGAGGTTGTACAGATTAAAATAGCACAGAGATGTAAAGATAGACCTATGCTTGCGCACGACCCTATTTGTATAGCTTGGGGTGCGGTTTAGTGTCTTGATTACGTTTTTTTTGTAGCACTCTTTTGCTTACTAGATAATGAAAGCCAACCTAATTATCCAAAAAAAAAAAATGTTATCATGTCCCTCCCAATCTCAATTCCAGCCATACCCAGTCTATCCTTTAAACTTTATCATTTAACGAGGCACATGATAATAATCTATTTTTTTCATAAAAAATCCATTAATCTTGATAAAAATAAATAAATAAAACCCAGTCAAATGCAGAATAAAATCAAAGAACAAATCTAATTTACCCTCTGCTATGACCTATCTTTACAAGTGAATCCATATAATATTTGTAGACATGATTAACTTTAACATCCAAAATTTAGTATTACTGCTTAAAATAATCCTTTGAATCTTAATGATGTTTCCGAAAATGTCAATTCTGAAAATATTAAAATGAGATTGTCAGATTAATGAATGGCATAGGGTGTGTTGCCATTATCAGATTGCTCAAAAAGAACCGATTTTTGCTGAGAAATCTCATTAACATTCACCATTGTTATTAGTGCGCAAAAGAAGAAAAGACAACTGATACCATATAACGAGAGCTTTAAAGATAGGAAAAGGAACTGATTTTTTTATTTAGAATAAAAAAGTTGAGTTATAAACTAGAGAAAGATCACGTTTTTATACAAGCTTAACTAATTTTCTAAAACCCTAATAACTAACCTATTAAAGGAAAGCTGTTAGCCAGCTAAGAAACACGTGTGGAAAAAGTACGTGATGATAATATATCTAATAAAAGTAAAGGAAAAACTCAAGTCGAAAATCAGAAACAAAAATCTGCATACAATTGTTGTTTTAATAGTTTCATGGAGAAGAATATAAGAACAAGGAACTATGTTTCAGATTTGACTAAAGTTAACGATCACTTTACCGTGAAAGAAAAATAGTCAACGAATAAGCAACAGATCTAGGCCTGTGCGCGGTTGAGATTCGAAGAATTAGTCTAAGACTTAATTCGAGGCAACAACAGCACCACCATCACTAGGAACGAATAGAGCTTTAAACAAACCCAACGTTAACGAACAAAGAGCTCGTTCGTTCGTGAATGTTTTGTAATTTATTTGTTTAAATTTATTCAGATGTCTATTTATATGTATTATTTTTTATAACAAACTTATTATATTTAAAATATTTAAATATATATATTAAAAATATGAAATAAAAAGAAAAAAATTAAACATTAATCAAACAAATTAACTCTGAAGTTGTATCTTATATTAATGAATTTTATGTGGTTACTTTGAATAATTGATCAAAGTTTAATGATTATTTGTGAACTTTACACTTAAATTAAAGTGAATGTAGGAATTATTATAATAATAAAAGTTTAATTATTTTTTGAATTAAAAAATAAAAGAAAATATGAAAAAGTAATATAAAGTTATTTTTAAGATTTTATTCTAAAAAAGAATAATAACACTTTCGGTCCCTTAGAATTTCAAAACTAATTAAAACAGTTAATGATATATTGCGATACATATAAATAGTAGTACATTGCGATACATGACATTTACTATAGAATTATCCGTGTATACACTTATAGAACTCTTATACGCAATGAATAAAACTTTTTATTGCACGTTGATAATTAAAAATTATTATATAGATCAAATTATAGCAATAATGAATTATAATTATTATTCAAAATTAATTATCACTTAAAGTGCAGTTATACATCAATTAAAAGTAATAATGTTTAGTCTTATAAATATAATTCATTAGTTTGATATTTTTAATCATGTAGTATTTAATAAAATACGAGAGAGAAAACGTGGATAATTTTTTTTAAAATAGTATTTAATAAATCCTTTGACAAAACACGTTCATCTTGCAGACAAAGCGATTGAACTTGACTCTCTTGAAATGAACATCATCTGTTTTTTTAATGGGACCACTTGTTGTGTTCGAAAAAACGTGATAACCTTTTAAAGATAAAAATGAAGATTTTTAACATTAAAGCAATGGTTACTTAAACAATAAGCATCGATTTATATTTTAATGACAATATACAAAAATAGAATATCGTTTTAATCAAAGATAAAGTAAATATAATATTATATATTATGTTTTTGACTTATAATGGTACAATATTATTTTTTATATTAAAACTTATTAATATCATTTGAAAAAAATATTTATGTAAATAAATAGTGAAATATTTGTATTATGTTTGATCTACATTAATTATTCGAACTATGATGTGAGTTTCTTTAATGTTTAAAATATTTAAGATCTATATTTAAACTGTTTTTATATTAAATAAAAATAATAATTTTATTGAAAAAAATAAAAAATTATTAAATGATAAAAAAAGGACAGATATACATGTATAACACACATTCCCCCCCCCCCACCCCACCCCAAAAAAAAAAAAAACTGGTATATAATATTTTTTTCAAGTTTATAAAGTGGAATTACAAAACATTTCATATATGGGTAATTGGTAATTTGTATTTTATATATTTTAGATTCATATATTTATGTTTGTCAATATTATTTTCTGTAATATATCCTGATTTATACTTCAAAGTTATTATCATTTTTATAGTAAATACTTAAGAGTATATATCTGTTATTTATTTTAATGTAGATATGTTTTCTTTATAATATTTTACATCCAAAATGTATTGTAGATGTGTTATTATAAAGTACTATACTAATTTTTTTTATAACTATCAATATTATCAATTTGTTAATTAATTTAGACTGAATAATGTAGAGACTCATTATTGGTCGACCCTCTCAATCCGTCTCATCTAGTCCCACTAAACTAACTACAAAGTCACGTCAATATAAGAGCTGGTGCCCCCCCCCCCCCACCCAAAAAAATATTTTTTTAATAAATTAACATTTAGTCCTTTAAAATTTTAATTTTACCCCTTCAAAAATTTAAAAATAGTTACTATTATATATCTAAAATTTTAAATATTTTTAATTAAATTATCTCTTAAAACTTTTAAAAATTTTCATTAAGTATATTTAAAAATAATTAAACACATAAATTTTTATGAAAATTTTAAATGTAAAACTCTTTAAAATTTTTGAAAATTTTAATATAGACTCTTATTTTGAAAATAATTAACATGCACCCTCAAACTAGTTTGCCAAGATCCACCTCTAACTAATTAGTTGTTGGTTGCTATACTAGTTAATCTTTAAGTGCTCAATTGTCATCTCTTAAAATTTTAAAAGATACCAAATTCATTTAAAGAATAAATTCAAGCTAAGATCGATTGAATCTTAAATCAATTGTAACTTATTAAAAATCACGAGTTCAAGAGTGTTTAAACATCTCTAATTCAAACAAAAAATTACTAAAAATCTACTAATCAATCAAGTGATTAAAGATGTTCATATTATCCCACATTATATAAGTTCAAATCTTAACGTTTTACGTTAAAAATATAATAACTCTCTACTTAATAAAAAAATACTACAATAATATTCTTTCTATTTATGCACTCTAACAATTTATCACATGAAACATATGTACCCATATGAAGAGAGAAATGTCATACTTTTTCTTCACCCGATTAAACCATCTTATTTTAATTGATAGTTGATAATAAACTATAGATGTAACATTAATTATGTCATACGTTAAACTGGTTCATTTCACAGGGGGAATAAACAAAAAAACTTTTTCAATATTTTCCTGTTTGGTGGCTCAAAATACAGAGAAATGAAATCTGGTTCAAAATTTCAAAATTTTGACTACCAAATCCATATATATTTAAATCATTTCAAGCTTCATAAAAATATATTATAATATCGTGGTCAGAATTGAAGCTTCTTATATTGAAATTGAAAAAAAAAACAAATATGTATTGAATTGACCAACTTTACATTGAGATTATAATATTGATAAAATGCAGCTTCTTTACATTACAAATATCTATTGGATTTTAAATAATAATGGAATACATCATAATTTGAAGTATTTTAAACTGAAATTTGAAAGTGAGGTGTCCTATGTTAAGATACTAGGGGTTTGGTGTCTATACATTTTTTTATTATTATTGAAGCAGTTGTAGGATATAATCAAACAGAGGCCAAAAGTTGCAGGTTAATTTTCAAACGGTTGAATTAGTCACAAACATAGGCAAAGCCACATGGGGCCTGGCTCCTACGTGCTACGGCCTACCCCTACCGTCAGTTTTTTTTTTTAAATCTGAATTATATTAACAACGAAAGGAATACAAATGAATCACACTTTTTACAAGATAAATACAATACAGAACAAAACAACAACTTTTAAAGGTGTGAAAAACGTTAAAATACCAGACCTAACACTGTCAAAAAAAATCTTCTGAAATAAAAATTCAGAAAAACTATAACTTTGCCTTAAGTGCTCTTTGAATATAGCAAAAATTCTTCCGCTACTTGTTCTTGGCATGTCGGCGCAACCACAAAAGGGAATCATAACATGTATAGAACGACCTCATTCGTTGAAAAGCGCTCGTTGATACTCGTCACTCGAACGCGTAACTGTCAAAAGACAAACAAAAATTGCTAAAAAGCAGACGAAAGAACTGCCACCAAGCATACAAAAGAACTGTCATAAAAGTACATTTGAATAAAAATTCGACAAAGTAGAAGAAAAATAAAAAATAAACTTGAAAAACGAAATGTTCATAAAAAAATAAATTTTATTTATGTACAGAACCAGCAGAACGGCCAAAGGCCGCCGCCGATAAACAAAACGACGATGAAGAAGAAGAACTTAGAGAAGTTTTATAACCACCTCAGAGAAAATAAAGAAGTGGAGAAGTAGTTATTTGTAGTTTTACCGCTAGTTTTTTTTAGTTTCGTCATGTAGAATTTAAAATTATAATTTATTTTAAAGTAAATTACATCACATATTACATAATTATAGTTTTTAAGTCGAAAATTCTATTGAACTTTAAAATTGCTCAAAACTATCACTGAACTTTAATACGTGAGTCGAAAATACCACTCTGCCGTTAACTGCTAGCGCCTTCGTTAAATCAAAATGACGCCGTATTGGTGCGGCTGTTTTGAAGCCTAATTTAGCCCAAAACGACGTCGTTTTGCTAGCAAAAATATTAAAACCATGCATTTGGGAGTTTTAAACTCAGTACCTTTAAGAGAAAGAGCTAAGCCTTAACCACTGAACCAACATAACATTATATCATATTTTATCACAAATATTATATATCTCAAACTACTTTAGATTAATTCAAATTATTTTATAAAATAAATAATATTATAAATAATATAAAAATATATTATTTGTATATATAAAAATATATAAATAAAAGTGTATTGTTTTTATTTTTTATATAATATTTATAATATAAATATAAATGTATTATTTTAAAAAACCTCAAAATATTCATAAAAATAATATATTTATATTATAAATATTATATAAAAATTCTAAACTCTAAATCTTAAACCTTATACAAAGCTCAAACTTCAAACTTTAAATCTTATGATTTGAGGTTTGAGGTTTATAGTATTTTTATATATTATTTATAATATAGATACAATGTTTTTATGAATAGTCTTTCTTTTTTTTAAATAATATATTTTTATTAATATATGTAAAAACAATGTATTTTATATTATTTATAGAATCATTTTTTATAAAATAATTTGGTTGAACTAAATGGATAAGTTTATATAATTTAAATAAAAATATTTTTTTATATTTTTTATATATTATTTATAATATAAATATATTATTTTAAAAAACATAAAATTTATGTATAAAAAACTCTTGAACCCTAAATCTTAAACTCTAAGATTTAGAATTTAAGTTTGAGGGTTGGAGTTTGTGGGTTAACAATTTAAGATTTAGGGTTTTATATATTATTAATAATATAAATATATTATTTTTATGAATATTTGAGGTTTTTTTAAAACAATATATTTATATTATTAATAATGTATAAAAATAATATTTATATATATATATATATGTGTGTCCGCAAATAATATGTATTTTATATATTTATATGTTAATATTATTTATTTTATAAAATAATTTAAATTAATCTGAAGTAGTTTGAGATATATATTTGTGGTAAAATATTATACAATGTTATATTGGTTTAGTGGTTAAGGCTTAGCTCTTTCTTCTAAAGGTTTTGGGTTTAAAACACTCCAAACGCATGATTTTAATATATTTTTTCTCCAGCAAAACGATGTCGCTTTGGGCTAAATTAGGCTTCAAAACGGAGTTAACGACATAGTAGTATTTTCGACCCACATATTCAAGTTTACCCTTTATTTTATTTGTCCACATATATAAAATAGTTCTTGTTTTAGTGATAAAGCTTGTAAGAAAATTTAAGTTTGTTTTATTTGAAGTCAATGAATTGAATCTTATAGATTACATTTTTTAATCTTTTATTTTTTTGGTCCCTTAACTTACAATTCATGACTTCGCCTCTGATCACAACCGTCTTTCGATTAAAGACTTATCATCACAACCTTTTTGTGAGTAAGAAGACCAAGTTAGTTTTGTCGTTCACTTTTGGTGTCTTTCAACTCGGTTAAGAATATAATTAAAAAAATAAATTACGATATAAGAACTTTTAAAAAATTACAATGTTAATATTTTATCGATATATTATATCTCTATTTTATGGTTCATATGTAGGATTCGTGGCTTTCCCTTTTAATAATATCGTTTTAAAAAAATTAAACCCATATTTTTTATAAAAAAATTACATTATTTTATTTTTATCAACTAGGGTTTTTGGCCCCCTTAGGTCTGTTGTTGTTTGAGTTCTGTTATGAGATTTTATTGGTTTTGGACCTTTGTTGTCATTGATTTGGTTTTGTTTTAAATGAATGTACTCTTAGGATAAAGACAAAAATTATTTACCAACATGAATTGCGATGGGTGTTAAAACAAGAACGTCTTTTTTTATCAGTAAATACAATTTTATTGAAAAAGTGTTACAGAACAACAAACACTCTTAGATCATACAGAAAGATAGTATATTATCAAATCAACATCTATGTTAAAGTCACCGACTTCTCTCCATGGTTCTAGAGACAACCATATAAGCCCATCTTCTCTCCAATATTCTAGAGTATATTATAATAATATTATTATGTAAAATATCTCAAAATCCACCGCCTCATTATGCCTATAAATAGGCTTTGTTATTTGCTTGAAATGAAGTGGAGAGTTGTAAGATGGAAAAGTGAGAGAGGGACGTGGGGTGTGTGCAAAGTGAGATTGAGTGAAAGTGGAGTGTGTGAAATGTGAGTGGGTGTAAGTGTGGAAAGTGTAGTGTGGGTAAGAGTGTGAGTGCAAAGTGACGTGAGGCAAGAGTGAGAAAATTATGTGAAAGTGTTTTGTAATATATATATATATATATTAATAGAAGTCTTATTTATTGTAATTAGAAGTTTCCCGGTTAAGCCTTAATTTATGTATTTTTTTAGTGCACTTGAATTTATTACTAATGGTCGGCTATGCCGCCTAAGTTATATGGTCGGCTCTGCCGCCTGAATAATATATGGTCGGTTCTACCGCCTAATTGATGTATGGTCGGCACTGCCGCCTAAATTGTGCACTAAGAAATTAAATATATATATATATATATATATATATAAAAGGCTAACCGACTCAGGGAGTTGGTTTAGTGTTAGTGGTCAGTCTTAGGTCCTCCATAGTGGGTGTGTTGGGTCCGTCGGGTTTCCAACAATTGGTATCAGAGCGGGCGGTTCAGGACCGTTACCAGTGGAGAAATCTTCGGTAAGCGTTGGACGCTTACATTGGTCGGTGCATCAGTTCGTTGAGGGAAGATTCTGTCGAAATACAGTCAGGGACTGTAAAGTTTCGGTAAGCGTTGGACGCTTACATTAGTCGACGTTGTATCAAGGTGCTAAGGGGAGATTCTGCCAGAATACAGTCGGGGACTGTAAAGCTATTGGTTTGGAACCAAGCTTAGTGGACGCCGGGCGTCAGTCAGCATGACAGACTTTGGATGCACAAGCAACGGGATTAGAAAGCTCAATAACCACAACTACGGTTATTGGGAGACATGCATAGAGTCCTACCTACTGGGTCAGGACTTGTGGGAAATAGTCGCGGGCACCGACACAACTCCTCCACCGAAGGAGAATGCCGAAGCCTTGAGAAAATGGAAGATCAAGGCTGGGAGGGCTTTATATATATTGAAGACCACAATCGAGGAGGACCTATTGGAGCATATTCGTGATGAGAAGACACCAAAGGCAGCCTGGGAAACTTTGGCGAAATTATTTTCAAAGAAGAATGAAGCACGCCTCCAACTCTTGGAAAATGAGCTCGCGAGCATTTCACAAGGAAGCCTATCTATTGCTCAGTATTTCACCAAGGTGAAATCTATTTGTCGTGAGATATCTCAACTTGCACCAGATGAGAAGGTTAGCGAGGCAAGGATGAAAAGAATTATCATCCATGGCCTAAGACCCGAGTACAATGGGTTTATCGCCGCAGTGAGGGGATGGCCTACTCAACCATCCTTAGTCGAGCTGGAGAACCTGTTGGCTAACCAGGAGGAATTAGCCAAACAGATGAGTGGCGTAACCATAAAAGACGAAGAGGAGGCACTCTTCACCAACAAGAAGAAAGGTACGTCACGAAGACAAGAAGTGACGAAAGGAGGCAAGCTCTATCCAAGAGATAGAAGTAACACTTCAGGGGGAGTTCGACGTAGAAAAGAAGACTATCACCAACAGTACGAGAAGAACGATAGAAGACAAAATGGTGAATGCTTCAACTGTGGAAGAAATGGTCACTTTGCTCGAGATTGTAGATTACCCCTGAGGGAGAGTCGTGAATGCTTCAATTGTGGCAAGAAGGGCCACTTTGCTCAAGATTGCAGAATGCCCAAGAGACAAACTTTCCAAGGAAACATGGCCACCACAAAAGAGGAGAAGAGAGAAGCCATGTTGGAAACTTCCATCAGCGAAGAAGAATGGGATGCAGAAGCTGGACTCTCTATTGGAGTGGAACAAGAAGAGTTCGAAGAAGACATGGAGGCACCAACTCTCGTTGCAACTACTAATACAAATACAAAATACAAGGATGAAGAGTTGGAAGAAGACATGGAGAAACCAGCTCTTGCAACAATCATGGAGTCAAAAATTGATTACGAGGAGGATTGGATCGTCGACTATGGGTGCTCCAATGATGAGAGATGTTGGAGATGTTGTGATTCAGTCAATTGCAAGTGCTACACTTCAAGGAATGTGATGTTTGATGAAGCTTCTTCTTGGAGGTCGCCTCAGAATATCGAGCTTCCAGAATCTCATGATTTAGAAGAGATTTCAGAAGATAATAAAGAAGGTAAAGAGCAAGCATCGGATCCAAGTGAAGAAAGAGAAAGCTCATCCTCGAAAGATGAAAGTTTATGGAAGACGGTTGTATATCAACCTACATCTGAGGAGCTTCGTCCAAGCCAAATGGAAGTCGATGAGCTTCGCGAAGAAATGTCGAGAGCCCTAAGCGAGACTATTGGTAAGTGTTCGCAACGATGTGAGACCTTTTCTAGTGAAATTCTTATTCTCAAAGAAGAGAACAAAGTCCTAAGGGAAGAAATTAAGATGGTACGTGGGGAATTGGAAGATATGAAGGAAAAGATGGTGTTTCTTAAGAAGGTATTAGCTCATGACGGGGGAGCAGTATCATCCGTCCCAATTCCAACATATTCGAGAGTAGAAGTTTCTAAACCCAAGTCTTATGAAGAGGATGAGAACGTGAAGGATGTAGATGACTTTCCGTGGAGCTTGGAACAATACACCCAAGCCGCAAACGTCGTGAAGGGTGCTAAGAAGATCAACCGTGCTAGAAAGACCAGACATGCCTTACTTTATTTGGAAGATACTACGATGGTATGGTTGTGGCGTAAGCATGGCAAAATGAAGAAAGGAGTTTGCTCTGTGGCTATTTCTGAATCCCTCGCCAAATTTAAGAAACGCGAGAACTCCAAGCAAAAGGGGAACAAAAGCCATAACGTGGGAAGAAATAAATCACACAAAAGGCGAAGATTAAAGCTAGCATACAAGGAAGAAGCCTTCAAGGGAAAGAGAGATGACAAAGGAGAAAGAGAGCAAGTTACTCAACAACAAGGAGATATGAGTATGAAGTCTCACCATATCCTCAACTCTATCAAATCCAATGACGAGGTGCCTACATTTGAAAAGAAAGGATTGTTGTTCGAGCAAGTGAAGATTGGAGGACAACCGGTACGTGTCTTAGTTGATAATGGAGCAACAAACAAGCTCATCAAGGAGATTTTTAAAAGAGAGTTCAAGACGATGATATCAACAAAGACAGATGAACAAGTCGCGGACATATTCACAAAGAGTATAAGTAAATCAAAGTTCGAGAAATTCAGAGAAGCATTCGACATAATCTGCAAGTTATCTATAGAGAGAAGTCATTGAGGGGGAGTGTTAAAATCACCGACTTCTCTCCATGGTTCTAGAGACAACCATATAAGCCCATCTTCTCTCCAATATTCTAGAGTATATTATAATAATATTATTATGTAAAATATCTCAAAATCCACCGCCTCATTATGCCTATAAATAGGCTTTGTTATTTGCTTGAAATGAAGTGGAGAGTTGTAAGATGGAAAAGTGAGAGAGGGACGTGGGGTGTGTGCAAAGTGAGATTGAGTGAAAGTGGAGTGTGTGAAATGTGAGTGGGTGTAAGTGTGGAAAGTGTAGTGTGGGTAAGAGTGTGAGTGCAAAGTGACGTGAGGCAAGAGTGAGAAAATTATGTGAAAGTGTTTTGTAATATATATATATATATATATATATATATATATATATATTAATAGAAGTCTTATTTATTGTAATTAGAAGTTTCCCGGTTAAGCCTTAATTTATGTATTTTTTTAGTGCACTTGAATTTATTACTAATGGTCGGCTATGCCGCCTAAGTTATATGGTCGGCTCTACCGCCTGAATAATATATGGTCGGTTCTACCGCCTAATTGATGTATGGTCGGCACTGCCGCCTAAATTGTGCACTAAGAAATTAAATATATATATATATATATATATATATATATATATATATATATATATATATATATATATAAAAGGCTAACCGACTCAGGGAGTTGGTTTAGTGTTAGTGGTCAGTCTTAGGTCCTCCATAGTGGGTGTGTTGGGTCCGTCGGGTTTCCAACAATCTAAATAAACATTTCGAACCAAAGACGAACACATCAAATCATACTTGTCAAGCTACAAACTACCAATCTGTAATTATTATTATTATTATTATTATTATTATTCTAATTAGGAGTGAGCCTTCGATCGAGTCGAGTCAAAAAATTTTGAGTTATTCAAGTTGACACGTCATATTTTCAAACTCAAATTTTATTTGATTTTTTTTAATTCGAGTCGGATTTTCGAGTTCCTATACAAATTTAATTTCAATTATTTATCATATTACAGTACAATTTAATTCTATTTAAACGACTTTCTCTAATCATATAAGATGTGCATGTATATTTCTTCATATGTGACATATATTTCTTCATATTTTTTATATATATATCAATATATATATTTATATATATATATATATATATATATATATATATATATATATCAGGAAAAATTGAGGGACTCGACTTAAACTTTAAAATAACCCACTAATTACTAAAAATTTCGAGTTATTCGAATTTCTATTTTACAACTCAAATTTTATTCAAAATTTTTCGAGTCGAATTTATGAAATTTTGAGTCGAGTCAAGACGTGTCGAGTTTTTTCGCCTCAAATCAAATCGAAATTTTCATTTTTTCGAGTTAAGTCAAGTTTTGCTCACCTGCAATCCTAATTACACGCTTCATTACAAAAATGTCATATGGGGATTAAATAGCAAATGATAATTGTTTCAACATGAGTGTAAGTATTAAGTAATATGGCATTCTTAGCATATGGGGATTAAACTCTAGACCACGTTAATAGAACATCACTAACATTCAATCATTTTTCTGATCATACATGTAAAAGTTCTAAAAAAACATAAATCAAAACTAAAAAGAAAAGGCAAAAGGCAATCTAAACTAAAAATTCCTATGTCGTTTTAAAAAATGGAGTATATTTTTATTCAGCAGTACCCAAAAAAAATCCTCAATCATAGTAAAATTGGAACAAGATAATAAAAGAGGAATCGACTAAGATCTAAAGCATAGTAAAATTGGAACACTCACAACAATCAAATGATCTATGTTATGTTTTTTAAGTCTTAAGATGTTTATAAGCATGAACGGAGTCAAGAAACTATATTAAAAATTTGGGGTACAAAACTACACGACTTTAGCGGTGTAGAATTAGATTATTAATAGAAATTACAAAATAAATATATAAAATATGGAGGAGCATAAAATTTTTAAGGGGTACGACTACCCTCAACACCTATGTGCTTGTCTCTGTTTATAAGATAATATTTATTGTATTTTTCTTAAGGAAAATTCTACAACGTGCGACGAACACCGATGAACACCACTAATGATGAACATCGATGAACACCATTAAATTAATTAATAAAGATTTAAAATTTTAAGGACCCATCATACAATTAATAATTATTTTTTATATATATTAAAATTTTATTTTTTTAATAAGGGTAAACTATATATTTAGTACCTCACCTATTTTCGTATTTCTATTGAACCCTCATTATTTAAATATTATTTCAATTTGACCCTATTCTTTATAAAAATAATTTAACCCTCAACCTAAAACCCTAAACTATTAAACCTTAAACCCTTAAACTCTTAAATCTATACCCTAAATCATATACCATTAAAATTAATTTCATCATCATCGATTCAATTCAATAAAAAGGTGTATAGAATAGAATTCCGTGGGTTCCGACAAAACATAAGTTAATGCAAGAAATTAAAAATAAGCAAGCATTGTCTTTCTGTTTTTGGAGTGTTCCTTTGGTTACTACTAAACCCTATTGCATAAACATATTTAAACTCTTGTAATGATCCGACCACACAAGAAAGAGAGACGACCGCCCAATGACCGACTGTCATGCCATTCTCTAAATCTTCCTTCCCACGAGTTCTTGTTCCCTATAGCTTAAAATCTTTTAATAAGTCATTAAACAAAAGTAAGGGTCGCAATTTTCAAAAGGACCACCTTTTGATTTGGTTTCGTGTAGTTTTACAAACAATTTTTTTATGGTTGCAAATCAAGAAAAGTAGATAAAGTTTTCAGAGCTTAAATTGACATTTAGTGTGGGGCGGATGTACCCAGTTCTGGAGAGAGCGTTCTTATTTTCTTAAAAAAAATTAATTTTGCGTTTTTTTTAAAAAAAAATAGTTTTGTTTATTGTGTAAATGAATTTTTTTGTATACTCATTTGAGAAAAAATATTTTGGACCACTATTCTTGAATTTCTAAATTCAACATTGATCTAATATCGACAAAAAAAATATTATTATTTACTATATCCACGATTATGCATATATATATATTTTTAATTTTGATTTAAATATGCAATTGTTTTTTATAATATTAAATAAAGAATTATACTTAAATTTGTTAGCAAAGATAAAAAAAAATTAATTCAAGCTTCGACTATGGCGTTAAACAAGATTACCAAATCGTGAGATTGATGAGTACTCTATTATTTTAAGTACAAATATCCCCATTATTGTAATCAATGGAAACTAGGGTGATGCCTGATGGTGATAAATATAGTAATTAACCTTATTTTAAGTACGATGATGGTGAAAATATTTTTAATGGTATATGGTTAAGGTTATAGGTTTAAGGGTTTAAGGTTTAATAGTTTAGGGTTTTAGGTTGAGGGTTAAATGTTAAATTATTTTTTTTATAAAGAATAGGGTCAAATTGAAATAATATTTAAATAATGAGGGTTCAATAAAAATACGAAAATAAGTGAGGTACTAAATATATAGTTTACCCTTATTAAAAAAATAAAATTTTAATATATATAAAAAATAATTATTAATTGTATGATGAGTCCTTAAAATTTTAAATCTTTATTAATTAATTTAATGGTGTTCATCGGTGTTCATCATTAGTGGTGTTCACCGGTGTTCGTCGCACGTGGTAGACTCATCCTTTTCTTAATTATTTGATAATGTATAAAACTATTTAAATTAAAATTATTTTTTCATTTATCTAATTCTACAAAGAGTGAATTTTACACTAATACATTATTTTTCTCGAACAAATTACATTAATACATTTGATGTACCTTTTTTAATTTGGGGGAAAAACATGCAGATTGCAGAGTTGGAAACGAAAAGAATCCTTGCAAAATTCATATTTTCCACGTGGCACCGCGTATAAGCTCGTTATCTTTCTCTCTCACTCGCGACGGCGTTTACCGGTCTCTTTGCCTCCCATTTCAGCCTCTCTCTTTTTTCCTTCTCTCCCTCGTTCCCTTCGACTCGGCTCCTTTTCGCTCCAATATTTATCTCTCAATTTTCCCCAGGAAAGTTGAGAAGAAAAGAAAGTTACGCTTTCCTTCTAAAATCATATTTCGGAAACCCCATATTACTTCAATTGTACTAGAGATTTTAGATGGGTTTGGCTCCATATGCATCATTTACCTTGATTCTTTAGTTATAGAAGCTCAATGAGTTCGAAGGGCGGCCGAAGAAAGCCGAGACTCGATCGCCGCAATGCAGCGAAGCACATCGACTATGATGCGGCGTCGTTTTCTTCGTCTCTCGATGATACCTCATCTTCTTCTTCTTCTCTAATCACGCGATCGTTCGATTTGTCCGATAAAACCAGCTTCCGTATCCAAGGAACCGACGGAGAGTTCGACCTTATTTGTCGGACCTTGGGCCTTTCCGGGCCTGAAGATTTTTCAATTCCAGCCGCCGCTTGGGAGGCCCGTAAAATTCGATCGTCGTCGTTGGATGTTTTGCCTCTGTCCCAATTGAACCGGCTGGATAGTCCTAAGGAAGTGATAAACCAGATAAAAGATGACACTCAAGTAATAGTCGATGAATTAGCCGATAGGGTTTTGGCCACGGATTTGACCAAGGATGGCTCGCCCGAGTTAAAGTTAAACGATTGCTTCCGTGCCGATAGAAATTTGGTGGATGTTGCTACTACAACTGAATTGAAGTCACACGCGTGTTGGGCTTCGAATGTTGTCGATGGCGGAGGGAGTAATGGAATTAAAGGGACTAGGCCACCGGTTATAAAGCCGCCGCCGGTGATGAAGCTACCGGTAATCGATAACGCGTGCTCAACTTGGGATCTATTTAGGGATTTCGCCCCCGAAGATGACAAAGGGTGTATGGCTCCTGTTCAATTACATTCTTCTTCCGATGAAGAAGAAGTTAAAGGAGAGGAGGGCGGGGGTAATGAAGAAAATGCGAAGGAAGAGGAGAATTTAACGAGGATTGGAGAGACTGCAGCGCTCTCCGAGTCGTGTTTGTGTACAACTTCAAATGATGAAGATTCATCAAGTTCTACTACAGAGCCTACATCAAATATTTCCCCTAATGGTAGGTTCAAAAGAACAATTACTTATTGGGAGAAAGGTGAGCTTCTAGGGCGTGGATCATTTGGGTCAGTTTTCGAAGGGATTTCTGAGTAAGTGATGAAATACGGCCTTTAATATATTCTCCAACTTCATTTCCAGGTTGATTAAATGCTTATAGGTAGTTATTTAAAAAAATCAATTTAATTTATCTTTTGATATGTGCAAACTCGTTTGGGAACCACCTTAAGTGCAACAGTCATCATTTTGTCACTTGGGGCGGCACTCTTTTAGAGATTAGAAAGCAAGCACATAGGGTTAAGAGGTGTTCTTGGTGTTAGTTAGGCATCCCGAGAAAGGCATTTCTATTTCCCCCTCAGCCTAGTGTCTATTGCGAATAGAAATCCTTTGTCCTTTTTCGGTACCCTTTTTATGCCCCACTTAAAAAAAAAAAACTAGATTTGGGGTTTAGTGATAAAGTTTAAGGTAATGGTTTAGGGAATTAGGGGTAGGTATATTTTTAGGGTTTACGGTTTAATATTTAGAATATAGGGTTAGGGCTTAGAATTTAATTTTTTAGCCTTTATGGCACCAAAAAGGGGCGGAGGATTTTTATCCGTCTATTGCCGCTTCCCTTAATTCTTTGGAGAGCACTGTTTTACATGTTTTGGGGTTACATTTTAAGATTACTAGATGTCATTAATATAGTTTACACCAATAGAGGCTGCTATTAGGACATTTCGTGTTCTGTCTTAAACTTTGAAGGGGTTGATGAAGGTTATCCTTCGGGTTCATCTGCCTTTAAGTGTTACCTTGTTTTCTGCTTGAAGTTTTACATAATTGATACACTCATGTAAGGCATTTTGTGAATTTATGTACTCCTTTCTCTATGATGAATGCTGAATTAAGTCCATCAATTACTTTTACTCATGAAGGCTTGTGCTTCTTACAGAGTCTATGGCTTCCAATGATCCTATGCGGTTAGGAACTAGTTCATTGGATTCTATAGCTGATTTCAAGATGACGAATTTAGTTGTTCTGTCAAAGTTCCTAATGTACTCTTAACCCTCACAACCGTTATCTACTTAACACACCTGTGGAGGACCTTACGTGCATAAGCTTTCTCAAACCCACAACCTCTAGGAGTCTATCAATAACATGCATAAAATCTGAGCTAGCACTTAGTTGGTATGAATTTAGTTTGTTCTAGATTGGAAAAAGAAATCTAGGGAAGCACATTGCACTAGGATCTTTGAGATATGGAGTTACTTGTTGAGATTTTGGATTATCTAAGGCTCTGACATCTATGCTGTTTGTTGGCTTTTCTTCTCTCAGGGACAGAAGGAATTACTGTTAGTAATATTTCCAAAATTGCAAGGAAAAACCCATTTATCCTATTAGCAATTAATTTGTTGTCTACTCGTCCAATAGATTATGTCATGCTTTTATTTAGAAAAGAGATGTTTTCCATTTAGTTATGCTTTACTAATTATTTATTTAATTCATTTCCTTGTAGCGATGGATTCTTTTTTGCTGTGAAGGAAGTTTCATTACTTGATCAAGGAAATCAGGGGAAGCAAAGTATTATCCAACTTGAACATGTAAGTCAGATTTTGTCTTTTAATTCCTTAAATGTTAATTTTCTTGAAATATCCATCTTCTTTTCTCTGTCTGATATAATTTCTTTATTCCCTTTATTTTTCAGGAGATTGCTCTTTTAAGTCAGTTTGAACATGAAAACATAGTTCAGTATTATGGCACAGATAAGGTACTAACTTCTGACATTTAGATTGGCTTAATTGACCTTGTAATTTTGTTTCTTTATTGTCTAATGTTTTCTTTTGATTCTATGGTCTTTGCAGGATGACTCCAAATTATACATCTTTCTTGAGCTTGTAACCAAAGGCTCCCTTTTAAACCTATATCAGAGGTATCATCTCAGAGATTCTCAAGTCTCTGCATATACAAGGCAGATTCTGCATGGATTGAAGTATCTTCATGACCGAAATGTGGTTCACAGGTAAGTCAAGTGACCTTATATTATCACGTTTATGTACCACTTAAAACTTATGTTTTTTCCTCTAGCCAAATATGAAAAATGATATGAACATTTCTTCACTTAACAGATTGAAGTTTCAATATTTAGTTCTATCGGGACCTGTTGTAGACTTGTAGTGAATCATAATCTGTATGCATATTATCTTCATGGAAGACATTTAAAGTCAATAATGTGATGTAATTTGATTGTAGAATTTTCTCTCGGCATTTTACTTATTATATTGTATTTATTTTCCCCTTAAGATTAAGGTTTGGTGTCCGTTTTTTCTCAGTTCTCTTCCTTGATGTGGCATCTGTTATAGTTAAGAGTTATGAAACATAAAGTAAAATTAATTTTAGTATGTTCTACCTAAGTCACCAGACACTTTGAAATTTGAATATTCTGCTCTCAAGGCTCATTTGCTTGTTTGGTGATACAGGGATGTTAAGTGTGCAAACATATTGGTTGATGCGACTGGATCAGTAAAGCTTGTAGATTTTGGGTTGGCAAAGGTTTTTATCTATTCCTAAGACATTGGTTATCTTTCTTGTTTTTGTAGCTTTTAAGATGGTCAAAATCAAAGGTATTGGTGGTGCTTGTTTTCAGGCAACCAAGTTGAATGATGTGAAATCATGTAAAGGGACAGCATTCTGGATGGCCCCCGAGGTTTGCTTCTATTCTTTCCTTTCAGAAGTGATAACGTCTGTTTGATTTGTGTAGAATATCAATATCTTCTGTATTAGAGATACTGCTTGGGCAGGGGCGGTGCACTGCGTACCCCCTCCCACACACACACTAAAAATGGGTAAAATTAAGGTTTAGTCCATGCAGAAATTGTAAAGTTATAAATTAATACGATGGTAAAATTTCACCCCCATCCTCAAAATTTTTAATTCAATTCTGCTAGTTTGCTAGGCAAGTTCTGGCTTTGACCTTGTATAGCATAGGTATACTGACTCATGACTCTGACAAAGAGATGATGGCATACATTCTTGGTAAATATTTCTCTTCTATATAAGAGACTACTTTAGGTATTCTAGTTATCAGAGTACTCAATCGTGATCGTGAAAAGGATGATGACCTTTGCAGATATATTTGTGGAGTGGACAGAAGGTGTAAATCACTCTTGCTGATCCATCATAATTTTTCTTAGGCTTCGTGCATTGCCTTTGATCTTAACATTTAGCTTACAATGAGCACCTCCCCTTTTATCTTTTAGGCCACCAGAACTTTCCTAGCAAACTAGCAGAGTAGTATTTGGCTAGGCAATTTTCATTGGCTGATAGCTAATGTTTGATAATGGCAGTTCTCCCTTTCTGAAACACTACTGTCCCTTTTTTAAATCACACCTGAAATCTTGAGTTCCTTGTAGGACGGATTCCAGTGCATTTTTCTCTATAGACACACTGTTCTTGTTGCATTTGCTGCAATAGTTATATATTTTGTGACACAGACTACCAATGATGACTAGAATTCCTGAATTTTGATTATCAACTGTTGAATTACAGGTTGTCAATCAGAAGGGTCATGGATATGGACTTCCTGCTGATATATGGAGCCTTGGTTGTACTGTGTTGGAGATGTTAACTCGTCAGATTCCATACTATTATTTGGAATGCGTATGTACCTCTTCTTCCTGACACAAACAACAGTTTTGCTTATATTTTCCTCCTACAAGAGCTATGCAGAAGCGTTATTGTTGATTTTAGTTTTGATACTCTTCGTTCTCGTGCAATTGCTGTGTTGTTAATGACATCTTGGGTGTAAAATTGAAACAGATGCAAGCATTGTTTAGAATTGGCAGAGGTGAGCCACCAGCAGTTCCTGATTCTTTGTCAAAAGATGCACGAGATTTTATCTTGCAATGCTTACAAGTCAATCCTGATGCTCGGCCAACTGCTGCTGTACTATTACAGCATCCATTTGTAAAGAGGACTCTTCCAACATACTCAGGCTCAGCATCTCCTCATATTGGTCGGCGGTTTTGAATGTTCAGCCTTGAAACTAAATTGCAACAAGTGACCAGGTAAACAATACATTTTCCTCTTACCATATGTTTATATCTCCTTGTTGATCATACGTCTGTTCGCAAGTGTTGGTCAGATTTCAGAAGAAACATTTTTCTGGACTCTGCTTTTATCACAACATATTAGCTATACATCATATCCTAAGATACATGAAAAATATCCTTCAACAATGGGTACATTTTTGTCATCAGTTTAGTTTCCTTGAGAACTTCCTCATTGTATTTTGTGGAAAGTTAAACATGCATTCACAGAGTCCGGTTGGTTTTAGGTTTTACATGTTTTTTTTTTTTTGCTTTTGCATGCAGCTTGGTCCATCATGAGGACGAAGACAAGTTTTCCTCCTCCAGCTCGGATGTTGCTACCTTTAGTTTTGCCCCTAGAGACTTGAAAGAGTCTCAAATCTGGTAGGCTGAAACAATTCTGAAGCCTTGACTATGGCCTGATGGCCTTGACATAGATCAAAGTCTCCATGACCATGAATTCCCAAAGATGCTGTAGAGAGCAGAACTGCCCTTGATGTTAAATTATTTGTCAAGATTTTGTAGATTCTGGGATTGGTTTAGCCCCTTTTTTTTTGTTTATGTAGATTTTTTGGGGTTATTGGGCGAAACATTAGCTATAGGAGAAATTGTTGTACCAATTAGAGAAACTTATCTTTGTATATATGTATCTCATTATTGATGCAAAAAAATAAATTTTAGTTTGTTCATGTCTTGTAAATATTTATTATTGGGCTTATATAACAAATTGGTTTATGTTAAGAAGTGATAATCAAGCAAGTCTTAACTGAGTTCTTTATTTGAAAATTCATGATCATATAAGTTTATGAAACTTGATTATAAATATTTTAAATAATGGTTAAGTTGAGATGTTTTTTTTTCTTCAGTTTTTGGAGTTTATTTGATAAAGATTTTAAATAAGGGTTTAGTTGAAAGAATATTTCACTCATGACCTTATTTGATTATTGTCTTATTCGACATAGGTCAATTATTTTATAAGTTAGAATGTTTTTACACACTTCAAAAATATGTACGGTTAATATTTTAATAACACAGTCATTATATTTCATGTTATATTTATATACATCATGATGTGAATTTTCAAGTGAATTCATATTTGATATATATAAAGAAATCTTAAAATTTACATGTGAGAGTACTATGGATTAGAATGATAGAGATATAAGATTAATTTAAAAATGTATTTACATTATAAATGCGGCTATATTAAAAAAATTAAAGGTTACATTGTAAAATTTACCACATAAAAAATTATTAAAATATCTAAAGCGAATCGCTTTGAGTAAAAGAATATACATTATAAGATTACAATTATTGACTCTTTTATTAATAATAATTAAAATATACAAGACCCATATACATATCATATATGATAATCACTTTTATTATATTATATAAAAAATATCTATTGCAACCAAAAATCATATAGTATACCTTTTTCCCTTTTCATATATTGAATTTAAATTAAATTTTTATCATATAAAAGTAAAACTCAATTGTTATATTTGAGATGATAATATTTATTATTTATAGAACTTTCAAATATTCTAAGTATGTTAAAATTCATTTAGACTCGCTTCGATTTGAACTTAAAAAATTTGAATATAAAGACAATCCGATCCGAGTTTGTCTCATTGCATTTTAATATTAAATTTTAATTTGTTTTCATTTTAATATTAAATTACGTTATTCATATATATCATCTCATATTTTGTATTATATTTTAATTAAATTGATCCTTAAATATTAAAAAGCATTTTAGAATACAAATTTTAACGTCTTTACAGCTCACCCTTATCTTGCAAAAATTCCAACTATCTCAGACTTCGTTTTTTAATGTTGGGCTGTAACGGTTGTTTTTGAAAACTGAAAATTTTACTCATTCGGTGGTCAACCATTGGCTGTTTAACAAAGAAAAACTGGGTAAACGCCTCTTTAAAGACTTCGTCATTGGTTGCATTTTGCAATCCCAACCCTGTTACCGTCGTGATTTAGTCTCAAGAAGGGATTAATTTGGCCTCCACCACTATTTAACGCCTAAGTAGCCATTAGCCAACGATGACTAAAAAATCTAATTTCTGTCAACGAGCGTTTGTAGCCCAACCAACGTTTGCCGGACGAAAGAGACCTTAGTCAAGTTCATAAAACTGAACACGTTGGTGTATTTATATATTGCAAGAATAATAGCAAATTGGTCCTTGAATTATATCTAACTTATTATTGTGGCACTTTAAGTTAACTTTTGAATCAAAAGTGATCCTTAAAGTGTTATTTTGTCATCACTTTTGGCCGTTTTTGCTAAGGATATTAATAGGACGTGGTTATTTTCAGGGGTGAGCAAAACTCGACTCGACTAAAAAAAATTAAAATTTTCGACTCCACTCGAGGTGAAAAAACTCAACTCATTCTAACTTGATTCGAAATTATATAAACTCAACTCGGCTCCAAAAAATTTTAAATAAAGTTTGAGTTGTAAAATGGAAATTCAAATAACTCGGAATTTTTAGTAATTAGTGGGTGGATTTTTAAGTACGAGTCGAGTCCCTCAAATTGTCATGTTATATATATACCAATGTAAAAAATATGAAGAAATATATGTCACATATGAAAAAATATGATGAAATATAAATGCATATCTTATATGATTAGAGAAAGTCGTTAAATTGGAATCAGATTATACTATAACATTGATAAATAATTACAATTAAATTTGTATAGGGAGTCGAAAACTCGACTCGAATCGAAAAAAATCAAATAAAGTTTGAGTTGTAAAATATGACGCGCCAACTCGAATAACTCAAAATATTTTGACTCGACTCGACTTGATCAAACACTCGCCCCTAGCTATTTTGATCATTAATCCACGACACGTGGAAGGCCAAACCGAAAATAAATTATAATTTAAGGGTCAAACTAAAAATAAGTCTAAACATATTTTAGATTTTAGTTTTGTTTTTACGATTCCCTCTCTTCGTGATTTTTTTTCGCATTTCTATAGATTGAAAAGCTTTGATGTATTTTTGAAAAATTCGAACGGTTAAAATGCATTTAAGGACATGGACTGACCACAATGAAGTTTTTTTATTTAGTGATAATTTAGAGTTGAGAAAATGATGACAACAATTTTGATATAAAACTCGAGTCAAGAATAAACTATAGTTCAAGTTGGTACTTCAACTATAGTTTATTTTTATTTTGACCATCCACATGTCACTAATCAATTGATTGGAAGGATCACTTTTTCTTAACGCCATCATAAAAATGGATCAGAAGTGATGAGAAATGAAACTTTAAAATCACTTTTTGATTAAAAAAAACTTTAGTCTAAAACAAGAATTCACACTTTATTAAACCTATATTCTATTATAATTGTATAATAATAAATTTATCATGTATAAATTTTAATATATGTTCTAAATCCATTTATTAAATGGACGTCCATATTCATCCCCTTAACTCTTCACCTTTCATATTTATTGTATTGTACTTTTTGAAATTCACATTCGTATAATCTATAATAATGAAAGCCCTATAAATAAAGGTAGTGTGATTTTTTTAATAGTTTAAAGGTGATTACAAGGTAGTATCGGAATATATATATATTAATTTTTTGATAATGTGCATACATCATGTAGACAAATCGATTTGAACTCGTGTCTCCTAATATGAACATCATCTGCTATTCCATCATGATACTTATTGAGTTTAATGTCGTGTCACGTGTGCTTTTGAAATATATAAACAAGGAAAATACTTTGATATATAAGCTTTTCAATTTTAGGGTTTAGAGATGGCTTAAATGAAAAATAAGTGCCCAAAGTATACCACTTCTGAACTTTAGGTGCCTAAAATTTCAAAAGTTATAATTTTAGGTGTTCGGCCGTTAAAAAAATCGTTATTCATTTAAAACGCGACACATAGCAAGAATATAGATTTTTTAATTACTTTTGAAAAAAAGTTAAAATTTAATTTTCTTTAAAAAATCTCAAAATTTACAAAAATATTCAAATCAGTCCATAAATCTCAAATCCTCACTATTGCCGCCGCTGGCGCCGACCCTACCCTTTCGATCGTCGGACCCATCCGGTCATTTTCCCCACTCGCCGTCACCGGAAACCGGTGAACGATGTGCCAATCAAACGTTATTTCATGTTCGATGTTCAATGTTCAGCTAGCACACCGTTCGTCGGTTTCTGACGACGACGGTGACGGTAGTTAACTATCGATCACCTAAAATTATAACTTTTGAAACTTTAGGCACCTATTTTTACAAAAAAAAAGGCACTTAAAGTTCAAAGAAGGCATACTGTGGGCACTTATTTTTCATTTAAGCCTTTAAAGATTTATGTTGTGGTTTAGAGTTTAGGGATTTATGTTGTATGGTGTAGAATTTAAGGTTTATGGTTAGAAATCAGAATTTAGGGTATATGGTTTAAGGCTTAGGTTTTAGGGTGTTAGGGTTAAGGATTTAGATTCTAAATTTTATAGCTTAAATATGAAAAGTTGTGTAAATTTTTTTTACATAGTGTATCAAAATATAATCCTATAAACAATAGAATTTGTACCCCTCACCTTGTTTTCTATACTTTTATTGTTTTTACTACAAAAATTATAGTTTTATACTAATATGTTAGTGTTTTCTCATTATACTTGTATTATTATTTTACGACATATCATGCTTTTTTATTATTATTATTATTATTATTATTATTATTATTATTATTGTTGTTGTTGTTGTTGTTGTTGTTGTTGAATTCAACGTGGTTTGGTGTGAAAGTAGCCACACATTAAGGATTGTGAATATGAGGTGCCACTTTAATAGAAACCTTAAGCCACGCAAAGACTATGAGAAATTTTAAAACGAAAAAGTTTGAAGCATATATGGATGCCAATATTTAACTTAGTTGGGTTCGTAATTATCTTTAAACAATGTAGACTAAGCTTTATATGAAATTTCACTTTATAAAAAAGTTGCCAACGACCATGTTTAAGAGTAGTCATTTAAATTAGGGTAAACTATCTACTTAATATCTCATTTATGCTCGTATTTTTATTTTGGTACCTCAACTAATACTTTTTGACAAAATAATATCTAACGTTATGTTTTTGTTCTATTTTGGTACCCAACCATCTAAAATTAACAGAGAAAATGATGTAGCTTGGTATAATCATAGTTTTAGTCTAAAACACTTGTATATTTTACAAATTTAATCCAAAAATCATTAATTTAAACATCATCTTAACTCTTTGAGGGTAAAATTACAAAATACTCATTTTTTCTTCTTCTATCAAAACTGTTCAGCTTGCTTGAGGTTGAGGGTTGAGGGTTTGAGTGTAAGGGTTTAATAAAATAGTTATAGAAGCAAGATGGGCACCTCGACAACGACATATGTGTGGTGGCTACCAAAATTAGACAAGAGTTGAGATGGAAATCGGGTTTATGGATTTACGATACATATAGTAAGTTTATCTCTCCAAAAGCTTCACAAAATTCTAAAAATTGCAAGGCATAGCCAACATCCTCGGTAGGGAAGTCAATGCCATTAACACAGTTTAGTAATGTGCCTTGTGGCAGTATGTTATCGTCATCGAAAGCTTCACTTTTGATGGCGGACTTGCGAGTTAAGGTTGATGGCAAAAGAGGGTTTTGGGTTTTGGGAAAGAAGAAAGAAAAAAAGAAGAAAATTGTAGCTTTAATTCATATATTTTAGATGATGATTAAATTGATAAAGTTTAGAAAAAAATGATAGAAATAAATAGGTTTTAGGACTAAAATTGTTATTATCCCAATTAAAAAAGAGTCAAGTCATTATCTCCGTTGAATTTTAATAGTCCCAAAACAGAACAAAAACGTAATGTTAGGGACTATTTTACCAAAAAAATAATTGGGGTACCGAAATAGAAACATGGGCATAAGTGGGGCACTAAATAGATAATTCACCCTTAAAAATATTATTGGCAAATACATTATAAATAAGACATTTAATATAATTTGTTTTTGAGATTTTCAACCTATGTATAATTCTTTTTCCAAGAGAATCACATCGTACAGAGTGTGAGTTGTGAGAGATTTTGATATTGCAACCCATGTCTACAATTGAATTAACAAGAATAAGTTGAAAAAGGAAAAAACCAAAAAGCGTGTGAAAGTTGCCCCTCAACTCAATCTATGGGGACCTTGCAGGCTGCAGCATTATTTGTCTGCAGTCTACCCGATCCCAAAGTGGCTCAAACCCGCACCAAAGGGCCAACGCCCCTCCCTTCCACCTGACCCTTCCCAATCCCATCTTCCTACTTTTATATAAATTCATAAGTGTCACTTCAATTCCTTTAATTCCATCTATATAATTTGAGACAAAGTTAAGATAAAATCTTAAGAGAGACTAAGGGCAAATTAAGTATTCAAATTAAAAAATTAAGAGGAACGATAATATTATTTAATTAATATTTAAGTTAGAAAAGACAAAATATCATTATATCGAAAATTTTAAAAGGGATTGCGACTCAATCTCTACAAAGACATAAAATCGGGATTGAAATGAATAAGGCGTGGAAGCATACATTGCTATGGGTCTTGCAAGTAGAGATGTAAAAACAAGTATTCGGGTGGTTTCAGGTTGGGTCATGTCAGGTTGAGTCAAATCGAATTCGATTTGGGTCGAGTGCGGGTCAATTTCAGGTCGGGTTTAATTCAGGTCTGGTCAAAACGGTTCGAGTCCGAATCAGTTAATTGACGGGTTACTTCGAGCTCGGGTGGACTTCAAGTCGAGTTCATTTTAGGTCGGGTTAATTCGGGTTTCGAATTCGTATTAAGTTTGAGTTTGGTACAAATAGTTGATATACTGTGGGTTGGGTCATTTCGAGTGAATAATTTAACGCCTTTCACGAACATGAATCACATTAAAAATAAATATTAGGGACTAGAATGAACAAAAGTATCATCATATTTAAAATATTGGACTAAATTACAAAAATTAGAAATAAATTAGGGTCAATTTCAGCTAAAAATAAAATATTAGAGACTGGAGTGAACAAAAATACAAGCATATTAAAAATATTGGACTAAATTAAAAAATATAAAAATAAATAGGGCTTGATTTTGGTTAAAAATAAAATTTCAGGGACTAACATGAACAAAAATATCATCATATTAAAAATATTAGACTAAACTACAAAAAAAATGAATAAGGGTCAATTTCGACTAAAAATTAAATTTTAGGTACTAGAATAAACAAAAATATTATTGGACCAAATTATCAAAAATATAAATAAATATGAGGCAATTTTGACTAAAAATTAAATTGTAGGGACTATAATAAATAAAAATATTATTCGACTAAATTACCCAAAATAAAAATATATATGAGTCAATTTCGGCTAAAATAAATGTTTAGGGACTAGAATAAATAAAATTATCATCATATGGGTCAATTAGTTTCTCACATTATAATCTAATAAATTCATAATTTATCAAATACTTCATTTTTTTTCTTGAAAATCATCAAATCATAGACTTTCTCAATTACGAGTCAGGTAAATATCAAGCCATGTCAATATCAGTTCAGGTCAGGTTCAAAACAAGCTGGGTTCAAAATAGGTCGGGTAAAATCGAATATTAGGTCGTTTCAGTCGAGTTATATCGATTATTTGCTAGGTTAATCTCGGGTTTGAGTTCGTATCAGTCGGGTACAGGTTGGGTTACTACATTGTCATATTTAACTCGGATTCAGGTCAACAACAGTCGGTTATAGATCGATTTCGAATAATCACTTTCTTGAGTCAAAATAAGTTCTGATTCAAACAGATTTTAATCCAATTTTCTGATCGGATCAACTTTATACACCCCTACTTAGGCTTTTTCCCACACACGATTTTTTTTTTAAAATTGTTTTATAAACATATTAGGTCCTTTATTATTCTGACTTTTTCCTCATCTTCCAATTTCAACTTTTGAGAATATTGAAATAAAAATTTAATTGTTGAGCCGTACGTTAATGAAAATTATTAGATTTAAAACGACTCTAAGATTCAAATTCAATTCAAACATGTGTCGTTTCTTTGAACCATCTTTTTCCAGTTCTTCGAACCATTTTGTTGGTATCTAATATAGTTTGGTGCAGTATTACTTAGGCTGGTGGCATCGGAAAAGAATCGTGGCAACTGCCCTCTTCGCCGACTATTATGATTTATGATTAGGGTTGTGCAAAATTTAATTAAAAAAAATTGATTCAAATCAACGTGACATAATTTAAATTACTCAAAAATTTTAATAATTAATTAATTAAATAACTAGAAACTTTAACTAAAAGTATATTTTGAATATGAAATACAAGTATTTTTTTTATGGGTAAACTACACAGTTGACCACCGAACTATGGGGTTGGTGTCAATCTTACCACTATTTTTTTTTTCGTCTCAAATACACCACACAACTATTTAAATGGTGCCACGTTTGCCACAAGCCGTTAAAAAACTAACGGCGTGTCTGATGTGGCTGTTAAATGCTGTTAAATGTCTAACGTTTTTGCCACGCAGGATATCTATATGGCCACGTCAGATTTCCAGGTAAAAAAAACACATGCTCATTTGCCTATTTAACTTAACGTGAAACCCTAAATTCATAAACATCCCATTCCTTTTTAAGATTTCAACGAAAGAAGGTGTTCTTGGAGGAGGCTGAAGTTTGATATGGATGCAGAAATGTATCGAGTTTGTTACTGTGGAGCTCGTTCGATGATGAAAACAGGATGGACCGATGAAAATCCAGGTAGGAGATTTTGGGGTTGTGGAAATTATGGAAAAGGGGTAAGGGGATGCAAATTTTTTTACTGGTATGATCCACCAGTGAGCCCTAGGTCGAAAGCTATTATTCTTGGTCTTCAAAGAAGGGCTGCTGTTATGGAGAAACAAAGGAAGAAAGAAAGAATTTGGGGAATTTTGGTTGTTGGTGTGGTGTTTGTCACTGGGTTTTATTTGGGAACAATGTTCTCCTAATTGTAAGGGTTTAATGGGTGTTATGGGAATATCATTTTGTGGGTTTTAGGTATTATGTATGGATTTAGGGTATTTGTGATGTAATAGAATCCTGTTTTAGCAGTTTGTGTATGAAGAAATGAGATATGAAATTTAGGGTTTAATATGTAAGGGATCAATGTAAGCAAATGGGATATGGGATTTGTGTAACTCTGTTACACACATTTTGTAATGTAATAGAATGAAAAAATCAGTTTTATAAAGTTGTGTTTGAACAATGTTTGATCAATTGAAATACAAACAGATAATGTAAATATTTGGTACAATGTAAATAAGAATACATAACTTTATAATGCCATTAAGATTGGAATGTTATCCATACATTACATACTGTTTGACCACTTTGACCAATACACATCATTTTCTGGAAAACTATTCTAAAATATTGACCAACTAAAGAAGGCCAATCAAAAAGTATTGACCTATTACAAAAGGTCAATCAAAAATATTAAACTGTGTGATACTTGTTTTCACAACAACATAACATTGTTTGGTCAAATGTAGGTCTATGTTTCAACAAAATAACAAAAAAGAAGTTGCTTCCTTCCAACAGATTCAAGGATCAACCCTTGGAGATGATTGACTGACACAACTCTCTTGACTCGTATGGATAGAAGGGGTGGGCATCCATCTTACAGTATGGACTTGTGAAGGTGGAGTTGGCCTTGGACTTGACATTGGATTTGTAGTAGGGGTAGTTTGAGCATGGCTTGTAGTTGGGGTGGGCATCCATCTTACAGTTTGAGCATGGCTTGTAGTAGGGGTAGTTTGAGCATGGCTTGTAGTTGGGGTAGTTTGAGCATGGCTTGTAGTTGGGGCATTTCCATGTCTTCTAATCTGCACAACAAAAGAAAGTGAATTAATCAAGTGAGAAAAGAATGTTAATATACATTTATTAAAAAATTTCAAAACTTACTGGCAGTTTTGAAACTGTGGTTGCTCTTACATTTGCAGAAGATGTGGATGTTTGTCTAGGTGCAGGCCTTTTGACATTGCCACCAACTTTTCCCTTACATGTCCTAATATTGTGTCCACTTCCCCCACATTTTTTGCAGTAAATTTTGACACCCTTTTTTGAAACTTTACCAGATTGAGGTATTGTCTCATCAGCCTCTCTTCTTCTTTTCTTGTGTGGTCTTTCTGGAGGCCTTCTAAATATAGGTGGTAGGACAGGCTCAGGTGTTTCTTCAACATTCCATTGGTTTTCACCCCTCACTGGACTGATCAAATGTGAATAAATTTGCCTTTGAGTTGAGACATGATAGCAAGGGGCCACATATTTTTCTGGCCTATCTGGAAGTGATAAAATAACAGAAATAGCATGCACACAAGGGATGCCTGTATAAAAGAAAGTAAACAGTAAAAACCTATACTAAACAATAATCAAACATATATACATTAAACCAAACACATGTATCCAACAACATTATAAATCAACCTAAACTAAACAGATTAAACCAAACAACTATATAAACATAAACTAAACATATATATATATACAAATTAAACATGTATCCACCAGCATTAAACCTAAATTAAACCAAACAGATTAAACCAAACCTGTCAGTTCCCATTTTCTGCAGGAGCATGTCCAGGCTTGGATATTAACTGCATGCTGATTTGAAGGACCACAAGACACTTGGTACATGTGTCCACCAGCAAAAATAGGCCAACAACTGCATAATAAAACAAACAAATAATTCAGCCAACTTTAACAGAAAAAAATAACTGATTTAATAATTAGTCATACCTATGTGCTAGTGAAGTTGCATGGTCGAGTTTCTTTTGAATTTTAGGGCATAGAAGTCCGTTCCACTTTTCAGCAAGTTCTTTTCTTTTTGCAAGCCTTTGCATCAATTTTGTCCTAACTAACTCCAACAATGTGATGATTGGCTTGTCTCTAGCTTCGAGTATTAACTGACCATAAAAAACAGTAAAAGTTAGTACAATTAGACAAACAAACAAATTAAAGGTTGGTGATCAATTTACCTTATTAAAACATTCACAGTTATTGTTCAGAAGCATGTCTGACTTGCAATTGATGGAAAAGTGTGACTTTGACCACATCCTTGGGTCTTTAGGTGCCAACCACTTCCAAGCAGTTTCTGATAAATCCTACAAAGATTAAAAGATGGCGGTCAATTTTAAAATACAAATTTATGAAACTAATTTTAAAATACAGTATCATACCTTCAAGTTTGACATTGCAGATTCAAACTCCCTTACATATGTTGCCCTGGCAGCTTTCCACAACTGATCTTTTAGTGCTTTTCCAACAAAACCATTGATTTTAGAATTAGAGTACAAGTGCCTCACACATGTTCTGTGTTCAGCATAAGGGAACAGTTCTGGCACAGCATCCATTAGTCCCTGCATCCAACAAATAAAGCACAAAATTAGAAAATTAAATCATAAATAAACAAAAATAAAATTACCAAATAAAAGCATGCATACCTTCTGTCTATCAGTCATGAAGGTGAACATGTGAGAGTTGTTTATCTCTAAATCAGCAGCTAAGATTTCCAGAAACCAACACCAAGCTGATTCACACTCACTCTCTACTACTGCAAAAGTTACTGGGTAAATTGAGTCATCTGCATCTATCCCAACTGCTGCTAGAAGATGACCCAGATAATACCCCTTCAAGTGACATCCATCCAAACCAATAATAGGCCTACACCCTGCCTTAAACCCTTCTTTCATTGCTTGCATACAAATATAAACCCTCTCAAACTTCCTCTCATCTAACTTACATATTGTTGTTGTCCCTGGATTTGAGTACCTTAGTTCACCTAGGTAACCATATAATTTTGCATACTGCTCATTCTGGTTCCCATGCATCATTTCAAGGGCAAAATTTCTGGCCCTAATACACTTACCCTTAGCTACTGTTAGACCCCAATCTTTGTGTACAGCATGTTTTAGAGAAGTACTAGAGAATGTTGGATCAACATAAAAATTGTTTAAGTACTTCCTAGCAAGCCACCTTGAAGTTACATTAGCATTCACAAACTCCCTAAGGCAATTATGTTCACCCTTTATTGACCTAATCTGCCAAGTACCTCTAGAAGAATCCTCACCTTTAATAGGAGTTGCCCATAACACCCATGGACACCCTTCCTTGCATGTCACTTGAATCCTTTTGTTATCATTTCTTTTTAACTTGACATTGTACCTACTCTTAACACTATACATCCTAATTGCCTCTTTCAATATATCTTTACTTGCAAATATTAAACCAACTTTTAGTATAGGGTTTAACATGTCTGTGTCAGCATTAAACTCAGGAAATCTAGGTCTATGTTGTGGACCATCTGAATCTGACTCATCTACACTGTGTAGTGAGTCAGAATGTTCACCATCACTCTCAACCTCTACTTCTTCACTGCCCAACCCTACATTCACATTATTAATTTCATCATCTGAGCTGAAAAATTCATCCTCACTATTAGAAAACCTAGACACATCAGTGGTTGACTCAGATTGAGCACCATAATCTTCATCTTCTGAGTCAGACTCAGAATCTACCCTACCCTCAGCCTCAAAAGAAACATTATCATCACCAGAATTCAGTTCAGGTTCAGGTTGAGGTTCAGGTTCAGGTTCAAGTACTGCACACCCTACAACTTCTTCTAAAAAAAGGTGAACATAATGATCAGGAGGTATATTTCTAACCATTTCAAGAACATCACTATCATTCACCAGTAGTTTTACTTCTAAGGGATTAGATGCCACTTTCCAGAAAACCCTAACCCCATAAGTGATTTCTAACTTCTCAACTATACCAATAATTTCAAACATTGACATGGTGTCAACATCTAGATAATCAAAAAAGCTGACTAATCTTCCACTATATTTCACCCTAGGTTTCCTAACAATAAAACCACCATGATGTACAACACAGCTGAATTTATCTGAATTAACTCCTGTTAAAATAACACAAACATTGTTCAGTATATGTATAAACTAAACCTAAACACAATATAAAAGTCAGAAACACGTGCAAACCATTTAAAAACAGTATAAAATAGTACATTCACCCCACAAAATAGGACCACATAATACACGTGCAAACCATCAATGGAACATTCCATATAGAAACATATGCATAAAAAGTCAATAAATGGTTTGAAGTAGGACCACATAAAAAGTCAGTAAAAGTTTGGTGTCATTTAAAAAGTAGGACCACATAACATTATTCTATTCTATTAATCCTAAAACATGTGCACCCCACAAAATTTCAGTATTGTATTAATTCTAAAACAATATATTATACTATATTAATCCCAAAACAATGATAACATGAACCTTAAACCAATGTAACAATACTTTATATTGTATTAATCCAAAATAAAGTGATTGTATTAACCCTAAACTAACATACTGTTAATCCCAATCAATCACCCCAACTACCTTAATCTCAGTATTTTATCTCAAGTATCAACCCTAAATATAAACCCCAACTACCTTAATCTCAGTATTATATCTCAAGTATCAACCCAAATATAAACCCAAAACCTAACTAGTATCGTTAATCGTAATCAATCACTCCAAAATAGTAACCCTAATCTCAGTATAAACGATAACCCAAATCATTAACCCTAATATCATTATTAGCGTTAATCGAATTCATTAACCCTAATATCAATTTTACCAGTAATCGAAATCATTAACCCTAATCCTAATTTCAGTATTAACGATAAACCCTAATCCAAAAACAAGCAAAATACACAACGAAATTAAGATAACTAACCGTATTTTGGACTGTGATCCCCTTTTTGCCGAAGAAATCCACTCATCTTCAATCTCTCTGAAGATTTTTTCCTACTTGAATCGTCAGTTTCGTTGAGTCGTTGAGAGAGTTTTGGGTGATTTTGTTTTGGGTTTAGGGTAACAGAGATAGATGGTGTCGTTTTACTTTTTTTTTAACCTTTTACTTCTTTCTTTTTCCACGGTGGAAAATGTTTTTTATTTAATTTACACATCAGACTTCCGTTAGACATTTAACAGCCACATCAGACACGCCGTTAGTTTTTTAACGGCTTGTGGCAAACGTGGCACCATTTAAATAGTTGTGTGGTGTATTTGAGACGAAAAAAAAATAGTGGTAAGATTGACACCAACCCCATAGTTCGGTGGTCAACTGTGTAGTTTACCCTTTTTTTATCAATTCGTTTGACAATTTAAGTAAAGACCCAAACTCAAAATATTGATTAAACTGAAACAATTTATATCCATTAATCCAAATATTTGATCACATTAGATTTATAATGCAATCTTGCGAATCCTTGACGGTCCCATTTTATCTCGACACTAACTATCACCACGAGCCTATAAAAATTCCTTCATTTTCTCACTGGAAATCGGTCCCAACAAAAACTACGAAACAAATATTGTGAAAAGGAGAAAGAAGAGCTGTCTCCTCTCCCCATATCTTCGTGATTATGGCGGCTTTTGTCGATAATCGACAACTCAGGAGCCTTGAACCAGCTTTGAATGGCGTTTTCAACCCCTTGAAACCCGGTTCCTCAACAGGTGGCCCTGTCGAAGATGATTCTTCCAGCGAAGATGAAGAAACCCAGACAATAAACTACTACCGACACATGATTATCAAATCCAGCAATGAGCTTGAGCCCTCTATCTTGGACCCTAGAGATGAAGCAACGGCTGATAACTGGATCCACCGTAACCCTTCCATGCTCCGTCTCACAGGGAAACACCCTTTCAACTCCGAAGCCCCCTTGAACCGCCTCATGCACCACGGCTTTATCACCCCCGTTCCTCTCCACTACGTCCGTAACCATGGCCCGGTTCCTAAAGCTTCGTGGGGTGACTGGACCGTTGAAGTAACCGGTTTAGTCAAAAGACCGACGAAGTTGAGCATGAATCAGCTCGTGAACGAGTTTCAAAGCCGTGAGTTCCCGGTTACCTTGGTTTGTGCCGGTAACAGACGTAAAGAACAAAACATGGTGAAAAAAACGATAGGTTTCAACTGGGGAGCTGCTGGGGTTTCCACTTCAGTGTGGAGAGGTGTACCGTTGTGTGACGTGCTCAGAAGATGTGGGATATTTGGCAAGAAACATGGTGTTCTCCATGTGTGCTTTGAAGGGGCTGAGGATTTGCCCGGTGGTGGTGGGTCCAAGTACGGAACATGCATCAAGAAGGAGTTTGCAATGGACCCTTCTCGTGATATTATCGTAGCTTACATGCAAAACGGAGAGCGTTTAACTCCCGATCACGGTTTCCCGGTTCGGATGATCATCCCGGGGTTCCTCGGTGGGCGAATGGTGAAATGGTTGAAGAGAATCATCGTTACCCCCCAAGAATCTGAGAGTTATTATCACTATAAAGATAATAGAGTACTTCCCTCTTATGTTGATGCAGAACTGAAGGTAAATATTACTCTCTCCGTCCCATAAAAAATGTTCTTTATTGATTTTTTGAAAGTCAAAATTTTTAAACTTTGACTATTATTATATTATATATTTTAAATAATTAAATTTTATAAAATATATATTTAAAAACTAAAAAAAAATAACCAAAAAAAGTCAATAAGGGACAAAATTTGTGAGATGGAAGGAGTACATTTTTTGGATTAAAATTTAATGCAATGAAACTATATGATAAAATATAATCATAAAATTTTAAAACTTTTAATTTTTTTTCCATTTACGTGTCATCATCTGATTATCCAATGAATTATACAGTGCATACTCACTTGTGAAAATTTGCATTAATACAAATGTTGGTAATGCAACGTATGGTAATCTTCTAATGTTTCGCAGCTTGGTGGTATAAGCCGGAATACATAATCAATGAGTTGAACATCAACTCGGTGATAACAACGCCTTGTCACGAAGAGATCTTGCCAATCAACTCGTGGACGACTCAGCGGCCGTACACTTTGAGGGGATATGCATATTCTGGTGAGTTTTCATTCCACGGCTTCTTTTGCTTATTTTTCTCCATTTGAAACCAACCGTAAATGCAGAAGCACCCGCGATGTTTTCTTTTAACGTACATTTCTGGTGTAAACTGACAACAGGGGGTGGGAAGAAAGTAACACGAGTAGAAGTTACAGTGGACGGCGGTGAATCGTGGCAAGTGTGCAAGCTGGACCACCCTGAGAAGCCAAACAAATATGGGAGATTCTGGTGCTGGTGCTTTTGGTCGCTGGAGGTGGAGGTGCTTGATCTGCTTGGGGCCAAAGAGATCGCCGTTCGAGCCTGGGATGAGACCTTCAACACCCAGCCCGAGAAGCTCATTTGGAATGTCATGGTAAGCATCAATAAGTACGTTTTGAGGGAAAAACTCAATGGTTGTTCTCTAATGGAGTTAATGGCTGAATTGACAGGGAATGATGAACAACTGCTGGTTCTGTGTGAAAACAAACGTATGTAGGCCACACAAAGGAGAAATTGGGATAGTTTTCGAGCACCCAACGATGCCAGGCAACCAATCCGCGGGGGATGGATGGCTAGGGAACAATACATTGAAAAATCAGCCGATGTAAACCTAACCTTAAAAAGGAGTGTCTCCACTCCTTTCATGAACACTGCCTCCAAAACATTTTCCATCTCCGAGGTCGAGAAACACAGTTCCGCTGATTCCGCTTGGATCATCGTTCATGGTAACATCTACGATTGCACTCGGTTCCTCAATGATCACCCTGGTGGTACTGACAGTATTTTGATCAACGCCGGAACCGATTGCACCGATGAATTTGACGCCATTCACTCAGATAAGGCCAAAAAAATGCTCGAAGATTATCGAATAGGCGAGTTGATCACCACGGGCTATGCTTCGGACTCGTCTACGTCATCGCCTAATAACTCCATGCATGGAGCATCTAATTACACGAATTCCTTAGCTCCTATTAAAGAAATTGCGCCAATCAGACCGGTAGCGCTGGTTCCACGTGAGAAAATCCCATGCAAACTCGTCGAAAAAACATCCATCTCTCACGACGTTCGTGTATTTAGATTTGCATTGCCATCGGAAGATCAAGTGCTGGGTTTACCCGTGGGAAAGCACATATTTCTATGTGCTACCATCGATGATAAGCTTTGCATGAGAGCCTATACCCCGACAAGCACCATCGACGAAGTCGGCTACTTCGATATAGCTATCAAAGTGTATTTCAAAGGGGAGCATCCGAAATTCCCCAACGGAGGGCTAATGTCACAATACTTAGACTCTGTGCCACTAGGGTCATTGCTCGACATAAAGGGTCCATTGGGTCACATTGAATACACAGGTCGTGGAAACTTCTCGGTCGGAGGCAAACCCAAGTTCGCCAAGAAGCTGGCAATGTTGGCCGGTGGGACAGGGATCACCCCGATTTACCAAGTAATCCAAGCCATATTGAAGGACCCCGAGGACAAGACGGAGATGTTTGTGGTGTACGCGAACCGAACCGAAGACGATATTTTATTGAAAGAAGAGCTTGATGGTTGGGCTAAGAAGACCGATCGATTGAAGGTGTGGTACGTGGTGCAAGAATCGATTAGAGAAGGATGGGGATATAGTTTGGGTTTCATCACGGAAACTATCTTGAGGGACCACATCCCCAAGGGGTCTAAGGACACCCTTGCGTTGGCTTGTGGGCCGCCGCCTATGATTCAGTTTGCCGTGCAACCTAATTTGGAGAAGATGAATTATGATGTTAAGGAGTCTCTGTTGGTGTTTTAGGATGGGTTGGATTTGGAATGAGAATATCAAGTTTGTGTATATTTGAATATTATATATGTTCATTAGTTTGCATATTTCCGTTCTTTTTCTTTTTAAAGAAAATGTTTTTTTAGGACTTCATTTTTTTCTTACAAATAAATAGAATTGAATCTTGTACAAGTCTCACCATTTTGTGGACCTTTCTTGCATTGCATTCACGAGAGGGGGAAATACAAGTTGAAGTCCAAAATTTTATCTAAAAATTCAACTAGATCTTTCGAAAGGTCATGTTCAAGTTGTTTTTATTTGAATGAATAAAGAATACGAACAATTCTTACCTAGGAAAGGAATCTACAAAAAGATTTTTAAAAATAAATTAAATTAAATTCATTTTAAGTGATACACACGTGAAAAGATCTACATATCCCTATACTTCTAAAATATTTTTACATGATTTTTATTAATTTAATCCTATTATCATTTTTCATATTGTATTCACTTGAAAGTTTTACATCGAATTTTAAGTAAATTGGATATGTTTAACTACAAATGTACAGAATTATCTCCATCCTTATTTTAAAATACAAATGATATTTTTAATCAATATAATATAGACATCATGTTAATTTAAAATTTTATGCACACAACAAGTAGAATTGGTATCGCTCAATCTAATGATTGATTTATTAAAATATAATATAAAATGTGTAGAATAAATTTAATTTTTTTCTATAATATAATAGAATATGTATGAATAAAATTCTCACAATCGGAAAATAAAAACGTACCTAAATTTGATACCATTAAAGTGATGTACGTAGATAGAATGTGGATGTGTGTGGCTAATGAAGCCGACCCATTGTGATGGCTACATACCAAAAAGGAAGAATGAAAGGCAGCGCCGCGTACATGGCTGCTCCTCTTGCTGTGAGCCAAATGGCTAATGGACAAGTATTGGTTCTTGGAACGTTGAAGGGTCACCCTCCTCCTATTTTCATTTTCGCATTACATTGGCCCCTTGCCTTTCCCCCTGAGATTGAGTGATATGGTCAAACCCTAAATTGAACTACATGGTTTATTCCTCTTTTATTTCCGGAGGTAAAGATATGGTATTTATGTTGTATATTTGTTGTAGGGTTAGTGGTGGTCAAAATTCGACTCGACTCAGAAAAAACAGAATTATTCGACTCGACACGAAAAAAATCGACTCATTTTAACTCGACTTGATTCGAAAAAAATTCAAATAAAGTTTGATTTATAAAATAGAAATTCAAATAACTCGAATTTTTTATTAATTAGTTGATCGGTTTTCAAGTTCGAGTAGAGTCTATCAATTCTGTCTGATATGTTATTTATAATATTGTATATATATATATCACATGTGAAAATATGAAGAAATTAATATGTATATCGTATATGGATATAGAAAGTCGTTAAAACTGGAATAAAAATGTACTATAACATTATAAATAATTACAATTAAAATTGTACAGAAATTCAAAAACTCGACTCTATTCGACTCAAATTTTAAAAACTCGACTCAATTCGAAAAAAATTCAAATAAAGTTTGAATCGTAAAATAGGACTTGTAAACTCAAATAACTTGCAATTTTTTAACTCGGTTGAACGCCTAGCCATATGCGGAATCTCTTGGACCTCCAGCTCCCTTCGTCTTAATTCTTTTTAACATTTTTCATTTAGTTTTTTTTGTTGCCCTCTTGATTCCTAGCGTTTTGCCCTGATTAATCCGGATCGATCCGTGTCGCACAACTAATTTTTGTGGGTGAGTTTCCTGCGAAATTTTTCTGCATACACAAGACCTCGAACTCGAGATATGTATAAGAAATATCAAGCCGCTTACCACTTAAACCAATATTCGTCAGTAAATTTTTCAATCTGATTTTATGAAGAAGAAGAAGAAAAAGCCATCTTCAATTTCTTTTGTTTAATCAATTGGTTGCATGTGATAAGTCAATAAATTGTTAATAAAATTAATATATCAAAAATTTTAAATTCACATACCAAATAGGTGTGAAAAGTTTTAAGTGCAAAATAGATCAAACAAATTGAGGTATAACTTAAAAGTCAAAATTTTCAAGTTCATATAACAAGTAAATACATAAAGTTAAATTAAAAGCTGAATAGTGCATAAAGATGAGTTATAAGGACAAAATATACATTAAGCTTGGGGATAATACATTCGAATCCGTGATGCTTTTAATCCATATGAGCCCAACGCAGAAACCACTCCAATCCCTCTTCTTATGAACAAGGCCCAAACCTCCATCTTCACCTGTTTGTAAATTTACTGGTTTCCCTTTGTATTTGAAACATGAAAACAAAGTTCCTTTTTTTTGGATATTTTTCCATGTTTTGATGAGAGAGACAAGCACTGCTTATCGTATTGAATATTGGCATCTATCTTATCAAGAATCCTAGAAAGTAAGAAGTGTCTAGACGTGAATAGTAACCAGATACTTATACTATATGTTACTATCAGGCATATATCTTTTTGCCAAGTTGAATGCAAATACATGTATATTAGGGTGGATGACTATGAGCATGCAATAAAATCAGAAAATTTGCAGGAGTAGGATATTTATCTACAAGCATAAGAATCTGTCATTGTTTTCACTTCAACTTTATGTCGACACACACAAAAAAGAATAACTGATCCTTTGCTCTCCACTGGTTATTTATAGGAAGGGGTGAGCAAGGAGCTTAGGCAAAATCAAGTTAAATATATCAGCACCATGGCTCAACTGGGGTCGTCCTCCCTGTCAGCAGAAACCGAGACGCTGAGCAATGTCCTAAGCTTGGTGGAGGCTTTCAGAGCATTTGACTCAGACAACGACGGTTCTATCAATGCTGCAGAGCTGGGCGGGATCCTGAGCTCGCTCGGCTACAACGCTAGCGAGCAAGACGTGAGGGCGATGATGCGAGAAGGAGACGGTAACAAGGACGGGTTGCTGAGCATGGAAGAGTTCCTGGAGATGAACACCAAGGACATGGAGGTTGGGGAGCTTGCCAATTCTCTCAGGACCGCTTTCCAGGCTATTGAGGTGGAAGGGGATGAGGCTTTGACAGCTACGGAGTTGTTTGAAGTTATGGGTAACCTTGGAATGGATCTACTTTCCCTGGGGGATTGCCACAGTGTGGTGGCTTCCATGGATGCTGATGCTGATGGAGCTGTTACCTTGGAGGACTTCAAACTCATTGTTAATGCTCTTTTAGATTAATAATTACATATCAGACTTAAGTTATATGTATAAAAAATAAAACCTTGGCTACTTTCAAATTTCCATGCATGGTAGTATTGCATGAAGTACTGCATGTTGGTATTTATCTCACTATAAATACAAAGTTCTCATTAATCGAAGTTTTAATTTATGTTTCTTTTTAAAGGTGTTATTCTCTAATATCATTCTGTAATTAAAGAACTTGTATATCCAAAGTTGAGATTTCCCCCCTCTTTGCGTAAAAAACCCATAAACAATATTTATAACAAATAAGAATGGAATAATAAGATCTGGACAGTGCAGATAAAGCTCCTTTTTATATCCAACACTAAAAAAAATAAATCTTAAATCTTAAACCCTACACTTTATAAAATATATCCTACCCAAGTTCTTTAAAACTAATTTTTAGTATGAAAGCATAAATAGGGGCACCAAAAAGATAGAGGATTTCTATTCATAAGATCTAAGTCATAACCCAATAGAAATCATTTGTCTCTTTTCGATGCCCCTATTTATACCCTCACACAAAAACTAAGTTTAGGATTTTGGGTTGTGGTATATGAAATTATGTTAAGTGTATTTTTTAAGATTTAAGGTTTATAGTTTAAGATTAGAGTTTAATTTATTTTATTTGTATTTAAGGATAAAAATTTAATTTTTTTAAATGTCAGAATTTAAAAGAGATATTAAAAAGGGTAAAGGATTTTTATCGGGATCATGACCAATGTTGTTAGTTTGTTTTACTTTATATTTTGTTATTTGGGGTTGGGGATTTATTTCACTCCTTCAAAAGCAGCATGTGAGGAGTCGTTAGTAAAGTAACCTATCAAACCTTGTTACCATTTCTCTCATTTAATGGCCTCAAAACTTAAGGTCACGTGCACGGATGAATCGATGGGTTGGTCATTGGTGTGGTCGTTTCCTTACAAATTTAAATTTTGTATATAATTTAAAATTTTTGTGTTATTTTTATTGGAAATTTATTTTCTTCCCTTAAATCATAAATTTGTTCTCTTAAAATTTTATAAGTTCGCCACTTAACATAAAGTTTTTACATTCGTATCGTCTGTGGTCATGTGATTGAATCCTTGTTACTAATACTAAATGCTAACATTTTGCACTTGTAGTCTCGATACTTCCATGTAAATCGCTCATAGCTATTGACATGGTTGTTTCGAATCATCCTCTTTTGCGCGAATCAAACAACGAAAGAGAGTCTACTGAGGGAATGGCTAAGTTTTCTCTGAAATTTTCTTTGAAACTTTCTTTTCCGTTTCATCAAGACTTTTCAATTTCTACTGATCGTTTTGATGTGTACAATGGATTTCAACAACAATGGACACTTACAATCAAAGTTCTTGATTGTGACGGTTTTCTCAAGACTTTTGTTCTTGAAGTTCCTGGGTTTTTATTCTTCTATGGACTGGATTTTATATGTTTCTGCATGGAAGATGATGGTTTTGCAACAATGGTGATGTATTTTCCAGTTTTCGATTCTGAATCTCCATTCTTTTCAAGAATCAGAGGCAGTTACTTTGGTAACCGCCAAATGGAGGTAGTTATATTTCTTCGCAAGGGTGAAAATTTTGCAGATTTCATGTTTCGGATATCTTATTCTTGCATGGATGCAAGTAAATTATCATGATCAGCATGTTAATTTGGGGAAAATCCAGCACTTTGGTGATGGAAATTCTATCTATGATCATGGATGACGGTTTTTAGAAGTTACATGGCGGTTACATTCTTCAAGTTCTTCATGCTTTGTGTGGCAACGAACACGTCTTCTTAAAATTCTGCATATTTTACTCATGGAAATTAAGGACGAATCACGGCTGATTCATGAGATTTCCTGCTTAAAATTCCAGAATTTTATTACATGCTTCGTGGTGCAACGTTCACGTCTACTTGGGAAATATAATCTAAAATCTAAAACAATTGAGGATTGTTCTTGGATGAACAATGAGATTGTTTATGATTCGGATTATTTTTTCAGATTTTTCATTATGGATTTGATCCATTTTGATTGGGATTCCATGGCGTTTGCTGTTGCTACTGGTCATCCATCGTTGGATCGACATCTTGCTCGGGGGATGATAGATGGCTGTTGGATGAGATGGTTCAACGGTTATTCATGGTTGAACGGTTACAACCTGGACCTGCCCGCACCCATGGGTGCGTGGACAGGTTACACATGGTTGAACCGAGATGACAGTAGCAAGGCTTGGTTCGATTAGGTGAAAGACAACATGGCTCTTGTGGGTTTCGAACCTACATCACACTGTATGGATGCTGAAACTACAACATGTGTTTCATTTTTGGTCATGGCTGGATTCGATCCCATGTCTTGGTGTTTAACATGGGAAATGTCTAAGGATAAAATGATGGCCTTCCTTGGTTTCGATCACGGGACCTTCCTAGTGATACGATGGATTCTACATGTATGGTCGTTGGCTTTGCTTGGTTTCGATCTCGGATCTACCGAGTTGATCCGTGTCATGGGACTTCTACAGCCGTTAGATTTGATGAATAAGTTGCAAGAGGCTGCTATAAACCATTGGATATATGGTTATCTGAATTTGTGTTTTCCCACCTCATTTAGCCGTGGGATTTTCTATGTGATAAGCAACTCTGCCTATCAAATTGCCTTATCACAAGAGCGGTTTCTCCATGTTCGGCATGATCTTCAACTTCATGGTAGTGGGTAGTTTCCACTAATACACATTCGAGTAACTACTTGGCCGGTTCACCTTGGCTATATAAATGAGGAAACATATTCATTTGTTTCATTTTACTTCACTGCTTTTTCTCTCCAAATTCGTGATATTCTCTCATTTCCGATGGCTGCCAATTTGCATGCTTTGATGGCCAACCTACGATTTACCGACAAAGAGAAAGATGCCCTTCTTGAAGGTGCCCCGTCTGATGAAATATCCATGGCAGCGGATGTGAAGTTCGGGTTGGTGAGTAAGGTTATTACGCCTCGTTTGATTAATGATAACACCTTCATTCATGTGTTTTCTAGTATTATGGTAGATGAGAACGTTGAAATCATGGCTCCTAAGCCGGGGATGTTTCTTTTCAAAGTCCCTACCGAGTTGAATCTTCGAAGTCTACTTAAGTGTGGCCCTTGGTTGTTCGATGGTGAACCCATAGCCATGACGTTGTTCCGGCCAGCATTATCTCTTGATGAGTACCGGTTTGACACCATGACTTGGTGGATCCGTGTTTATGGCTTGCCTTTGGACAAGATGACTATGTCCATGGCACGCAAAATAGGTGAATGTTTTGGTGAGCTTGATCATGTGGATTGCCGACAAATCAATGGCAACTTGGGGGAGTACTTCTGAGTTAAGGTGGAGTTTAACATCACTAATCCACTCTTACGGATGGTGATGTTGCCTAATGGAGACGATGGTCCGCGAATATGCCCGATTCAATACGAGAAACTCAACAAATTCTGTTTCTTTTGTGGTGTCCTTGGACACGAGGTGGAGCTTTGCCCTAAAGAAGTTCCAAAGGACGAGGCTCTTCCGTATGGGCCATGGTTACGTGTACCCATTGAGACTAGGATGCCTCAACAACGAGCCCGGAGGGGAATTGTTGTTGTCCAAGAGCTTGAGGTGCAACCTCAAGTTTCTATTGCCCCAACTTTACCGGCACCGTCCGATGTACCATCCTCTAGCACGATTGCTCCCTCATTGCCCGTGCAAGAGGTGGTGAATGTTGTTTTGCCGGCCGTTATTGGAGGAGAGGGGCTGACTGTGGGCGAAATTGATGCCCTTGATATTGACTTACCCGTCTTGGGTGATGATCCTTTGAAGACTACCGATATTATTTCTGAGCTGCTCTCGGATGATGTGGTTCAAGTGGCCGGGGAGGATGTTATGGCTCCCCCTAATGTGACCGAGAATGTTGAGAAAGTGGTTGATGGCACGACACTTCCATCCGAGCCAAGTGCAACCGTAGGCCAACCGACAATGGCCAAGGAGATTTCGTATGATGCAGCGCGACACAAGGCTGCTCGACAGGTTAATGTGCGTGCAGATGAAGGGGCTGCAAAGACCAAGCCTAAAGGCCCCATGGACCGTGGTGATCGTGGGAAAGCGAAGGTTGGATCAACTGAGAGCCTAGACAAGGCTGCTACCAAGTCCTTAATCGAGGATAACATCCCGATTGGGCAAATCATGCGCAACCAGGATGGAAGCAACTAGAAGGGCTCTTTTGATTCATTGGTGACCGAGAAAGAGGCTAGTCACAAGCTCGTGCATGGCGATCTTGGACCCGATGGTGCCGGCCAGCGCACCCCGGGTACCTTCCGACGCAAATCTCTACTGGGCCGCATTGAGCCGAACCCTACCATAGTAGCCGAGATGGCAGCCGACGAGGCAAGTCATGGTGCAGTGCGTGACCGAGATGACCCTAGCCGCAAACACAAGCGCAAAGACCATTCGAAGCACTGACCCTCGTCACATGCAAAGTGTTCCCGCTCGGGTGCAGATTTGGTGACTACTACTTAAAACATGACTACTTCTACCACTGATTCGGCGGAGGCTATTAGACAGCCCCGCCCAGCACATTGAAAGCCTTGGTTTGGAATTGTCAAGGGCTTCGGAACCCTTCGACAATTCGTGCGCTTGAGCGCTTTGTGGAAATTCAAGCTCCCGGTCTTATCTTTTTATGTGAAACAATAATGAAAAAATCCCGTGTTGATCATGTTAAACGGGTATTAGGATTAGTTGGTTTTATTTCTGTTGATGTTGGTCAAGCTTGTACCGGTTTAGCCTTATTATGGAATAATAATATTCAATGTGTGCTTTCTAGTTATTCGAAGCTTCATATTGATGTATCCATCACTTGTAATGGTTCTACATTTCGATTCACCGGATTTCATGGTACTTGCACCAACAAATCACAAACATGGAATCTTATATCTCGCTTACATGCATCCTCGGATATGCCTGGGCTTCTCGGAGGGGACTTTATTGAGATCCTCTTTGATAATGAAAAGCAAGGTGGTAGAAGACGTCCTAGAGGTGAAATTCAGCAATTTAGGGACGTTCTTGATGCATCTAACTTATTTGATATACCACCGGCACGAGGTTGGTTCACTTGGCATAAAACAAGTGCACCAGTTATGTGTAAGAGAATAGACCGTTTTGTTGCATCTTCTGAATGGATGGAACAATATGGGAATCATCGGGTTATCACTGAATTCACGGATGCTTCTGATCATTGCTTCTTAATTCTGGACACTGATCTGATTGCACATTCTCCTGAGAATCATCATAGTAGTGATTATTTCAAGTTCGATGCTTGTTAGGCATCAGAAGATGCTTGCCGTGAGCAAGTTCTTCGTGGATGGGTGGGTCCTAACGGATCTACCCTTTCTAAAATTAAACAGGTTGGATGTGCTCTTGAAACATGGCAGTAAGATAGACGTGAACAGTCCTAGGGCCGTATTAAAGCCCTCCGGAAGTATATTGCAGATTTGCTTGCTCATGCCATTGATGATGCTGATTTTTCATCTTTATCAAATGCAAAAGCCGAATTAAAGGCCTTGTTAGATAAAGATGACGCCTATTGGTTACAACGGTCACGTGTATAATGGTTACGTGATGGTGATCGCAACACTAAATTCTTCCACGCTCGTGCTACCGGGCGGAAAAAGAATAATTTTGTACGTGGTCTTACAGGTGATGATGGCCAATGGTACGACCGAAGGGCTGACTTGCTTGGCATAGCTGAGAATTGTTTTCATACTCTATATCAGTCAGACAGATGTACTCCGTCTTCGGAGATCCTCGATTGTATAGTTCCCACTATAACATCATCGATGAATGATTTTCTTCTTGCTCCTTTCACTAAGGAGGAGGTTCACCGGGCAATCATGCAGATTCACCCCTCCAAGGCCCTGGGGATAGATGGTTTGCCATCTAGTTTTTACAGGAAATATTGGGTTATCGTTGGGGATGATGTTCTCAACCTATGTCTTGACATTCTATATGACAGAGTTAGCATGGCTAATGTTAACAAGACTGTCTTTGTCCTGATTCCGAAGGTAGATGATCCGGCATACATGCGGCAATTCCGCCCGATTAGCTTATGTATCGTTATGTACAAAGTCGTCTCTAAAGTTCTTGTCAACCGTTTGAGACCGATTATGCCGATTTGCATTGATGAAGAACAAGCTGCATTTGTTCCGGGACGTCACATCTCGAACAACATTTTTATTGCACATGAGATATTTCATTATATGCAATCATCGAAAAATGGCCCTAACAAGGGTGCTGCATTGAAATTGGACATAGAGAAGGCCTACGACCGCGTTGAGTGGTCTTTCTTAGAATTTGTGATGCTTCGTCTTGGGTTTGCTCCTTAATGGGTGTCTATTATTATGAGATGCATTACAACGGTTTCTTATCAGGTCCGACTAAACGGGGTTCTCTCTGAGGTTATAGTGCTTAGCCAAGGCATTCGTCAGGGTGATCCACTATCACTATTTCTGTTCTTATTCTGTACACATGGATTATATGCTCTCCTACATCATGCCAAGCAACAGGGAACAATTAGAGGCATACGAACAAGTATGCGTGGTCCGAGTATCACCCATTTATTATATGCCGATGATAGTTTGCTCTTTGTTAAAAATTCAGTGCAGGAAATTGTTCAGGTAAAGGAAATTCTTGATATTTATTCAGAGTCTTCCGGGCAGAAGATTAATTACTCAAAGTCAATGATCTATTTCAGTCTTTCCACTACTCAACAAAGTAGAGACAGGTTTCAGGAGGTATTCCCTATTACCGAAGTTGAAGATTCGGGTCATTATCTTGGGATGCCCCTTATCATTGGCAAAAACAAGTCAGTGAAGTTGGGTTTTCTACTGGATAGAGTGGAAAAGCGTGTGCGTGGATGGACAAAGAACCTTCTATCCTATGGTGGGAGGGAGGTATTTCTTAAAGCTGTTGCACAAGCTTTACCGACCTATGTGATGACATGCTATTATTACCAGACTGCTTGATCACACAAATAGTTAGTGTTATGCGAAACTATTGGTGGTCGGGTAGAATGACGAGAAGAGGATGGCTGATGATAGCTTGGCAAAAGCTTTGCACACCGAAGAGAGTTGGTGGTTTGGCTTTTCGTGACTTACACCAGTTTAACATCGCACTTCTGGTAAACAGGTTTGGAGACTGTTGACTGATCCTGAGTGCCTGGTATCTCGTTTCTTATCTTGCAAATATTTTGCAGGAAAATCTGTACTTGATGCGAGGCTTGGTGATAAGCCATCTTATGCTTAGATATCAATATTTACTGCACTAAAGAAGCTTCGAGATGGATTCTTTTGGCAGGTTGGCATGGATAGTTCAGTTCCTATTTTCACTACACCCTGGGGTGGTTCACATAGAGTTGATTTAGCTGATACATATGTGGACAGTCCGACAACCCCTATCACCTGTGAGGAATTCATGATACCATCTTTTAATGGATAGGATGCTACTAAAGTTAGACATATTTTTAGCCTAGATGATGCATCTGAGATATTGGCATGTCCTATTGCTAATAGATTGGGTGATATTCTTGTTTGGGGTAATCACTCTAGTGGTACATACTTCACTAGATCAGGGTATGCATGGCTAATGAAGGAGTTTCATGGACCGAACATTCCATCAAAGCTTTGGCACACATTGTCAAGGCTTAAAGTGCTACCGAAGATCCTAATATTCATATGGAGGGTAGCTCATGAGGCACTACCATTATATAGTCGCATTGGTGTACTTAGCTCTCCGGATGGCATTTGTCCTCTCTGCCAGTCTGACATTGAGACAGTTCTTCATGCCTTACGTGACTGTCCTATGACTAGGGAGGTGTTGCATTTGTTTACACTTTCAGGTCGAATTATTGTGGATAGTTCACAGACATCTCTTGATTGGCTAGAACATTGCGAGGCGATCCTTCCTGTTAACAAATTCTCAGAGTTTGTCGTGTTGCTTTGGAACATATGGAACATGAGGAATACTCTTATTTATGATTGGAAATTACAGCCGGCTTTTTTTATAGCAGAGAATGCGCGTCATTTACATCGGGAGTATAATGGTGCAACCATTACGGCTCTACCTTATGGTGCTCCTAGTCGGCCAACCCAATCAAAATGGGTGAAACCTCCGTCAGGTATGATTTCACTCACTGTTGATGGTATGTTCCAGGTGCATTCAAAGTCGGGGGCATTTGGATTCCTTGCTCGTGATCATCATGGACTAGCTCTTGCTGGATGTGCATGTATGTTACCAAGAGCAGAATCAGCCGAAATGGTGGAGAGTCATGCTTTTTATGCGGCCATGTTGTTTGCTTTAGACCAAGGATGAACGAATGTGCGAATAGAGGGAGACGCAGCAAATGTGGTGAACCAGCTGGTGAGCCGAGATGATGGTAGATCCCTGCTAGCACAAAGCTTGGTCGAGGCTAGAGAGACATTGCGAGCCAATCCCCAGCTTAAGGTCGCATTCATTCCCCGATCGGCAAATGAAGCAGCGCATACTTTAGCTCAATGTGCATTCAATGAACATCGATGTATTTATTTTTATGACGAATGTCCATCTTGTATTGAAAACATTGTAATTATTGATGTTATTAATGGATAACAGGGTGGTGGGTACTCTTTTCCTCCTTAGAATTTAGAGGAAGTTTTTAACGAAGCCTGCTTACTCTTTTCTTTCAAAAAAAAAACGAAAGAGAGGACAGCCGTTGAGTTCTTACACTTTCATGCCGATAAATTAATTTAAATAAACAAAATAATATTATATTTTTAATAGAACAAAATTGTCATTATTAAAAAGAATACAAACACTTCAAAAAGTATAATATCGATCAATTGTCCGACGGACAACTTTTATCTATTTTTCTATAATAAAAAAAATCATACGACAATCCTGATCATATGCCATAACATAATAATTAACCGAATTCAAGTGATAAATTAATTAATGAAAAATTCTGATATAAGTTAGTTTTGGGGTTAGAGTTTTAGTTTAAGGGTTTAGGTTGTAAGGTTTAAAATTTAAGATTAATGTTTAAAAATTAGGGCATACAGTTTAATGTTTATAGTTTAATTTTTTTAGGGTTATGGTTAGAAATTTAAAATTTGAATTTTATCGTGTAAATATGCATACTTGTTTTATATAGCGGTGTATCAAAATTTTACCCATTAATTAATACTTTGTTTTTGATACAAAAGGCTATGTAGTGCATGAGATGTTTGAGCCTATCCTATTGACCCAAAAAATAGATTTTGGGCCTTTAGAATCCTGCTTGAGTTGGGTTTCGGAACTAGGCTTTATTTTTAAGAAAACTTCATTATTGTTTATCTAACAATGTCCAAATCCTAAACTGTCCCCCCAAAGACTTTCTTAAATTTTACCATAATGTTAGAATTATTATGAGGGTGATGTTTATATTATCAGCAGCTCAATCGATGGTGACATTTTGAATCATGATGAAAACAGGTGAGAACAAAGCTATCAATTGGACATGTAGGTCCAAAATTGTATGTGTGATCACCAGATTTAAAAACTTTTGAAACTACCAAAATTAAAATGATTAATTAAGACATAGTGAACGATATTATTATTTAAGATGATAACTAAAGGGAGGCAGGTAGGGAAAGAAAGTCTAATTTGTGGAACTGGGGAAATGGTATTATAAACCATGCCTTTTTACAAGTTGAGACAACATTATTGTGATCATAAACCTTACTCTCTCCATAATCTTCCTTTGTTTTTATATATAGATTTAGTAAGGGGATAATGGGGTTTTTTTTTTCTCCTTAAATGTTTGTTAATGCCTAATGGGTATGCAAATCTATTTTTTGTTTTCGAGAAAGAAGCAAGTGTGTGGAGAAAACGTGAATCATGCAATGTTCTTGTTGGTGTGGTGCCACTCATGTTTTATGGCATTTTTAATTTATATAAATATTGAAGTAATCAATTCCCATGTACTTGTTTTTATATTTCCATTCAATCAAAACAAAAATATATATATACGAAAGATTCTGCTGCCTAATGCCCTGATCTCGAGAAATCCTCTCTTTATTCTCTCACATGTAATATATACATATGAACCAAAGTAAATGTTTGGTTTAAAGGCTGAAGCCAAATCTGTTCTGGATCAGACTGGACTTTAACAATTAACATTAAGCAGTTTAAGGTTACATAACAGCAGGCTTTGATTAGACTTTGCCTTTGTTTCACTACTTACCTCATTATATATAATAATAATAATAATAAAACATGTGATTGATAATGATAGGTGGTATATAAAAAAAGGAAATAGATGTGGGGATGTCTCCCTCTAAACAAGCGTCGTGTCTGGTATGATTGTGGTTTTTTCCCGACAAGGCATTAGTCTTCATTTAAGAATTCAAAGGCATGAGTCTTCATCATCAACATTCCATGTGGATCTCCTACTTTCCTCGACTCAGGCTCACCTCAATCCCACATAATATCAAAATAACTCCACACTTCAAACCAGAATAAATTTGGCCAAGTACAACAATCCAGACGTGTTTGTAGATATAAATAAAAATATACTAGTATTTAGTACATGTTTAAATAAATTCATATATATCAGTCATAAGTCAAAACCTACAGGGTATTTAGCTGTCAGATAGGGCAAAAAGATTCTGGGTTCCATGGAGGACACGCCAGAAGGAAGTGTCGATTGTCAACATTATTACGTAAACATGTTCTTGTTTACACGCGTTGGTGTTGGGGAAATGGTATGAAAATCACATGTTGCTTCGATATTTTTCATGGCTGGCGGTTTTGTCTTAGTACGATGGGAGTTTAAAATGGTTGATGTTTCTCGGCCGTCGGGGGAGCTGCATCAAGACAACCAGATTGCCTACAAACGTTGACAACTTGGGGTTTTTGTACCCAGGGAGGGTGCTTGCAATGCTGGCATATGCACGTGCATGCTTATGTTTTTGTTTATGTTTTAGACCTATTGCTTTTGTATGTATGCGTGTGGAAATGTAATTTATATAATTCGAATTATTGTTTGTAATGTTTTAATATGATTATGATATTAGTATATGGAGAATTAATTTAATAAAAACAGGATGATAATTACAATTATTTTTATTCGTTATGCGTTGAATCATTGGGTTCAGCTAAGCTAGCAATTCATTTTTCTGGTATGAAATAACTGAAAAAGAAGATGTATGAGCAATAATTATTGAATGGTGCTGCTGTAGCCAGCCAGCCAGCAAGTCAGATTACGAAAAATAAAGCAGTTTTCAGAATTTTGGCTTCTTTTTTGCTGGAAACTTCAGAAAGAACACATTAGAAGAGAACAAATATTAATGAGTTGTTTGTTGTTGCAGCTTTCTTAGGTTACAAAGAGAGTTTCTTGTCACTTTCATGCCTTATGATGCCGCCTGCTACAAAACTTACTCCACGTTATTATTATTTTTCAATTGAAAAAAATAATAATAAAAGGTGTGTTTTATAGTCAAAGTTAGGTTTGATGGGAAAAATTACGGCTTTCACCTACATTCATATTTAAATATTAGTACATATAAAAGGCTCATCCCCTTGTGTTATGGTGGCAAAGGTAGATGTTTGTCATCCCTTGAAACTCGGGTTCTAGCACCAATAATGTATGTTGTGTGTGCCGTCTTTGAAAAGACTAAGAAAATTGAACAGATGTTGCCCTTGCATCACACTAGCATATTCAAAAAGAATATTACATATAAAAGAACACAAGTAATTACAGTAAAAAAATAGATAATATACTTCTAAAATCGTTTTGCATGTAAAGTGTGTAAAATATTAAGGGTTAAGAATATACGTAAACCGATACTATCTTATAATCTTCTTAAAACTATTTAAAAAATATTACATATGGAAAGAAAGTTGCAGCCTTCCAATTAATAAAGTAAAAATGGTAGTAAATGAAATGTCTGCTTGCTTTGAATGAACCATTTTTCCCGTTAGAATCATTGTGCGGTCTCGGTAGAAAAAAATCATTTTCATTTTTAGAAATTTTAAGTTTAAACAGGGATGGTAATTCTCTTCCATTTTTGGTGCTTTTACATATGCTTCATGCTCAAAATTAAGTTTAAGGTTAGAGGTTGTGGTTAAAGTTTAGGGAATTTAGGATAGAGTGTATTTTTTAGAGTATAGGGTGTATGGTTTAAGATTTAGAATTTAGGGTTAGAGCTTAGAATTTAATTTTATAGTGTTTTTTAGTGTTAGGGCATATGTAGGGGCACTGAAAAGGAGCAAACGAATTTTATCCGTTTAAACAGTTTTATTTGTATAATGTATGTGCTTTTAAAAGACTAAAAATAAAGAATAAATTTTACTATACTATAATATAATCACATCATATTGATAAAAAATCTACTCTTTCCCTTATTATTAGAGATTTAAATTTTATTTTTTAAAACAATAAATATACATGTTTATTTTTTACACGTGTATAAAAATTACTCATTAATATATATGATAAAAAATAATTTGATACACAAATTTGTGTAAATTTTACACAAGCCTATTAATTTTAGGGTTTATAATTTTATGTTGTAGTATTTAAAATTTAGGCTTGATTAGAATTTAAGGTTTAGGCATTAAAATTTAGTATTTAAGATTTTAGAATTATGAATGTAAGTTTCAGATTTTATAATTTAATAGGAAAGGTTGTATAAATTCTTTTTACGCGCCGTATGCATTAAAACATAATATATATATATATATATATATATATATAATTAAATAAAAAGTATAGTGTTAAACGCAAGCCATGAAATATAATTATCATGTAATTTGGCAATACTTATTAGGGTTGTTTATTGTTATATTGTATTTTAAGAATAAATCAAATAAATAATATTTAATATATTGACAACTCTAATTTTTTATAATTGAAAAAGAGGTACAACGTTTAATAATGCAAATAATAACTTTTAAAAAAATTGTAATTATCTATAAACATATACTACTTTATAATCATCTTTAAACTATTTAAAAATTCTTTGTAATTTAGATATGTTATATTTGTATTTAAAATTCGTTAAAAGTTCTTTTTTTTTCATTTTTTTAATATATCAGCGTGATTATATGGAATAGAAATTTTCTGTCCTTTTCGGTGCACTTATTTATGCCCCATATTAAAAATTAGGTTTAGAGTTAAAGGTTAGGGTTTAGGGAATTTATAGTAGAGTGTATTTTTAGAGTGTATGGTTTAAGGTTTAGGATTTAAAATTTAAAATTTAGAGTTATAGCTTAAAATTTCGTTTTTTAGTGTTAGAGCATAAAAAAATCACCGAAAAGGGGCATACAATTTTTATCCGAATATATGATAGTATCTATTCATATTTTTTCCTAATACTTTAATAAGGCATGTTAAAAAGGTTTAGGTGCTAATTTGCACAAAGTTGCAAGTTTAAGTACCAATATATATATATATATATAATAGGCAATTTTGGTTGAAAAACCCCTTTTTAATTATTATTAGGAAAAATGGCTCCCAAAAACTTTTATTTGGCAAAATGACCCCCAAACTAGCCAGGTAGGCAGACCTCGCGTTTTGCAGGACGCGAGGTATGATATCGCGTTCTGCACAACGCGATTTACGTCTACCTGGCCTTGTTGTTTGTGTTAACGGTTTACAGGACCTCGCGTTCTGCAGAACGCGAGGTCCCCGAGAAATTGAAACAGCGGCTGAATATATCGCACAGACCTCGCGTTCTGTAGGACGCGAGTTCTGTGCAAATCTGGCCTGAAGAACAAGGGAAAACAAGTGTGGGTAGGCCTGTTCGAGCCCAATTTTGAGTGTGTAAATCGTATATTTTTAGCGATCATCGAGTTTGGGGTCGTAGTACTGGAAATTGTCTATCGTATGATACCAACATGGTTAATTTCCGTCCATTCTACAATGGTTTAAAATGGCTTCAAAAACCCTATGCTATCATCTTTTTTTATTGAAGTTGCATTTCAACTAATGTCGATAGGCATGTTCGAGCAGAATTTCATACGTAGAAATTTAAAATTTTTAGGTAACATCGAGTTTGGGGTTGTAGTAGTGGAAATTCTCTATCGTATGACACTGACACGGTCAATTTTCGTCCATTGTACGCTGATTTAAAGTTGCTTCGAAAACACTATCATAACATATTTTTTTGAATGATTGAAAATATAAGATGACGTACTGTATAAATCGAAGTAGACTGACTTTATTGATTCGATTGTCATGGGCGAAGTCACATATACAAATTAAAAATAATTAATTAATACGAGGGGCTGAGCGATTAGGACACTTAGGAGCTGTGTGTCCAGGATTTCGACATATAATACAATGCTTCTTTTGTCCGGTTTTCTATCGATGTTCGACCAAATCCTCGGCACAATATATTCTTGTAGAACGTGGACGTCCTTTGGCTCGTAGTAGTGCTGGATCTGGGCGTATGATCGGTTCAGTGTCCACAGCATTCGGATCAACCTCATTTCCGATTGGAGGAAACTCTTTTTCGTAAACCTTAAACACCATTTTGAGTAAGTATACCGGATCAACTATATGCATGTATTCTATCCGTTGGTTAGTGCAAGCAGCACTGGCGTGTGCGCACGGGTATTTGAAAGTTTGGAAAATTCCGCACTCGCAGGTTCTTGCCCTCAGATCTACCACGTAAGCGTTGTGCTGAATGCCTTCCAACCGCCTGGAAAATTCCGCAACACGAAACAAGTGTCCTTCTCGCGAGAAGAGAGTTGCTTGCATCTGTCTTGATTGGCCCAATTGAGTATGCAGTTTTGTGCGGAAATCTGGATGGACTTTGTGTCCACCTGCCATGTACTTAGTTGCTTGCCTTCCCAAGGTTGCAAAAAGGGTAGCTAAACGATAATAGGTCGCTTTGACAATTGAAGTGATAGGCAACTGCCGCACTCCCTTCAGTGATGAGTTCACTGCCTCAGCCAAGTTCGTTGTCATGTGACCATAACGTTTACCCTCGTCATACGATCGAAGCAATTTTTCCTTTGGGATTTTTTCAAGGTATTCTGCGCCATGTTTGTTTCTCGCTCTCAGTTCCTCGAGCAGGTCAGCCACCTCTTGTTTGTAGTGCGAGTTGCCTACGGGATGACAGTTGAATAGTTATGGGCGAAAAACACTTGCAAAAAGGTCGTAAATGAAAGCGAGTAACAAGTAATATAGTAAATGAAAATGACATAAAGGACGTACCCATATTGAGCACCATTTGACGTTCATCACGATTCTTGTATTTCAGCAGGTAGTTTGCGGCTATGTGCCGCAAGCAAAAACGGTGGTGAATGTATGGAGGCTTCCAATAGTCACCCAAATTTTCTATCGCCCACAACAGCGCTGTGCCTCTGTCAGAAATAACACACACCCCTTCATCCCTTCTTCGTATTACATGATCAAGGACATATTTTCGTAGGTTCTGAAGGAAGAACGTCCAAGACTCCAAATCCTCCTTCGGGACGATTGCGAATGCAACAAGAACGCATTTGTGATTGTCATCCTGTGCTATAGCTAGAAGTAGGATCTGTGTATATCTTTCGTACAACCATGTGCCGTCGATTTGGACCATCGGTTTGCAGTGCTTGAATGCGTTGATGCACTGGGGGAAAGTCCAAAATAACCGGTGGAATTGAGAAACACCTCGGACGACACGATCATTTTCGTATGCCAGAACCGTATCAAGTTTGACAACCATTCTGGGGATGTGTTTCTGCAGGAGATTAAGCCACGGGCGCAACTCTTTGTAAGATTCATCTTATCGGCCATACATTTCCTTTTTGGCCTTTTTCCTTGCATACCATGGTTTCGAATAACCTGGACGGAAGTCAGTGACAGCTAGAGCTGCAGCCTGACATGTGGGGACCGACACAGTGGGATTTGTTTTCAGCAGTGTCGAAAAGATGTCCGCGAGGAACTTTGCATCCATGTTCTTGTGATCCTGGTTGAGGCTAGCAACGGTGCATGTATGGGGCCCCTCAAGTTTTGTTATTTTCCAACGGTTGCCTGCCCTCTTCAACTCTGATATACGGATTTTCCATTTACAGCCTTGATTTTTTTGGACGCAATAAGCCTTGTAGTATGTGGATTGGGTTTTATCCACTGTCGTCTCAACATTATGACGAAGGTTGTACTACTTAATTGCCGCCACCACAATTTCCTTGTTCGAGAACGCCATACCAATTCTTAGTTCACCATCAGAACGGTTGACTCAGCCATCTATTGTGTCGTCATGGGGAAAATCAGGGACGTCCATTGCATCCATATCAACCGTTGTGAAGTGGGATGGTGGCTGGAACATAGAAATTGGTGTTGCATCTACAGGAAAGTTGGTGGCAGTCGGTTCTTCGTCCAAATCTGGTGGTGGAACGGTAGTGTCTTCCGGTAACTCTGTCAAGTCTTCTGGTTCGAGATAGAATGGCCCCAACTCGTCTCCGTCGGGCCCGGGTTCTCTAATCGGTTCTTCGTCAGAAGCATCCTCCGGGAGCTGGAATAGTAGAGCTTCGTCGATCACTACCCTTCGAGGCGAGGATTGGGGTCGATGAGCGGGAGACCTCTCACGAGATCGCTCACGAACCGCATTCCCAAGACCAAAATCAAGATCACCATAAGAAGAATGTATTCCCATAGATGGTTGAACGTACTCCGTGCTAGGGACATACGTTGAGTGTCGTCCATATGAGGAATCATGGTCGTGCATAGCGTAAGAAGACGACGCTCCCTCACCTCCAAAAGAAGAATGTCTCCCCATAGATGGTTGACCGTAGTTGGTGCCAGGGACATACATTGAGTGCCGGCCATATGATGCTTCAAGGTCGTGCGCAACGTAAGGAGTCGACGTTCCCTCCCCCCCAAAACTATAAGGATTGTATGGATTGTATGGATTGTACGATGCATTTGTTGGTGCATCGAATTCATCGTTTGGGGGTTGGTTCAGGTCGAAGCCGATACTAGCTACGTACGACTGCCTTGGAGGAGCAGATGACGATGCACCAAACTCGTTGTCTCGGCACAGTAGGCTAAAATCACGTCGTAGACCTGCGGTCGGGCTAGCAACGTTGGCATTCGGATCGAAGTCAAAATTCGCCCAGCCCCAGCTTGGTATTTCGACAACTAGATTAGACTCGGAGAACGATGCATACAGCTCGAGGGGCGTTCCAATTGAATACTGAAGTGGGTTTCCATCATCATTTCCACATCAGCATTTTCCGCAATTTGGCATACAGAGTACTGTAAAGGGTCTATAGATGTTGGCACCCGATACTTCACATCGGAAAAATGGTGATTATCGAAATGAGGGACTTTTGCCTCCAGTTCCTTGACCAACTTCTTGAACGATAATCTCCTCGGAAGCTTTATCGTTACCGGATCTTCGCAGTGAAAAAGGACGTCGAGTTCGGTACCCTCGAATATCTGCCCATCGTAGTAAACTAGCGTAGTAACGCCTCGTCTAGCCATTTGAATATTTTATGAAAGACTTTTGAATTTTTGATACTTGGAAAATTCTAGGAATTGTTTGCCAATTGAAACTTATATTTTCGTTTTATGGTTCTGCTTCATATATAGGCAAAATTATTGGCCCTTGAAATCCCGGAGAATCTGGTTGTGTAAGGCAAATAATGGTTCCGAAAGGTAACTTTGCTTGTCCATTACCTAAAACTGATAAGCAGGTAAATGATGAACAAGTCAGGAATGACGTGTGCCTGGGAGGCAGTCCCCTAACTTTCGACAAGTAAGGGATAGAGTTGATGGGAGGCAGGGTTCCGAGAGGTAACTTTGCTTTGTTTCAGATATTCCTTCAGAAGTTATAATAACCGTACTGTTTACTATTTGTTTGTTTGTGTAATTGAGAACATGTTCGAGAATTTGAGACAATTGTAGTCTGGTAATGTAATTGAATACTACTAGTGGTGCATAACGTGAGGTCCCTTTATATTATTTGAGACAGAGATTACGTCAAAAAAATTATGTTTGAATAACTTAGACAATTGTAGTTTATCAATGTAATTGAGTAGTAGTAGTTTTACATAACTTGAGGTCCGTTGAACATTAATAAAGGATGAAATAAGACGTCATATAACATAATTGGAAGATAATTTCATAAGTTAATGGTTAATCTGAATCATCGTAGTCAGTGGACATGTCTGAACTTAGGTTTAGTTCTTCGATCAACTGTTGTTTTCTTTGTCTACGCCGGTACATAAAAAGTTGCAGCTCCTCAACAGCCGCATCAACATCCGGTGAAGACGGTGCGTGTTCAGTGTTCGGAGCAGGTTGTACGGGTGCAGACGTACTACCTTCGCCGGCGTTGACGTCGTCAAACTTAACATTGAAATCGACGTCTCTAGCTCCGACGGAATTGAGCCAGTCATACATGTTACGAACGTCTGTTTCGTTCGTAAGCTTCATAACGTAGTGCGTTTCGTTTGCTGACGGTGTTGGGATTCGACATTCCATGGCAGAAATTTGTTTGTCGGTGTGTTTACTAACCTCGATTGTTGTCAACTGTATTAAATCTTTCAGTGACATTTTGCCGGTGATTGTTGACTCAAAATAAGTATCGAGAAAATAAAATGTTGCCTAAAATTTTGCCATAAGGTGAGCAAAGATTGGGTGTTTAGAGAGAATTTGAAATGAGTAAATGATGGTGGAATTCGTGGGTATTTATAGGAAAGGAAAAATACCACATAAGTAAATTTAAGTCGAATCAAAACTTTATTTATAGTAAATAAAAAACGCAACACATGTAAATTTAACTCGAATCAAAACTTTAATTCGCATTTCATTTAACAAAACTTTAATTCGCATTTCATTTAACACAACTTTAAACATGTATTCTTTAATAAGTCGAAACCATATATGCAAAAAAGTCTGGTGGCCAAATGTGATCGGAGGTCCCGACTGAAACCAGCCTTGAAAAAAACAACTTTAAAAAAGCAGCTTTGATCGACATTAGCAAATGTAATCGGCACCGGCCGCATCTGAAAATGTTGGCTGCTACGGTAGAATGGTCGATCTGAATCCGCCCTCGCTTCCTAAAAGTCGTTTCGTTTCAAAACTGTAGCCGCGAATCCTCTCGACGGCGGCTACAGAAGCTGCCATTGAAGGCACTACTGCAGCACACAACCTCCAAAATATTGCGATATGTCGGTAAATATTATTCAATGAACGTATCATGCGAGGGTATGTACCCCGCGGAACACAAATTTTTAAGTGAACTCCAACTATCATAAAGGAACAAAATTTCAACTGTAAAAAACGCAGCATGACAAGAACTCATATTCAACTTACCTAAACTTAACTGGTTACATAAATTCATCGCCGTGCATATATATATACCAACATCTGAAGGACATCGCGTTCTGTACAACGCGAGGTTTGATGACCTCGCGTCCTACAGAACGCGAGGTTTCCACGTCAGCATATTCACCTCCCTCTATAAATAGCAAACTCTTGGAGAGGCAAGGAGCACCCACATCATTTTTTTCTGTATTCACGTAAGCAGTTTTCGCTTGCAGCTACTAATGACAACATAGCGCGTATTTTGGAAGTTTTGTTCAAACTAACTTCCAAAATATTGCGTTATGTCGTTATTTGTAGTTACTAATGAAAACATAGCGCGTATTTAGAAAGTTTTTTTCGATTATTATTGTTATTATTATTATTATTATTATTATTATTATTATTGTTATTGTTATTATTATTATTATTATTATTATTATTATTATTATCAATACAAATAATTTTTATTATTATAATTATTAGTAATATTAAATTACTTTTATTATTATTATTATTATAATTATTAGTATGATATTATTATTGTTATTATTATTATTATTATTGTTATTATTATTGTTGTTATTATTATTAATATTATTATTATTTTAATTATAATTAATATTTTTATTATTTCTATTAGTATTATTGTTATTATAATTACTATTATAATTATTATTGTGATTACTATTGTTATTATTATAATTATTATTTCTACCGTTGTTGTTATTATTATTATTATTATTATTATTATTATTATTATTATTATTATTATTTCACTTATTATTATTATTATAATTATTATTATTAAAATTATTATATTAAATGACTTTCCCGCTTGGGAAGTCTTCCTTTAAAAACCCCACGACCTCGCGTCCTGTAGAACGCGAGTTCTTTAGAAACTCGCGTTCTATAGGACGCGAGGTCACTTCTGACCGTTCAGTTCACGAGTCTGTTCATTGACGCGCCTTTTTAATGAACCTCGCGTTCTATAGGACGCGAGGTATATGAATATCGCGTTCTACAGAACGCGAGGTTCATTAACATCGCATCCCAAAAGGCGCGAGGTCTTCTATAAATTGGTGATTTTTTCTCAAAAACAACCACAGAACGCGAGTTCTATAGCATTTTTACAAAAAAATTGTCAGCAACGTTTATATGTCGTACGATAACATGGAGCCCTTGCTACGCAACCAAGCGAGTCACTGCAGTCAATATTGGCGAAACACTCCAGAGGTATAATTTTTTTACCCTTTTATTTTCTAAATTTTTTAATTAAATTATATTTTTTTATTTTACTAAATATTTTATTTTATTTTTTTGCAGGGATACGAACGTAACTTACAATGTTATCTTAACCGTATCAACACCGCACCCGTTGATGCTGTTATGCGTTGGATTCAGCGCACTGGTTTTGGGCACATAGCTCGGTATATAGGGGGTGAAGGTAAGACCGCCGTTGATCAGCGCGCTGATAGAACGGTGGAGACCCGAGACGCACACGTTTCATCTTCCATTTGGCGAGGCAACAATCACGTTGGAGGATGTTGCCTACATTCTGGGGTTGCCTATAAACGGCAGCGTAATTACGGGTGTAACGATGGCACATTGGCCAACTCTATTTGCTGAACAAATGGGCGTGATGCCCCCTGACGACGTGTGGGACGGAGGGAAAATCGATCTATCGTACTTGGAGAACCAGTTTGGAACCCCTCCCCCCAATGCGGATGTAGTTGCACTTCAGGTATTTTTTCTATTTAAAAATTAGGATGCAATTATTATATATTTAGTATGCTTTTATTATATTTATGATGAAATTAAAAATATTTATTTTAACATTAGATGATTTATGAAATTTTTAGGATGATTTCATTAAATATTTAGGATCCTTTTAATAAATTTAGGATGCAATTACAAATCAGTACTTCATAATTAGGATGCTTTTATTAAATATTTATGATGACTTTATTAAATATTTAGGTTGCCTACATTAAATATTTAGGATGAAATTACAAATATTTATTTTTAAATTAGGATTAAGTTACTAATTTCTTTGGATGCATTTATTAAATTTAGGATGAACTTACAATTTTTTTAATTAGGATGTCTTTATTAAATCTTTATTTTCACAGCGGTGTGCGCGAGCCCACATCTTGCGCATTATTGGCGGGATATTAATGCCCGACAAATCCCGCACAAAGGTGCACGTTATGTGGCTTCAGCATCTTACAGATTTAGATGAGTCTGGAAGAAAATCTTGGGGGTCAGCTGTCTTGGCGTTTCTTATCAGAGACCTCTGCAGAAACGTTGACGCCTCCAGAGCATCGATGGGAGGATGTTGTTTATTCCTACAGGCTTGGGTTTGGTTTCGGATGCCTACTTTGAGACCACAGCTTAGGCAGCCCACCGCTATGTTATTTCCGCTTCTACGGAGGTACTACGTAATCTACTATAATTTTTAATTTTTAAATTATTTTATTTAACGATGTTTTTCATTATTTATAGGTGGGCCACCACACTGACCCACACCGGCCTGCCGGACTCCCAGAAAGCATACAGGCATGCTTTCGATTCCTTGACGGAGGACCAGGTAATTCGAATATTAATTTGAATTTTTTCATACTATTTTTCCAATAATATTTCATATAACCGTTACAAACGCTTTCATTCTCTTTAGTTCGTATGGAGGCCCTACGATTCAGAGGAGATTCGGCAGATACTCCACCAGATATTATGCGAGACCGAGACCTTTGGATTTCCGTCGTGCCGCTGCTGAACTACGAAATTTGCGTGTGGCATTCTACGGATAGGGTACTCCGACAGTTCGGGTACTTCCAAAATGTTCCAGCCCCTCCGCAAAATATGGACTGCTTCCACAATCTTACGCGCCAGGGGAAGACGGAGGTTGACTGGGCCGAGCACCACGCTAGCTGGATAGCGCTTTGGGGTCACCGATTTGACAGACGTCCACACTTTCTCCAACAAATTATGGAAGGGGGTAATTCGGTCGCTTTCAATTATGACCAGTGGTATACGAACAATGGGATGCCGCATATCCTTACTCAGGCCGAGCGCGAAGCAGTGCTTCCCCAACAACCCCAAAACCGCCCACGCGGGAGCCGTCGAGCGAGCCAGAGCCAGAGGCAGTCGACGCAGCGCGGTCCGAGACCACGATATGACACTGTAGGGGCATCATCTTCTGCACACCATTTCATGCTTATAGCGGTCCATCCAGTTTCCACCAGACGATGCCTCCACCCCAGTTCGGCTCCTCTGATGCCTATCGTCCCCATACGCCCACGACTGACCTTCAGCTTATCGATTATCCACAGCTGCACTCTCAGTATAAGTTTCCCATTGTGGAGAGTACGCCGATCGGTAGCTTGTTTTACTCCCCGCCTCAGCCCAGCACAGATCCGCATATCGCGCACGATGGTCAGGATGATGGGGACCAGAGACCACCACACGATGGACAGAGGAGGTATCCGGATCGTGAGCGTCATCCACCCGACTGCGGAACGGGTGGACATAGGCATTTTTAGTCTTTTTTTTACTGTTTTGTATTTATGTTTTTAATATTTATGTAAAACACATTTGAATTTTATCATGTCGTATTATAATTTTGTTTACTTATTATAATTTTGTTTACATATTATAATTAAACTTTATAATGTTTATTTAATTTTTGTTTTTAATAAATTTAATGGGATTACTAAACCGAAAATCGACATTAGTTGAAATGCAACTTCAATCAAAAGAAAGATGATGGCATAGGGTTTTCGAAGCCATTTTAAACCATTGTAGAATGGACGGAAATTAACCATGTTGGTATCATACGATTGACAATTTCCAGTACTACGACCCCAAACTCGATGATCGCTAAAAATATACAATTTACACGCTCGAAATTGGGCTCGAACAGGCCTGCCCACACTTGTTTTCCCTTGTTCTTCAGGCCAGATTTGCACAGAACTCGCGTCCTACAGAACGCGAGGTCTGTGCGATATATGCAGCCGCCGTTTCAATTTCTCGGGGACCTCGCGTTCTGCAGAACGCGAGGTACTGTAAAACCGTTAACACAAACAACAAGGCCACGTCGACTGAAATCGCGTTTTGCAGAACGCGATATCATACCTCGCGTCCTACACAACGCGAGGTCTGCCGACCTGGCAAGTTTGGGGGTCATTTTGCCAAATAAAAATTTTTGGGAGCCATTTTCTCTAATAATAATTAAAAAGGGGTTTTTCAGCCAAAATTGCTTATATAATAAGCCTATTTAATTCGTAAGTGAAGATTAGATTTGTGAATTAGGTGTAAAAGAAATAAAATAAGCATAGTTGCAGAAGACAGCCACCATAAATAAGCGAAAGTATTAAAAAAGCCTGTAAGCAACGCATCATCTCTCTTAATTTAGAACTAAGAAATGGTCCCAACCAACCCAAGACAAAGAAAAACAACTGCAAACAGATTACATGAAATCTGTCCGTACAAACATTGATTGAGTCACCCTGTGTGTTTTTTAGTATTTTATTTTGTCATTTCAATTAACCATCGTTGTGCTTTTTAGGCATGCAATTGCCCACCTTACTACCTTCAACCGGGTAACACCTGCCCTCTCTCTGGCAGGCGCCAGGCCTACGCTTAGCTTTGTAATTGTACCAATCTCGTCTCGCGTCTTTCACTGTTTGGTTCTCGAGAAAAATCCCTTTTTCCCGCACAAAATGAATGCAATTATTCTACAGCCGTACAAGGCATCCATCCAGCTTCATTTGTAAATTCAGTTTGTGATAAATCACTCGACTTGTCAAATGATTACCAAATTGTAAAAAAAATGTTTGACAAATCTCAAAGACGTAAAAAACCCTAGAGGCATTCCATTCCTTATATCCGCAAGAAAAGAGACGGGTCATATGCAGAAGGTCCCACTTATTACCAGACTCGTGGTTTAGGGGTCAGAGAAATCAGAGAGTAGAAGAAGGTGCCCAAAAAGAGAAGAGAGGTCAAAAAGCAAACCCACAACCCTACTGTGTAAAACCAAGTAGGCAATGTTTTGAGCTGCTTTTCAAGGTTAAAGGGACTGGAGCCTGGAGCCTGGAGCCTGGAGCCTGGAGGGGTGAACTAACAAAGAAACGACAGCGCATCTTTCTCACCTTTTCATGTCATTCAAAATTTAACCCTCCCTCCTTCCTTTAACTGCAGAGCAAAAAAGCAGACCAAATGAGATGTCCCCATTTTTTTGTAAGGCTTCAAACGCAGGAAGAAACCCCATTTTGAATAAAACAACGGATAGAAAGGAGTATGGGACTTGTCACTGATCCACTCCTGTTTTCCTCATTCCAAATATTATATATATATTCTTCCTTTCTTTGCTTTAACCAAAAAAGATAAACAAATTCATGATATTCCCATCACCCCTCTATATGCTGTACACACTTTGTTATTCCAACTTTTCCCCACCTCTCTTGGAACCATCTTCTCTGTCCAACCCCGTGAAAATGATAATGAAATTGAAGAAAATAACACAAGGAACCCAACCCTAATCTATTCCCCCTCCTCTGAATGTACAGGGGTTTGCACCTTCCATGTCATGATCATGAGCTAATCATCAAAATTCAACCATCCGCATTCCCTCTAAAGCCTTGCTGCTGTCTATCGAGATCAATGACTCCCGCAAATTTACAATCACTGGCTTGTTTAAGTGTGGCCCTATGGAGTCTTGGCTCGAAAAATAGTAACAGGGGCCTGCATGATTTTCCAGGTGGGAAGATTGTAGTGGCATGTTCAGACGAGATGGAGGCCAGACAATTTTTTTCTGATTTAGCCTTCTCATCATGCTACCCATCTTCAATGAAAATTCTTCCTATAAAATCCCGAAACCTCTTTGAGTAGAGCTTTGGACCAACGGCTGATATTGAAGAAGGATCGGCTTGTAGTGATTTGTATGCATGCTCCAACTTCTTGCTGATGTCGTAGTCTTGTAAGATGTCAATGATGCCAAAGTATAAGACTACTTCATAAACTTCACCACTATGTGATAAGTGACTGACTCCACCCTGCGTATACTGATCGTAGTCGCTTCTTCTAGACAGTCGCTCTGCTCTTGCTGGCATGTTTGCTCCTAGCCTTATCAATGGTTTCCTGGCAAAACAAAAAGGTGCATAAAATTAAAAATTAAGACTTGCTGCTCATCCTGTAATCAATATCTTAAGTTTTCTTTGACTACCAAATCACAACTCGCGAGGAATCAATAGAGCAAGAGAAGTTAAAATTGCATACTAGCATGCTCACTTGAAATCCAATTCCCTGAAATATCTTGTATGCAATATAATTTTTCACATAGAAGGTTAATCAATATACAGTATTGTATGTCATATGGTGATGGATCAAAATCATTACATGGGAAAGAGACCTTAAAAAAGAATCACTAGTGATGTGTGTGGAACCTTCGGCCGCACTCTCCATTCTTGTCCAAGAAGTTCATGAATCATTTCTTAGAAACATAATAATGGGCAACAAAAAATCAGGGAAACCCTTGGTTCTAATCTAAAGATAGGACCACAATTGTCACATGTCCCACAAAAAATGTTGTCTTCTGAATTATACCAACAAGATCACTCAGACTACACAATCAACCATCAATCATTCCATGGAATATGATCAAATATCAGGCAAATACCATCACAACATTAAGACCAAACGCAACATAAACTTTACACTTCATACAATCCAAAATTGACTTAAGAAATTTAAAATCTAAGCATCATTGGATATTCGCCTAATTCCACATCTATAATAAGGAAATAACTTGAATTGCAAATTATTATTAAGACAGTAAATCATACCGGCCAGCTAAAATCCGATCCATGTCCTGTAGCTCAGCTTCAAGAAATCGACATCCACGCATAAACTTTTCATTTTGATATGATTCCTTTTTGCCTGCAAAGAACAAGCAGGTTCAATTCCCTAATCTTATTTCAACGAAAATATCCATTCAAGTTTCAACTGAAATAGTACAGTTGTCTATTAACTTACCTGTCCGCAAGAGAAACGGTGATAACCCCATTTTATCACCTCTATTATCATCCCGAAAGTGTATTCCAACCAAAAGACTGTAATCCATAATTCTCTCAGCCTCCAAGAACTCGCAATCTCGATCAATTTGCCTGCCACCATTTAATTATAGAATATTAGCAATAAATATGAAGACAAAGTAACATAACAGGGTAGGAAGGGACAGAGTGGCAAGGAATAAAATATAGCTTACTTCATAAGCTCCTGGAACCAACTTTGCTGGAGGCGAAACACAAAATTAAGATCCAGGTCTTTTAGGGTTGTCGTTTCATCAATTTCCTCTTCTGGCTTATCAGTTGAGCGGCCATGGGAGGATCCTTTCAAGTCAAACCGTCTATGAATTCGATACTCGGAGCAAAACATATTCCCCATCACGACGAACCGGGTCTGCCATATTTATACCGCGAGTGAGATAATTTCACAATGATCTAAAGCCTTGAATAAGAGTAAATTCACTTTAGTTTTAAATTATTTCAACCTTCTGGCCACCTATAGGTTTGACACAATGCACGCCAAAGAATTTTGTCACGAGGGAATTTTCATATCGAGAAACATGCTGGTAGTAACTTGGAAGCATCCTTAAAAATACCTGAAACGGTTAGTAAAATATCAAAAGAAAATGTCAGGTCAGCCAAGATAGTAAATTGGGAATTCAGAAGCAAACAATTTTCTGATTTCAAAGAATACAATTCGAGAGATTAATGTATCAAGACACAGAGCAACTTCCACATTAAGTCAAACAGGTTGACAACGAACCTTGACTTCAGATTTCTTTACTGTCTTTATCATAAATTTGTCATCTTGAGTGAGGTAAAAGAAGCTTCCACTCTTCCCCGGAGAAGAAAGCTCCCTTAGGGCATCACTGCCACAAATAGCTAGCATGTAATCAGCAGGATCCACTTGGAATAGCTCCCTCAAATGTCTACAAGAAACCCAAAAGGAATCCAGTCACCATTATAGAAAAAAAAAAGGAATTGAAACAAATACAAAAGGAAAAAAAAAACATTTAAACATATCAAGGAATACTTGTAAGAGCTTATTCCCAGGAATACCATTATCCTCAGAACTTGCAGATAAACCAAGAACATATGTTCAACTAAATAAAAGCAACATACCTAAACACCACCGGACAATAATCTTTCCAACGGAACTCCGGAGATTGATGAGGAGGTGTGAGCTTTGATCCCTCAACTGGAAACCTTGTCCAGAACTTCTCTCTGGGGTCAAAATCACTAGGTTTCAAACCCCGCAAAATCGAGGCATGTTTCCCAACAGAATACCTACAGCAAAAGAAAAATCAAACTCTAGAATCCAAATATAGGAAACATGTATTAAGTTCACCAAAAGCTTCCAAAAGTGCTCACCTGATACCCATTTGCAAGTTGAGCATCAAGTCATAATTCTTATGGCCTTTGGAAATAGTATGTCCTGGCTTCTTAGTTTCCCCACTAAAACAACAAGGATTCCTTCTGAATTGCCTAAACCCATCTCTGTAAAACATTGAAGCTTCCACATTATCTATTATATCACAAGTAATATCCCCAGCTTCACCATCGCTTTCCCATATGCAAATCCTCGGGAAATTCATGTTCCTTTCCCCTAAGCTCCCCCTTCCGTCTACGGATGATCTTTTCCTCGGCATAAGCACCAAACTCTCCCCTCCTTTCAGAGAATGCTCCTTCCCGTCGTTCCCATGATAGAACGTCCCGTTTAGCTGTTGAGTTCTCTTCATGTTATCTTCGTTCCACGCTCCGATGTAACAACTTCCGTCCGGCCAAGAGAAAACTCCGTTTCCTTTCGGCATACCCGTCTCCCATTGCCCATCGTAACGGTTTCCGTTTGCCCAAATCAGAGTCCCACGACCAGAGATAACGCCGTTTTTCCATTCACCGACGTACTCGATCCCGTTACTCCAAACGTATCGGCCGTGGCCGTCTTGTAGGTTTTTCCTCCATGATCCTTCGTAGTAATCCCCATTTGCATAACGTTTATGGCCATAGCCGTGTTTCCGATCGGAGCTCCACGACCCACGGTACGTGTCGCCGTCGGATCCAATGAACGTCCCGAATCCTTCCATCCGACCCGACTTGAAATCACCTTCAAAAGTAGCTCCAGACGGCCAAGAGAACTTCCCTTTCCCGTAGGCTTTCCCACGACGCCACTCCCCTTCGTACATGCACCCGTCTTTCCAAAGGTACTTTCCGGATCCGTGTGGCGCGTTAGTTGAGAAGCTACCGATGTAGAGATCACCGTTAGGCAGGAATTTCTCGACGGCGGTACCCAAACCCGCGGGGACGAAGGAGGCAGCAGTAGTCGTGGGAGTCACGCGCCGAGTAGCAGCTTGAGATCGGCTCCGGTGATGGTGAGCCGTAGGGGTCGTAACAGCAACTACCAGATGGTCCTCCTTTTCCTCGTCGGATTTATTCTTGGTGTGTAAAACGACGTCAGTCTGCTCATTGAACAATGCTCCGTCCATTTTTTTCTCTTAAAACACTCTTTTCAGTTTTATACTTTTTTATCTCTTCGTTTCCTCCTCAGCTACTGCATTCCCGAATTCCAAACCACGCCGGAAAATTAGGCATTTCCGGCCCCGGCGAATGCTATACAATCCTTTCTCTCTCTCTTTTCAACTTTTTTCCTTTTCTTTCTCTTCTGTTTGGTGCTTTTGTGTTGTTTGTAGAAATAAGTGAGAATGGGAATCCTACAAAACAAAACGAAGAGAGAGAAAATGCAAATTTAATCAAAAAAATAAAAAATAAAATGGGAAATTTTTTTAAAAAAAGAAAGGAAGAGGAAAGGACTAAGTGAGGCGGCTTTAGCATAGGGAAACGTTGCTTACTATGTCTATGCCCAGTAATTGTAATGTTTTACTATACTACCAGAAGAAAAAAAACAGCTCAGCTTCAGTGACTACTTTTTTAATACCGGTTATGCCCTTATGTTCTGTGCGAAATATCGGGATCCCAACTCCGCCGGGCATCTTTTTTCTGTTTTTCTATCTTTCCTTCTGGTTTTCTTCGTGACGTGACGGATTCGTCTAGGAAATGCGAGGGTACTATAAGTGCGCCATTTTGTGACTGTTCTGTTTTTGTCCTTGCTTTTCACCTTAATTACATAAACACCATTTTTTATTTTTCATTTTTCAAAAATTAGGGCGAGAGTGAGTGGTCCTGTAGTCTCCTTCGATTTGGTCCCATATAGATTGCCGGTCCATTTTTTATGATTCTTTCGTCTTTGATTTCAATTATATAAAAAAATATTGAAATTATCATGCCATGAAATTCATTTAGTTCATCATTTAACGTTCTCCGAGTTGTATATAAACTTTATGTTCAACTTTTTTACTACAATTTAGATGCTAAATAGTGTGTTATAACCTAACCCAAATTGATGCATGTGGCCTGGACACATTCAAGCGAGAAATATATGATCTAAACACTCTTACAATAAAAATAATTAATTATATTATATAATTAAACTGATAATTAAAATATATCTAAACACTCTTACATGTTGAGACTTAGACTAGCATAAAATTGTACTCAAACTTGTATATGACGAGACTCAAACAACACAAAATAATTATAATTTCAATAAAATTAAACCAACGTCTCATTGACGATATTTTTTACATTTATTTAAGTTGAAATGTGTGTTATTTTTAACTTCAAGGTGTAAATTATAAATATTGTTATAATGTATGAAGAAATATTATATATAATAATATATTAAATGAAATTAACTAAAAAATGGTTAATTAGGAGTATTATTAAGAGAGATGGGGAACTCATCTAGATTGCTATTTGAATTTTGTTTTCGTTTGGTGTGTTCTATTTTTGGATAAACAAATAAAAAAGTAGCTTTAATGTTATACTTGGTGATGGTGGATAATTTGGTAATCAAATACAACACAATATCCATGTACTTTGTGAATTAATTTGATAAATGTTTCTATTATTTCACTATCTACCTAATATATGAAACATTGCAAGAAATAGTAATGTATATATATAGCCCTAACATTATGATAAAAGATGAGTTTACTACGTGCATCAAATATTGTTAAATATCACTAACGCTGAACACTATTAAATTAATTAAAAAAATTAAAATTTTCAAAAACTCAACATACAATTAATAATTATTTAAAATAAATTTTCAATTAAATTATTTTTTATATGTTATATTTTTAATCTTTATCTTCAAATAACTAACTCAAATATCAACCCCTAAATTAAAAAAAAATTAATCTTTTTCTTTTGTCATCCCAGTCGCCACCAGAATATTAATAGACAAAGTAGGTAACGATCCTGTTTCAAAGCTAAATCAATGACAAATAAAGTAGAGTCTTCTTCTCCCGCCTCTCATCTTCCCAATAATTCTTCGCTCTTCAAAAGAAAATTAAATCATGTTTTTTGTGGAGATAAAATTAGACGTGTTCATCGGACAGACTAAATAATGAACTCGAAATCGAACTTGGATATAGAATAAAATCAGACCTTAACTCTAACATGGTAGAATAAAACTAGATAATGCACCATTAAACTAGTGAAAATTCTATCGGATAAAGAAAACTTGGGGCAGTGGTGATACGATTAAGTAGTAGTAATATAAAAGTGATGGTATACAATAATATATTAAGAGACATTGACTGTGGGTTATGGAACTTTAATTGGAATATTAGATGGTAAAAATAGAGAGGCTTCAACAAGCAAACATGGTGAGTCGAGCTTCCGCAATTTTTTCAGTAAATTCGGCAGCGGCTGAAGTGGTGTTTATTGGTAAATTGTATGTTGATTGGAATTTTTAATTTTTATTTAATTTAATAGTGTTTAGCGTTATTGGTGTTCAACGGTGTCCGACGCTCGTTGTAGAATTTTTCTTTTATTTATTTACTATTTTAGAATATAAAGTTATAAATTTATTATTTTAAAATGTTAAATTGTTATTTTATCATTGTGTTAATTTAATATTTTATAAAATTTAAAAGAATTAGAGTACAAATATACCATTTAGGGTGAAAGTCTATCACCCCTAACGTTTTTACTACACTACATATATTATTTATTTTACATACAAAGTAAAACCATTCATTCAATTTTTTTTAAGAAAAAACATAATAATCATTTTTAAACCTCATTTTTCTGGAAAAAAATCAATTGAGAACATAATGCAGTTGACTTATTTAATTACTATAACTAATTTAGAAGTCATTGCAACAATATTACTACCAGTACTTAAATTAGTGTCGATCCAAAAAGTCACTTTCACAGTTGGACCGATCGCATGAGCTGGCACTCGTGGAGCCCACATGACCAGGGTTTTAGCTGTCGAGTGGAGCCGTTCTTACGACGTCGCTTAAGAAAAAACCAACGTGCTAGCCATCTTCCCCGTTCAACGGGACATAATCGTCACCCTTGTCCGCCATGTGTCTTGTTCTTACGCTCACACATTTTTTAGTGCCACGCCATATTTGAAATTGTGACAATTTTTTTCTATTGTAAGAAAGGAAATTATATCCTAAGTTATTCTCATCACGTTATTTATAGGACTAATTAATAAAATATATTTATTTTATTAATTTTTTTCATCTCATCTTTTTATCAAGTAAATATTTATTCATATTTATTATAAATCAAATTTAAAAATAATTTCTACCAATTGAATATTCACTTAGTAAAAAAATGAGATGAAAAAATTAATGAAACAGATACATTTTATCGGTTGTTCTCATAGATGACGTGGTAGAAATGACTCATGATATAATTTCTTGATGTAAGAGCGACCGCAAACAACCAATCACGTCTACCCAAGTGTTTGATTTTAAACAACCGATTGGGCTGTACTTAATATTGATTGCTTTATGCCAAACATTGGGATTATTTTTTGTTTTATTGGGGGAAATTAATGGATTATTAAAGAAAGCTAAAAAAACCCGTTGAATTTAATGCGTCAACTTTGAAATATTCTGATGCATGTTTCTAAAAATAAAAGAAAAAAGAACAGTCCACATTTCATGGCTATCGTTTTCTTTCTGGCTTTTCAAGCATGAAATTCATATTCCATGTCTTTGTTCCTTTTAAGCTTTTTGGAGTTCATATTCCGTTTCCCTAACAATTATACGTCAATTCAATTCTTTCAACATATTAATATTCGTTCAGTTTTGATAATAATTAAAAGGATAAATTACACGAAATGCCACTAAACTTTAATCTTTGTATTGAACATATTATTAAACTATAAAATGATACTATTGTACTACTGAATATTATTTTTTGTTCAATCCAAACACTCGACCGTTAAATTTAAAACATCGTTGTTTTGGTATAGTTACTTTGATGCATAAGATAGGCCAAAACAACGCCGTTTTGCTAGTAATTTTTTTTAAGAAAACACTACATTTGAGGAGGATTGAACCAAAGACCTTTAAGATAAAAAGTTTACAACAAACCACCAAGCCAACTTAAAGACATCATATAATCTTAACAAAAATAGTATATGAATAATATTGCAGTTGAACTTAGTTTCATTTATCTCATGATATAATTTTATAATATTTATAATATAATTTTATAAATATATTAACTTTATAAATAAATACTATTTATAATTTATATTACAAAACTAAAATATTTTTATAATATTTACAACTAAACCCTAAACCATACATGCAACTAACTACACTACAAACCCTAAACACTATATATATAATTAAATCTAAAATCTCAAACCCTAAATATATATAATTAAATCACAACTCTCAAACCCAAAACCTTAAAATTAAAATATTATTTATAATATATATTAGGATTTGTAATATAAATTATAAATGATATTTTAATTTTAGAGTTTATGATTTAGGATTAAGTTATATATATAGGGTTTAGTTACATATATAGTTTAGGATTTAGGATTTATTTATATAAATGGTTTAGGGTTTATGATTTAGTTACAAATATGATTTAGGGTTTAATTATATATATTATAAATTAGTTTTGATTTTCTTTTATATTATCACATGTACTCTTTTCCTCCACTTAAGTTTAGGGAGGTTTTTAATGAGGCATGTGATAATATCTCAATGTATGATTTTCGTATCCTATAACTCCTCATGAAAATGACTAGCAGAAAACCAGAGGAGGTTCTCTCCGACTGCTGCTAACGGAACACCGGTTCTCCCTCTTTCATTGTTCTGCATCAACCGCTGCGAGGTCTGATCGTGTGGCAGTCTTAGGAGCAGGGTCTCCCTCCCTCAGCTCCATCGGCGCCTTTGCAGTGGGTCGTTGAACAACTGTGTGAGGTGGTTTGGAGATTATATGGTTCAGTTTCAACGCGTCCGGTGAGCACGAAACTCTGGATCTCGTTGGGAGTCGCAGCGTGTGGGAAGGAGACAATTATCTGTTGTCCGCCGAGCTTGGATCCCGCCATTTCCCTCAACCCTTGGGCCTTTTCCCCGAAAGGTGCACCGTTTCTCCTCCACGCTTGGCTTGAACGTGAGTTTTGTAACTTTCCGATTGTTACACTGCTGCTGGCCTATGACTTTCATCCCCTGTGTGTCGTCTCTAAATGGCCCGGTGACCGGATCTATCGTTTGGTGACGGTAGCCGGAGACGTATTTGTTGACGGGGCTTGGCCTAGCTGGCCCTTGCGGAACAAAGGAGGGGTCGCCATCTTTGTTTACGGGAAGGGTGTTCTAACTGTCGAGGCGGCGCTGCTGGCGGACTAGATTTCTACTTTTTGGTTCCGATATTTGCTTGCTCGCCGGAGTGAAACCGGCAACTAAGTCGGCGTTCGTCTTGAATCACTTGGGGAAGCTGGTAGGTTGATAGGGACTGTTTGGTCCTTTCCCGTGTTGTCCTTTTTATTTCCTATTTTAGCAAGGGTTGACTATAGCCTGTGGGATTGTAACCCCCTCGTCCCGGTCTGGACGTTTGACCGGTCCGAGTAGGCTACACGGGGAAAACCGATGTGAAACCCGTGAAGGTCCCACCTCGGTTAGCAACCCTAGAAAACTTTTCCATTTAATGTTACCTTATCTAGATGCTTTGATTTAACCTATGTGTGAAAAGACAGCGAAAACAAGGCTCACGAGAAGCCAAACAGCAAACAGAGCCTAAGCCCAAACCTTGAGACCCATTAGAGATGTCAAACAGCCCATTTTTAGGCCTGTGTTTCGAAACAGACGTCACCCGTTTCGAAACACGGGCTTCAGTTTAAAAAGCAAGACACCAGTACTGAAACGCTTCCACCCCGTTTCGGAACAAGGTCAAGTTTTGCCTAGGTGTTTCGATACCCGTTTCGAAACAGGCGTTTACAGTGGCCAAAGTGTTTCGAAATAGGGGCTCACAGTGACCAAACCGTACCGAAACGTGTTCCGATACTGGGGACCCTGGAACCACACCCGTTCCGAAACGGCACAACTCGTTTCAAAACACCTGCAGCCTGCAGTTTTCCAAAATCAGTTTTACACATCTCTAAACGATTCCAAAATCCCTTAACGACTCTAACAAGCATACACGGCATACAAGCACACTCTAGAGGCATGCACCCTATTGCAAACATACTTAAAACGCAAGGATACAAGATAAGGCATCCACCCAAAAGATCATACAAGTCATTCAAGATAACATGCTTCACAAGGTTAAACACTTAAGCATTTGAGGTAGGCAAGATATACATGGTTTACAAGCAAACATGACATCCAAAGCCAAACCAACATAATATGTAAAAGGTGTCTAAACATGCTCCTAACAAAACAACATCACATACATCCAAGCTCAAATCAACAACACCTATCTCATTGCTTGACTATTACAATCCTTCAATTTAAAGTTCATACTTGAGTTAACCAAAGCGACACTTGGAAGCCTTTCCTTGCCCTTGCCACCCACAAGCTACTGATTTGCATTGTCGAACAAAAAGGAGCGTAAGCATAAAAGCTTAGTGAGGGTAAGCTCATAAAACAAACCTCGACAATGCAGGGTCCAAGCACGAGCATACAACCAAGATAGAATGCATGATCTTACCTTCGATCCACATGAGCCATAAATATAGATGATGCATAAACATATTATCAAAATCATGTCATGCTCAACAAGTCCATAACCTCAACATATGGGAACACGTATAACCAATATATGAGCAACATAAATCCACAATCCGTATTGGCACATAGCTATGACTTGAATACGCGGACAACACGTTGGAACTCATTTCCAACACAACCATTAACTTCGGTGGGATTACACTCATCACCAGTTCTCGCGGAGGGGATTCCACTCATCCTCACGCCCCGTTTCACGCGGAGGGGATTCCACTCATCCTCACGCCCGTCGATGGGATTCCACTCATCGCTGACATATATATATAAGATTTTCGGGCGAACCCGTACTCCATCTTGATGACTACCATCATCAAGACCACGCGCGCATTTTGACTCACATGTGCACACTAAACATCCTAATGATCGATCATTTGTACCCAAGCATAGGGGTGTAAACGAGACGAGTCGAGCTCGAGTAGTGCTAAGCTCGGCTCGGCTCGTAAAGATTTCGAGTCGAGTTCGAGCTTGAGTAATTTCTAACGAGCTTGAGAAATCTGAGCTCGACTCGGCTCGTTTAGAATTCGAGTCGAGTTCGAGCTTAATTCGAGCCCAATCGAGTCAAGTATTGACCAATCTTTGACTGCATTGGACTCGAGTAACTCTTCATCTGTCACGTCTCATTTAAAGTCCTATGAAGAAAAAACTTTGATACACAAATTCTGTAAACTCAAGCTTGTTAATTTTAGGGTTTATGGTGTTAGTTTAGGGTTTAGAGGTTTAAGTTGTTGGGTTTAGAATTTAGGATTTAGATTTTAGGGTTTAATACTTATGTTTAAGGTATATATTTAGGGTTTTAAGTTAAGAATTTAGATTTTAAATTATAAAAAAAAAATTAGTATATTATATTTTCGAGTAGCTCGTGAGCTTTTCGAGTCGGGTATCAAGTAGTTCGGCTCGGCTCGTCGAGAACTCGAGCCGAGTTCGAGCTCGAGTCGAGTCCAATCGAGTCGAGCTTTGACCGAGTCGAGCTCGAGTAGCTCGCGATCTGTCTCGTCTCATTTACAGCCCTAGGCCAAGCATACTAGTGCCATTACTACACAATTCATTAATCTTTCACAATATCATTTCATAACAATTTCCGTGCTTAGCACGTACTCACCATGACTTACCGTCATGCACAAACCACATTTCCATGCCTAGCATGTACTCACCATGATCCTCGGATCATGCAACCACCTCATAACATCATTTCATATGCCAACATCACATGTATATCTTTAACACAGTTATCACAACATATTTCATACATATGTATATCTCCATCATATTTATCATCAACATGCATATATCAATGCATCAAACCATGCATCAACACACATATAATAATACATCAAACCATGCCTCAACATACATGTATAACATCATATACATAGCCACCATAATCACAATTAAACATGAGTCATAAATCAATAATTTAAAGATCAACCAAGGTCTCCAACTAAAGCTTGGGATTAGGCTACCACCTTAATCTCAACTCTAGGTGGGTCTACCAAGCCCAACCTAGTCCACATGCTTGAACCAACACTTGAAAACCATTTAAAAATATTTAACCACTCACCGACAATTCCAAGCTCAACCACACTAGCCTATCAAGCTTCCAACGATTCCGGATTTGTTCCCGAGGCTTCACCAACACAAAATCTTGCTTCTAATCATCTCAACACAATCAAAACAACCTCAAATCAATTCACCAATTAATGTAGCAAACCCGGAACACTAATCAAGCACAAAACACATGATTCCAAGCCAAGAACAACCCCCAAAAACACCAAACCCGAGCAGCCATGAAAAACATTCCAAAACTCAAGATTTTAACATTTTTAGCACACTCAAATGCTTCCAAAACAGCCCCCAACTATTACCCTAACATCAACCCTCAAATTCCAACACAAACCATACCCAAAACTTATCCCAAAACCCTCCTAAAACCCCACCAAAACCCAAATTCGGGAATTCTTATAAAACACTCTAAAAATTATATATGTTGGACCATCTGATTCATAAACATCATATCTAACAATATTAAATCAAAACCTTAAGTTAAAAACAATAAAGATATCATTTTATTCAAATCTTCCAAAAACCCAAATTCTAAAACTTGAACCAAAATGAAATCTAGTTGTACTTTTAAAGAGAGGAATATGAGAGCAAGTCGGAAATGTAATTACCTTTCAAAAAGCTCCAAAAATAAAGGCAAGATTTGATGGAAAAGCACAAAGGGGAGGAGGGGGAAGGTTCACGTTTGAAAGAAAACAAAGGGGGAAGAAGATGGTGAAATGAGGTTTTATTTTTGTTTTAATTTATTGGGCTATTTCAAAAATCTCCAATATTACAACTTTGCCATTAATGAGATGGCAATTTTATTTATTCCAAAATCCATGGGATTTGATTCTCAAAACAATTTTAATCCAACATAAAATGTTTGTTCGAAAATATGAAGACCAAAATAATAATTTATTATTTTAAATTTTAAAACTGAAACCAGACCATTATTTTAATATTATTTTCTCCCGGCCCCCAAACCCGGGTGTTACAGGGATAGCTGGGATTGGTCTGATTCCTCTAAGGCACAACAACCAAAAATCAAATTTGGTGGAATTTGGAACTTTTTTTTTAGGCGTTTAGGGCTGAGGGCGTTTTCGTCTTTCAATGGAGGGCTTACTATTAGTGTGCTGATTTAACTTTTCAGTCAAACTCTTTCCATAAAAAGTCAGGCAGTCCCTGGTAGGGGTGGGCAAAAAACCCGAATACCCGGTCCCGGTCCCGGACCTGGTCAGACCCGGTGGATTTTTACCCAGTATTGGTTCCGGTGGGACTGGGACTGGATCCAAAATTTAGGTCCCGATTGCAACCGGGACCGGGGTTGGATCCTACTTTTTTGGACCCGGTACCCGGTGGGTACCCAATGGGACCGGAACGTGTACCAGGTACCCGGTACTAGTCTGGTACCGAATGGCGTTGAAGAGGTTGAAAGCAACTGAAGGCGCTCATTTATTTCTCTTTGTGTATGAATATTATGAGTATGACTCGTTTTAAGACTTCAACCTTCAAGCCTACAATATTCTGACTTTGTTATTTAATATTATTATTGATGGTTGGAATTTTTTCCCCTACTGCTCAAATTTTATTAATAATAGACTAATTGACCGGGTACCCGGTATTGGTACCGGTTCCCACTAGTACCGGGACCGGTTCCTAAAATCTTGGACCCGGTCTAACCGGGACTGGTTTTAATTTTCAGGAACCGGTGGTTACCGGGACCAGGACCAATTCTAGACAATTTGGCTGGGTACCCGGTCTTGCCCACCCCTAGTCCCTGGTTTTAAGGGATTTGAAAATCCACTTGGATTTTGGTTCTTTATACAATCCAACTTTTAAAGATTATTAGCTTTGGATGGGATCCGAGTGGATCTATCTATACTGTAAAGATCCAATCGATGTGGCCCCGCCTCTCGGTTGATCACGTTTTCAATATTATCGTGGTTTTGGTTCAGGACGATTTTATCTCAGCTGCTTTGTTCCTTTCCAACTTGTCGTGGTCACAACGTAGAGGTTACATTCCGCTTGCCTTGATAAGGCCCATCTCGTTTGGAGTGGGAGCCTGCCTCCGGAGGGAGCTCTCAGGCGAGTTTCGAGCGTATCTCTATTGTCTCAAGCTTCGACTGATCGTTGATGGATCGCTGCTGTGTTTACCGTATTCCGGTTGTTGTTTGAAGCTATCCCTGGTTGAACCAGTGGACGCTAGCTCTGCTCCAGTATCTCGTGTATGCTGGTTTTCTGTTGCCGTTGTTTGGTTCCCACTGACGCATACGACTGATGGGTTTGTTTTTAGGTTTTCAGGTCTTGCATGGCCATTTGCTTGTTATCACGGTTGTTTGTATGTCCCGTTCGTGTGTGGGACCTTAAGTTTCCTGATGTTGTTCTTTTTATTTTGACTTGAATGAAAGTTATGTTTTGAACAAAAAAATGTATGATTTTTGTTAATATATTTATAAAATTATATTATAAAATTATATCATCTGATAAATGAAATTAAGTTCAACTACAATATTATTTATATATTATTTTCGTTAGAATTATATCAAGTCTTTAAGTTGGCTTGGTGGTTTGGTGTAAACCTTTCATCTTAGAGATCTTTGGTTCAATTATTCTCGAATGCAGTGTTTTTTTTTTAATTTTTTTTACTAACAAAACAACATCGTTTTGACCTATCTTAGGCATCAAAGCAACTATACCAAAACGACGTCGTTTTGAATTTAACGGTCCGTTCAGGCCCGTCGCTGAGGGTGGGCCATAAGGGCGACGGCCCAGGGCCCACCCATGTCAATGGCCCACTATTCATATTTCTCTAATATTTATTATCATGGTCTATTTTTTATACTAGTTATTAATGATTTACTATTAAAATTTATTTATTTTTCGATAGACGTTATTATTGGTCCATTTTTTAAATAATTATTATTTGAGAATCATTTTTCTATATTTGTTATTAGGCATACTTTTAAAATTCAAAATTTTCAATATATTATGAGTCTAATTTTTGTATTACTTTTTATTATGGTCTATTTTTTTCTAATACTTGTTATTAGAGGTCTACTCACAAAATGTAATTTTTTCAATATTTGTTATTAGAGGTCTAATTTTTTTCAATACTTGTTATTAGAGCTCAATTTTTTTCTACATTTGTTATTAGGTACATACTATTAAAATTTAATATTTTTCCAATACTTGTTATTAGAACCCGTTTTTTTTCTTTCTAATTTTTGTTATTATGGGCATACTCTTAATTTTTTTTCAATACGTGTCATCAGAGGCCTAATTATTAGTTTCGCCCTTAGGCTACCAAAATTTCAGGAACGACCCTGGGTCCGTTACAGTTTAACGGTCGAGTGCTTGAATTGAACAAAAAATAAACTTTAATGGTATAATAATAGCAAAAAACAATATTTAATGATACATTAGTATCATTTTATAGTTCAATGACATGTTTGATATAAAAATTAAAATTTAGTAGTATTTCGTGTAGTTTACCCTAATAAAAAAATTAAGACCGGAGCCAAAAATGGCTAAAAACATGTTTTCAATTTGACTTGTAATTTTCTTTTACTCATTGCTGATCTCAACGTTAAAGCAAAATACATGCATATATGTCATATATTCATTTTATATAATAAAAACCAACCAATAATCTCCAAGAAATAAGACCATTTAATCGAGGGAAAATGATTTTTCTAAAAGGAAAAGGACAAGCAATTGCAGCGCGGCCATAGCTGGTGTGTCAGTTGTGCATGGAACACGAAGAAGACCTAACAAAACTCAAACCCTAAATATCAACAAATCAGAATAATAAAAAGGGGATCCTTAGGACACTTGAAGACAGAGGCGGACGCAGATTTTTATGTTAGGGAGCGAAACTATAAAATTTTAGGAGAGGAGAACTTATAAAATTTTAGAGGGCGAAAATAGATTTTCAATAGAAAATACATAAAAAATCAAAATCATATAGAAATTTCAAATTTTTAGGGGTTAACTGCCCTTACATCCCCTCTAAGTATATCCCTGCTTGGAGACATAAAAATAGATCAGATATATGATTAACCAGCGGTCTTAAGATCACAATAAATAAATAAATTTATAAATAAATAAAACTTTCTTGTGGTTAAGACTAGCTCCTGGATGGTCCATCATCCATGTTATAAATCCCTTTCCCCAGTGAATATTTTCTATTTCTCATTTGTTTTATTTTATTTTATCTTGTAATAAGGTGTAGTTGATGTTGTTGTTAAGACAAACAATGTAAGTGGTCGGGGAATATTTCATGTTTGTGACAATACAATGCAAAGAAAGTGATATAATGGGTCGACGAATTACACTCTAAGTGACGGGTTAATTCGAGTGTTTACATCATAAACTAACAAAATTTATATAAATCTAAAATATCATAATCTCAATTATGATATAAAAAAGTACACGATGAATATACGAAACTTGATTTGATTGTACTTGGAATTCGAATGAAGTTTTTATGTTATTAACTCAATCTTTCAAACTAGGTATTGAAAAAGATTTGCATATCCAGATCTAGTTACTTGCATTCAACAAAAGATTATTATCCCAATACACATGCGGTAAAAACTTTTTATTTCCATACATACCTTAATTTTAAGGTTTAGGGTTTTATTTTAGGGGTTTTAAAATTTAGTGTTTATAGTTAGAATTTAGAGGTTAGTGTTTAGGTTTTAGGGAATATGGTTAGAGATTTAGGTTTTAACCTATAAATTCTAAATTTTAACCCTAGACTCAAAAGTCTATCAACAACCCATAAATTCGAAACTAATAGACTTAAACCCTTAAATCCTAAACTCTAAATTGAGTCAATAAACCCTAAAACTAAGGCACTTATATAAATAAAGTTTTCACAAGCGCGTGTGCTTGAAATAATTACCCTTCAACAAATATGCACGTTGTTGATATTTTTGGGTTTCAAATTTTAATTATTTTTTAGTAATAATCTTAATTAGATAGTTTTAAATGAAAAATGGGAGAAGATAGTATTTGGTGCACTAGTTTGGATTATTGTTAGGAGAATACTTCAATCATTAAGTGTTGAAAATAATACAATAGAAATCATTATTCCCCGATCATCCAAAAATACAATAATAGTGCACAATTATTTTAGTCAACAATATTTGTTAAATATATTTTAAACCACATAATATTATATTTTTATGGAAAAAGCGAAATATATACGTTAAAAAAATAAAAATAAGTGATGATGCTTTTTAATTAATTTTAAAATGTTAAAAATAATCTTACATCCCGTGATAATTGATAATAATGCACAAAAATGATAGTAGTAATTTTATTATAGTGTTTGCTTTCAATTGAAAGCCAAAGCAACCTAATTACAAACACTATTATAAAACTAATAATTCTAACTAATTATGCTAATAATCAAATAAGAAAGATTAGATCAAGGTCCATGATAAACCCGTGGATAGTCATAAAACAAGTATGTATTCATGAAATATGAAAATTATTAAATTAATATCATTTTGTAATTCTTTATCATCTTAGCGTTCTTTTAATCGGGGATGGAGTCATGCAGCCACTCCTAAAAGTTTTGGTATAATTATATTTTTAGTCATTTTAATTTAAATATTAGTTAAATAAGACTTTCGCTCATCTTAATTTTTAAATTTAAAGGCATAATAGACTCTTGCTCCCCTCAATGTTGAATCCTAGTTATGTCTCTGCTTTTAATATTATGGTGTGATTACATGGTAATGTATGTTCTTTACTTCTAACCTTTTAAAAAGGCATACACACCATACGAATTACGTTACTCGAATTCGGATAACTTAAAATGAACAACGTCATCCTTTACTACTGTGATCATTTAATGAGTACATCATCTTAGCGTTTTTTTTTTCAAATGTAGTTGTTTTATATATGTACCTTGTTTTGCTGAAATGTTTGGCAATCTTTTCTACATTTCATGATTAATCATAAGTCTCTCTCGGTTAAAAGAAATTATAATATGGTCCTTTTTTATTACAAAATATATGATTATAACAATTAAATTAAAACAAACGAGGAAAGAAAGAAAATTGCATTTAAGGATTTACACGAGAGAAAGTGTTTTTTTTTTTTTCAAATCCCAATTTTAATCTTAATTCACCGAGAGAAAAGGAGACTCTAGGGGAAGGAAGGTGTGCTCCTAGTAGGTGTATAACTCATATTCTAAAGAAATATGAGGGAATAAATATGAACAACTTTATCAACCGGTTAAATATACATCATCGGTTTGGAAAGGAGGGTGATGGGTCGTTGTATTCCTACAAAGTTGAAAATGGATAACCCTATTATGTCTGCCCAACCGACCATATGGGGATGATAAATAGCCACCCTCTATAGTGCTCTAATATTTTTAGAAAAAAGAAAGGAAAATTCATCACATATTTATGGATGTATATTTGTTAATACGTTTTTTCATATTATAATTATAATTTTTAATTTCGAGAAGGATGGAGGATACCATACTGGTGCCAATTATTAATTTTACTATATAAGTAATTTCGTTCTAAAAAAGTGAGAACCAGTTGGGAATTGTTTTTTATTTGGGAAACTGTTACAAAATTTCTTTAATTAGATTTTTTTTGCAAATAATGTAATAATCAAGTACATGATAAAAAAGAAAAAAAAACTGACATGAGAAATTTTAATTTTAGAAAAAACCATGAACAAAGGGGAAAAAAGGAAAAGCAGATAAGATAACGTAACAAAAACAGAACAAAGGCTGAGTTGAGGAAGGAAGGTTGGTTGGTTTTGTTTTGTTTTGCGAGATGGTCATAAAAAAAGGCTTAGCAATTCAAAATATTCATTTTATTGGTTTTTATTAAATAAAAAAGAAAAAAAAAAGAATAGTCGTCCCTCATCAATCAAATCCAAAAACAGAAAATCTGTGCTGTACCGATATTGTTTTTATTTTTTTCGCCGGAGAAGAGTGGCCTGGTCCTTTCTGTTGTGATTGAAGGGTCAAGTTGGATTGGACGGTTAAGAGATGATGTTTTTGGATACGCCTCATAATCATATCATATCACCCGCCTCTCACTCTCATTACTGGTGGATAAATGCTCATATTGGGACTGTGTGTTTGATTTTGCAGTGGCCCCGGTGGTAAAAATAATTTTAAAGTAACGTAATTTATGTTTAAATTTTATTTAAAATCACACGAAACGCAAAAGTTACTTATATCTTATTTTTTTTAAGTTACGTTTAATTTTTTAAATCCAAACATGTTGGCACGATGACCGATACATATATTTTCATTCAATTGGAATTTTTAGACCCCAAACATGCACTAAAACCCAAGACCTAGAAAAAAGAATCGAATATCAACAGAAATCTTTAACCACTTGTTCCAAGTTGTGTTGACACTAGTGGATAAACTTTTGTTTTATTAAGAGACGCTAATACATTAATAATATATTTAAGGGAAAACTACCCCAATGACCGCCAAACAGATTGGGGATACCTATTTGGACCACCGAACTATAAAAAACGTCGATCAGACCATCGAACTTATAAAATCAACCTATTTTGACCATCGCCGTTAAAAACCTAACGGTAGAGTGACGGAACTGCCACATGGCAATTGACGGAAAAATTTAAAAATTACACATTTGGTCCATGTTATTTACACATTCTTTCAATTTAGTCTTAATTTTAAATTAATAAAATAATAAATTATTTAATTAAGTGGTGACACTTGTCAACACCTTATTGGAGGACTTTAATTATTTATATAAAAATAAATTTCTCATCACTTACACTTTGGAAGATCTGAACCTGGGTCTCAACTGGGTAAAGCCATTGGCTTTACCATTACACCAAGCACAACTTTGTGCTATAATTCTCCAGATATAATATATACCTTTTATTAGTTTCTACATTTATAAGCCAAAAGCTCAAACCCTAAACACTAATTTCACATATATAAATCTTAAACCTTAAACTCTAACTTTAAATACTTCAAATTAATTTCACGCTAAATATTTCAAATTAAACCCCAAGCATTTCAAATATAAATTAATAAAATCAAATATAAATAATTAAAGTCCTCCAATAAGATGTTGACAAGTGTCACTACTTAATTAAATAATATATTATTTTATTAATTTAAAATTAGGACTAAATTGAAAGAATGTGTAAATAACAGGGACTAAATGTGTAATTTTTAAATTTTTCCTGGCAATTCTGTCACTCTACCTTTAGGTTTTTAACAACGGTGGTCAAAATAGGTTAATTTTATAAGTTCGGTGGTCTGATTGATGTTTTTTATAGTTCAGTGGTTCAAATAAGTATCTCCAATTTGTTTAGTGGTAAGTGGGTAGTTTTCCCTATATTTAATGTATTTTTTTCATTTCTTAAATGAAAGCACGGTTAAAACATTCAATTAGTTAATGGATTTTTGTTTTTAAGAAATGAAGAGCACAGTGTTGTTTTACGAGGATAAACACAAAAGTATCAATTTTATTGTACTATGATTCCATAACCTCTGTTACAAAAAAAAAAAAAAAAAACCAGTATTGTTTTTTTGGGTTACATGAAAGCTTCGCATCCGTAACCCGAATCTTGGGTTAGTCGATGGAAAGATATAGTAGCATAAATATTGTATTATCATTATTAGTATTAGTATTAGTATTTTAATAAAACATTTTTTTTTGTTGGTAATCATCTACTACTTACAGTGTCGTTGTGGATGTATGCCCCCTCGGCCCTGCCTATCTCGTCAACAGAAAAGAATCAAGTTAATAAATGGTGGACAACTTGCAGTCCGGTGAGCGGAGAGGATGCATTGCTGGGTGGCTAATCAGGAGGGATTTGGCCAAATATATCAGCGCATGATTCCCATTTCCCCTGCTCTCTGTTCTCCCAATATCCGCCTATATAACGGTATGAGTCCTTGTTCTTCTCCTTCTCAAACCACCTTGGCTTCCATCCCCTCTCCTGCATCTTCCCTGCCTGTGTATGTGTAACCGTCCGTACACATCAGACCACCTAGAAACTATAATCTAACTCAACTCATCACATGCATGCTGCATGCATCATTCATATTACTATTAGCTGTAGTGCTACTCAGTTATGGTCACAAAAAGCACAACAAATGTTTATCTTAACCGTTTTATCCATCTGCAAACCACGGTTGGCCGAAAACAAAGGTCCTAAGACATGGCTTATACCCTAGATTGCTTAGTAACATACTTGTTAGCAGTTGGGCCGGATGCTAGGTGCATTATGAGAAAACTTTCAAGAACATGTCTAAACAATGTATCCCATACCCAAGTTTGCATGTTTGCTTCATAGTTTCCTAAAAGCCCAAACAAAGGAAAAAAGACTTCGTGGTGGTCTAACAGAGCAATACTTCCTTGGCACTTAAATTTGTGTGTTTGCCAATTTGCACCATGACACAGAGAATTGATAATAAAGATGAAACAAGATGTAAAACTCACCTGTCGTTGCCGCTGTTCCAACCGCAACTTCTCTGAATTTGCCATTTCATACTCTCCGTTCTCCAGATACCTTTGATCGGGTCTCAGCCTTGAATCAGTAGGAGGTAGCTTTTCCTGCATACACAAAGGAGATTAAAAAGTCATCCCTGTTACTGCAATCCAGGGCGTAGGGTATGCAGACACTGCACAACGGTTTCAAATTGTTCCATTTCCTTCTGATATAAACATAATGGAATTTTCATACCACCCACTCATGGAATTAGATTGGTGCCAAATTTATAAAATCCGATCAAACTGTTATATTAATCACCTTGAGACCAGGAGTGAGCTCATTCAATGTGATGGCAAAACGTGTTAAGTTATATCTTGTGGGATTTTTAGGAGGCTTGCTCCGTTTCCAAAGTAGGTTGGCTTCCGATAGAGACTCTTGCCCTTTTCCCTTAGAACAGTCTCCATTCACATAATGCATGCTTTCATTCCATTTTCCAAATACCGTAGCCACTGTCTTTCCATTCTTATCTTGAACTGTACCATGTACCTGATGTGTAATAATTTTTTGTAAAAAAATGGGGATAAAAGAAAATATCACAATTCTACAAAAATAAGTATTTGATATAATTGTGTAAAAGGGGTTTTGAGGAATATGAAAGATAACCTGGTGAGGATTTCTGTCTACAATAGATTGCTCCTTGAATTTCAGCTTAGACGAAAATTCAAGATTCCCCTTTATTTGCATAGTACCACTGTGATCACAATACAATTTTCCCAGTATGAGATTGTATATTGAGGTTGTAACCTGACAAAAGAAATCCGTTTTCAATTGGATGCAACAAATATATGTCTATATATTTTTTGTTAACTTTTGGGGTTTATACCTTACTCCACTGGAAAACTTCTCCATCTTCAAACTCCAAGGTCAAAATACCAACAGGATCAAGCGTGATTGAGCGACCCCAAAACTTGCTCTTTAAATTGCTATCACCCCAAAATTTCCATCCTGTACCCTGACAATGACATGCTACAACAGTAGGATGATGACTGACCTGACACCATATATGGAATATTTATCAGCAAATTAATATATAGTATTAAAACATAAACAAATAAACAAGATAAAAGATGGCAACGAAAACTTATACTCTCTCTATATATAATAAGCACTGTCCAGTTATTTTGGCAGTACTCTAGACAGTGCAGGAGATATTGATGCCTCAACAACAAAAGGAGAGACACTAATATTGCCAAGACTTATGAACTACATGCATAGTGTAGTTTAAGATTGTCTATCCAGGTTCAGTGTCTTCAGCAACACTCCTGTAACCTGTTTCCCTTCTCCAAGTAATTTGACAATGGCAAGGTTGATTTTAGAAGTGAGGTTAATGCACTATGAAGCTTGAAGGGCAATTTTGTGTAAATGCAGGAAAACAAAATTAAACAAGGATATACACATCTTGAATATAGACAAACCTTCTCTGAGAAGAAGCGTAAGCCTTTATCTGGATAGTCAGCCTCATATGTTTCCCCTAATAGTGGATTAAAAGGTTTGCACATTCTTCCTTCTGTTGAAGAATATCCAGACACAGCAAATGCAGCTACATTAAGAACTCTCATCAGGCTATTCCCCTGCATGTTTTGAGCGAAAAATTGTGAGAGGAGAATCTTGCCAAAGATTCAGATTGTCAAAGTTCATGAAGAGAGTGAACTGGTATAAGAATATAAAGGATTGATGTGTAACAGAGAGAAAAGAGGTTGGGAAATCAGATAAAAGAAAGATGTAGAAATAAATTAAGGAAGGAAGTGCATGATAGTGAAATATTAGAGTAGAAAAACTTTGTATTGCAATACATTCTCTTCTTTCTCAAACAAAACAGTATGGTCCTCTATTACTCACCCTTTTCCCCCATTCATATGCACGGTCAAGTAGATATGAATATTCCAAATCCTCAAAACACTTTTGAAGAGAAGAGAGGGGCTCATTGAAGTAAACAGGAAGACAAACTTTTGTAAGGTCTTTCCCAATATTATCCTTGATTATTGACCAAAGACTTACACCCATCTCCTTTTCAACTGGGTCAGGCAATTTTTTTCGTCGTTTAATGCAAGGGAAGTTACTTCCAACTGATTTGATTGCAGGATCAATGTCATCTTCAGAGCCAAGGGTATTAAGGCCTTCATCATCTGACAACAAAGATGATGTCTGGACATCTGATCCATTTTCTTTGAAAGAACTTGATGATAAAAACTCGCGAGAATCAAAGAAATGATAGTCGTCTTCATCACTTTCTTCTTCTGCAGCATCAACTCTTTCGGTATCATCCGAGTCAGTTGTATGTCCTTCTGAGTAAAAAGAAAAAAAAAACACGATATCAATGGAAGATAGAAATGCTACGAACAGTAAGTAATGATAATGATTTGAATTCAAATGAAACCAACGAAGGCAGCAAGCAATTTATATAATCAAGCAATCAGCATATAAACACCCATTAAACTGATTAAATGGAAAACGAAATAAGCAATAAGAAGGAAGGGCAATAGACATACATGATCTAGTTGTTTACAAATAAGTACAGGTAATAGTAATACTCAGGCACACTGACAAGAGAACAGAAAATAAACTTCCTATCTAATAACAAACTCTGAACATTGATTGTAAGCACCAACCACATATCTTAGCATATAATGAACGATCCAGAATAAACTGGATTTACTGCCTAATATCTTACCACTAGACTTGTCTTGCTTTATCACAGCGGAAGCCTCATGATTCCACCTGATTTGGCTCTCACTGACCACTGTATTTTCCAAATCAACCTTTTCTGTCTGCAAAATAGAGAGCCAAAAGCAATTTCTTAGACGAAGATTGCGAAAAGAAGTAAACTCTTAGTCTCAGATGTTAATCTTTAGTGATACAAGCAGTTACAGACCGAAAATAAGTAGCCAATTCAATGTAGACCAGCTGCTTTCCTATACTATTAGATGAAATTAAAGGAAATAGAATATCAAATGGAATATGACATAATTCAGTGTCACCTCTATTTACTTACCTAATACAATACAAGTCCTACATCACCTAACCCTCGTCTAATTATAAAGCCAAAATACCAGTATATCCTAAAAATCACGCCCTTTTTTAGAACCCCATAATTTCTAAACAAAAGAATAATAAGAATCATAATGAATTGATGTAATTGTTTCTAAAACAATCAATCCAGTTTTCAAATTGAATGCCACTAAAAGTAGCAAGATTATTAATTAATTTATTTTTCTAACTTTGATGACATATACCTCTAACTGACGCAAGGTATCGTTGAGAAGACACTGTTTCTGCTTAAGCAAAAGCAGCTGCTTCTGCAATGCTGAGACTTCCGTCCTCATAATCTGCTCGCTATCTTGGATAGCCGATTCGCTAACCCCTTCCTGCATCAGCCGCTGCCTCAACTTCTCCGTGGAAACCACCGTATCGTTCACCTGAGCCATGAGCTCCCTATTGGGTATCCTAGGAAACAAATCCTTAACCGCCTGAAGTGCTTTCATCCACGCAACCCGATCATCCCGTGTCTCGGCTCGTAAATGAAGCATTTTCGTTCCGGTGTAAATGGAGAACCTCTTTTCATCTGATTTGCTTTCATGGATCGATGAAACCTGAGAAATTTTGCAAGAATTCAAAAAAAAATTGCTTCTATTTCATTCATTTACTTTTGGTTAATCATTTTTTCTATCGACCTTTAGGTGGACTTCACCGAAGGGTTTGCGACGGCCTGGGGAATGCTGCGAAATGGGTTTGTGACGGCGGGTGATAATACGGAGAGACTCTTCGCCGATAACTTTGCACCCTTTTTCCGTTTCTTGGCTGACGACGATCTTATGCCGTCCGTGGAGTTTATAATACGATAACACTCCGTCTTGCAAAACGAACCACCTCGGTTTCCAACCTTTCCCGTAATTCACCCATTTGTAAAGCACTCCGGATATCCCGTTCCCTACAATGTTGTTTAGCTTCACGTCCACTAGAGGCAGAGTAGCGAGAACCGTAGTCGCCTCTTTCCCCGAATGCACCCCGTTTGTCTGGCTCATCCGGTTATGATTCACGCTACAGCTACGGTGATAGCGAGGCCGCTGGCTTTCATCGCATGGGCAATTGCTTTGGTCCAAGGATCGGGACGATCTAGACCGGAGTTTAGAAACGAAAGAGGAGGCAGAGTTTTTTACAGGATGATTCATGGAGATGACGTTGTCTGAAAGTGATTTGACCGGAGAATGGCTCAGGTACGGTGGTTCCAAATAGCAACAACAACAAAAAGAAAGCGTGTGATTAATTGTTTTAGAAAAAGGAATGAAGTAATTGGACGACTCCGGGATCGGGAAAAACTGACGTGGCGACGGAGCACGGCGGAGTTGCGGTTAAAGTCGATATCATGGTCGTGTTTGGTTTGGTTGGATTGGAACAGTTGTATTTTTCTGTGTATATATGTTGATGTTAGTGGATGGAGAAGGTTACAAAAATAATATTGCTAAAAAAGGACGGCCGTTTTTGAGGACAGGGGTAGCCGTTGGCGGGAGCTTCGAGCGGGTAACCCCCCACTGATAAGAGATAACAAAAAATAATTACGGTGAGCAATTCGGTTAGTTAACGAATCAGATTCGTTGGTTTTTTATGTATTAGTCGGACGGAATTAGAAATTAAGATTAAGGGAGTAAAGTATAATTGATAATAATAATAATAATAATAATAATAATAATAATAATAATAATAATAATAATAATTGAGGTTCAAATAGGTAAAAATTCCGTGGACTTATCGGATCAAAAAAAATTCCGTGGACTGAATCTCCAAGACCTGCTATAAGTCTGAAACTGATTATTGATAAATGATTAATTCAAATAGGATAATATGAAAATTCATTAAAAACGATAATTTGAATTTAAATTATTTTATTTATAATGTTAAAAATTTAAACTCTAAATATTATTTAAACTCTAACTATACACAAATAATGAAAAAACTTTCTTTCTACAAGAATGCATAGTTAACATTTAAAATTTAAAGAGCATGCGAGGACGGCCTGGTAGTTAGAGCACGCTCATCTGCTCCACTCCCTTTCACTTAGGTTCAAGACCCTTTAGGAGCGTTGCATTCACCTAAATTTCCCCCTCCCCTCTAGGTAGAAGTAGAATAAGTTTTCAAAAAAAAAAAACATTTAAAATTTAAATATCTAACCCTAAACTCTTAAAGCCTAACCACAAACTTTAAATTCAAAATATTAAAACTTAACTTCTATATTCTAAATTAAATTTCTAATCCCGAAAATAAGACAATGCATCAATTACAAATAATAATAATAATAATAATAATAATTTAAAGAGTTATATAAATTACTAAAACTTATTTTTGTGTGTGTGAGATTGAGATCTTATATTTGATTATATTTATATTCAAAGTTAAATTTGATCAATTTTTAAATATTTAAGTTTTTATTCATAAGACTTAAACTTGATATAATGCCGAACTTCTTTTCCAATAAAGATGAAACATTCTGACCCTGAAATAAAAAAATTCCTTTATAACTTTTAATGAATCATTCAATTTTAAATTAATTCGATGAAAAAATTATAATTATTCAGGAAATATTTATCACTTCCAAGTTCCAACCATTAAAAATTTGTAGATCCATTGAAAGATTATTTTAAAGATGATACCTTGGGCCAACAAACAACCACTTTGCATTAATTCATAGAATGCCAACAAGCAAAACAATTAGATTCTTAATTATTACAACTTCTAAGTTAGGTTAACTCACATAGGGCATAGTATTCATCAATGGGGAATTCCAAATCACAAACGGCGTAGAATTCATCAATCGGGAATTCCTTATCATTAAAGAAAGTAAATTAATCAAAAGCTGTTTCTTTGTATTTTGGTTTTGGAGATTGCGGTGTTAATATAAAATGCGAACGGTCTTCCTTCAAAAGTTTTAGAAGAGCAGGCAGGCAAGTGCAACAAATGACAAATCGCTAAGTTATATTTGGACATAAGTAAAAGAGAGAGAGAGAGAAAAAACCCGAGTACATCGGCTCCGTACATGTTACGACATGACAGTTTTCCTCCGGCCGAAGATGCCATGGAAATGAAGTGGTCTTCATTCAAGTTTTCTTCTGACCAGTCCTTTGAAGAAGTCAAAACTGTGGCCAAATCAAAGGCAATATATAACAATGAATGAGGAAAGCACAATTGACATGTGAAAGTACATGGAAACTACGACTGCCGGTGCCTTGTCAAGTTTTATATTCGAACAAAACAGAAGCAAGGGAATCTAATGCTCTCATGATGCTGCAAAACAAAGCATATTCTTTTCCAACTTCTTAAACCGATAATCAAAAGGCAAAAAGTAAATAGAATATGTAGTTAAAAGGTTATATACCCTCAGGACTTCCAAGGAGAATGGAACCCCCGATTTAGGAGAGTATACATGTATTGTTTCATACACAACAAGCTAAAAGGTTATAATCCTCAGGACTTCCAAGCATCTTTTTACTTGGATCAATCAAAACGGAAGTCCTACATTTTCAGTTTGTCATATTACTTGCTTAATTTAGCATTAAAACCCCTGAAGCTAAAAGGTGTTGGTTGGAGGAGAACCTACATGTCAAGACATGCATTGACACGCACACTTGACATGCAAATTGCAAGGCAGAGCCAGAGTTGGCCCTCTGCTTTTCTAATCACCATTGGACCCCATTTTGCAGGACAGGCCAGAATTCAGGGGACCATATACCTACATTTGGGCCATATGTATCATTTTGGATTGTCAGAAATGTTGCCCAAGTGATTGGTGTCAAATTTTGCACCATTTAATTTCAACAGATTTTTGGGTTCCACAAATGCAAGGGAGCACAATAACTTTCAGGATATGGTTTCTCTGTTTTGATCAATGAGGAATGAGGATAGCACATAGCAGTGTCAATAATGAGGATATCATTTTGGACCATCAGAAATGGTCTCTCTGTTTTCGAAAGTCACAACGTTAGCAAGAAAACCAGTGGGTGCTAGATACCTGTTTCCATCGGGATGAAGCTCACACATTTGATTGTCGTCACCAATTGCTAACAAATATCCTGAGGATGTCAAACCCTGCCAAAAAGCAAGTGATAAATACTTTATACACGTAACTTGTAAGACACTCTAGTTCAAGTAGGCTTACACAACAAGCTCCGTATGTTTATCACAAGATCATTGGCTATGCCCTTTCCACACTAAGACGATCCACCCGTGTACAAAGGCAACAACTAGCTCTAGAGAAACAAACTGTATATACAAGCATGATCTCTAAAATGAAGATGTTCTTTCATGGCATCGTTTACTATCACCATAAAGATATGTAAATGAAATTTCATCAAGTAAAATGAACTCTTGAATAGCTCTCTTTCCAACCATCATTACTAGCAAATATTAATTACAAAGAAAAGAATAGGAATAAATGTACATGGCCAGTTTGCAACTATTGGAAATTATTTTCTCGAAGAACACGACTAATAAGTCGAGGAAACAGAAATGTTGCCATTTTCTTCTTTCATGTCTATACTCACAAGTAGACACGGAAATAATTAAGCAGTAACCTTTAGAGTATACCATACCTGGATTGTAACCAGGTTTTCAACAACTTTGTCCTCATTCTTTTCTTGTACAATAACTCTCTGCCCACTGCACAGTAAATTCAAAATAAAATCACACCTATAGTAAGAAAGCTTTACAGTATACAGGCATGACACAGATGATAGAAACGTTTCATCACAATTAATTATGTTCATAATACAAAGGAGAGACACAGGCTTGGTTGGGTTGCATCAACTAAGAAGAGAAACACGTCATGAACACTAAAGTTTATAAGAAAAGATCAATGTGGAAATACACGGCACACATGTTGAATAGGCAGTTCATGTACAATTAAATTATTGAGATAGCTAAATGACATGAAGAGACCACATCAGGCTTCTAATGATTTAACACCTCTGGAAGACTAACAGACCCCAATTTTATTCTCTAGATATGGCAATCTATGAAAACCACTTTCTTGAAGGTTTCTCAGTTTTATACATTTAATGACACCGTGATTCAAAAAAGAACACCATAACATTGGCCAACCTATCCTGGCTTTGAAGACCATAGATGTGAACAGGATATTAATGCAGCCAGGGGAAATTGTTTGGACCAATAAAAAAAGATTGAGGTCAATAAGTCAACAGCCTAACTTTTAATCTTTAAAAAGAAACAACTACGTGCAGAAATGCTACAACCAGAGCCCACTCATACCCAGATCACACTTTAATCATAATGATAAGTAACTAAGAATCTCTTCTCTTAAATTATTAAATCCACAACGTTCCATAACAGACCAAGTGCATTTATTGAAAGATGAAAACAATAAAAGAGAATTCACCTGTGAAGCCATGTTCTATAGTAAAGTTCCTCAAGAGTTTGAAATCCTGCATGTTATAGCCCCCCCAAAAGTAAACTTGGACATAATATTGTATTGAAAGCTATAAAAAACAAATAATAGATAGCAATAAATATGGCACCACTTTTTTGTCAAAAAAAGAAGAGCCCTAAACAATTGGTTTCACAATTTAGAAAATGAAAGATTTCTCTTCAGAAAACAAAAAAGGAGAAAAGAAAACAGTGGACATAGTATTGTTAAAGAGAAGACAAATTTTTGGAGCATACACAAATTTCCTGAAGAAATACATTCTAAATAATGCGTTGTCAGAGCATCAGAGGAAGACATAGAAGGTGTGAAGAAGGGAAACAATAATGCCCAATCAACAGAGGTAAGAGTCAGGAAGATGCAACTGCTTTTACTCACCAAAGGCAACGCACACAAATTTCAAAGCCTATATTTAAGGAATTAATTGTAAAAAGGAAGCATTTTCTAACATTTCAGTACCCCAGAAATTTATAAAAATAGAGTAAATACTACATAGTAGTTTTACATACCAGAACATTGTCGAGAGCAATAAAAGATTGACTCACCTTGATTTATAAAAATATCAGACAGCATCTCAAATTTATTAAAGAAGGCAGCCATGATATCTTCTCTTCTAAATTCATTAGAACTAGCAGAAAGCTCTTTTAATACTTTATTCAAACATGTTGTTGGCTTCTCATTACCAACATTCAGACCTATACCTGCATGGACATTAATTGATCTGTAAGCTTCATCATGCACATAAATTGTATAAATAAAATAAGGCAAGCAATATCCTATTCTCGATTGAGCGTTAAGATTCAATAGATCAGCAATCTAACCCCTAATGGAGCAAGAACGTGCCATGTTGGAGAAGGAAGCTAATTGAAATGTCTTCAAAGGTGCAAGGGCATAGAAGAACTACTGGGGATCCAAACCAATATACTTTTGAAATTATAAGACAAATTCAAAAAACAGAAATTAAATTTTAAGAAATTTCGAGGGGCACAACCGACAAACTTATAACTTGTCAGAGGCTCTGCTATGAATCTAGGGATTTAAATTTTAAACAAACAGAGACAGAAGTATACATTGTCAGATTGAATTTGCTTATTGTCACCCAAAAGGATCGAGTCTTTTTACCAGAACTAACATTGAACTTCTTTGACTTGTATGTTGACGTGCAAAGAATGCCTCCAACTTTAAGGCCATTTAAGTACAAATCATTCGGCCATTTGATCCTAACATCAATACAGGGGAATCCCTGAAACCATTTGTGAAGTCAAACTTCAGGATTAAACTGGAGAACAATTTGCAATACATTGATGGCACATGATCTGAATTGTTGAAGTACCAGTGACATATACCAAAAAGAAAATTAACATTTTTCCTAGTTGCAAAGCATCATAAGAGCACTTAAAGTTCCATGATTTAGCTTTGACTGGTACTATTAAATAATAATGGACTAAATATCCTTATTTTCCAGCAGCATTCATCTTTTAGTTTTATGGACTTGATCTGCGTACTGGAATGAATTTTAAAGATTCAAACATCAACTATTGTTTTCCATACTCTAAGAATCTAACCTAATAATTTATTTATCCCAATTCCCAACAAATGGCCAGCAAATCGGTATCTCTCCGGCGCATTGTAAGAAAAATATATCCATATGGGCAGAAAAGAGAGAGAAGAAAGGCTTACATTTCGATCACAAACATCCTTTATAGCCTCTGTCACAGCGAGAGACACCACATATTGTACCAGAGGCACAATTTTTCCATCATCCATTTGTAATGTAAATGAAAACATAAGGCATCCCCTCGGAGACTCCCACGCATTCTTGGACCGACCTGCAAAAGTCTCAGAACGTTTTACAAAATCATATGAACCGAAATTCAAATTTTAATAATTCATAAACAGTATTTACCTCGCCCTTTAAACTGAGTATCCGCTACACAAACTGCACCAACTGGAAGTTCACAAAAATTACTGTTCAAAAGCTAAAAATCAGATATTATCATAAAAAAAATAAATCCATAATTAAACTAAATTCGTTTTTTTTTTCTATAAACAGATGAATGGTTTGCTTACTGAGAAACGATGTCCTGCGTGGAAGGCAACAGCGGAGACCAAATAAGGAACCGACCGAACCGTTTAGTTGAGAGTGAATTCAAAAACAAATCGACATTAAAAGCATCTTCACCGAATCGGGAACTATTAATCTCCGATTGTAAATGAGTCGAAATTTTACCGCCGTTTGGGAGATTAAGAACGTCGTTGATTTTCAATGATTTGGCAATTTCTGTTTCCGCTGATGATTTTCCGCATAAAAACAGCGCAGAAGGCGAAGCCGTATCCATGGCTGACGATGCGACGGAGAAAGAAAGGCTTGAAGGAATACGCTTTTGAATGGAAGGGAAAAGGAAGCGGAAGCGGAAGCGGCAGTTTTGTACTAACATACAGAATCAGCTTCTGGCGAAGTGAAGTCAAAGACGACTATTTGAGTGACGTTTACTTTTGACAGTTAGAGAGGCCTTCCCCTGACGGATAAAACGATGAAAAGAAGTTGTTTCTTACGGCAGCACTCGAGTGATCGGCAGCACAGTCGCCATCGGGACCGTAGATTTTTATTCGTGGATCAGTGGATGTGTGACTGTGACAATGTCGGTGATGATAATTTTGGACGAGGCTCGTTGTAGAAGACGGCTACTGCTACCCGCCAGGCCCGCAAGAAATCTATGGTGGGCCGAACTTAGGTCAAGCTTTTGCGTTTATCTTAGAAATTTTCAGATTAGCTTGAAATATTGAAAATTTTACATTGAAACTAAGAGATTCTATTTTTCATTTTTCTTAAGGATCCTAAGAATCTGGCATGCCTTATCTTTTATACAATCTAAACAAAAAATATCATTCTATTAATCATATTTTTAAAATTATAAAACAGGAAGATACATTCATGAAATCTCTGAAGGTTAATGTTTCATCTCGGACACCACAAATGTTAATTTTTACATATTATTACAAAGCGACCAAAATTGAGCTCAATTTTGGCATCCCACAACAGCAACACTTGAAAAAAATGTTATGGCAAGCATAATCACTTGTTCACAAACTCTTAACCTGACTGGCTTAGATGTAGTTGGAGCTGAAAACATAGCTTTGACATTTGAGAAAGCAACTTGCATTGTTGTTCTTGCGATGTTAGTGATTCGGATGTTACCTGTGACATCGGGTGTCTAAGTAGACGAGTGAGCTGAGAGCATAACATCAAAGCATCTTGATTGTTGGAACATGAATTGGTTATAAGTTCAAGCAGTTGAAAGCTTTGGTCTTGAGCCAAAGATGGTTGGGGAGGGACCGGGGGAACAAGAAAAGGGTGTTGAAGTAGCTCAGGGATCCGCCACCTCTTGTTACGGTCCCATGCAAGACATTTCTTCATGATATCAAGAAGCCATGGGTTAGAAACCGGTTCATATATGATCTCGTGGTTTGGGTCGGTTATAACTTTGAACTTGGACCAGAAAGTCTTGTAATCGGCAAAAGGCGTCCTCCCATAGACCATTTGGTAAAGTATGCACCCAAGGGACCATATATCAGAAGGTCGGCCACATTTTATCGTATTTCCATTTGCATCACTCTCATTGCACATGAATGCCTCGGGAGACATGTAACTCAGAGTTCCCACCTGCAATCGTAGTTTTACAAAGAGATTTAGATGTTATGGTCATTTCACAAAGTACTTTCTTTGATCAAATGATCAACCGCTTAAGATAAATTGAGAAATTGATGCTCCAGAGCATATATGAATACCATTACCAAAGTGACGATAAATGAAAATGAAAGTGCATTAACTGTTGAGTAATGAATACCTGTGAATCTCTTTGGATGTTGGTTGTATCACTCATTATGGCTTTGGCAATACCAAAATCGATAAGTTTTAGAGAGCCTTTTACAAGAAGAAAATTAGCTGGCTTTAAGTCGGAGTGCACGATACGTTCCTCATGTATAGTGTTGACAGCTTGAAGTATTTGCTGCAAATTGCTCACCAGACTAAAGTGAATATTCAGTTCTTTTACATAAAATTAATATATAAGATGAAGCTAGGACTTGTAAATGGCAAACAATTTTAAAAAAGGTAAACATATTGAGGAACATGTCGATAAGAGAATAAACATCTAAACTCTAAAGTACTAAAACTTTGCTTTCATTTTTCTGAAAATACAGAAATATTAATTGGGAAAGAGAACTATTTTTTTCTTAGAGCAACCCTTTGTTCAATGGTAGGTTTCCATTATAACATGCAGATCACCAATTCAAGCTGTCAAAACAGCTGCAACTGAAAACAAGGTTATGGAACCCAAATCTAACGATCTCCTGTCTCTACAATGTAGGGGGCTCACTCACATTCTCTAGAGCCTGCTGTGCAGGGGCCTCTGCAAAATTTTGAGCACTTGCCCTAAATATAATCATCATTTTCCTCTATCTATGTCCTTACTGAATTTACTAGTTTTCCTCTTGATGCACTTGGTTATGTTGATAATAAGGAGTATGATGTCGCAAACTATTGAAATTATTTGAGACAACTAAATGTATCTTTGCATGTTTAAACACTGTTGTTTTTCAGAATCCTCATTTGATCCATCTTCAGCTTTCTGGACAGTGGAACTCCAAAACCGAAAGAGAAAAATCACCATATCGCATATGTTCTTTGGGTATAAGTTTGCAGGAAAAAATATCAAAGATAAACGGGGGAAATACTAATGCCCCAAAATAGGAAGCAGGGAAATAACCAAACAAATTGAAGGGAAAGCTAAATAAGCAGCCACAAAGAAAAGGAGACAACCAGGGGTTGCTCCAAAAAGATACTAAATTGATAGCCCTCAACATAGAAAAGGTTATTTAGGTGGATTGCCATTAGAGAAGCCAAGCACTAACAAGTAACAACTATCAAGTTTCAAATTAGCTTTAAAATGCTCTTGGAATTAATGCATATAATTTGAAGAAGTTATCAATATAATTAGCAAAGAGCAACACAAATTAAAAGTAAGGGATAGCTTTAAAACCTGCCAGTAAAATCGAAGCCAGTTCTCATCTATTGTCTGATCAGAGCTATCCATCTCCTTCCATTTCTGGGATAGCATGTGAGCCAAATCAATTTCTCCATATTCGAGTACCATGTATAGATAACCATCATCCTTGACTCTGCCATCTTTATTTGACATGCAGCCATTCATCACTTCTCGGAGCAGATTCTTATCTGTCACCTGATATCAAGAAAGACTACCATCAACAAGAAAGTTGACAAGATATAACATCAAAGTTCAAGTCATTTATCATTAAAGAAAAAAAATACAAAATGAAAACCACTCTTGCCAAACAATAACTACTTTTACATGCATGGGTTCTATAAGGAATTTTTACTTCGTTCACTATGAAACAATTGACCCCATGAACTATAAAACTATCTCAGTGGTGACAGACCCCCTCCCAGGCCCCCATCAACAGTTCAATGAGTCCCAGAATATCACGAGTCACTACACCGTAGAGTAAAAGAGTTAAAGCCCCTCACAGAAACATTTAATTTAGCATAAAAAATTTACCAACATGAGTGTTTAATAGTTTGTGCTGTTGGTGCATAAGTTTGAAGAATAAAAGGAAAAAGAATTAGTATATTGAAATTTAACGCAGCTATGGTTGGAAGCAGGTACCTCATAGTCTATTAAGTTGATAATGTTGTTCTTTCCCTTCAACCTGTTTAAATATTCGATTTCCTGGCAAAACCCATATGCACTAGCATAATCACGACCTTTGAGCTTGATTTTCTTGAGTGCATATATTGTACAATCTGATGAAATGACTTTGTGGACCTCACTGCTTCCTCCACTGCCTATCTTTCCAAGCCTTTGATACAGCTTTCCATTAACTTTGAAAAACAAGTCAGGATCATAATTCCTTTTACGAGGTGCAGATGCTCCTTTACTACTTGTAACCTTCCCTTGCTTCTCTGCTTTAGAAGGCTGTAACTTTACATCTGAATTCAAGTCTTTCGATAATGGAGACTGAGAACGTATATTAGCGACCCCACCTGCCAATCCTTCCCCTTTGATTGACTTATCATTCTGAGGACAAGAATCTTTTGAAAGTTCAATTTGGGTCACCATGCTTCCTTCTTGCCTTTTGGACAAGTCAAGTTCATTGACCTCCAATTGGGAATCATTACCAGAGGTAGAAGCCTGAGTTGCCTGATCAGATAGCATTCTGCTCATTTCCTTCTCTGAAGGAAATTCTTGCTGCAACACATTCCCTCGATTTAAAAATTGACGATTCACATCAAAATCTCCCAGGAGTTCTTTTGGGACATGAGAACCTCCTTCATGGGAACGAGAGCAATAAGTTGTCAGGTTAAGCATTGGAGCTGAACTGGAATGGATAGACGTTGTGGTAGCACATGGTGGTCCCAAAACTGATGATTGAGTGACGGGTTGTCCTAAAAAGTTTCTTAAATGATGTATCTGATCTTGTACAATAGTAGTTCTTTTTGCCAAAGAAGAGATCCCACCGTCAGACTTCAAATTGATTTCAGATTCTGGGTTTTGAAAGGGTTGGTGCTTTGACTCGTTATTGACAACTGTTGATGACTCTACTTGATTGACTGCATTCCACTCCAGTCCAGTGGCCATTCCATCATCGGCCCCTGCAGATTTAAAAGGAAGAGAAATACATCGTAGGGCATAGTGACAAATTCAGGAGCTACAGATAATCAACTATAATCCAATCATTTCTGTCACAATGATGCAACGTATGGCTGCAAAGAAAAGCCCACAAAAACATAAATTAGCAAAAAGAGCATTGCAAAACATATTACCCTGGGAAACTCCTTTGTGTCCAGTTAAAAACTGAACCTTCTTCTGACCATCGACATTTAGAGACTGTACATCCTGCAAAGGGATCTGGTTATTCTCTTTTGCATCAGCCGCCTCGTGTTGATCTCGATCCACATCAAATGGGTTGAAATTTTCATCAAAGGTTTTGGTGGTAGTTCCCGTGATGGAAGGTGCAGTAATAAATGCATCTTCTTGAGACTCCCCGGCATTCATTTTCTCCTTAACTAACTGACCATTACTCAAGGAAACACAATCCTGAGACTTGTTAGTATCACAATTGACAGCCATATTTCTAGAAGCAACACGCTGGGGAACGACCATTCGTCTTGGCATTATACCATTCTTCTGCATTGTACCTGGAAACCCCTCAAAAATTCCAACATAAACTCACATCTGAACCACTCGCATGATAATCTAATTAGCTAACAAAATTTATTCAGTAAATCATGACGGTTTTAATTGACATCAAGTTTATAATCATAAATCAATGAGTAGGATCCTAAATTTATACTTCCCTTAACTGAATTAAAATAGCTCCTAAGCCCTAGATAGCTAAAGGAACTTGCCCAAAAGAATTGGCTAACAGAAAACCCCTAACAGCAACTGAATTTTGAGTATAGGGGTTTGGAGTAGAGCACTAAAATTTGAAGAGAGAAGAGAGGTGTACCGAAAGATCGATGGCGCTTAAAGGCGGCTTGAACATCACGGATGAAGCCAGGAGGGGACGAAGAGGATGAGGTGGAAGATGACGTGTCCTGATTAGGGCCGGAGCGGACCAGCTTGGCAGATGGTGGGAGCGGAAGCTTAGCCTCCCTGTCCATGGGCGGATCTCAACGGCATTTCCGGTCTATAGAGGGGGAGTTCCGGTAGAAAGAAGGAAGAGAAAGTAAAAGCTTCCTTAGGGCGGAAATGGCGGAACAAAGAATCAAAGTAGTGGTGAGGTTAGGGTTACGACATTACCTTCGTCGTCCATAAGAAATGGGAAGAGTGACGATTTTGGAAGTTTGAATGCCTCTTTGCCGCTCTCATTTGTCTTTTTTTCTTGATTAAACTAGATATTTCATTGGATGGGCCATTGGGCTTTTTTTAAAGCTCAAGGGCTTCCGTTTGATTACATTTAATAATTTATGTCCTGAGAGACGGCCCAAATACTCTTCTAAACTAAACCATAAAACATATGCCACCGCCCACTGGCTCGCATGGGCTTGAGATTAACAAAGCTTGTTAGTATTCTGGAAGAGCCACTCTCCTCGGCTAAAACCAAAACATAACTTAATATAAAATTCAATGTAGAATTTATTGAAAACAAAAATATTTATCATAATTTTAAATGTAATAACAGAATTCAACATAATTTATTGAATGGACATTTAAAATATTTTGATTTTTGGGATAATAATAAATTATATATTCTTTGAGGGTTAAAAATAATTTTATCATATTATTTTCTTTAATATTTTGCCGAGGTCATGGCCTCATTGGTTCTAAAGGTGTTATGCCCATGCTTGAATTTATGATATTGAATCCCTTTTTATTTTACTTTCTCACTAGAAATAAAAGAAATACAAATAATATAATTGGTCACTTAATTTTGTATTATATTTTATAAGAAAAAATATATATTTAGTACCCCAATTATACTCATGTTACTATTTTGGTACTCTAACTATTATTTTTGGTAAAATGGTACTTAACGTTATGTTTTTGTTCTATTTTGGTACTCAGCTGTTAAAATATGAAAAAAGTGACGTGGTTTGGGTAAATAAAAATTTTAATCCAAAAACTTATACAATCTATCAATTTAGTCTAAAATTCTATCAATTTAAACATTATTTTAATTTTTGGATTAAAATTATAAATTTCTCGTTTTTCTTCTTCCAGCCGAACATAATTTGTAATTTTAGTATTTTACTCCCAAAATTAAGATGAAGTTTAAATTGATGAATTTTGGACTAAATTTATCTCTCTCTCACACACACACACACATATATATATATAGGACTAAACTGTGATTATATCAAGCCACGTCGTCATTTCTGTCAGTTTTTAACGGCCAGAGTGCCAAAACAGAACAAAAACGTAGCCTTAAACATTATTTTGCCAAAATAATAATTGAGTTCCAAAACAATAAACATGAGTATAGCTGGGTACTAAATATGTAGTTTTCCCTAATTTATAATAACGTTTTACATTATATACATTCATATGTATCTACAAATTTCGGATTTTAATCCAACATTTCAGCTTCATGTCTATGTTAGATTCTGATACCTTAAAAGAAAGAGAGAGAGAGCCTATGATTAGTATTATATCTCCCTAGAAATGTCTGGATCAACACACCAAAGAAACCCCACCATGGAAGCTTACCAAAACCAAAACAAGTGGCCTCACAAGACGGACAAACCACCCTCTGCCTCTTGGGCAGTTCTCAAAGGCCTTTTCTTCGGTAAACATCAACAACAGCGACGACGACAAGAAGAACAAGTAGAGAAAGAGCCACTCCAGCAGACGAAGAAGCAAAAGCAACAACATCTGGAGCAAGAAACGGGAAAGAAATGCAAGAAAATGAGGTGTTCAGGTTCCATATGTAGCAACACAAAGGTCATTCACAGGCCTGAAATAGCTTCCCCTGAAGTTCACAAGAAAAGGGCATCCTTCGCTTCTACCAGATCCATGAAAGCTCCTCTGCGTGAACTCAACGGAGTGCCAGCTTCTTCCACTAATTCCTCACTGTTTTTATCCTCCGCCGCACCACCAGCCTCGTCAGTCGGTGGTTCGTTCGGAGGAATGCCATTCAGGAGATTCTCCGGCTGCTACGAGTGCAAAATGGTGGTTGATCCTCTCCTCGGAATATCCAAAGATCCCTCCTTGAGGGGCACCATTTGTTCCTGTCCTGAATGTGGTGAGATTTTCATGAAACCTGAAAGCTTGGAGCTTCATCAAGTTGTTAGACATGCAGGTAAAATTCACTCCAGCACTTAAAAAACCACTTAAAATTCATTGTTTGCTTATGACTTTTTTTTGTCTTTGTCTCCTGTTATGTAAATCAAACAGTGTCTGAACTGGGTCCCGAGGACACAAGCAAGAACATAGTGGAGATCATATTCCAGTCAAGCTGGTTGAAGAAACAAACACCAATCTGCCAAATCGACCGCATCCTTAAAGTCCAAAACACCCCAAAAACCATCTCTGGATTCGAAGAATACCGTGATTCCATCAAATCCAAAGCCACCAAACTCCCCAAGAAGCACCCACGTTGCATAGCCGACGGCAACGAGCTCCTGAGGTTCCACTGCACCAGTTTTGCGTGTTCACTCGGTCTCAGCGGTTCCACCAACTTGTGCAACGCGATTCCAAAGTGCAATGTCTGTAGCATTATAAAGAATGGGTTCAAGGTGGCTCAAGAAACCAATGGAAAAGGAATCTTAACAACGGCAACCAGTGGCAAAGCTCATGATAAGGCAACTGGGGTTGAAGATGGGGATTGTGAGAAGAGGGCAATGCTCGTTTGTAGAGTGATTGCAGGGAAAGTGAAGAAGAACATGGATGGTAACATGGAGGATTACGACTCGGTTGCCGGCGACGTTGGGGTCTACTCCGATTCGGATGAACTGTTTGTGTTTAATCCTAAGGCTATTTTGCCTTGTTTTGTTGTTATCTACAGAGGGTTTTAGAATTTCCATGTTTATGTTTGATTAAACAATTAATACTAACAAGTGGTGGTTTTTTTTAAGGGAAGAACGGCTATTAATTGAACATCGAAAAATACTATAACGCATTGGATGAATGAAATTGTTTGATATATCTTGATTTTGAATCCAAATAAAAAAGGAAATCTGTGACTGTAATCAGACAGTTTTTCCAATCATCGGAGAAGCTAAAACAATTTTAGTGAATAAAGAATTATGGCAGCAAGTGGCACTGTTTTTTCTTACATCAATGTTCGGATTCCCATTCCATTTGCTAACGCCAAACAAAGGACAATTGGAATTTGGGACATGGAAACATGGAATAAAACTTTCTTTTCCATGGATTTGGAGCACCGGACAGAGCCTGACGTATCTTGTCTCTTGATCAGGTTTTTTCAAACATATATGAAAATTACAAAACATAAAATAAAACTCTGACAAATTTTTTTGGTTTTTATTACTGCATACAAGACATTACTGAATATGCTTCTGATTTGCAGTTTGTCTCAACAACTTCTGTTAAATCGTTGATTCAAGATCACCCTGAAATAAGTGCAGGAAACACCCCTCATCTCACTTCCCTGTCCGAACCGCGTGCTCGTTTATATTGATTCAAGATCATCGTGAACCTTTTTCTTGATTAATATTTAAACTAAAAAGAACTTAAGATGTTATTTTATAAAAATAAAAAAATAGGTTTTCGAAATCATGACATGAATATGTTTACTAAATATGAGGGGTGTAATAATTATAGTAACGAATTTACGTTACAAGAAGATGTATGCATGAATTATTTTTTTGGTGAGACTTAAATATTTGGTGGTTATGTTGAATACTGATTAAATATGAAATTAAATTGGATCGAATTTTTAAATGAAATAAAATTATTATAGTACTAATTTTCTAAACATTAAAACTTAATTCAAAAAAGTTTATTATTACTCTAAAAAATATTAGTCCATTTGCATGCATGGATGGTGGAAATGAACAGCGGGTTTGGCGCCAAAGAAAGAGGCATAAAGATTTCGCTCTAATTTCATATACGCATGCTTTGTGTAGCTTTTGTTCAGCCTTTCAGAGCTTGTAATCAGTTGTACAGTGAAGGAGAAGAGTAAAAAGAAAACAATACCACATTAGAGATGCTTGAAAGAGAAGCTCAAGCCCTATTCCACTATGCACGCTACATTTTTTTAAAGGGTATAAATGTGAATACAAAGTAGTATCTGTTCATAGATATTCTTAACACTTTGACAAAAATATACACCTTGATCATCCGTTTTTTCACTGAAATACTTGCTGGGTTGATGCACTCTACATTTGATAATTCATGTATTTATATTTAGTAATATACTTTATGGTGTTATAATTATGTTACAAATATTTTATATAAATTTTGATAAACAGATAATCTATATTATATAAATTTTGAAATATCATCATATTTATATGGCTAAACTATAAAATAAGTGCACAAATTATGTTTCTTTTTTGTAATAGGTGCCTAGAATATTTTTTAATTGAAATATGTGCCTAAACTTTCATTTTGGCTGAAATAGGTGCCTAGACTATTTTGTGGTTGAAATAAGTGTCTAAACTTTTATTTTTGGCTTATTTTAAAGTCAATTTTGGCAACTAGTTGAGCATCTATTTCAACCAAAAATGAAAGTTTAGACACCTATTTCAGCCACAAAAAAATCTTCAGGCACCTATTTCAGTTAAAAACTACTTTAGGGCACCTATTGCAAAAAAAAGGCATAATTTAGACAGTTATTTTAAAATTAAGTCTATTTATATTGTGTAATTATATCGTGTCTAACGTTATCGTGTTTTATATGAAAAAAAGAATAAAAATGATTGAGAGCCTGAGAGGAAAAGAAAGCAACGTGACAAGAGTGGAAAAGGAAACGGAAAAGGAAAGAAGGCTATATAAGCATTTGTAAAACAAAGGGATTTTGGCAGTGGGTTAATTATTAAACAATGGGGTTCTTGGCCTGACAGCCACAGCTGGTGGAACCCAGCCACATGTCGGTGCTCTTCTCGGCTCATGTCTGATGGGTCAGGGTCAATGGTTGGACCAGCATTTTAACTACTAGGATCAGGATGGGACCATCTAATCTTTCCTCAGCAAACTCAAGCTTTCCATTTTTATTACTAAAATGGAACTGTACTGCTTTTTCGCTTTTAGCCTTTAGGGATGGATTGTTTTAGATTACGATGATAAAGTATTACATCACAGTGACTGAAAGCATAATTAACCCAATGTACATTTTGATATTTTATTATCTAATCTAAAATCAACTCACATTAAGCTTATTCTTCCTTGAATTGTAAGGCCAGTTTTGTCCAAAAAAGTACAGAACATTTTCATTATCAAAGTTTTGTCCAAAGTTATCTCTCCTTTATAAACTTATTCCCTGTAATTGTTTCATTCACCATCCTATTCCCACTCACATTTATGGGAAATACGTTGAAGGCTCTTAATTTTTGCAAAAAGAAAAATCTTTCACAATTACATTTCTATCCAATATAATACAGTATTAGTAATTTGCATAATTTTTTTTTTATAAAAAAGGAACGGAAAAGCTTTCGTGCTCCTCCCACAAGTCGAATTAACTATGGAAACAAAAAAAACAAAAGAATCATGTCAACCCGCTATCTCATTTGATCAATGTTTGCAAATCCACCTATATCTTAGGTAAATCCGAACACGATGTTGGACTATGAACTCAAGGTTGGAGAACCAGCACGTTGGTTGCCTAAGCTGCAATCCCTATCTGCCGTGGTAGATCAAGTGCAGGAAGCCCAGAACAATGGTGTAGAACAACCACAAACAGGTGGTCAATGCAGAAACAGTAACTTCCATGTAAACGATTGATGATTGTACTGTAATGGACGCTTGACGTAAACTTTGGTTATTATCTTGTATACTCACGGTGGGAATCAAGTACATTTGCACTATCAGATAGTCTGATTGTTGAATTATTTGAGCTCTGAAGACATGCACATTCCGGCAAAGGGTATGTGTATATGGAAGTTTTTCTGTTGAACTTTTTAACTCTGGGCACCATCATCCCTTTGCGATCACTTTCCGCGAGCATTGCTTTCATTTCATCCTTAAAAGCTTTCCAACTGCAAAGCGAGAACAGAGATGTTTTATGCATACAAGTGACCAAAGAAGTACATGTTGGGCTCCACAGCTCCTTGGAAGGAAATAGGCCTAAAACCACTACATTAACAAGGTGTTTTTACCCCATATGTGCAGAGGATAATACCTGATACTCATGTCCTGCAGAAGAACCACAAGTTTGCGTTTATCGGGCTTAATAGTCTTCGCATGTCCACCGAAAAGGAATCTTCGATGGCCCATCAAAAAATGTGGAAAATTTCCACCCTGGGTTGTCACAAACACCTCACTGAACAAGCTTACTGTGTAGTCTAAAGCTGCCAACCTTGAAGAATAACCCTATCAAAGAGAAATAGAGGGTGTATAGGCATTTTCAAAGGATAAAATTTCAAATATAAGTAACAATTTTACTGAGATCGGTCATTTTGGAGGTCATTCAGCTTACTTGTTTGCAGAGTCAACTAGCCAGGGAGTGACCACACAAATAGATAAACTAAGTAGATAAAGTAGGCAAATGATAGAATAAAACACTTTGCTCAATTAGGTTAAAGCATTCACTCACATGAGAGCAAACCCAAACAAACCTTAAAGATGCAGCTGGGTATTCCAGTTTCAAAAAAAGAAGGTTCATTGTCCCCTAAGTGCTAATTATAAATACAGTTGCAAAGACATTAGATCCCTGGAAATTAATTAGACATTCCTAAGCATTTGACCTAGAAGTATATTAAAAAATTTCATTGAACTATTTAAGTAAAACTTTTGTATGCTAAAAGCTTGATACAGGTCATGTACATAAGTAACATGATGACAAGTGTAGCTGTTATAACAATCAGTGAGAGTTCGAACAACTTGCTTAATTTATCTATCTAATACTCAATAGGCTAATAAGAGCAAATGCGTTTTAAGGATGTAATCTAGGGAGAGAGCAGACCAAGACATGTTGAACTGGAACCAATATATGTATTGTTTTGAATGAGAAAATAATCTACTATTTGTGTTTCATCTGATAACTGTTAACGGTAAATTATTGGCAACCTAGTTAACTTACGCCGGGGGGATTCCAACCCGTGCTTCCTTCAAACAAACTCCAAACTTGGAAAATTGCAAGGATGGTAGGACAATATTTACCTCAAAAGGAGCAAGTTCATCTGGCGTAGCAAGAGACTCCTTGGTGTAAAGAAGAGGAAACATCTTTCGCAAAGGAGCTAGATGTTTTTCAGCCTGGTAAATTTCCCCCGAGGCTATGTAAATTGAAGTGTTATTGTCAAATCCCATACCACTTAGCATCAACCCAACCTATGCTGACAGGAAAAACATTGTGCTATTATTTGCCAAAATTGGACATGCGTATACAAGACAGTAATTCTTATAGAAATACAAAAGAGAAGGAGAAATATGGATTAGCATTCATATAGCCTCGAGAAAACAACTTAGAGAAGTGGAATAAAAAGGAAAATATATATACATTATATTTGAGCTACTATTGCGGTGTGTGCTGCCAGAAGTATAGATTTCTTTTGTGGTTTGATGACCATGATACATTGAATAACTGAGATATGAGAAAAATCCAAATCTAAATAAACGTATTCAACTCAAACCGCAGCGAAGGAACAGGCAAGACTTCTAGTCCCCTGCATCCAGATTTCAAGAAACTAAGAAATTCAAAATTGAATGCAACAATGACAAGATACTCTAGCATGCTCTCACTTTAGCATTACAAAGATAATAAGGAAGAAAGATCAGGTCAAATGCCACTTAGCACTCAATATACGAAAGAGATCCACATAATCAAAACAAAGTTGTGTAGGAGTTTTTTTTTTTTGTTCATAACTGTTATTTAGGACTTTATTTGGACCTTCAGCTCTATTTAAATTTTAGAGTATTTTACTTCCATGGGTCACTAGTTCTCTGTACAGCTTCAAAGTTCAAACTATGACTAGCTCTGAGCTCTACCCCTTTAGCACCACAAACTAAATAACTGCTAAACACAAACATAACAAGTCGATGACATGAGCTCATAAAATTTTATTACCGCTATAGGTGTAATAGCACTGTAGCCTTTGCTTTAAATGGTATGGTTCTAGACCCCCCCCCCAAAAAAAAAAAAGAGTGCGGAATGAAATTTTAAAATAAACCATAGTTAGAGAAAGAAAAAAAGATTAAACAGTAATTAGGTACCTCCACAGGGGTTAGAGGACATTTTCCTTCTACTCGATTGAGAGCAGGTACTATGACGCGATCTTTTCGTTTAAACTTCCCCTTCCACCCTTTTTCTCTAAAAGAATCCATGTTGAATTTTTCAGCCTCCCCTCCATCATACACACAGCATGAGAAGGCCACCATATCCTAAAAATTGGGGAGGCAATCAGTAGTCACATTATGTTCCAAAGGAAAATGAATGGTTTGCTTTAAAAGAGAATAAACAAGGATTAACACCATACCTGCTCAAACCTCAGGTGGACAGAGACATATTTTCCTCCTGTCATTGAGCTCCTCTCGATCATCCTATTGACTAGTTTCTCAGCAAGTGATGATATAGGTGGAGAGAATTTCAATGCTTTATAATTGGCTATGCATCTTAGCAACTGAATATGAGATGGGACATTCATTGTCAATCTATTGGCAAATGGTGCGATGCGGATAACCCTGCATTCAAAGAATTTTGATTAAATATCAAGTCCTAAAGTTGTTAAATAGATGGAGAACGAAGTTGTTTGTTTTCTATTAAACAATCTGCCCACTTCGGTTCACAGCTTGCTAATACAATTAATGTTTCATTGTAAAAAACGAAGAAGAAAAAAAAAGAAACCTAATTTATTAACAAAAAAATTAGATGCAGAAGATACAATATGGCACATACCCTTGATCCCTCAAAATGGGAAGAACAACTCCCATGTAATAATTTACAGTGGCCCATGCTTGGACACGGAAATTTGGAATATTGGAAAGGTTGTGATCATATCTTTCCATCAATGTTTCAGGCAACTGCCTAACCACATTTACATAACCTTTAAGATTGTCTATGAAGTAATCCTCATCATATATATCCCCAAAGTGACTGCAAAACAGTTGAGTTTTCAATAATTAGGTTACTCAAATACCCTTCAGTTAAATTTTGAGATAACAGGTCAAAGACAGTATACCTGGGGTCTCTCCAAACACTGTTGAGTTCAAACCGAGGAACAACTAGTATTGCATTTAAGAGTCCAGCTACAGCCACTGCATTGCATATCTATGAAAAAGAAGTAACAATGCTTATTTGCACATGACAATAAATATTGTGACAAGCACATACGAAGTATAAAACAATAATCTTTTATGTGCACATAGGAGAACCATATGTGTTATCAAAGAGTGAGAATCAATCATGTCTGTTAAGTTTATTTTGAAAAAAAAAATGTAGGAACCTAGTAAAATACAATAATAGCATACCGCTGAACGTTGCTGGTTAAGGCCACCATTGGCATCAATGATCAGGTAACCACTAGAACCAGGAGACTCTGGAATCAGAAGAAATATTAAATTATCAAGTGAACCCAAGCCCATTACCTCTCTCGGAAGCATTAGCTTAACAAAAAAAACCTTGTGCTCAACAAAGACTATAAAGCATCTGCAAGGCGGGATTGGATGAAGTCTAATGACTATTTTTCTCAATGATCAAAACATAAAACTTAAACATAGTGGTAACAAATTTTATGTTCAACCCCACCCTTGTTACCCCTAACATGTAGGAATAGCCATGCACAGCTGCTTCTGAACTCCAACATTAACCATTGTTAGAAGAAACTGAAGTATCATAGAAATTCAAGAGGAGCAATCTCAGTAAGAATTACCCATTATGCTAGTTCTGTACATAGAGAAATGATTTCTAGCCGTTGAATTTGAACAAGGTTTCTGTACTTTGACCCTTCTTTTGTATTTCCACACAGAAGACAACTGCAGCAAGAAGAAGCATGTTATCTCAGCTTATTGCAGAAATATCTCATATTTAGACCCTAATTAAATGGACGGAAACCTGAAGGAGAAAAGCCAAGACAAAAGGTTACATTTATTTTTTAATTAGATATCTCTTATGTGGCAGGGCTTTCTATGTAGATCGTTAATACAACTAAATAAAGAATGTCAAATTAGCTCCATCGAGGTCACCATCTTCTTATGCTGAAAACTTAGAGTGGTCATTTTCAAACACATGCATGATTTTGACATCTCTATTGTAAGTTGTAACTAACACTAGCCACATATAGAAGTTTTAGTGTAGAAAGGATAAAAGATGTTTGATTTTAGGCATTGGCAATATACATGCATACATATATATTATACGCAAAATTTCTTATCAACATCATTTTCCAAGTAGAAAGTCCAAAACTCCAATAATCAACCCATCCTAAAAACCCTTTCGTATCTCCACCAAGCTTCTTTGCTTTCTCATAATCATTCCATTCCATGATCAAATAAGCAAATTTATTTTATAATAAACATATCTTACCTCTGCTCAGAAACCAAATAGAAAAACAAACACTCAAATAAGGACTGGCAACAAACTGGTCAAATAACGCAAATCGCAACGCTTAAGTGAGAAGAATTATGATTAAAAAAACCCATTCTAACTAAAAGCCAAAATTGTGGAAGAAAATCCAGTTTGAACTTCAGGTACAAGCAAAAAAAAAAAGCCCCATTAACATAAAAATTAAGATCCTCTGAAAATTTAACCTTTATCCAAAATCTAGCAACCAGCTCCACCATTAATAGACTAAAACCTTGCAGCAATCAAAAGCATTCACTGTTCACTAGTAAGGGAAAAAGTTTCTAAAACAGTAGCAAGACGAAGAAGAAGACCTGAAGAGAAGAAGAATTATCGAAGCGAATATCATCCCACAGCCTTTGAAAATTCTCATAGCTACGATACACTGATCCAGGAACAGTAGCATAGCCCAAAAGCCCAGAAAACGGACCGACACACATTAACAAGCCGGAAACGTACAAAAGTGGCAGCACCAACAAGTACCAGAGATTACGCCGGAAGTTGAGGTCGGACCCAAGGTTTTCACGGCGGACGAAGGACTTGGTCTTGGAACGCAGCCGACGGCGGCACTGCGACAGGGTGGGAGTAAGACGAGGCTTGGGCGGCGAAGGAGGTGGGCTAGGAGAGTTGTTATTGTCGCTCCCGTTACTGACATCGCTGCTGTAGCCATTGCTGCAACAGTTGTTGCTGCTGCTGTTGTTGCTCTTAGGCTTCATTGAAATGGCAATGTGAGCTGCCATGTAAACGGAAGCCCAAGATAATAAGGGAAACAAAGCAAATTTCTTTATTCCTATTTGGTTTTTTGTGGAGATTTTGAAGTTCTTTCAGTGAACCTGGAAGATTGTGGAGTATGGACTGATCCAGGAGGTTTTCTCTAAAAAAAACATGAAAATTGAAAATAAACTTTCTTTTTTAATTATTTTTTGTTTGTTCTGTTGTTTTCCACTGAGATGACACAGAGAGAAAAGGTTGCCTTTTTTTATTTGGCGTTGCTCCGAATTGATTTATTTGGAAGGTTGGCTTGTAATAATTATTTTAAATATTCATTTAGTAATTATTTTTAAAATTTTGATTATAATTATTTTAAATATTTTAATTAATTAGATTTTACAATATATATACTATAATACTACTTAATTGAAAGTTTTAAAATTATTTTTTATATTTTTATCAATAAAAAATTAAAACAATAAAAAATTAAAATTAAAATTCTTTATTTTTCTAAATAGACAAATTTTTATGAGACATAGGAAATAATAATTATATCAATTAAATGTAACGATATCTAAAAACATTTTTATTATCAGTATAATAAATTTTTAATAAAATTAATATTTAATATTAAATTAACAAATATTGATAGGAAAGCTTATTCTAGATGGAATCTTGCTTGGTATGATGTTTGCATTCAAAGTTGAACCTCTGCCGACTATTATTTAACACTAAAAAGTAAAAAGGGGGAAGAAGGGTAGTTGGGTAACTGGTTGGGCCTACTTTCATTATGTGAGGCCCATTATTTTATGGAGACCCAATCAGAGGCCTGGTTTTGTCTTCAGTGATTCACATTCTCCAAACAGCCCTCACAATTATTAAATTATGGCTTGTTTTTTAGCACCTCGGGTGTAATTTAAATTAATCAGTACAAAATCTTAAATGATTTTTATTTTATTCAACTCCACTTTCTTTAGCAATATATAAAAATTAAATGAATAATTTCAATCGGTTTTTAAGTTCAATTAGAGTCTCTTAATTATGCAATATATATATATATGCGTGTATATTGTATATAGTCATAGAAAATCATTTGAAATAGAATTAGTTAGTACCATAACGATATAAATGTTTACAATTAAATTTGAGCAGAAACTCAAACAACTCAACTCGATTCAAAAAAAATTCAAATAAAGTTTGAGCTATAAAATATGATTGTTCAACTCGATTAACTCAAATTCTTTATTCGACTCGATCGAATGTCCACCTTTAATTTCAATGGTATCAAAACGTATATTCAAACTGTGAAAACAATCAAACAAGTCATGAACTAAACTACTTCTTTGTTAGGAAATCATGGAAATGGTGAATGACTCCACTATGTAAGTTGCATTCATCAAACTATCATGCATGATGTATCAATTTAAAATGAAAACTTTGATCTCACCTTTAAAACAATGATTTCAAAAACAACTGATAATCATTTAAGTCTATATTGTGCTTCTTCTTGCTATTGTTTAAATTCATTGATTCTTTTCCTTTTGTGTTATAAAGTACAATTTTGAGACTAATATGATTTAAAAAAACCCAAAAACTATTAACCTGATTAGAAATTAGCGAATAGTTGATAACATATTATATTAGTTGATTTGACAAGCGGATTGTATTAGTTGATTGTATAAAAATGTTTGTTAAAATTAAACGATAGCTTATAACTATTTGATTATTTAAACAAGTAAAATGACATAATTATATTTGATACTTGTTTAGTTAATTTGATTATAAAAAATAATTTTTAATACAACATTACTAAGTATATTTGAATGATCTATATATTAATTTATTATTTATATAATTATTTTAATATAATTAATTAATTATTAAATTTAAATCCAAATATAAATGTGTAAGAATAAAAAATAATAAAAAATATTAGTTTACAAATGTCATCCCCTTGTGTCCTGGTGGCAAAGGTTGATGTTCATCATCCCTTGGAACCCGGGATCGAGCACCAGTATTGCATGCTGTGTGTGCCTTCGTTGACAAAAGGCTAAAAGAAAGTTGAATAGATGCTACCCTTGCATCACACCAGCATATTCAAAAAAAAATATATATAAAAGGTTAAAATTTATGTTATTTGGAGATTTTTCGTAATTATTAACGGTAAAATGGTCTTTATAACTCTTATATTAAAACTTCTAATTTCAAAAGGCTATTATTAGCAGTTTTTTAAAAACTAGAGGTTTCACCACAATCCACTGTGCACCAAACATTCAAATTAACGAATTTGACTGTACTAATCAAACCTTTAATATTGTAGCTCAAACCTCCAATTTTAGCTCAAATTGTTATTTACTAAACATGGCGAATGTATTTAAATAAATTTTGCCCTTAAAATTTATTTATGAAATTATAGATAGATCTCTTAAAAAATGGCCTTAAAGTGGCATCTTTATGGTGTAAATCCACGGTGATGAGAGTAACATTTATGGGGATGGTACATCCTTTGCCAAATTAGAGAAAAAAGAAAGAAGAAAAAACCCATTTCCCATTTCCTAAAACAAAGATTGATCTTTATTCCTTATAAAATGATGAAGAGCAGTGCAAGTAAAGCTCCCCGCCATCTTCCTACCAATGGGTTTAAACCATTCGCTTTGTTCTTGCAAACAAGCTTGTGATCATGGTAGCTGCATACTGGTTGATTCCTGCAATCATAACAACAAATTCGTAATCATCAATTAAAAGGAGCACTAAAAATGGACAGAGAATTTTTGTTCCCGGACTTAACTCGTTTAACTATCATTAAAAGATGACATTTAAAAAGTTTCGATATTAAATCGGAAAATAAATAAATAAAACCTGGTGGAGCAGAAGGTGATGACATAATCTGGTTCAGAACAGGTGAAAATACTGGTAGGATCATCATATGCATAGCTATAAGAAGTGGGGCATGCAGACTTGAACGTCTTGGAATAATACGTAGGTTGACAAGTCGAAGGGTTTCCATATGTCCCCCTGCAACAATATTCGTCCGTGTCGAACACATCGCAGGCGCTTCGGCAAGCGATAACCTTCCCGTTGGCCTTCACAGCCAGCTCGGAAGGGCAATTTCGCCTCAGGTCGGAGTTACATCCAGCAGTGGAGCAATTCCCCTTACCGTTTAACGGCGTAATGGATACCGGCACATTAAATCCATCGACGAGGCTGACATCGTAAAAATCAAGCGTAGCGAGCGTAAACTCAGCGAGCGATGCAGGGGTTTTACCGGCAGCTCCGCACTTAAGGGTTTCACCACAGTCCCCTGTCTGGCATGGACCCTTTCCATTGGTGTCGAACTTGCAACCGGTTCGACCCCATATGCGACCACTCCAGCCGACCGGGGCATTGAAGACAACAGATTGGCGTGGTTTCAATTCAACACCTCCACCATTAAAGCTTTCACCGGGGGTAATTCCAGGCCAGATAGTTTCCTTGCAATTGTTTATTATGGTGAAGGTTCTTGCACATTCATACACTTGGGCCCCTGCCGAAAACCGAAATCGATGTAGCGACATATCATTGCATTATGGCAAAGAGCAGGGGAGAATTTAGATTACCTGATGAAAGTATAAGCAGTATGAATAGAAGATCCATCTGTTGGGAGATTATGAAGATTGTAGTGAGTCATTCGAAAATGAGAGATATAAAGCAAAATGGGGGTGAAGAATACGTGCAGTGGTTAAATGATTAAAACCATGGATAGAGAGGTTAAATGATTCTTTTCCTAATCCTTTCCCGCAAGTTTATTCAGGTTCCGATCCTAATTTAATATTTTTCACTTTCATTGCCACCGTAGACATGCAGATTCTGTCACATGTCCATGCCTCATTTAGATTACAGCCCCTGCAGGCTGCACCATCCTTTACTTTATTTATTCATTCTAGTTGTATTCGGGTTAATTTTGATTATAATCGTGTAACTATTATTATTTATAATTGTAATGGTAACTTCAAATATTATATTAATTAATTCTGATTATAATGCTACAAATTTTATAAATATTATGGTTTATAATACTGGCTATAACTTGGAGTAGAGTTTCATTGAGATGTAGGAACATGTTCATGTTTGAAAATTGAAAGATTAAGTTGAAAAGAGCTGAACTTAGAATGTTAAGTGTAAAACCACCTGGATCCTGCTTTTCTTATTTTCTAAGCCCATCTGGGGATAAGCCTAGTAATCTTCTTGGACTGATTGGCACATCCACATCTATAAACATGAATATGGATTTTTGTAGAAGTCTCAGCCACTTGTCATGGTATTGTTGTTGTCGTCAATTTTCAATATTCGATATTTATTTCTTATATTTACTGATCTATTGATTTGAATTGAATGTTACAAAAAATTATTATAAGACAATTTTTTTAATTTAATTTATTTTTTTGATGTTTGTAATTTCACAATACTAGAATTTGAATAATAAATTTGTAAATGACCTAACTTGGCGTTAAGGGAGCGCGAAAATGGCAAAACACAACGCGCCCCACGCGCTTTCTTTTTTCTCTCCCCACAGCTGATCGAGCCTCAGACGTGCGTTTCAATCCACCGGATCTTGCGTTTTTGCTTGGCCTCTGCACGATTGTGTTTGTCGTCGTCAGCTGGTCATCTGATCGCCAGCATCTCAGGGGACGGCGTCGACTGGTGGTTTGCTCGGGAGAGCTTCGGCGGTGGAGAAACGAGAGTGGTTTGCGGGCAGGTTGCAAGTGACCTGGGTCACTGGCGCAGAACCCCATCGGAGTTGTTTACCGTGAAACTCGTGGATGGTCGCTCTTTAGCCGCCGTCGTTTTCGCTGAGCACGGGAGTCCCCGGCCTCGTGTCTGGAACAGTACACCCTGCTTCTTTGTTATTCCTCTCTGGCGTCAGAAGTCGGAGGCCGTTAAGCATGAAACTTGGCCGCCGGAGTATGCCCTGGCTTCCTTGCGCTACCTGTGGCCGGATATGCTCGACGTGGACTGGAGAACATCAACACCGTCTCGAACGTGCTTCGATCCTGGCGGTCATTGGAGTGGACTGCCGGTTGACCGGTGGGGATGTGATTTCATGCTTCTCATGGCCAGTAAAGATGGCGATTTTCCAGGTTTGCTGGGGTTGAGAGACGGTGGAGTTCGAAGCAAACGGAATCAGTCGGCTTTGTGCGCGGAAAGGCGTGATCAGATGGTTCTCAGTTGCACCGTTCGACGGTGTGTCGACTTTACCGTTGCGTCGTCCGACCTGCTGCCACTGTGCGGAGTAGTACGTGGCCACCGGCACTTGGCCGGACAACCCGTCGGAAGTCATCCGAAATACTTGCTGGAGTCTCCTTGCATTGAGCTGGCCGGAAAAGGCAAAGGGAAAAGGGCATCGTGGTCTTTTCCATTGATGACTAAACTCTTTCCTTTTTTAGCATCTGTTGACTTTTCCCCTTGGTTTTGCATTGATTTTCCACTTAAGGTGTTGTACGGATCCGGATATTGTGGGATTGTGTCTCCCAATCCTCGATTTACTTCACGGCAGATTGGAAACAATCCAGGCTTTGGGCCAAACATGACTATTTTCTCACTTGAAAAGGCCCAAATTTCAATGGCCTCTTTTTACCGGATCAGGCTTTATGTCGGGAGATGAATTTTCAAAGGGTTGTGGTTTTGTGCTGAGTGCCAGGGGGTGAAGGTGAATTGTTTCGGTTGGGACCCGGGTGGCTACCAGCCGGTTGAAATTAGATCGAGATGGAATCGTTCTATGGCTGGTTTTATTTTCTCTGTATTGCTTTTATGGTTAAATTTTGTTGTTCAGACTGTGAAACCAGATCAGTTAGGGTTACGTATTCCCGCGGCTCTGGTGACAAGGGCCAATCCTTCAATGGAATTAGAAGCCTGCCTCCGGATGGAGCTCTCCCAGAGGAACAGGAACTACGTGAACGCCCTTTCTGATCCGAGGTGGTCTTGTGGCGGTTGTTTCTTTTGCCGATGGTTTCGTTTTGTGGGCTTGCATGCCCCGGTTCTGGGTAGGCTTTTTACCTCCGATGTTGTATACTCCCTCTGCATTGCTGGACTTTGCATGGACATTGTGTTCTGCCGCTTGATTGCCTCTAGGTTCATGTCTCGTGTTGTTTCTTTGTTTCCTGCACTTCATGTGCATGGGGTCGAGCCCCTTTATCTTTAATCGAAGTCAGTTATCCTTTGAACAAAAAAAAAATTGTAAATGACCTAATGTCTATTTTGCTAACTCAACTATTTTATTATTCAACACTAAAAAACTAGTTTATTATTCAACATTAGAATATAATAATACCATTTTAAAACTATGCTAATGAAACTTTCCACTACCGAAAAAAAAATCTTCCTAATGTATTTCATTCATTATGCTCAAAAAAGTTTTTGACGGGAAAGAATTAATCATAAAAAATATATCTAAATCAAAATCAATAGTCTAGCTTCGAAAAATGAACTAGGCATGTCAAAATTTGAATAATTCGATAAACTTTAAATTGATATATTTTAAATGAAATATATTAAAAACACTCGGATGTGAAGTGTGATGGGTAGATTCTTTTCTCAGACAATGGGCATGATAATTGCTCGTTATCTCGACTTACTATATGAAATTATCATTTTATTCTTGTACATGTATAATTATTAAAAGGTTAAAATATAAAATTATTATAAAAATCGAAGTTCTTTTATGTTTTAAATTTTATGTTTGGGAATTTTGTGAAAATATTTTATTTTTTATGCTCAAGTATATTTTTAAGAATTGTGCTTATTTATTTACTTGACTTTAAAAGGAGTTAGAAAATATTAGCAATAATTAGCAACACTATAATAGAGGTGGAGAGAGACAAGATGGGGATTAAAAGTGTGCATAATTACATTTTAGTAAAATTAACTGGTCAAATAGAATTCATTCGGCTAATAGGTCTACCACTAAAATTATTTCAATAAAAAAGCAGTTAAAAGTTTTTTAAAATCTAATTATAGATTATTTTGGTTCAAAATCAATTAGAGTAAACTACAACGGAGGTCACTCAATTATGGATAAGGTTACATTTGGGTCACCTAATTATTAAAAGTTATATTTGGGTCATTTAATTATGGGTAATGTTACATTTGAGTTACTCAGTCATTAAAAGTTACACTTGAGTCACTCAATTATGGAGAATGTTACATTTGAGTCACCCTTCATATTTTAAAAAATACATCAATTTAGTCATTTTTTATTCAAATCACATGTATACCATCGTTAACACTAGGGTACTTCATTTGAAATCATTAATTAATTTAATACAAAAATTAATATTTTTTTTATATGAAGGGTGACCCAAATGTAACCTTATCCATAATTAGGTGACCCAAATGTAACCTTATCCATAATTAGGTGACTCAAGTGTAACCTTACCCATAATTAAGTGACCCAAATGTAACCTTTAATAATTAGGTGACCCAAATATAACATTACTCATAATTAAATGACTCAAATGTAACTTTTAATAATTTGATGACTCAAACGTTACCTATAATCGCGTAAACTCTATTGTAGTTTACCCAGTCAATTAATTAATTGATTTCTTTTTTTAAAAAATAATATATATTTTTAAACTCAAAGCACAATAGTGTTAAGACTCACTAATTTTAATATCCAAATTTAAGATTTCAAACCCAATAAGCCCAATCCAAAGGGGAAATGAAATAATAATTTAAATTTAAAACTTACAATAATCAAACAAAACAAAATTGATAAAGTTAATTCGAAAACCAATTGAAACAATCAATTTTAATTCAATTTGATTAATTATTTTTTATAAAATTTCATCTATAGGCTACAAATATATTCAACAACCATAAAAATATAGTGAATTTTAAAATTGCGAAACTATTGCGCGAGACAAATAATGAAACAAAATGTAGTAACCTCAGAACAATAATGGATTTGACAACATCCGCTCCATTATCATTCCTAAATCAAATAATTATAATTTTCTAATGCGTACAATTTAATAGATCAAAAGCTAAATCGAAAAAGAAATAAGACTTGTATTTGGGGTTTAAAACGACTTGTTATATGTGTTTGGTAGGATAAATCCATCACCATCTAATTTAAAAAGAAACAAGGATGGACCGAGGGGGGCTGACGGGGCAGTCGCTCCCCCCCTAAAAAATTTATACGAATTAAAAAAAAATTAATTTTTTTTTTATATAATTTTTATTAAAAATTTATTTTCACCCTTAAAAATTTATAAGTTCGCTTCCTAATTTAAAGTATTGCGTCGGTCCCTAAAAGAAAAGCTGCTTCATCATCCCAAAATCAAGAATAATAACAACTGGGAACCGCAGTCCGCAGATGTTGTCGTTTGGTTGTTAAGTTTGGATAGATAGAAGAACGCCGACACAGTCGATTTGTTTCGGGTCAGTAACTATATTTGTTATTTATTTTTATTATAGTCCCTATTTCTTTTTCATTTTGGCCCCTTATCACCAGAGTCGTCGGCTCGCCGCTTCCTTTGTCGAAGTTACACCACCTGTCCTTTGGACAACCTTGTCGGAGTCGCACCACCTATCGATGAATTTACATGTTTTCCTAAATATTTTTTCACCAACCTTGTTTTTCCATTTAAAAACCATAATTCCATCATTTTACATATTTCTATCACATCACCATCATGATAATTATTGTTTTAATATCAAAATAAATATTTGAACTATAATATTTCTTTTACGTGTTTAAACCTTTTTGTTTTTTAAGTGTCTAAATTATTATTTTTATTAAAATTTCACTTCACTTGACTTTAAATTGGACAAAAAAAATAATAATTTAGACATTTAAAAAAGCCCAAAAATAGGCACCTAAAAAGGTTAAAAGTAAAAATTTAAATATATGTGATGTTCGTACATATTTTTAACACTCTGACAATTACATAAATTTTGCCGACAAAGCGATTGAACCCAAATTTCTTATAATAAACGTCATCCGTTTTTTTATTGCCATTGGTTCAGTTTGTTGGGTTCATTTATTTTTAATTTTTTAACTATGAATTAAAGATACACTATAATATTTTAACTCTGCTCATGGAATTGAAAAATTCTACCACTAATATATTAAATAATTATTTGAAATAATAATAATAATAATAATAATAATAATAATAATAATGTATAATTTCACAATTTTATAGTTTTCCTTTAGTTAAAATATGTTCAAGGCCCCTATACTCATTGCATGTTTAGAATTTAGTCTCCCTACTTTTAGGATTAAAAAAATATCTAATTATTAATACCATTAAAATTATATTGTTAAATTTAAGCCCATTACACCATTTTTGTTATGTTATTATATACCATTAAAATTACGTTGTAGGTTAAATTTCTAATAAAAAAACAAATTTAACAAGAAGTACAACATCATTTTTTTGAATAAATTACACAATTAGTCACTAGATTATTGAATTCTTTTTTTAGTCATTAAATTCAATTTTTAACAAAACTGTTGCTAATGTTATATATATTTTCTTATTCTAGTCACTAACAATTAATTTTTCGTTAAATTTTAACAAAAATAATAACATTGCATGATATAATAATAATTTTTAAGTTACATTTAAGCTTTCCTGCATCTATTATAAGTGGAGCGTTTTGACATATCATTTCTGTTCATAAATATATTCGTACATATGTTTGTTTAATACTCATGAATTTTTTTTAAAAAATACGCATCAATATTTTCATTTAACATGTCACGATATTAAACAAATATGTTCATATTATATGATTTTTCTGTTTCTACATAAAGTTTTTGCCCTCGTGTATTTATATCCTTTAAAATGTCCTTTAAAAATACTAATGAATATTTTCATTTAACATGTCACGATATTAAACAAATATATTCATAATATGAACATTTTATCTGTTTTTGTGGCATAATTTTAACATATTTTGACGGCCAATTTATACTCGTACAAAGATCTTTACAACATTAATCTCTAATTTTAATTTTATCACTGATCTTAGAAAGATGAATCATAATTCTCCACTAAGTTGATGGTTAGTTGTCAGTGTAATCAGACCTGAGTAGAGAAAAAAAATCTGCCTGATAGCTTAGTTTACTCACCACTCCTTTCTTTGCACCATTGTAGAAGTCTATTAGTGAATTTGTCCCTTTGTCCCTTTGTCTCTTTTTTTTTTCTTCTTTTTTTGATGCATTAAATTATATTATCTTCTATAGTGATTAATAAAACCCGGATACCATTGTTTAAAAAATATTGTATTAGTATTTTTTTTTTCATTCATAAGATTTTATTCAAATAAAAATCTAATATAAAATGCAACATTACTTGCTCCTCCAAAATTAAATGTCAAATGCTAAAGAATAAAGATCAGTCATTATTGGTAGGCCATTTCATTTAGTTTGTGGTATTATTACTGAAGCATTAAAATCATTATTAACAGACCAGTCATTGAAAGTGACAATTAGTTGAGAGAATTAATGAAAAAGCCAAATCAGTATGAAAGCAGTGGCGGAGTTGAAATTTTCATATAGTGAGGTTAGAGTAAAGTATGAGGTACGAGAATTCATCACTACAATATAAATATTATTGACCCCATACTCAAACAAATCAAGTGAGGTCAATTGACCCCTAATCTATATGTGCTCCGCCACTGCATGAAAGTAACATGAACCATGAATTGGGGCATATCCATCCAGTAAACCCAAAGATCTTACTACTAGTTCCGAAATTAGCTCAAATGGTTTGGGGGATGCACAAATTCCTAACGGTTCAAACCAGAACTGCATTCTTGACACCCCAAAGCCAATCGCTTTAAAACAGAGTTTGCGCAACACTAATGAACCATATATTGCTGAAAGATCATTAAGGTAACAAGTTTGAAAGTACATACGAGCATCTCTGGTACATAGAGGTTTAACATTGTCTGTTTCACAGGCAATCTATTAACATGAGAGACTTAGAATATCCTTACTCGTAATAAACAAGAAATATGCTGTGCTGCATTAGCCTCCGCAGCAAGAGCCACAGGCAGGAAGGGAACCTGAAATATAATACAAGAAATGAAACTCTTTCAACTGACGATTAAATTTATAGATAGATAGAGAGAGAGAGGAAAGCTGAGATGACGGACAACAGATAATTCAATGTTACACAGCCGGGGGGGGGGGGGGGGAGCAAAAGGTCAAACTACTTACTATGGTCAATTCCCCGAACATTATCCAGTCCACGTGGTGGTCGTCGTGGGCCGCCGCCGCCACCATATGGTCCACTTCCAGGTCCACCTGGACCACCATCCCATTTCTTGCTTGAACCAGAGCCTTTTCTATAGGCATCGGACTTTTCCATCTGATGCACACGACCCAACATTCAAGTTCCCAGTTGATTGGTACAGATTAACAAAAGAATGAATATAAAAGAAACCCTAAACAATGGCCAATCACCCCAAAAATAAACTTACCGAGAACATGGTTGAGAAGAACACTCCGACGAAATTGATAATCGCCCAGAAAAAATCAGTGATAGTTCTCAGTCGCCATATTGACCGCTTTGATTTCACAACACCTAAACAATCAGTGATAGTTCTCAGTCACCATTCCGAGAAGTCTCCATGACAAATAACAATATGCTGAAGTAATGAAAAGGCCATGTTTTCGCCACAAAGGCAATATGCCGTGTTAACAATGCAGCTAGGAATGCTATGCAATTGTTGTCATCCATAAACTCTATGCAAAAGTTTAAAAACATTACCAGCAATCCCACAATCAATCAAGCCAAGACAGGTAATCAGCACAACTACATCCTCTTTCGGATTTATAACACAAAGACATGCATATACACTCATGAGCTACATATAGAAGAACATACAGAACTTTTCAATTTGAAATAGCATTAGAAATTAAGAAATAACCGTCTCAACACATCACAGCTTTAACTGGTACCAACCATTGGTGTCAAATAAATTCATATTTCTAACTGAAATTAGTTTTAAATGTCAGCTTAAAAAAGGGCTTTTTTTCACGAACCCTACGGCAATGTCAAACTAGGCTCAGGATTCAGGAATAGCTCAAAATTCCATTCCAGCTGTTCCATGGCCGCCTAAAGAGAAGAATAACATGTTCAAATTCATATATTAAAGGGGTTATAAATTCAATATTGTTCCAAACTAGAACAATCATCATCAAAAACATCGCCTAACCACAGACTAAAACCCCAATTTCCATAAACTCGCAGTAGATTACGACCGACAATCATCTGATGACATAAATATGAAAAAATCGATCCTTTTTCCATTCCCATAGCTAATTAGGATTACTACAATATTAAATTTCAATAACCCAGAAAGAAATCTTATAAATCATAATAAAAAAATAGTAATGATCGGCAACAAATTTCGAATTAAAACTACAGGATCTCATTACATAAACCATATAATAATTAAAAAAATGATTCCAGAAAAAAGAGAGAAAGGAACCAAACCTCCTTCGACGTAAGCCATGAGAAAAATTCCAGGGTGTTCTACTCCAAGAGGGGGGAAATTATAAAGATGAATGCGGTGTTCGGATCGGCGTATTTTATACGTTTCATCGAGTTTTGACAATTAGTAGGAAGACTTAATTTTGATTGGCTCCTGGGCGTTTAATGTATACGTGTTCTGTTATGATTCGTTGCACTTATGAAAAGTCATGCCCAGACGCCACGTGTAAATCAATTCTATTAACCAAAAAGGACTAACTTAGACGAAATAATATCTAAATTTAGAATTAAAAATTTATTTAAATTTCGATTATAATGTAATAATTTACCGTGCAAGTAACCCTCTACAAACCTTTAGTTTCACATTCATGAAATTCTTTTTGGATTTGGTTATCATTTAAAAATAAATAAATGGACTGTTGAAAGATTTTCCACCATTTTTATTTAAATTTGATTAAGAATTATGAATAACTCTAAACATAAACTATAAAATGAACCAGCCTTATTTAAAAAAATTACAAATAACATATTTGTTTCTTAAAAAAGCACTGATTTAATTTTTGAAATCAAATTATTATTGATTAAATATTATATGAATAAAAATAATTTTTATATATTTATTGGTATCAACCCCTCAATTAAACACTCACACCAATACATCATCTGTAAGTAAAAACTTGAATAAATTAAATTGGACTGTAATGTTTAAATGATTAATGGTTAATGAACATTAAAAATTATGATTAATTAAACTAAACACAATCCAATTTTATATAATGTATAACTATTTTTTATTTTTGCTCAAAAACAATTACATATACTTCACCACCCATACAGAAAAACAGTGGGAGAATGAACATCTAATTTCCTAATAATTTCTCAAGCAAATAAATTTACAAAATGCCGAATTAAATACAACTAGCCCCCTACAGTACGTTTTTCTTCTTTCTTTTTTTTCGAGGAAACATACACAATATTGTCAATTCTTGTTCATACATTATCTGGGGCCTGAGATTTGCTGCGAAGACATATAAGAAAAGCAAGTATTTGAAGCAGTTGTAACTATGCTACTACGAGTAGCATTTTCTTGTTGAAATAACATGAAATGATCACCACTTGTCCTATTTTCCTCGTCCACCATGGAAGCCTCTGTAAATCTGCGGCCATAAAACCGCAAAAAGTTCAACGATTCAACTCTCGGCTGACTTAAAGGAAGCCCGCCTTCCAACATCCCAACAACGACGGCCATACTCGGCCGAAGTGCAGGCTCCTCCTGAACGCAGCACAAAGCGATCCGCACTAATTTCTCCACTTCTTTATTGTTTACTCGCCCTTGGAGTCTCGGATCCGCAAGTTCCAAGTACCTGCCTTGTTCGTGCATCTCGAGTGCAAACAGTGGGAAATAAACCAATTCGATTGCAGATGACGATGATGAGTTGTTAGGTTCATTGGTTGTATGACTGTTTGTTTTCAACGAGCAGTTTTTTCTACCGCTGACTAATTCAAGCAGTACCATCCCGAAACTATAAACATCGGTTTTTTCGGAAATGGCGGAGTTCGTTAGCCATTCGGGTGCAAGATAGCCTCTAGTGCCTCTCATTGTTGTGAAGAGACTGGATTGTTCTGGTGTTAGAAGCTTTGAGAGCCCGAAATCAGAAATCTTTGCCTGGAAATTATCGTGCAGGAGAATGTTTCCTGGTTTAACATCGCAATGAATGATCTTATGTTCACAACCTACGTGCAAGTACGCGAGACCACGAGCCGTCCCGAGTGCTATGTCGAACCTCTCTTGCCATTCCAAGGCCGGACCATTGCCGAAGAGGGATCGATCCAATGAGCCTCGGTTCATATACTCGTACACCAAAAACCTTTGTCGCCCATGGGCACAAAATCCTCTCAGTTTAACCAAATTGACATGGTGAATGTTTCCGATTACTGCAATTTCGGTGCAGAACTCCTTTTTCCCTTGATTGCCTGGATTTATTATCTTCTTGACTGCCACAACAGTTTTATCAGGGAGCGTGCCTTTGTATACAGCACCGAATCCGCCTGCTCCGATCTGAGTCTTGAAACTATCAGTGGCTAATTCGAGTTCTTCGTAATTGAACCTCTGGGGCAAGCCTGGAATGCTGAAGCCATCGAGATCGTCCGAAGGAGACGAGTTTCGGTGGCCTAATTTTATCTCTTCAGATTTGTTGAATTTCCATCTTTTCCACCAGAGGAAAACCAGAGCAGCTAGGAGTAAAACGCCGGTGAAAGGTAAGAGCACAATGGCAACCATGGGGAAATTTTCGCTTCCATTGCCGCCATTGGAATCAGTTGAAGTAAGTGCAACAAGTACTTTAACATACCCTTGAAGGTCATCTTCAACATTATTGCTTAATGTAATGCTGCCTAATTCATTTTCAAGCACATAACAAGAACCAGAAGAACTGTCGTAGAAAATTCCCAGGCAGGCACAGTTCCCCGAGCATAAATCTTGACAAGCTGAATAGTTTACACCGTATATTTCAGGCCGAGAGAAAGTAAGAGAAAAATACTCCATGCCGGAGCCAAGTTTCATATATGAAATATCAGAAGAATTTGACTTTATAACAGTGACATTATTGGTCGGATCACATGCAGTGGGCAGAGAATAAGAGCTATTATTTGGCAAACAGCCACCAATATTTTGTGAAGCTGAATGAAAACCAGAAGGGCATGAACATGCGGGGGCATTCGAGGTTGAATCAGCGGTGCACAATCCCATTTTGCCACAACTGGTTGGAATTTGACAACCATCAATGGGGCTAACAAATTCCTGAACCCATCTGCCACTAGAAAAACTACTTACAGAAAACTGACCTGAAATACCCAACTTGGCAATCCGAAAGCTGGTCGTCGACAAGTTAACCCGGAATACAACAACCGATCCATTTCGACCGAAGAGATCGAGTCCTGTTTCGTTGATTTCCATGAACTCGACGTCATAGTTCGAGTTCCTATAAGCCTTAGTATCCATAGACAGCCTCCAATATGTCTGTTGATGCCATTGCAGTATTGCATCAGAACCAGTAACCAGGAATCTGTAATCTCCGTTCGACAAGTTACTTCCCGAGACGGCACTCGACAGATTCGCCCCAACCGAGAGCCTTTGTTCGAACACGATTGTATCCATCGGACAATGGAAGCTTTCCCAGAGAGAAGCATTGGAGTGATCGAGCAAAACAAGATTTCCCGTATCGGTCAACGTTAAGGCACGAACCGTGGCTTGTAACCGTGGGGTTGACCACTTGAGGTCACCATCTGAATCCGTAACGCTGATTCCTTCCCCGGTAAGATCCATTTCACCGGAGCTGGAGATCGGAGAATCACGATTGGCTGACCAGATGATGGTGTTGGATTCGACATGTATGATGGACAAGTAAAAGCAGGTTTCCTGAGTGTCGGGATTGTAGATGGAAGCCTTGAATGTTCCATTACGGGAGAACAAGAAGGCGCCATCGTTGTCAATGAAACTAAAGTGTGAAGCAGTGAAGTTTGGGTATATGAATTCAGAAAAAGAAGCCCCGGAGACGGAAAAAGGATAGAAATTAAGGAAAGCGACGATCAAGAAGAAGGAGGATCCCATTAGAGGTGGAGAAAAGAAGATAATAACCTTGTTGATAACAATGGCGGAGTATGTGTTTGCCTATGGTTTTTGTTCATTTGTTTTTAATTCTCGGTTGCTGGCGCTCAGCTCAGCAGGCTCATTTCATGGAAGATGACATCAACTGGGGATGTAAGAGGCATGAAACATTTGGTGGCGGTCAAAACCAGAGAAACTGTTTAATTCAATTATATCTGTTCCACGTTAGCTGTTTGTATCAAATTCTTATATAATTTAAATACATTCTTTATATTATTTTATTAAATATCAAATTTAATTCTTAAGATTTTATAATTTAGTCCCTCCTAAATTTTCAATATAACTCCTTACATATTCGTCCATGCTGATATACAACGGGCGTAAATCATATTTATATACATAACATAAATGATTATAAGATTTTCAACAATCGGACCTATATTAAAAACAGTGGGGGTTTTGGACAGGCGCGATAGGAGCGACCGCACAGGGTCTCTGAGAGAGAGGAGCCCAAAAATAGAGAACTTAAATTAATATTTGTAAAAAATTATAAATTTATATATACAATTATGTGTATATATATAACAATTATCTAAAACTTAAAACAGAAAAAAAGAATGACACCTTTTAAGTAAGAATATTTGATTTTCAGACGTTTATAAGTTGATTTTTTGTTGTTCAAGAGGATAATATAATAATATATTTTCTACTAAGATATTTTTTTGAAGAAAAAAATTTATACGATCTCTTACTGATTATAAATTAAGGCCTCATTTTAATAAATTGCATAGGCCCCAAAAATCTTTGAACCGCCCCTAATTAAAAATCCACATCTTGCATTTAAATTCCATCACCGTCCCCGTTGATTACAATTTTTCTTGCCTGTATTGTTGATTTGATTTTCCTTTAACCACATTGTTATTTGATAGCTTACCTCAACTAATTTAAAGGGTGACTATTTGATATATTGTAAGTGTATACATAAATATGTCTTTTTTTTCAAGTCTGATAAAACTCTAGAACCTTAAACAAATATAAACTTTAAACTTTAAGTTCTAACCATCAACCTAAATTTTAAACTTTACCACATAAACTTCCAACCTCTAAACTCTTAAATAATTGTAGAAACTTTGTTTTCCACCACCCGTATATAAGATAATAATCATACTTTAAAGTTTAAATTGCATGTATAAAAAAAGTTGAGAAGAAAACGATGGGAAGTAAAAGAAAAATAACTCAACACCAAATAATTAAATGGTTTCAGTCCTCATTTTCTGTTTATTTATTCGAAAATCATCAATGTTACACTTTCAAGTCTCATAATTAATCAAACTTTGTCACCACGGCAAGTCGGCAACTCTACAAGAACTAACCTTCAAACTTTGGAAATGGAAACACAAAGATAGCCTCTAAATAATAATAATAATAATAATAATAATAATAATAATAATAATAATAATAATAATAATAATAATAATAATTTAAGTGTGCAAAAAACATTATTTTAAATATCAAGAATATTTTTATATTGATTTTTTATCTTTATAATCAAATTTAAGTAAACATGTTTTACTAACATAAATAGAAATATGTTTTAATCAGAATCAGTTTCATCCAATTCAAACTAGACCTGTTGGACCAAATGAGTTATGAGAATCGTAATATTTTTTTAGTTTAATGTATAGATCAAATTGTACAAACAAGTTGGTTTTAATAAATGCCAAAGGGGGAAATAACATAATAAAGTGTCAACTTAACCAAAAGGGTTTACTTTTCGTTCGCACGTAACAAAGTCAATGTTTATTTTCGGCGATTGTTGCAAGGAAAAAGAAAACAAGAGTGCAAATAATAAGAGGATGGTCTTGGTACCATGCCGTTTATGTCCGAACACATGGTGAAATATATTTGAATTGTCGACGGCAATTACCAGACCCTTTTAAATTTTAATAATAAATTATTTTTTAATTAATGATTCAGTCATGTATATACAATAATACATATTGTTTTCTTCCATATAGTTAAAATATTTTACTAATAATCAGTCGTTCTAGCAGGATGATGTGCTAGGTTCTTTGAGCAATATCAGGAATTTAAATTTTAGTGTAGTGAATAGAGAAAATTAAGTTGCAGTGGTCATCCCATACTGAACATCTATAAGGCACGATCTGAATTAGTCGATCAATGAGTCGGATATAGGTGGTTAAAAAAAATAAGTAACAATTTTCACACTATGAATAGTAGTCGTAGCCAGCAAATAGCAACGGTTGGCGGTGGTTGATTTGCATTGATGGCCAACCTGCCGAATGCCGTGGGTGCAGACGGCAAAGGCTCAAATATTCAACTCTCCGCCAGCCAACAGCAAGTTGTGTGTGTGTCCCTTTGATAATATATAAAAGAATAATAATGTAAAAGACTTTATTTGGTACATTAATGTAAGGTCTCTGGGATTCAGATTCAGAATCCCACCATGACTGGTTGTGAGTTGTGACAACTAACCTTAATTAAAGTAGGATCCTCCATCCATTCTGCCAATTGTTTTTTTTTTTAATTATTTCTCAAATTGCTAGTATTTCTCAATATTCTTCTCCTCTAGGTGATTCCATTGTTGTTTACATTACTTTTGTAGTTGTGATTCACATACCAAAACGGTCATATAAGAAAGGTTGGTTAGTGGGGGATTTGAACATGTGCAGAATGAGCGACCGCACATGACCCTAAAAAAAAATCACAAATGAGCTGAATTAAATGTTTATAGGGGAAATTAATTTTTTTTTATTTAATAAATTACAAGAAAAAAATAAAAAAATAATTTTAAAGAGCTACATAATATTTTTTTACTAAAATAAAAATATCTTGTAAAAAAATCTTATATATTTTTAAAGTTATAAATTAAAGGACATCGTTTTAATAAATTACACAAAACCTCGTAAATTTTTAAACTGCCTCTGTGATTGGTATGTGTATTCATGTTTTGTAAGTAAGTTTTGTTATGTCTTTCAAATATTTCATATTTATACAATGATTCATATTTTAATGATTTGTGTATTCCTATATTCATATTATGTTTATGTTATTTTTTTTCATGTCATGCATGTGTTTCAGGCTGCAGATAAAATGGCAGCCATAGCTAAAGTACTTAATTTTGGGCCATACTTCAATGGCCATTTATGCATCCTAAGCTCGGTCAAACTAGCATTATATATGTAAAAAAAATTGCGTTGATAGGCTTTGTTATAATAAATTAATGAGAGATGAAATATGGTTACTTGGTTAGGTTACTTTAAAAAATGAACACAACAATTGTACCGGTGGAAAATCGGATGATATTTATTTCAGAAAACACGAGTTCAATCGCAATTGTAAGGTGCATGTGCTTTACCAAAGGGTTAAGAATATATATATGAATAGATACTACTTTGTAATCACCTTTAGACTATTCAAAAAATAATATTTTGATACACAAGCTTAAATGGAGTATGAATTAAGTAATTTTGATTTTATATTTAAAATATATATTAAAAATGCAAAAAGAAACATTTATGTTTACATTAAAATTATAATAAAATTTTTCATTATTTTCATGGTAATCCAAATTTAAACACATCAACCTAAGTTATTAATTTTTAACTTTACTTTAAGGAAAACACTTTGATACATAAGTTTGTGTAAGTTAAAGTTTACAGAAGCCCTTTAATTTTACGGTTTAGGGTTTTAGATTAGAGTTTAGAGTTTTAGTGTGTATGATGTAGAATTTAAGGTTTATGGTTAGAATTTAGAGTTTATAGTTTATAGTTCAAGATTTAGGTTTTTGAGCGCTAGAGTTTAGTATTTATATTTTAAATTTTATAGTATAATTTTTTACACAGCTTGTATATCAAAATATAACCTTTACTTTTTTTTGGTAAAAATAGGGATACGCATATGGGTCTCGTTAAAAACCTCCCTAAACTCTAAACCTAAGTGGAAGAAAAGAATACCCATAATTATATTACAAGATGGAGGTTAAAAAACCAAAAACCTAAGAGAAATACTAATCCACTTCAAACCAAACATTTTGAAATAAAACAGATGATTATATACCAATTAACAAGTACACTAACAACCAAAGTCTTCGTTAAATTTGCCTACAAGGATAAGAAGCACAGATTAAAGGTAAAAACAATATGACAAAAAAATATAAAAAATAATAATTTAAAGGGTGTTCGGCTTTCAAAATTGCCACCGTCTATTCCACCGTCTATTCTCTAATTGGATGGGAGATTTTTTATTTTTTGAGCAACCAAACATATTAAGAAAATTCTAAAAAATTCTGCTTAAAAAGTGGTTGTACACAATTTCTTACAAAAATTATATAATGTAAGAATTTATGTATAATGTACACAAATACTTATTAATTTGTAAGGATTTATGTATGTACACAAATCTTTACGATTTTTTGTAAAAATTTATGTACGTGCCTTTTTTTAGCCGCTTTTTAAGCGGTCGTTCCCTAGAACTTCCCAACATATTATTGAATCAAAGAATAACAACAAATTCAGACGTGGATTAAGTCTTTGCTTGGTATGAAAGATGAAAATGTGGAATGATGAAAAATTTGTTAATCAAATAGTTAATATTCAAAGTAAGAAGGTGGTTATGAATTTCTACCATTTGATTAATAAATTTTTTATCCTTCTTTATTTTTATTCTTCATACCAAACAAAGCCTAAACGTCCGGTGAGCAGGGAGATAGACATTCATTGTTACATTTTGTCATTCATTGTTATTTAACTACAAATAAATTACAAGGGCTTGTCTAATAAGGCGTGTTAGTTTAAAGGGGTTTCTTTTATATATATATATATATTATCCACTTAATAATGAATTGATTATATTTATAATTACGAAAGAAGGAATCAAGTTAAGTCATGACTTCAACACTTAATAATAAAGTAATAAAATTAATGTGTGGCGTTCAAATAATTATATGCTTGAATAAGACATCGTCTTTTTCTTCTTTCCAAATACTAATTGAGTGAAAGTAAAGTTCCTACAAGATACCGTTAAGTTTTGAAATATATATTTTTATACTAAGAAAATAGAGAGGAAAAAAAGAGTTGTAGTTCAAAAAAAAAAAAATTCTAATCGTATCCATTGATACGACTTGAAATCAAAAGATAAGTTTGATATGCAATTCATTAGTTATAAATTCAGATAAAATATTGTAAAGGATTATCTTATTATTTTAATTTAAGTGTTGGTAATTTTATACTTGAAAAAAAGGTTTAAAGTATTGTACACGTGAAAATGTTGATGCTACAACGTTAAAAAGTGTTTTTTGTGGGAGACAATGGAATCTCATAATTCAACCCATAAAAAGAACATAAATAAAATAAAATCATACAAAAGTTCTTGCTTTTTCCGCGGTTTGATAATATATATAAGATGTGTTTGAGAACAAATTTGAATCAACCAAAATACTTTTTATAAGTTTATTTTATTTTACAAATAATTGACATTAGTTTTATCGAATAAATAATAAATATTTAAAATTACAAATAGAATCTATAAAATAAGAAGATTAGTTGAGATATTTTCTCTAAAATAATTACAATACGCAAACTATTCACTTAAAAGTAAAACAAAACTATATAAGAAATGAGTTTAAAATCGTACTAAACAACTCAAATAAATTACAATTAAGCACTATTGTGACGGTGAAGGATAAATTACTATCAACATGGACATAAAATGTATATAATAATAATAATTCGTTGATAAGTTTGTATTACCACAATTCAATCGCGAACTATTTTTAATGATTATAAACAGTGGCGAATTCAGAAAAATATTATTGATTGGGCCAATATAAATAGAAATTAAATATGAATAAAATTCGACTTGAAAAAATTTAAACCCTTTGAGTTAGAAAATTTTAGTTTTTTTGAATAAGTCAAAAATTGATTTGAATAACTCAAAATTTTTTAGTAATTAGTGGATTGATTTTTTATGTTCAAGTAAAGTGCTTCAACCATGTATGATATATGTATAACACATATGAAAAGTATAAAAGATATATATAGTTGTAGAAAGTCGTTTAAATTAAAACCAATTAGTACCATAATATTTATTTACAATTAAATTTGAACATAAACTCTAACAACCTAACACGAAAAGAAATCAAATAAATTTTAAGTTATAAAAAATAACTAGTTAACTTGAATAATTCAAAAGATTTTAACTTGACTCGTTTTAATTGAGAAAAACTTCAATACACAGGCTGTATAAACTAACAAGCGTTTTAGTTGTAGGGGTTTGGGTTGTAAGTTTTAAAATTTAAGGTCAATATTTATAATTTGAGATCTAGATTTAGAATTTAGAGTTTAATTTTAATTTATAGTATAAATAAACAGACTTGTATAAAATAAATTTATAATATAAATTTTACTCTATCAAATTTAAAGCCTCCTTTTATTTACTTAAAGCTTAAAATATATTATAACTTTTTTTAAAAAAACCCACCATTTATTATTTTTTAATGAAGTATAAGAATTATGAGGCAGGCCAGGGCCTAGGTAGGCTTAGGTCTGGATTCGACACTGATTATAAATGTCAATTAATATTCAGTACGAAGATCCAAAGTAAGATTATTCAATTTTATATATTGTAACAACACATTACTATATAATATGTACACACATATTTCACCTGATTATATTGAACCAAAACTCTTCTGATCAACTGTTCAAAATAAAAAATCTTCTGATAAAAAAAAATTGAACCAAAACTCTGAAGTACCAGAACACCAAACCAAAGCATGGTAATTTACCACCTCATAATACGACACGTGTCGATAACTGCTGACCCAACACCACGCGCTCATCCTCTGCCCCCAAGCGAGGGAAAAATATAAATAAAGATAAAAGATACCAAGACGGGAAGAAAGTAAAAGGAAAAAGAAAAGAGGGAAGACAAAGGAATCGATTGTCGGCGCCCAATGTTCCCGCCGACCAATCCTCACTGCATTATCTCTTCCACCTCCACTCTCTCTCTCTCTTAAAATCAAATTTCTTTCTCTTCATACTTCTTTAAAACCCTAACCCTAACTATTCCTATTCCTTTCGTTTCCCTTTTCCCCTTTCTCGGCTGTTCGGTACCTTCCTATATATATTTAAACTCATTGGAAGTTGTCCGAGTTTTTTTTTTAATCAAGGGTTTTAGTTTTCTTTTTCTTTTTTAATCAAATTAGTTTTCGTTTTATTTTTTAATTTTTTGGGTTCTCTTCGGAGTTTTAATTAAAAGAAATCATGAAGGGAGGCAGCGGCGTTGCAGAGTCATCTGTGATTGTTGAGAGGGTTGAGGATACTGATAAGGAGAAGAAGAAGAAACGACGATCCAATCGTCGATCAAAACATAATTCAGGTATTCTTCTCATCCCTGACACTAAATTTTCCTGTCAGAATCATTATTTTGTAATCTGAAGTTGAACTTTTTAGTGATTTTACTGGGATTTCTTAGAACTTAGTAGATTTTGCTCTTCTTTTACTAGGTTATTCTACAAGTATAGCGAATTCTATTTATGTTTTACTGGGTGTTTCTTGAAGTATATGATTTTAATTTTTTTATTGGGTATTCTTGAACTGCGGTGAATTCGTTCTACCGTATTGGAGTTTTGTTATTCGATTGTTGGCATGCATTTATTTGGAGATTTATTGTACTGGGATTTTATTTTGGCTTCATAATTTTACTCTTCGTGGGGGATATAGCTTGTAATTCAATGAGCGAAGCACGTGGAGAAACATCAGATAGCTTTAAAAGTGAAGGCAAAGCTAAAAGTTTGACAACTATGAATTGTTCTTCGTCGAAACAAGGACTGGAGATGGCTTCGAGCGAACAGACTCCTGTTAGAGCATCTGATGTTGGTTTTACTTCTATGCCTACAATGCATGTAAATGATCGAGTTGGCTCTGGTTGTAATGATACTGCTGTTGATGTTGGTGGAACTTTTTCCAACTCGTGTCCTGAATCAATTGCCTACCTGGGTTCATCTCCTTTCCCCCAGTTTGAGGGTTTTGCAAGAAAGAAACTGTTTGCTCCACACTGGCCTATAGAGGCCGTAAGTGAGGCATTGGAGGTTTGTTTGAATTTACTCTTATACTTGATACATTTTTTTGCACTATCAAATTGTTACTTAAATTTACAGATATTTTTTATTCATCAGTCATCTATACTCTATTAGTACTTGTTCTATAATAATAAAATAACCTATAAGAAGCTGGTAAATCCTAAAAATTGGAAAATTTGAATTGACGTTATTAAAGGGTTAGAACACTAGTTTGCAAGTAGGAGGTTTCAAGTTCAAATCTTATAATTGAAGAGTAAACTGTCATTATCTATTATAGGATCATATGAATATGTGCGGGTATATTTCTGTTTTAAATTTGGCTAGAAAAATAAATATAAGAGTTAATCAGTAATGTCCCATTGTACAATAACTTGCAAATTGCATTATATTTTAAAATGCAATTCACCTGTAAATCACAGTAATCACTCATCTGATAAAAACTAGTAATAACTGTGTACTTAATTAATCCTCTGTAGTTTGTATTGTATTCTGGATGCATATATATGGTTTATGTGGCGGGTTCACCGGTTTTATTTTTGTGTTTGTTTCTTGATTGTTTCGCTTGGTGTGCAACTCTTTTGCAGAAAGGGGAAGCTTTCAAAGCATTGTTTCGTGTGAATGCTCACAATCGACTTGAGGTTTGTGGTTACTAAACTTTTGTTTGTTTTATGATGTTACTCGCTTGATAAATCTTGTATGCTGACATGGGAGACCTTGATATACCGCTAGGCATATTGCAAAATTGATGGGGTACCTATAGATGTTCTTGTCAGTGGAATTTCTTCACAGAATAGAGCTGTAAGTATGGAATTCTGAGTTTATTTATTTTCTTTATGTTATTGTAAATGCTAATGTTTTTATATATGTAGGCTAGCCTACCAGTATATGTGATGGGTCTAATAGTTGCAAATATATTTGTCCTGTATTATAGGTCGAGGGAGATATTGTGGTAATTAAGGTTGACCCCTTAGGATTATGGCCCAAGATGAAAGGGTCTAATGGGTCCTCAAACAATTCTACACTGGTAGAAAATTGTAACGTAGTCCAAGAAGTCAATCGGGTACCTGATAATAGCTACAATGGTAAAGGTATGGTAGATACAGATTGTGAGTATGGTAACGGTAGAAGTGTACCACCACTTGGGAAAGGGTTTTATGATGAAACTCAAGTGACTAGAGCAGCAGCATACAACCATGTTAATGGGCATCACCAATATGGTTCAGAGTTTTCGCATGTGGGTCTTTTACCTGGGCAGAATGAAGGCATTAATTCAGTGGATATGTTGGCTGCCATGACTAGTCGATACCCTTTGAAACGACCTACTGCGAAGGTTATTGCAATTGTTGAAAAGTCTCTTCGACGCAATGCTATTGTTGGCTTTCTTAATGTTAAACACTGGTTTTCCTATCGAGAACTTAATGGAAAAGATGCAAAGAAAAATTCTTCTATTTTTGACTATGAGTATGTAACATTGACCCCAACTGATCCAAGATTCCCCAAAATGATTGTCTTTGTGAGAGACTTACCAGACTCTATAAAGAAAAGGTTGGCAGATGGTGATGTAACAATTGAGATGGAGTTGCTAGCTGCCCAAATTGAAGATTGGAGTACAGAAAGTCCTTTCCCACGAGCTCATGTGTCTCGTTCTTTTGGACGGGGCAGTGAATTGGAAACTCAAACGAATGCAATTCTATATCAAAATGCAATTCATTGTGCTGATTTTTCTGCTCAAGTACTTTCTTGTCTTCCAAGTATTCCTTGGGAAATCCCGCCCAGGGAATTTCAAACTAGAAAAGACCTTAGAGATTTGTGTGTGTTTACTATTGACCCTTCCACTGCATCTGATCTTGATGATGCTTTATCTATTGAGAAGTTATCCAAGGACACTTTTAGAGTTGGTGTACACATTGCAGATGTGTCATACTTTGTGTTACCAAACACAGCTTTAGATGTAGAAGCTCAGATACGATCAACCAGTGTGTACTTGTTGCAAAGGAAGATACAGATGCTGCCATCTTTGCTTTCAGAAGAACTTGGCTCGCTTAATCCTGGAGTTGATAGGCTTGCCTTTTCTATGTTTTGGGAATTAAACAGCCTGGGCGATGTTTTGGATCGTTGGATTGGCCGTACAGTGATAAGGTCTTGCTGTAAGCTTTCATATAAGCACGCAGAAGACATCATTCAAGGGATAACTGATTTGGAGAAATCTAATACTTTAGAAGGATTACCGCAGTTACACGGAAAATTTGAATGGGCTGATGTTATTAGATCTGTTAAATGTCTTCATGAAATTTCAAAAGCTTTGAAGGAGAAAAGATTTAGTGGTGGTGCTCTACAGCTTGAAAGCACGAAAGTTGTTTACCTATTTGATGAAGATGGGTTTCCATATGATAGCAGTCTAAGTGAGCGTATGGATTCAAATTTTCTTGTTGAGGAGTTCATGCTTTTGGCAAATATAACAGCTGCAGAAGTAATATCTAGAGCTTTTCCTGATAGTGCATTATTGCGAAGGCATCCTGAACCCAATATGAGAAAGCTTAAAGAGTTTGAAGCTTTTTGTCGCAAACATGGTCTAGCGTTGGATACTTCCTCTTCCAGTCAGCTTCACCAGTCCTTGAAAAAATTAAGGGAAAAACTCAAGGATGATTCTGTTCTTTTTGATATTCTCATCTCGTATGCTTCAAAACCAATGCAATTGGCTAGTTACTTTTGCAGTGGTGACTTGAAAGATAATTTGAATGATTGGGGTCATTATGGGTTGGCTGTTCCTCTCTATACACATTTCACTTCACCTCTTCGTCGTTATCCAGACATTGTTGTACATCGGACATTGGCTGCTGTAATTGAAGCTGAGGTGTTATATATGAAGCATAGAAGGGTACTTAAAGGTGACAATGGGGAGGAAGTGTCGAGGAAGTGTTTCACTGGTATTTATTTTAATAAGGAAGCTGCAGAGTCTCCACAAGGGAAGGAAGCCTTGTCAAAGGCTGCATTGAAGCATGGAATTCCATCCTCTGAACTACTTGGTGATGTTGCTGCATATTGTAATGAGAGAAAGATGGCCAGTAGGCATGCCGAGGATGCCTGTGAGAAACTCTATATGTGGGTTTTGCTGAAGAAAAGGGAGGTATGTTTTTACATTTCTTGTTTATGCTTTTTTCCCTTTAAATGCCACGCCTTTATTGATATGTAGGATAAGTGGCTACTGGCTACTGGATTTATATTTTAATCCATATGGTAAGCTGCCCTAGCTATGATACTTTTTATTCCTGTTCAATTCTTAGACTCTATGCTGGTTGACTATCTTCTCAAGAAAAAGATCCTGCTATTATCATTGGACATCACTTTTGTTGAATAGAACATCCTGTTCATTAACATACTGAGATGCGGATGTTTAGTGATTGTTTCCTTCTATGCTTATTCCATTTTGTTGTGGTACTGATGCTCCCACTCTCCTTTTGTTTGTTTTATCAGATTTTGTTGTCTGATGCCAGAGTATTGGGATTGGGGCCAAGATTTATGTCTGTTTATATTCAGAAACTGTCTGTAAGTGATTTATTTCATATTTTTATGATTCAGTACTGTGCATGGTTCAGTACTCAAAGTTTTTGCACTTTCAGATTGAGCGGCGAATACACTATGACGAAGTAGAAGGGTTAAGTGTAGAATGGCTGGAGTCTACCTCAACGCTGGTGCTTAGTTTATCTGGCCACAAACGTTCTTTCAAGAGAGGTGGCCCAGGGAATTACATGTCTCTTGGAAATGCTGCATGGGTTGTAAATCCTTACGATCTAAGCATGGAAACAGATAGTATTGATGACTGTGATGCAACATGCACGGCAAAGGGTGAGGTAGCATTACTAGATTCAGAGCCAACCTCGAAGTCTTGGGTTGATCCCGGAACTTTCCCTCTAACTGTGCGCATGCTTTCAACAATTCCTGTGGCGCTGTATGCAATTGGTGGTGATGATGGACCCCTCGAGATTGGGGTGCGCTTATACATGAGTTCATATTTGAAGTAACTCGTGTTTTGGACAAGGGTAACAGAGCCATATATGGAATGAACAGGTTCTGTTGTAGATAAGGAAGTGGTGTATAGCTAGCTAATGTGGTGGGGCTAGGGAGGTGTAGATAAAACGCTGTGGGTTCGGTTCTGCTGGTTTGTTTTTGTCTTTTTTAAGTAGCTGTGTTTTTTTAACAGAAAGCTGCTCTTTCGGAACTGGCCCATGTTTTTTTTGTCGGCAAGTTCCAACTAATAGTAACTACATTCTACACCGAGCTTAGGAGTCGGTTCTATGCTGTATTGCTGGACTGCAGCCCGAAAGTTTTTTGGAGTTTGGGTGGCTAATTTCAGCTGTTTCCAGATTCTTTGTTTTTATCAGATTCAGACAGAGACATTGATGTTATGCTATTTTAACTCTCCTCTCTAATTTTTCCTTGAATAACGCTCTCTCCTCTCGTATAGTGTTATTTATAAGTTACTAATAAATAAGACTTGATCTATATTTTAGTATTAACCATAAATAACGCTCTCTCCTCTCTAATTTTTCCTTGAAGTGAATTAAAGTTGTATTTCACAAAATATAAAAGGTTTAAGCATATAATTGAGAATATTATGTTTGATGACGCATATAATATGTTTTTATTAATAAATAATACCATGAATTGGCATAATGTTCCAATAATGGATGAGTGTATCACATTCAATGAACATTGTTGAACACCGCTGAATATTATTAAATTAATTAATAAACATTAAAAATTTTAAGAACTCTACAATTAATATATTTTTAAAAAATTCAATTAAATTATTTTCATATATATATATATATTAAAATTTTATTTTTTTTAATAAGAGTAAACTACATATTTAATACCTCACCTATTTTCGTATTTCTAATTAACCCTCACTGTTTAAACATTATATCAATTTGGTCATATTTTTATGAAAAATAATTTAACCCTTAAACTTTTAAACTTATACCCTAAACCATATACCTTAAACCCAGGTGAAGTTTACTAAGCATGCATTACATTAGACAATGCACTACTATTGGAATTTATGGAACAAATAGCAGCAGAAGCGAAAAATGGAGCTTTAAGGATTGGGGAAAAACACTCGCAAAGAAAATCTGCACATTGACAAGCCTTGCTTGCAAACAATTAACAATTTCATGCTTGCAAATAATTAATACGGGGATGTGATCCTGCAAGGACCCTCTAAATATATGAGAATCTTAGGGGAAAAATTGGGTTGTACCTGTGTTCAAAACTCACACACAAATTAGACAAATTAAAAAGAATCAAGAGAAGCCCTCAAATGTCATAGCTATGATAGCCAAGTAAAAGAAGAAGAAGATGCTGTTGAATGTTGATGTCATTGCTGGTACCAAAGGTCCAAAACAAAATTTCAAAAGTAACTACTCCATTTTAATGAGATCTCAATCATTGAGCCCCTATAAAAGCTGCACAGATAAAAATTGCAACTTTAAAACATAAAATGTTGAAGTAAAGAAACATCAAAACACTAGATTTTAAATATAGATTATATGGTGAAAGAACCTGCAACGCCTTTGGAGGACACACCTCGTAATAGTTATAACAATTCATCGGTATCTTAATTTAATAATAACAAAGCCCGCGATTTTAGTAAAAACCGATAGGTACATTTTCATGGTTTAAGGTTTTGAGTTTAAGATTTATAGTTTAAGAGTTAAATTATTTTTATTAAAAAATAGGGTCAAATTGAATTAATGTTTAAATAATGAGGGTTGAATTTTTCCCCTTCAAATTAGGACTAAATTATTGAGTGCACAAACGTGGAGGAATAAACGTATTATTATTCAAAATATTTTAATTGTTGGTAACGTCAGTTAACGAGTCAGTGATAACATTGAAGCAAAATTAAAAGTTTAATGGTAACATTGAAGCAATTGAAGTTTGGGTACCAAAATAGAAATACTAAGATAGGTGAGGTACTAAATATATAGTTTTTCCTTTTAAAAAAATTCAAAAATTAATATATTTGAAAAATAATTTAGTTGAATTTTTTAAATAATTATTAATTGTATGCCAAATCCTTAAATTTTTTAATCTTTATTAATTGATTTAATGATATTTAACGGTGTTGAATATTAATGATGTTCAACGATATTTTTCGTACGTTGTAGAATTTCTTTCAGTAATTAACTAGCCCGCCTCTATCCAAACCTACAAATAGAATTAGTAATCTTAGAGGAGTTGAAATAAAGCAATTATCGGTATTGTCTGAATCCAACTAGGTTAACTACTTTGTTACCGACTCACTTTTTGAGATTGAGTCTCCCGCACCCATAGGTGCTAAACTTCGCGCACCACCCGACCGAGGGACACAAAGCATTGCCGATGCCACGCACCAAGGGGCCATGCACAACGCCCTTGGTGGTGTCCGCGCCCAAGAGATCCGACTTGGGCCTATTTCTCCGCACCATGGGGCCTTGTCTAGCACCCCATGTGCTGCCCACACGACTTGCACCCGAGGGGGCCCAACACACGCACCCTCCATGCCGGCCACGACAAGGAGCTCGAGCCCGCACCCGATGTGCGCACCATGATGACCGAGTCCGCACACGAGGGGGCCTTGCCATCCAACCTTCATGGCGCCCAAGCCATGAAACCCAAGTCCGCACCCAACGTGCACACTAAGGGGGCCCAGTCCGCATCCGAGAGGGTCTTGTCTTGCCTTCATGCCGCCCAAGCCATGAAGCTCAAGCCCGCACCCGACGTGCACGCCTATGAGGCCGAGTCCGCACCCGATGTGCATGCTAAGAGGCCTAGGGGATTGCCATCCAAGTTGCCCACACCCCTAGGGCCCGATTTAGCACCCAATGTGCTAAAGATGAGGTTTTAGAGTCAAGATCCGGGCCACACCAAGCCCAATCCGCCCAAGCACCCAAGACCAAAGCCAAGGTGTCATCTTCACACCAACGCTCATGGAAAGATATCTTCCATGGAGCCTATTCGAGGAAAGCTACCATCTTTGAAGCCACCATCAAGGAAAGTCTTCAAAGACAACCCACAAGTGATGTCATAGCCATGTATATTAGGCATCTTTGTATTTTGAGTGATTAGCTTTCCTTTATTAGAGATTCTCTTTGTAAGACTCATCCATAGCCATTGGATCGAGTCATTCGTAGCCATTAGATCGTGGGGGCCAAGGCTATAAATAAGAGCCTTGCCCAACCATTGTAATCACTCCACAATTCCTCATTTTCTTCTTTCATTGTTCTTTATTAATACAAGAGGGCTCGAGTACTCTTTTCTCCTCATCTAGGTTTAAGAGGAGTTTTTAACGAAGCTCGTTGCTTGTTTAAATCCCTCGCCTCCTTCCTTTTTGCCTTGCTTAGCCATCACCCATATTTTCCAAAAGCTTCCGCACAGCACGTACTAAGCGCATCAGCTTAGTTTTCCGAAGGCTTACTTAGTCCCCGACCTAAGATCGACGACTAAGGTCGCACGGGTTAGCGAGTCGAAATCTAGCCCCGTGACAAGTGGTATCAGAGCGAGTTCCGCTCCTATCCGAGACTAGATGGCGCGAGGAAGAAGAAGGGACGTTGCGACAAAGATGGACGTGGAGTCACCAAAATTCTCGTTTGAAAGCGAGGTAAGTAAATCACGTTTGAATAGTGATTTTACTAACTCATGGTTTTGTTCCCTTTGTAGGATCAATCATGATGTTGAAGACTGCCCAAAGATGAGGCCGTCGAGATGCTGGAGGTGTGAAAATCCACACTTATCTTTCCAATGCCCGCACAAATTCAAGCAGCCCGACGAGATCGAGGCTTTGAAGCTTGATGAAAGGTGCAATGTGCTACCATTTGGTATGGTAGAGGCGTTCGAGGAGCATGTCTTGCCCGACGAGACCGAGGCCGTAAAGCTTGCTTCCTTGTTCGGTGAATCACCTAGTTTGGTGGTTGTTGGGGCGTCAAAGTTCGATAGCGCAGCTTTGATTAAGGAAAGGTTGCATAAGTGCAACGAGTCCACATATTACGTGGAGTATTCCAGCGACGAAGATGACAAGTCATCTTGTGATTCAAGTGAAGTCGAAAGTGACTTCGAGGAGGAAGAGCCTACGTTTGTAGACGTAGTGTTTCCCGATGCAACACTAAGTGCACTAGTGGATCTGAGTGCACATTCATTGATCGTATCCGATCGAGTAGCGGGGACGTTAAACCTTCAAGTTGAGAAGGTAAATAAACAAGTTGAAAGAGTCAACTTCGATGATGTGCCAGTTGTGGGAATCGCGAAGGATGTGTACCTTCAAATCAACAATTTTTGAGACACAACAAACATCACAGTAATGCCTTACTATTTTCTTGGTGAAAATGAAATTATTCTTGGTTTATCTTGTTTGGAGCAAATTAATTCACTTGATTTGCCAGAATCTGATGAAGAGGGTTATGCAGGTTCAACCAAGATAGCCGACAATGATGAAGCCATGGAAAAATCTATGGATGTTTCTGACACAACGGAACAAGTCTTTGATAAGATCAAGGACGTGAAGGCGTTCGAAGTCCATACCTTCGCAAATGCCAACTTCATTGAAGGAATCCTCTTAGAGAAGGGAGTTCCGATTTCTCGAGAGAGTCGAGTGCTCAACGAGTCCGAGAAGAGTCAACCGGATTGTGACAAAGAGCTTATCGCAGCCGTGCATTGCTTGCACACTTGGAGACAACACTTAAATGGGTCGAGGTTTGATGTCTTTTCCGAAAATCAATTAGATGATTATTTTCTAACCCATGCCAAGTTGTCTTCTAAGCAGGTTCGTTGGGAGAAAATCCTTGCAAAGTTCGACTTTGCTTGGAAATGCAACCCAAACTATTCGAAGGAAGTAGCCAATGCCTCAAGTCGAGGGTATAAGGTAAGGCATGCTACTTGTCCGCCAATGAGCAAGGTGGACCATGAGAACGAAGACGGGAAGTCTTCGGAACCGCCAACGAGTAAAGTGGTTCAAGAGATGGAGTACCCATCCAAGCCATCCGAGTTTGATGAAGTGCTTCAAGAGCCAGCCGAGTTTGGTGATCAAGCCGATGAAGATGAGCTAGCACTTTTCCTTGAGGAAGTGCAAGTCGAGTTCGATGAGTGGACGAATTCCATGGACGAGTGGCATGAATCCATGGAAACAAGTCAAAGCATTGCGACGCCCAAGCCCATTGAAGAAGAGCCAAACCTTTCCGACACTTTCCTTGGGTATCGACAAGGCAAAGTGGATCGAAACGACACGGACCTTGAGTCCGAGGTAAGTGGTTCTTTATTGGTTAAAGAATCCTTTCTAACCCATTGTCAATTGGATTTTTGTAGGCATTTGAACGAGGATCCAAATCAAGACGTGGGGCGAGTAGCCATCCTAGTCGAACCATGCGACAAGGATAACAAAGAGTCGAGCGACGAGATAAGTTATCCAATTTTTCAATTGAATTCGGATCTAACTTGTTGTGATTCTGTCCGCAGGTTGCTTGCGATCCCAAGCGAGAAACCGAGTGATGAAGTGGATGGAGCAAGCCGAGATCATCCATCCTTCATCCGAACCGAGGGACGAGTGCTAGAGAGTACTGAAGGGGATATTCTTCAAGACCCCGCCATCATCACTTGCCTTGAGTATCGACAAGGCGAAGTGACCCAAGCCAACAAGGACCTTGTGTCCGAGGTGAGTAAGTTAAATTATTTTGATGATTTAAGACTAACTTACTCTGGTTTTGTTTTTAGGCCGCCGATGCAATCGAGCCAAGCACAAAGCAAGGTGAGACCAACCATCGAGACGGGCCAATCGTCAAGGCACAAAGGCCTTGCATTTTGGACGGATCATCCTAAAGCCGAGGATGATCAAGAGTTTGCCAAGGAGAGGCAATCGTTCGAGGACCTAGTTTCCTTATCCGAGCGGGAACGAGACGATGAGCCGGGGCCGTTCGAGAACGAGACGATGAGCCGGGGCCGTTCGAGAACAAGGCGACCGAGCCTCATCCTTACCAATCGACGAGGATGTCGATAGCTTCAGTGTGGGAGAATGTTACCGACTCACTTTTTGAGATTGAGTCTCCCGCACCCATAGGTGCTAAACTTCGCGCACCACACGCACCGCCCGACCGAGGGACACAAAGCATTGCCGATGCCACGCACCAAGGGGCCATGCACAACGCCCATGGTGGTGTCCGCGCCCAAGAGATCCGACTTGGGCCTATTTCTCCGCACCCTGGGGCCTTGTCTAGCACCCCATGTGCTGCCCACACGACTTGCACCCGAGGGGGCCCAACACACGCACCCGAGGGGCCTTTGCCACGCACCCTCTATGCCGGCCACGACATGGAGCCCGAGCCCGCACCCGATGTGCGCACCATGATGACCGAGTCCGCACACGAGGGGGCCTTTCCATCCAACCTTCATGGCGCCCAAGCCATGAAACCCAAGTCCGCACCTGACGTGCACACTAAGGGGGCCAAGTCCGCATCCGAGAGGGCCTTGTCTTGCCTTCATGCCGCCCAAGCCATGAAGCTCAAGCCCACACCCGACGTGCACGCCTATGAGGCCGAGTCCGCACCCGATGTGCATGCCAAGAGGCCTAGGGGATTGCCATCCAAGTTGCCCACACCCCTAGGGCCCGATTTAGCACCCAATGTGCTAAAGAGGAGGTTTTGGAGTCAAGATCCGGGCCACACCAAGCCCAATCTGCCCAAGCACCCAAGACCAAAGTCAAGGTGTCATCTTCACACCAACTCTCATGGAAAGATATCTTCCATGGAGCCTATTCGAGGAAATCTACAATCTTTGAAGCCACCACCAAGGAAAGTCTTCAAAGACAACCCACAAGTGATGTCATAACCATATATATTAGGCATCTTTGTATTTTGAGTGATTAGCTTTCCTTTATTAGAGATTCTCTGTGTAAGACTCATCCATAGCCATTGGATCGAGTCATTCGTAGCCATTAGATCGTGGGGGCCAAGGCTATAAATAGGAGCCTTGCCCAACCATTGTAATCACTCCACAATTCCTCATTTTCTTCTTTCATTGTTCTTTATTAATACAAGAGGGCTCGAGTACTCTTTTCTCCTCATCTAGGTTTAGGAAGAGTTTTTAACGAGGCTCGTTGCTTGTTTAAATCCCTCGCCTCTTTCCTTTTTGCCTTGCTTAGCCATCACCCATATTTTCCAAAAGCTTCCGCACAGCACGTACTAAGCGCATCAGCTTAGTTTTCCGAAGGCTTACTTAGTACCCGACCTAAGATCGACGACTAAGGCCGCACGGGTTAGCGAGTCGAAATCTAGCCCCGTGACAACTTGGTTGGACTGAAAATTGGAGTCTAGTTCGGTTTTTAAAGCAGGCTCAACCTTACCAAAATTCAGTTGGTTAAATAGGACGATACATTCTAACGTTGTGAATGAAAAAAATTGGGTCGAAAAAATCATCTCCATAATGAGATTATGTAAAATTTGATCTGGATTAATCAGTCAGTGGATAGAAAATTAGTGTTTAAACAAAAAAAATGTCGCAACCACAGCTACACCAAAATTACCAAACACCCCACTTGGTTCCTTTCCCTTTCAATTTGCCCATTTCTTTAACAATAAAATCACCGTCTTTATTAACATAATTTAATCCCTAGATGATGCTTACAAAACCACATGAAAACCTTTTTTTTTAAAACATCAAATATGTATTTAAAAATGGTTTGATTCTCTCTAAGCAAAGACAAATTATATTTACATCATCGCCCCCTCCTCTAGTTTCCCATTAATTTATGCCCCAACTTAATTATCAGTGACGGAGATCTAATCAGCCACACTTAAAAAGTATCTTAACCCTATATTTAACATGTAATATAAAATAACCATGTGCTTAATCATCTTTAACTCCCAACATCTATCTACTTATCAAAAGAGGGATCTTACATGCTTAACTATTCTAAAACTCGTAAGTTTCAAGAATTGATCCAACTACAGGTGAGTATTCGATTGAGTCGAGTGAAAAACTTTTGAGTTAATCACGTTAACGAGTCTTATTTTCTAACTCAAACTTTATTTGAATTTTTTCAAGTCGAATCGAGTTGTTCGAGTTTCTGTTAAAATTTAACTACAAATATCTATAATATCATTATACTAATTGGTTTTAATTTAAACGATTTCTATAATCATATATATATATATATATATATATATATATATATATATATATATATATATTTATTTGCGATATACATATATATCAGACAGTGTAAAAGGGGCAAGACTCGAACTTGAAAATAGATCCACTAATTACTAAAAAATTGAGTTATTTGAGTCGCATTTTATAACTCAAACTTTATTTGAAATGTTTTCGACACGAGTTTATGAAATTACTATTTGATTCGATTTTTTTTTTCGATTCAAATTTTGCTCACCTTTATATCCAACATATATACACGAGCTGAACCTAACACTTCTAATTAGATAGCCATATGCTTAAATTTAATAACCTTGATCAAGGTGAATAAAATTACTCATTGATCATTGATAATGGGATACTTTTATTTTATTTTCGAACCTTAGATTAAAGTTTTAAATGCATAGGGGAACTGCAATTGGTTTAGAGATGTGCTTATTCGTATTATAAAAATAAAAATCAAGATTAAAAAAACTAAAGAGTTAGAATTAGCTTGAAATGATCGCTCCACGTGGAAGACAAAGGAACAGTCTGCTGGTTGGTCTACTTAGGCTAATTATATAGTTTAATTAGGTAAATACTTAAGTAAAATTAGAGGGTTCGTTGTCGAACTTGGTTGCAATTTGCATTTATTTGGGCTTTGTTTTACGAAAGCTTGATTCGCTAATTAACATTAACAATCTTACAAAAACAACTTAAGCCCCTACACATTCCACTTGCTGCTTGTTGGGAAATTCCACACCAACATTAAGACATGGTTTCAAGAAAGTCGGCAAAATCAGGCAAAGTTGTTCTTTTTTGCATGTCGTTCCAGAAATAACCAAGACTAAAGCTGAACAACATTACATATGCAAGTACAACATATGAACTATGAAGGAAAGTAGTGCAAAATTTCTTGTACTTGTTGTAATTTGAATTAAACGAATTAATGAACCGTTGCGGCAAAGTCTTAATTTTAAAATGATATGATATTTTTAGGTTCGAAAGTATTAACCTTCATGAATCGTAAATAGATATCGACGATAGCTTGATTTATTAAGTTGGGGTGTCACGAGTTAGCCAGATACCAATTTAGTTGAGAAATGATCAAATTATATCATAGATGTAACAAAATTATCATTTTACCTACAATATATCCATGCAATTATATAATAGGTGTAACAAAATTTAATGTATATAAATAGAAATATCTAAGTGCCCTACATCAGTATATGGGATCGAATATGCTTGATTCCTCTTGTGTGTGTATTTTCACTAATTCAACAATGAAAAGGAAAATTCAACCAAGAAAAACAATGAAAAAGAAGTTGGACAAAGGGATTTTATTTTTCGAGGATTTTTAGGCTTGTGGGATAAAAATAACTAAAGCCGGAAAATTTTTGGCTTTTGTTTCAGTTTACTGGAACTTTTACAATAACCTTGAACAAGAATTACGAATGTTCTTATCACAAGTATAATAAAATCCTAAAGTGTGAACGATGATGATGATAATTAATAAATAAATAAATAATTACATCGTTTTTCACTCTTTCCTTAAAAACTAAATAGTGCAATTGAAGATTTTTAATTATATTGGACTTAGTGGAACTGATAAATTATAATAATTGTTCAAACACATCATAATTGTGTAAGTATTACGCCTACATTCAATTGTTGTGTGACTTTTCAAGCATACAACTATTTTTTTTTAAAACCAATTGAATTGGTGTCATGAGTATCGATTTGAAAAAGATGAGTTTTTAAAAAGGGTAAACTACAAAGGAGGTCACTCAGTTATGGGTAAAGTTACATTTGGGTCACTCAATTATTAAAAGTCACACTTGAGTCACTTAATTATGGATAAGGTTACATTTGGGTCACCCAATTATTAAATGTTACATTTTGGTCAGTCAAATATGGATAAGGTTACATTTAGCTCACCCTTCATATTTAAAAAATACATCAAATTCTTCATTTTTTCTTCCAAATCACTTGTATACCCTTGTTAATTAACACTAGAGTACTTCATTTGAAATCATAATTAATCTAATACATAAATTGATATACATTTTTTAAATATAAAGGGTGACCCAAATGTAACCTTACCTACAATTGAGTGACCCAAGTGCAACTTTTAATAATTGGGTGACCCGAATGTAACCTTACTCATAACTGAGTGACCCAAATCCAACTTTTAATAATTGGGTGACCCAAATGTAACCTTACCTATAATTGAGTGACCTCCATTGTAGTTTACATGTTTAAAAAATTATAAATAATATATTATAGGCAAATATTTGATACACCGTCGGTGTAAAAAGAATTCACACAACCATGCCTATTTTCAAGCCAAAATTTAAAATCTAAATTTTTATCCTAAATTCTAAAACTCTAACCCAAAACCTAAGCCCTATATTCTAACAATGAATCATAAATTTTAAATTATATAGCATAAACCCCTAACCTCTAAATCCTAAAATAAAACCCTAAATAACCTTATATGTGGAAATTTTATTTTCCACTACAAGTGTATAAAATAATAATTCATATATTAGATGTGTACTTTTATCCTTTTATATTTATGTATAATCTTTAAATAAAACAATTTAAAAATATTAATTAATATTTGAACAAGAGGTTAATGAATTCATTTATAAATTTCTTACCGTTCTACTTATAATCCATAATTATATATAAATATATTTTATACATAAAATAATTTAGTTAAACACAGAATTCAATGTATACAAGTAAAATCAAACAAAAACGAAACTATATTTGTTTATCACTTCAATCACGTATTCACGTTCATAGTAGTTAGAGGCAACTAAGCCATTTGAAAAGTAGTAAAATTTCCAATGATTGTTGAGCCAAAGACAGAGACAAAAATAAAAACAAAACAAGTTCCAGAAAAATTGTCTGTCTTCAAATTTTTTTTTCCAAATACAACATCTGCGTGCCGGTTTGTTCAGAGCATAGTGCTTTCGTAATCAGTCATTCCAAATCCTAACCAATTATTTTTTCATCCATCAAGGAAACTTTATAAGTTAATGGTTTATTTAATTTCTTAATTTTATTTATATTTGTTCGAGTTTGTCTTAATCTCATTTTGATTGTGCTAGGGGTTTTATCATGTTAAGTCTTCATTTTACTTCAAAACATCATATTAAAATTTTAAAAAATATATATATACACTAACAAATGTTAGGTGTATTGGCAAGACACATTGCATAACCATGGAGAGAATTTAAATTCAAATCTTATAAATAACTTTATTGGAAGAAAGTACACTTGGTTTAGAGGTGAACATGGTGTGTCGGCAAGCAAACTCGACAGGATATTGATATCCCCGGAGATATTAAGGCAAATCCCCACGCTATCCCAAACCGCCCTGCCAAGAGGCATCTCCGATCATTGCCCAGTGGTGTTAAAGGGGGAGGTGCAAGCTAAAGGCAACCTCCCGTTTAAGTGGTTCTCCTTTTGGGGAAATGACAGTGAGTATTGTAAAATGATTAAGGAGGTATGTCTCTCCTCAAATGGCAGCAGCCTTAGGAATTTGCTGTGTACACTAAAGGGGGCGACAAAGGATTGGGCTACGAGAAACAATCAACTAAAAGAGGACTCTATTGAGAAGCTCGAAAGCAGAATTGATGAACTTGAATGCAAAGCTCTAGCGGATCCGACAAACTCGAACCTTTGGGTTGAAGTGAAGAATCTTCGAAGTGCACTGTGGTCCAAATACATCCGAGAAGAGCGTGAATGGTTGCAAAAATCACGTCTAAGGTGGTTTCATGAAGGGGATAGAAATACTGCCTACTTTCACATGGTGGCATCGCTGAGGAAGAATTCGAACTCCATTAATTTGCTGAAACTTGGCAATAGCACGGTGTCTAGCCAGCAGCATATTTCTAAAGCCTTTGAAGATCATTTTCGGAAACAGTTTAATAAAGTGGATACTATGCCGGTTACTTGCTTTGGCACTCAACTGAAACGTTTAAACAACGAAGCGCTGGAGATCCTGGATAAGCCGTTCTCCGAGTCCGAAGTGTGGTTCGTCATTAAATCTGTCGATGGTAATAGAGCACCCGGCCCCGATGGCTTTAACCTCAAGTTCTACAAGCAGTTTTGACCAAGTTTGAAAGTGAAAATCATGGAATGTTTTCGGGATTTCTTCGAAGGAAAAGCTCTGGATCAATATATTAACAAATCTTTCATAGCTTTAATTCCTAAGGTGAGCAACCCGGAAGTAGTGGAGGAATTCAGACCAATCTCCCTTGTTGGCAGCTTGTACAAAATCATCGCGAAGGTTCTCGCTAATAGATTGGCGTTGGTCATTGACGATTTAGTAGGAGAGCAGCAATTTGATTTTATCAAAGGCAGACAAATACTTGACTGTGCGTTGATAGCGAACGAGATTATTCATGATGTGCTGCAAAAGAAAAAACAAGCAGTGATTGTTAAAGCGGACTTCAACAAGGCTTATGACTCCGTCGATTGGGCGTTCCTCGATAAAATTATGCTGGATATGGGGTTTAGCGAGAAATGGCGAGGTTGGATCCGGTGGTGTATATCCACGCCTACAGTCGTTGTGTTAGTCAATGGAATCCCAACGAAGAATTTCAGAATCAAGCGCGGCCTCCGGCAAGGTTGCCCCCTATCGCCCTTATTGTTCAACCTGGTGGGTGAGGCTCTAAATGCACTTATTAGAAAGGCTGAAAATTTGAAAATTATCGAAGGCATTAGTGTCGGATATGGTGATTTGAACATATCACACATCCAATTTGCGGATGACCTCATTTTGTTCCTTGAGGCTAAACCAGAATGTATCCGAAACACCAAGAGGCTGCTACGCATTTTTGAAGTCGCGTCGGGACTAAAGGTAAACGTTGTAAAAACCAAGCTGTACGGATTAAATGTTGACCAAAACAGGGTGAAACAATGGGCAGACATGATCTATTGTGGTCTCGACAATCTCCCTATGATGTACCTAGGAGTGCCGATTGGTCATAAAAGAAATTCCACTGCAATTTGGCAACCCATCATCGACAAAACAAGAGGCAAATTGGCGACATGGAAAGGAAAATTTCTTTCGTTGGGTGGTAGGATCACGTTGATCAAATCTGTTCTGGTGAGCATGCCACTCTACTATATGTCATTGTTTCCGATTCCAGTTGAGGTAGCAACAAAACTGGATGGAGTGATCTCTAGATTTCTGTGGGGAGTCCACGGACAGCACGGAATTCACTGGCTTAGCTGGGACCAAGTATGCAAATCAAAGGAATGTGGCGGCTTGGGATTAACGGATGCAAAAACAAGAAATAGGGCCCTCCTAAATAAATGGCTATGGAGATATGGGACAGAGAGCAACAGGCTATGGCGTCGTGTGATCGACTCAATAAACAGGTTTGATTCCTCCACTCTGATTCCTAGTGCAACTGCTTCTAATAAAGCATCATGGGTTTGGAAGGGGATAGCCAAGCCCTTACTAAAAGACGAGGACCTGTTTACGCGCAATCTGAAATGGTTGTGCGGGGACGGAAACAACACGAGGTTTTGGGAGGACGCTTGGACGGAGGTCCCAAAACTGAAATTGGCATTTCCGAGGATTTTCGCCATAGCAGAAAACAAATCTGGCTTGATAAAAGATTTTGGCTCCATTGTTGATGGCGTTTGGAAGTGGGATATTAAAATGAGACGCAGGTTGTTCGATTGGGAAATTGCAATTTGGAATGAGTTTTGGGATACGATCAATGCTAGAAGTTTACATTGTTCCAATCCAGATTTACTTAGATGGTCAGGGGTGTCATCGGGGATCTATTCTGCCAAGGATTACTGCAGACTTGCCACGCCGGTGGCCGCGGGTACAGAGAATATCTGGAGCTTAGTGTGGGTGAACTTGGCGCCACCCAAGATCGAAGCGTTCATATGGAGGGTCATACATGGGAGATTACCAACTTTCATGGAGCTTAGTAAAAGAGGAGTGACGGCCGTTCAAGGGAAGATGTGCGTCTTATGCGAGAAAAAGAATGGAGAATAGCAACCATCTTTTCTGCCAATGTGAATTCACGTGGAAGATATTGCAAAAATGGTGCGACTTGTGGAATGTTAAACTTGTGATCCCCGAAACAGTGAAAGATTTGTTGTGGATTTGGGCAAATTCAATGTGTAAAAGCAGGGAGAGAAGCGTTTGGATTTTAGCTTTTCAAGGTTTCATGTGGTTTTATATGGAGATGCATGAATGATGCGGTGTTCAATAATAAGAAGCAGCCATGGCTTCTCACTTTCGATTTGGCACTTGCCCAGATTGGTCACTGGATCAAGCTCAAATGGCCTAAGCAACTTCCTTCCATAGGAGAGTTCATCAGGAATCCAGCACAAGGGACTTCGCTTCTAACTGTCCCGCGAAAGGAGATCGCAGAAAAATGGATTGCGCCGGCGGTCGGTTGCCTTAAGTTCAACACAGACGCCGCCGTTCAAGGCAGTGTGGGAGCGGCAGGGATAGGCGGTCTTCTTCGAGACCACAGTGGCAAAACTCTCTTGAAATTCTCCAAGTCAATAGGGGCTTCGAATCCTACTCGAGCAGAAATGCTCAGTATTAAAGAAGCCGGCACTTTGTTCTCAGCCTCCAAATGGCAAGCCTGCCGCAAGATCGTCATCGAGTCAGACAGTGAGCTGGCGATAAAGTGGATCACAAATCCAACAGCTGCACCGGGGATGTTCCTAACCTTGGCAGTGGAATGCTACAATATATGCCGCAAAATAGGTGGGGAAGTAGTGTTTACAGTGAGGGAGAAAAACAAGGATGCCCATGCTTTAGCTAGAAATGGACTAAATCCAAATATGAATTATACGTGGGTAGTGGAAAACTCAAGCAGTGGGGGATGAGTATGTAAACTAAAATGTGTGTCAAATGCTCTTTCGAAGTGAATTAATAAATTTCCCGGGCACTCTTTTCCCCTTGACAACACGTTAAGGGGTTTTTAACGAGACCCTCAATTTTTCAAAAAAAAAAAAGTATGACATTATCGTGCTGTTAAAAAGTAACGGTCTAATAATTATTTTCTTGCAATATCTAATATTTATTTTATAAATTCAAAAAATATAAATTCAAAAAATAATTTTAGCATTTTTTTGGTTTTCGAGTTTCAGCTTTTTATCAACCACTACAAACTTTTTAACTTTATGTTTCGAATTATATGATTCAACGAACAAATCAATAGTTTTGGTTCAACTAATTAATCTTCGATCTATTTTTTAGTTCATATTATAAGTTAACTTTTGAATGCATAATTTTTTTCACTACAATGTAATTAGGGTTTTTTCTTTCTCAAAGAGTGACCAGCGTTATACATATTTTTCTTTAACTTTTGTTTGTTAAGCGGTGACATCAGTTTTAATGCTAATTATCGATTATTAGTATTTTCCCTGTGCTTTAATATATCTTGATTATATTTTTATTTTTTGTTTAGTTTTTTTTTTAGTTTTTTAGGTAAAAATATTTTTATTTTGAATTCCTAATTTTCGCTCAACTTATTGTGTTTGTTTTCTCTGCATTGTGGTCAGGGGTGGACAGTGGTAAAGGAAAAAACAAATGATGTTTATTCTAAGATACTAGTAGAAAATAGATGATGTTTATCTTAGGATACCCGGGTTCAATCGCTTTGTCTCCGAGGTATATGTGCATTGTCAAATGGTTAAAAATATGTATGAACAAATATTACATTGTAATCAACTTTAGACTATAAAAAAATAGATTATATAATTATAATAAAAAATATAAACAGAAAAAGAAGTAATCTTTATATCACTGCATAGTCTGAATATAATATATTATAAAGTTATTTATTTATTTATAAAAATTGTATACTGAATATAAAGTTACATGTCATAAACAAAATTAAAATTTATGTTAAACATTTAAAGTTATATTAGTTAGTATATGTTGAGCAAGTATATTTGGCCGGTTGGTCAAATTGTTCATTTTTGTTCCTCATATTTCTGTAGGTCATGGGTTTAAAACTTACTAGGAGCACTTTCTTGCCTTCGCTTAAAGTCACTATTCTTTTTTTCCTAGGATTAAGATTACATTTAAGATTTGTTAAAAAAAAGTTGGTATATATATTTTTTAAAAAAAATCAGATCAATAAATATTATAACAGTAGATGTAAACTAAATCAACATAAATATTAATTCTTCTTTTATATTATCAAGTAAATTTATTTAACCGAACTCATTGAATTAAACTATTTTATTATTAAACCAATAAGTGTTGGATGCATTGGTAATACATATTGTACTCTCAAGGAGATGATGCGAGTTTAAACCTTAGAAACGATATTGTTGAGAGAGGTAATCTTGCACCACGAACATGGACCGTAAGACATACATGCATATTATATAAAATATATATTTTTTATTAACGTGATGGATCATTGGATCTTAATATAAAATAAATTTATTTGATTTTTTTAAAAATATAATTAGAATTATTTATTTACAATTGTGGTAATCTTATTAGTATAGTTATAATTACACCGGACAATTCAAACAAAAATCATATTTAACTTGAGCTGTATCGGTTACAATTCTAAAAACCAACATGATATACACTTCTGCTTAATAGAATTTTTAATTAAGAAAATGTTGATAAGTTATATAAGATATGCATACAAATAGTTTGAATCTGAATTTTTAAAAATAATAACGTTTTTTTTTATTGAGACCACTTAATAAGTTTATCTTCTTAAAACATTTGAATAAAAATTATTTGAAAATATTAATGAAAAGAAATGATGAAGGGATGCGTGTTGTGAAGTAGTGATAGATTGATGATTAAATTAAGTGAAGTGTATTAAACAAATTAAGGGAATCTGGTGGTCTTTACAACGGACAAAGGAATCTCATCTCTTATGGGCATATACGACTGAATATTTCTTAGACCAAATTTTCTATTCACTTAACTTGACAACTTTGGAGTTTAATTAGTGTGAAAATTATAAAAATAATACATGTTTATTTATACTTATTGCGGGGTATATACGAGTGAATATTTCTATTGGACCAAACATATATATAATGGACTAATTGGAGAGTTGTGATTTTTTAATATTTGTGATTTCATCATCGACTCTTTTGTGCCCTTCCGTGGATGATATGGGAATATATATATATAGATAGTTAAGATCAACTTACACAATGTAAAACTATTTAAGTTTTACACGTTTTTTGGATCGTTAGATGGAGGGAATGGATGACTTAGATTAACTCCTTATTTTTTTTTCAAGTGATAATTTTCACATATTTACTGTTAATCTCATTCATTCGTTTCACTCATTCAACGGTTCAAAAAACGTGTAAAACTTAAAGAGTTTTACACTGTGTAAACGGATCCAATCTCATATATATATGGAAAATACTTTGATACACAAGCTTAAGCCTTTTAATTTTAGGGTTTAGGAATTTATGTTAAGGTTTAGAGTTTAGAGGTTTAGTTTGTAGGGTGTAGAATTTAAGGTCTAAATTTAGGTTTTAGGGTGTTAGGGCTAGGAATTTAGGTTTTAGATTTTATAGCTTAAATATGAAGGGTTGTGTAAATTTTTTTACACAACTTGTGTATCAATATATATATATATATATATATATATATATATATATATATATATATATATATTACTTTTTTTACCAGAAAACGATATAATTTTATTAATCACCAAATCATACACATTGAATATCATCACGTGCCTTATTAAAAACCTCTCAATCTTAAATTAGAGGAAAAGGTACACCATAATCATATTTAAAGAAAGGAACCAAACGCCAAAACATGAAAGACCAATTATTATTATTATTATTATTATTATTATTATTATTATTATTATTATTATTATTATTTCAACTGTTTTTTTTTTGGAATTTTAATATATATATATTATCATTTACTGTTTAAAATTTAGGGTTGGATTTTTATTTTCAATTTTAAGTTGTTTGAAGTTTTTTGGACAATTTTAAAGTATATTATCTATTTATTATAAAATATTCAAATGAGTTGGTACTATGAGATAATCAAGTACCAATTCGATTGAGAATTGACTTAAGTACTGTTTTTAAAAATAATAATCAATATTACTACGAATTATATTTTGATACACAATATATGTATGTGTAAAAAATTACATATTTCTTTTTGTTTAAACTATACAATCTAAACCCTAAAACCTTGTATCCTAAACTCTAATCATTAAATTTTAAATTATAAATCATACAATCTAAACTCTAAATATGACAATCTTGTGTACCAAACTTTTTTCTCTTATTATGAAGGTACTTTATATATAAATAATTTACTTCTCTAAATATTGTAACCATTTGATGAATTCATTTGGTTCAATTCGGGGAAGCTAATTTTAGAATGTGATTCCAAATTTGCTGTGGACTGGTTTCTGCAGCCTCATGCATCCCTGAAATCTTTAAATCGATTATTTTGTCTTGTTTAAAATTCTGTGCAGGTCTCCATTGGTGCATTTAGCGTGTCCCCAGAGAATTGAATGTGTTAGAGTATATAAACAAGGTATGAATCGATGAAATGGTGTTTGGAGAAGATGACGAGAGAAGAATACGGATGAAGAAGACGAAGATGGAAAAGGGAAAAAGAAGAGAGAGAAAGGAGTTAACAGATTTCTATATTGATTTTACATAATCATAAAACCCAATACAAGCCCATTATTTATAGCCCATCTGGTATAGCTGATATAGCTAACAGACTAACAGCCCAACTGACTAACAGCTCACTAACAAACTTATAACAGTTGTAACGGACTAACAGCCCATCTGACTAATTACAATTGACTATATTATTACTTCTGATATTCTCCTCGTTTCCTTCTTTGCTGCCTTCTTTGTTTTCTTCAATGCTTTGATTCTTGCTTTTAACTTCTGAATAAGAGGTGACTCCAAGTCGAACGCGCAGATCTTCAAACACTGATGGAGGTATAAGTTTAGTCAATATATCTGCAGCTTGTTCAACACTTGGTACATTAGTTGACCAAAAGTTGACCAGCTGACACTCGCTCACGAACAAAATGCAGATCAATCTCCACGTGCTTGATACGAGCATGATGTGTTGGATTGGCAGAAAGAGAAACTGTAGATGTGTTATCACACCATACTACAGATTTTCCCACAATTGATACTCCCATTTCATGAAGAAGTTACTCAATCCAAATTAATTCAGAAACTGAGTTAGCAAGACTTCTATACTCAGCCTCACATGTTGATCTTGAAACTACACTCTGCTTCTTTGAGCACCAAGCACTGTGATTGCTGCCCAGAAACACACAATAGCCAGTTGTAGATCTTCTGTCTTCAACTGAGGAAGCCCAATCAGCATCTGAGTAACAGACCAGGCTGAAGACATCACCATATGTATAGAACATGCCATAGTCAAGTGTACCATGAAGGTACCTTAGAATTCTTTTTACAGCACGCCAATGAGAAATATAAGGTCTATTCATGAACCGACTAACCTTGTTGACTGCATAAGCTATGTCAGGTCTTGTTAGACATACATACTGAAGACCCCCTACTATACTTCTGTACTGATGAATATCATCAAAACATTCTCCATCATCAGCAATTAATTTAGGTTGAACCACCATTGGTGTAACAGCAGCAGTTGAGTTCTGCATCCCAGCTTTGATCAGAAGTTCTGAAATATATTTCTTCTGATTGAGTAGGAGACCTTCAGAATACTCATGAACTTACATTCCCAGAAAGAAACCTAAGTTGCCAAGATCTTTTAATAAAAATTTCTCATTAATTTGGTGCACAACAGACTCAATCTCTTCAGTTGCATTTTCAGTGATGACAATGTCATCCACATATACCATAATTAAAACTTGTGAATCATCACAAGACTTGATGAACAATGAATTGTCAGACTTTGAAGCAGTGAAGCCAAGGTCAGTAAGGAGAAAATTCCCAAAGGTCTGAAACCAAGCTCTTGGTGCCTGCTTGAGTCCATAAAGAGCTTTCTTGAGTTTACATACCAATTTTTCACCATGTGCACCATGTTTTTCAAACCCAGGGGGTTGCTCCATATAAATCTCCCCAGACAAGATGCCATTGAGAAAGACATTATTGATGTCAATCTGTCGAATAACCCACCTCTTCATAACAACAACAACTAGAACTGTTCGAATGGTATTGGGCCTAACCACTGGACTGAAGGTTTCATGATAATCAAATCCAGCAGCCTGAGAAAAACCTTTGGCAACTAATCTGGCTTTGAACCTTTCAACAGAGCCATCTGGTTTCTTCTTAATATGAAACAACCATTTGCAACCAATGGCATTTCGATTGGAAGGCAGAACCTGCAGTTCCCACGTGCCATTATGAATTAGAGCATCAAGCTCAGCCTGCACAGCTTGCTTCCAGGCAGGATCTTGTAGAGCAGATGCAATATCAGAAGGTTATGACACCTCAGCAGTGGTGGAATACACCTTGGGTTTAAAAATCCCTGCCTTCCCTCGTGTAACCATAGAGTGTTGATTATGAATCTTGACAGAACCAGTATCAGGGGTGGTGGTGGAGGGTGGAGTGATGGTAGAAATAGAAGATAGAAGTGTGGAAGTAGAAGTGGAAGGGTGACTGATGGAAATAGAAGGATTAATGGAAGATGGAAGTGTGAAAATAGAAGTGGAAGGGTGATTGATGAAAATAGAAGGATTAATGGAAGATGGAAGTGTGGAAATAGAAGTGGAAGGGTGACTGATGGAAATAGAAGGATTAATGAAAGATGGAAGAGATGTGGAGGTTTGGTTGGTAGAGAAAGGAGAAGTATTAGGTGACAAATGAAAAGAAAAAGTATTTGTGGATGTAGAAGGGATAGTGTGATCAGATAATGAAGAATTTGATGATGCTGCAGGGGAAAAAGATGAAGACTCATGCTGACCAAAAACAGGAGAATTTGTATTGAAATAGTGAAGACTATTGGCCAAAGAAGATGACTGATTTGATGTAGAGAAAGGCAATGCAGACTTAGAAGGAACATGTTGAGAACAAGACCTAGTAGTATGCTCATGCATGGATGGTACAGTTTGAGATGAAGAGGGTGAAGTAGGAGAAACATGCAAATGAGACTGAACTGGAATATCTGGAGAAACAGTTTGAGAAGAAGATGTAGTATTGCCAGTCTGAGGTTTAATCATATGAAGAACTGAAAGAGATGCAGACTTTTTGTGTGAGCAATGAATGCATGATTTTGAAGTATTTACCTTGGTAAACAAAGGATGTGACTTATATGGGAACTGAGCCTCATTAAACTGAATATGCCTAGTAATATAAACTCTACCAGTAGCATCTACACATTTATAGCCTTTGTGATTAGAAGAGTACCCTAAGAAAGTACAGACAGTAGACCTAAACTGAAGTTTATGTTTATTATAAGGTCCTAGAAAAGGATAGCAACTACAACCAAAGACCTTTATCACAGTATAATCAGGGCACTTATTAAACAATTTTTCATAAGGGGACAAGCCCTCTAAGGCTTTTGTTGGAAGTCTATTAATTAAGTAAATTGCACTTGTAAAAGCATCATTCCAAAAACTTAAGGGCATAGAAGCTTGAGCTAACAAAGTTAATCTCATTTCTACAATTTGCCTATGTTTCCTTTCAACCAAACCATTTTGTTCTGAAGTGTAAGGACAAGAGAACCTATGAATTATACCTTTGCTGTGAAGATAAGTAGTGAGGGCTATGAACTCCCTTCCTCCATCAGACTGAACAGCTTTGAGCTTGCAACCAAATTGCCTTTCTGCTTGACTGTGAAACTGCATAAAAGCATTCAACACACCAGACTTTTGTTTCAAAAAATAAATTCAAGTAAATCTAGAATAACAATCTGTGAAAGCAACATAATATTTGAAACCATTGGAGAAAATAGGAGCAGGGCCCCAAACATCAGTAACAACCAATTCAAGAGGAGCAGTGTATTTGGTATTAGAATCTGTAAAAGGAAGCTTATGGGATTTTCCAAACTTACATGCAGAACAGGATGAAACATGATTATTAACAGTAAAAGAAATATTACAATGATGTAAAGCTTTAACAAGAGTATCTTGAGCAGGGTGTCCTAGCCTTTTATGCCACAAATCTAAAGGCAACTTATTGAGCATAGTCATATAACAACTACCACTGAAATCAGATTTAACTGTTGGAGAAGAAGTACTTAAAGATGCATCAAACACAGTATTAACAGATCCATCATTATTCTGAACAGAAGCAGAAATTAGAGAACTAGGAAGAGCATAAAGTCCTTTGTGCACTCCACCAGTCAGCAACACTTTGCTGGTTTGCAAATCCCTAATCTGACAGTGATTAAGATAAAACTCAACTGCCACCTTGTTGTCCTGTGCAAGCTTTGAGACAGACAGTAAATTTTTAGTAATTCTAGGTGTAAACAAAACATTTTTCAACTGTAAAGGCTTAAGATGAGTTAAAAGAGTGGATTGACCAATAAAAGAAATAGGAATAGAGCTGCCATTACCAACTTTTACACTACCTGTGCTGGGATAACAGGTTGCAGCATGAAGGTTATGAGCATCATTTGTAACATGATGGGTTGCACCTGAATCAGGATACCAGGTGTTGTCACTTACTATCTCTAGTGTTGCAACATAAGCATGAGGTTGTGTAGGATAAGTAGAGTGTTGTGGTGCAGGAATGAGAGCCATCTGATGTATGACATGTGAAGCTGCATGTGTATACACAGTTGATCTAGGAGCAAGATAGAAGGATGTAGGTGGGGAATACAACACAGATGAAGGGTGAGGAGTAGCAAAGTAACCAGGATAAGGTGCAGTAGCTATGTACTAAAGTGAGCTTGAGGAGAAAAACCTCTGCCTTGAGGTCTAGATGCCTCATTCTTGAAGTTGACATTAAACCTTGAATAGCACCTCTCAGCTAGGTGACCAATCTTACCACATAACTGACATTGTGGGCGATTATTAGAATTAAACCTTCCTCTGCCTCTCCTACCTCTGTTATAATTCACATTATACCCAGAATTGTCATCATGCATAGAATCAGTGGAATCATATGAACCAGTGTTAACCTCAGACGAGATGTACTGAGTTGAAAGAGCTGGTGTGGGAGCAACATGAGGTACAGTAGATACATGAGGTACAAGAGCTGGTGTAGGTTGACTAGAAGGTTGTTGAATCTGAGGCTGTGAAACAGGGGTATGGGAAACAGAAGTATGGTGAGTAGTAACATTAGCTGAAGCACTAATCTAATTTAAGAACCCTGTTTGTCTAGCCTCTGCATCAAGCAGAACAGTATGAACAAACTTAACATCTGAAGGAGTAGGACTAGCAGTTAACACTGTAATTACTGACTCAAATTCTGAAGGCAAGCCATTTAGAATAGTTGTTACATGTTCTTGATCAGAAATGATTTCCCCACAACTCGCTAAACTATCACAAACACCCTTAACTTTCATTAAAAACTCTCTCATGATTAGATCTCCCTTTTTCTGTGAATGCAGTAACCTCCTTAAAGACATAAGTCTAGAAGTGGTTTTCCCACTGTAAATCCTGTGAAGTGTACTCCATATCTCAGCTGAAGTATTATGCCCAATTAGGTTGGGAAGAACTCCTTCACTAACAGTTGAAAGAAGCCAAGAGGCAAGAGAGCCATCTTGCTCTTCATAGAACTCAAAATTAGGATTTATAGAGACAACTCCATTTTTAGTAATGTACTGAGGTGGCCATGTAACATTGCCATCTATGAATTTTTGTAAGCGATTGGTTTTAATTGTGAGAAGGACTTGTTGGTTCCATAGCAAATAATTTTCATCGTTTAAGGTAACATTGATCTTTTTAGAACCAAACAATTTACTGGTTGAGACATTTGAGACAGGTGAGGAAGAGGTGAGGTTTGAAGCAGGATCAATCTCAGTGTTATTGTTATTGGCATCAGTAGATGCTGCTTGGATATTATCAGTCTCAGGCATATTAACCAATTTTAACACAAGGAAAATACGGCAACAGAGATCACCACAGAGCAGCACACAACCAGCAGCAACAACAAATCACAAAGCAATCCAGAATCTTCAACAGAATCAACAGATAAACTCAACAGAGAGCCAATTCAGAAACCTCAACTGACGACCTCAACAACAGAATCAACAGGATTTACAGAAGAAAACAGAAGAAGCTGAGATTCCAGCGAATCAACAACACAATATGTGAAGATAACTCAGTCAACATCAACAATTCCCACAGCAGATTAAAGGATATAGCAGAAAGAGCTTGCAAAAAGACTCAATCAAACAGCCAAACGAGAAGCGAAGCAGATCAGGAGAAATTAGGTCTCAAACAATTATGAAAACGCAACAGTAACCTCAAGTGAACAGAATCAGATCAGAAAAATTAGGCAAAACATGCGAAAACGATGGATTAGATATCACCTGACAACTTGAACCAATTGCAACATCAGAAACGCGAAGAAAATCGCACGAATCGAAGAATGAGCTTCAATAACAGTAGATCTCAAGAACTAGAACCACCGACGAGCTGGAAAGTTGACAACAATCAATTATGAGGCTCTGATACCATGTTAGAGTATATAAACAAGGTATGAATTGATGAAATGGTGTTTAGAGAAGATGAAGAGAGAAGAATACGGATGAAGAAGACGAAGATGGAAAAGGGAAAAAGAAGAGAGAGAAAGGAGTTAACAGATTTCTATATTGATTTTACATAATCATAAAACCCAATACAAGCCCATTATTTATAGCCCATCTGGTATAGCTGATATAGCTAACAGACTAACAGCCCAACTGACTAACAGCTCACTAACAAACTTATAACAGTTGTAACGGACTAACATCCCATCTGACTAATTACAATTGACTATATTATTACTTATGATAGAATGAGCTTGCAGAAAGGCTAAAAGGGGCATTTCTCGTGAGGTTCAATTCATTAGTATTGCTCTTGATTGATATTCCCATATTTGGTTTGCCTTCTGGTCTGTTTAAGCTCTGATGAGGTTGTCGTTTGCAGTTCAGTTTAAGGCTGTGATTTTTCTTTTAATTCTTAGTTGCTGAGGCTTGTTGGTGTATTGTGTTTCAATATGTATTTAGCAATAATATTGTGCACTCTTTTTCCTGCATTTAGGTTCTAGGGAGGTTGTTTAACGAGGTTGATGTTTTTCTTTCATTATTAAATAAATTTTCTCTTTCAAAAAAATCATCCACACATATATTTAGGAGTGTTTATTGTCGGGTACCTCATTGTTCGGCCCGTATCCCGGCCCATTATATTCGGGTACCCGTAAAACACGGGTAATCGAGTATTGGGTACCTATCTTTTTTTAATCAATTAATTATATGTGCTTGGCTGCTTGCTGGACGGAGAGAGGGGAGACTTTGGTTTGCTGTTGAATTGTTGATACTTTCGAACGATAATGGAAGAGCGAACGACAAACAACAAGTCGACGGAACACTGAACGAGACCGGCGACTCACGAGAGAGAGGAGCGATTGAGGAGCCTATATAATTTTTTAAGGATCTCAATTTAGGGATTTGGGGAAAAAAGAAGAAGGTCGAAGTGTTTTGTTTGGTTTAGGTAGGTCCCATCGATTTTTTAATTTTAATTAATATATATAATTAATTAAAATTAAAATATAATATATATACATATTATCGGGTAGTCGGGTATCCGACTGGAGTTATATTTTTGGCCCAAGCCCGACCCGAGTACCCGGGATAATTACCGGGCCGAATACCCGACTTGAGGAAAAAAAACCTATAATAATTACCCGCCTATTTTACATTGGGTCATCAGATAATTGGGCCGGGTCAACCGTGTCGAATAATTTTGGACACCTCTACATATATTACGTGTGACAAATTTTAGTTTTTAGTAAATCAAATCGCAAAATAGAAGAAATTAAATTTTTTTGAATAAAATTAAAAGAATTATTCTTATAACTTTTAAACTTCTATTAGCAAAGTAAGACCAATAGTTTTCAATCCAATCGTATCACTTATCTTAATTACCAAAAATATGGGGAAAAAAGAATAGTGAAAATTGAAAGTTATAGATAAAATGACGGGACCACAAAGGCATAAAAAAGTTTACTAAGTAGAAAATAGGGGTGTAGAAACTCGGGTATTCGGGTACCCGAAGTACCTGGTACCTAGATCGTCGTGTAGTATTATTTTTGGTTTGTGTATCGATTCGATTATTGCAGGTACTCGTTAGTCAGGTATCTAAAAATTGCGGTACCTGAAAAATCGGGTATTTGAGTACCCGAAAATTTTAAAAATATTTTTTAAATATAAAAATATTCTATTGGTTTAATATAAAAATATATATTTATTAGTTTAAAATAAAAATATGTATTTATTAAATATAAAAATATAAAAAAAATTCAATATTTTTATTAGTTTAATATATATATATATATATATATATATGAATATAAAAAGTATTAATTTTAAATATATTTGGGTACCTGAAAAATTGGGTACCAGAAAAGTTATAATATTTTGACCCGGGCCGGGTACTCAACCCGAGCAAAAAAAATCCGGGTAAATACCTAGTTTTTTGTGTTTAGATAGTCGAATCGGATAATTCAGATCGAGTATTTTTAGACACCTCTAGTAAAAAGTCAATATGTGTACAATAAAATTAGGAATACTTATAGTTGAATTTTTAATTAAGTTATTGTACAATTTGATAAGACTTGAAATTAATTCATGATTTTTCTCTTTAAAAATATGGTGACCACAATCTCTACGTATGTATACATATTTTTTTAAATGAGATACGTGACTGCCACAATTGTTTAAATTTAACACTTAATATTATTGTAAATCTTTTACTCTATATATGATTTTTTTACTCGAAAAAGTTTAATTTTATTCGAAAATTAAAAATAATCATTGTAGAAAGTAGATTTAGTGATTTAAATTTAAAATTTAAAATTTAAAATTTAAAATTTTGAGTATATACGTAATGAGAGTTTGCGATTATCCCTCCTATTAATATTTTCTTCAATTAATTTAAATTTATAAATACCTTTCAAAAAAATTGAATTTATAAATTGTCTATTCTGTATGGGATTAGGACAAAAAACACCTTTATGCACATAATTTGGTGATATTTATCTATCAAACTATGACATGTCCATTATAGTGACATTCTTATAAATATATATTATACATAAGATTCAATATTGTGGATTTTAAAATATTAAGAATCGAAAGTTGACTTTGCAAAGGTTATAAAGTTCAAGTTTGTCCATGTACATTTTATTGCTCTTTTTCTGTACTATTTTCAATATAAATAACTTTTAGAAAATGAAATTTTAGTATTTGGATTAATATTTAAACAAAAATTATATTTTAAATAATTTAACTATTATTAATAAACATTCGTTCATTATACACACACAAAAATAAAAACTATAATTAAAACCAATAAGATTTCAGCAGAGTTGGAAAAGCATCAAAATTTAAGACAAGGTGTAAATATAACATTCTAGATCTACTATACTTTGAATCCCACTATGTTGAAATAAAATATTTTTTTTTTCAAGATTTGCCCCCGTAGTTTGTCAATTTAATTATTATTAGATCTATTTTTTCCGATTAAGTTTAAGAGGGTTAATGAGGCACGTGATAATAATTCTCATGTGTGATCATCTAGTTAATAAATTCATACCCTTTTCAAAAAAAAAAAATAGAAATAGAAATTCAGAAGCAAATCCAATTGTTTTAGTAAATGAGTTTGATGTGATAAGGTGCAGTTTGACTTGCCCATAATTTAATGGCCGTCCCAGTAGGAAGTAATCTAGGGATGGATTCAGAGTGGCGTGTGCCCGACCGACCGGCTCGGAGGTGCCTCGCTTTCTCGGACATGTCTGTTTCTTTCATTACATAAGCAACTGCCTGCCGGCCATGGCTTTCTCCCTGATTTGCTGCCACGTCTTTAGCAGCAACTTCTCAGTTCTCAGTTCTCACCCAGGGTTGACGTATGAATCCAGAACTCAAACTAACTAAACTTCCAATTTGACCTAAACATAAAAATTCTAAAGTCAAAACTCAGAAAACTTGAAGAAATGTACGAATCTGTAGTTGTTTGCTCTGCAAGCAATGTATTACTAATACATTTTTTTATTGAAAAACATGGATTATCAGAAACTTTCCATTGCCGACTTCGAATTCGAATTGGTTTTGAGGCAAACAGAATTACCAGTTGTTGTTGAGAGGGGGTCAAGGCGGTTGAGCTGTTCGTTTTCAAATGTCATGAAGCATGAAATCATCATCTCTAGATTCTTTGCCTTCCCATTTGTTGGGTACTAACTAACATTAGTATTTGAATATCTTAAGCACAAATTAAAAATACAGCAATTTGATAATTACTTATGTAATAGCGCATTTATTTATTATGCTTAAAAGTCCCCACTTAACTCATCCTTTATCTACTAAATTGTTACACTTGAATGCATGGGCGAGTATTCAATTGAATCGAATTGAGTTAAAAAAATTTAAATTAGTCGAGTTGACGAGTTGTTCAAGTTTTTCGTTCAAAATTATTTGTAATTTTATAATATCATGATACATGTTGGATCTAATTTAAGTGATTTTTAAATATTTTATAATTATATGGAGAGAGAGAGAGAGAGAGAGAGAGAGAGAGAGAGAGAGAGAGAGAGAGAGAGAGAGAGAGAGAGAGAGAGAGAGTTCTAGTTTCTTCACCAAGTAGGTTGCAACGTGAATTTTTCGGGTTGAATTTATACAAGATTCAATTCACAAACTCTAAGACGTCCTATAAAATTAGGTTTAAATCAAATTATCACCCCTAACAATAATTGAATTTGGAACATCAAACAATGAAAATTTAAAATTAAATATAAAAGTTACGATTAACAAACAAAAAAAAATATTTTTTTACAAGATCATGTGGAGCGGGTAATTTACTCGACTTCGATTACAGTTTTGGAGAAATGTAGGGATTCATCCATTTTTAACGTTTTCCGTGTGGTGCAATCAGTTAAAATTGTGGATGTTGATTTCATTTATTGTCCGTGTTAGTGTAGTCTAATTTCATTTATCGTCGCAGTTGCAAATAACCTACAAATTTAACCGGCCTTCCTCATCCTCCCCACATCATACTTTTGCTTTACTAATTACTTTAACATTTAGCAACTCCAGTTATGCTTCCACATATAGACGGAGCCACACTCATGATTAGGGTGTCTATTGACCCCCTAAAGTTTTTGAAAAAATTATATTTTCTATATAATTTATATAAAAAATTAAAAATATATATAATTGATACTTATTTATAAATAAATTAACACCCTTTATAAGTAATTAACTTCTCTTAAACATCGTTAAAAAAATAACACATTTAGATAAATTTTTGACTTTGTCCCTGCTTCCACACATGTTGTTTTAATAATATTTTTTTATAAAACCTCTTTCATTCACCAAATTAATTTAATAATTAACTGATTAACTGACTCGAATTAAATTTGTGTTGATTAATTCAATTAAAACAGAGTATCTCACAGTAAATAGTTCAAAATACATTTCGGGAGAAAAGCAATAATTGTGGCATATATTAAAATGTTGGTAATGCTCATTCTATAGCGGCCGCGAGTATATACCTTGTTCTTTCCCACTCAACAAGGGAGGGGGAAACTTGGGTATAAATACCCTTTACAAGCCTTTTTCCCAACCCATGTGAGATATAGGCTTGTGCCTTTGGTTCTCACTTTAAGCATTACCAACATTATATAGTGGTTTTGCCACTCCAACATTATGATACTTTTGTTTTTTGAAAAATTCACGATCGCAATACTTACAATGGTCGTGATTACATCCGTTATGTGACCGAAAATACAAGTCTATATATTGAACTTTTAATCTCATTAATTGTTTATCCGTGATTACATCCGTTATGTGACCGAAAATACAAATCTCTATATTGAACCTTTAATCTCATTAATTGTTTATCCGTAATTACATCCGTTATGCGACCGAAAATACAAATCCCTATATTGAACCTTTAATCTCATTAATTGTTTATCCGTGATTACATCCGTTTTGCGATCAAGGGTTTAAGAAATCTATGGCGGCGTTTTTAGCACTAAACGCCACACCTATGGCGGCGTTTCAATTAACAAACGCCACTAAATCTACGACTATTGCAGCGTTTTTATTAACAAACGCCACCAATCCTACACCTATTGCGGCGTTTTTATTAACAAACGCCACTAATCCTACACCTATTGCGGCGTTTATAAAAAAACGCCACTAACATAAAACTTATACCGGTGTTTACGGCAGAAAACGCCACTAATATGAAACAGATGGCGGTGTTTGTCGTAAAAACGACGTCAATATTGCCGTTTTGTGGTGTTTGTTTTAAAAACGCCGTTATAAGTGAAATAGTGACGGCGTTTGTATTGAAAACACTACGAATAGCGCCGCCATAGAACAAGTCCGGTGTAGTGTGGTGGTGAACATGGGAAGGTGAATGGGAGTGCAGCCGGCCAAGAAATTATTAGTATTTAGGAGATGAATATAGACTAGTCAAATGGCCGTGTTCATTTTTTCTGAACACTTTGTTGGGTAAATCATAAATGCCACAAATATTTGTGTTACGAGGATAATAATAAGGTTAATACCTTGTCCAAACCCCCTTTTCTAAAACTATTTTTTACATTCAACTGAGCTTTCACTTTGATGATTTCTACGCACAATTCATTGGCCACATCCCTGTCTTTTCATTACAAATAGAAGATTTTGCTGTCATGTGCCTCTATTCTCACATCTCTCTATATTCCCCCCATCATTTTATCCATACATTCCATATGCCATTTCTAGTTTCTAGTTTCATAATTTAGTCACAACATATGTGGATGTCACATGCAAATTTCAAAAGAAAACAAAGGGTATAATAAATTATACGCAATTTTTCATGAGAAACATGAGTATAATCTTCTTTTTGCTTAATTATAGGTCCAAAAAGTTGACTTTTTTAATATGTGTGCTGCAAATGAGGGGTGCAGGATCAACAAAACCAAGCGTGGTGGGCTGGCTGGTGCCTTTAATAAACAAATCAACTTTAGATCAGCATTCAGCACCTGCTCGTGGATGATATTGTTGACTTTCATACATTCTTTAAATTTTGAACTGACCATAAACCTCCATTAATGGAGCTTATTTACCAAACAATGTATATATTTGATGTTTACAATCTACCTTCATATTCTAGGTATGGTCATGCATGATGTAAGTATAAAGTAGGTGATTATTGTACCCAAGTGGAAGTGGAAGGCATGGAAAAGGACAGACTGATATTTGTAGGGGGTGGTTTTATAATATTTATGAAATTGGAGGGCTTCCCCCGCAAAAAATAAAAAAGTTGTATAAAGTAGATGATAGAGACCCCGGTGTTGGGTGTATATAAAACCAAACCAACCTTGGGATCAATCGTACAGCTTAATCGGTAATACCTAAATTATTATAACTTTTATACTCGATTTGATTCCTACCTTACTCTCTTGATACACCCAAGTTTCTTAATCTAGTAGGTAGCCATGGCCATGGCCATAGATGATGCCTTCGAGGTCGAATTCGAGTTCTCTTGTTACAGCACCAGCACAACCACCACCACTACTACTACAGATGATGAGCCTGGATGTACCTGGAATGACTGGGGTTCCCCGGTTGTTGATTGGGGCTCGTTGTCGAGCGAACGCGATGAGTTTCAAGACCTCATTGAGTCCATGATGGATGATGGAACAGGGTTCGAGCTGGTTCGAGTTGAAAATGAAACGAGTAACTCTGTTTCTGTTTCCGTCTCGACTGATACGATGGTTGTGGATGACGAAACGAACAGTGGGGATTCGAAGGGCTTGAGGTTGGTTCACTTATTGATGGCCGCGGCCGAGGCACTCACGGGGGCTACCAAGAGTCGTGAACTTGCTCGGGTGATATTGGTTCGGCTCAAGGAGTTGGTATCCCCCAATGATGGAACCAACATGGAAAGGTTGGCGGCCTATTTCACCGAGGCCTTGCAGGGTCTACTCGAAGGCTCCGGAGGTGGCCATTCCAAGCATTTGATAACCAATGGAACTCATCATCACCGCGACAAACACCATCAATCGGACATGATTGCCGCGTTTCAGCTGTTGCAGGACATGTCACCTTATGTTAAATTCGGCCACTTCACGGCCAATCAAGCAATCTTAGAAGCAGTGACTCATGACAGGAGGATCCACATAGTGGACTACGACATCATGGAAGGGATCCAATGGGCGTCGTTGATGCAATCTTTGGTGTCTAGGAAAGACGGACCACCAACCCCACATCTCAGGATCACGGCTTTATCTAGAGGCAACAACGGCTGGAGATCGATCGGGACCATTCAAGAGACTGGTCGACGGTTAGTTGCTTTTGCAGCCTCTATTGGGCTACCTTTTTCTTTCCATCAGTATAAGCTGGACTCCAATGAAACATTTAGACCGTCGGCTGTGAAGTTAGTACGAGGTGAGGCCTTGGTCATCAATTGTATGCTGCACTCGCCTCACTTTACCCATCGAGCACCCGGTTCGGTCGCTTCGTTTTTATCTGGCGCCAAGACCCTGAATCCAAGATTAGTGACCCTAGTGGAAGAAGAAGTCGGAACCATTGGAGATGGAGAGTTCATGGGGCGGTTCATGGACTCATTGCACCATTACTCAGCCATGTTCGACTCTTTAGAAGCCGGGTTCCCTATGCAGTGCAGGGCTCGTGCCTTGGTCGAAAGACTAATCCTAGGGCCTAGAATAGCCGGATCCTTGAACCAGATTTACCGGACCGGAAACGAAGACGAGAGTGGTCCATTGTCAGAATTTTTAAATAAAATAGGATTCAAGCCAGTTAACATCAGCTTTGGCAATCATTGTCAAGCAAAGCTTCTGCTGGGACTATTCAATGACGGTTACAGAGTGGAGGAGTTGGCCAACAATAGGCTCGTATTAGGCTGGAATTCCAGGCGTTTGCTCTCAGCTTCCATATGGACTTCTCCTCCAGACTCTGATTTGTAAAAAGTTCAGACAAATTATATACGCACCTGCTGTCGTTTCCTTTGTCTTTCCACTGCACATTATTTTCCATATCCCTTAACATACTCCAGACATGTTAATATTTTGAACATTTTCCTACAAAACCTTAGACCAAATTGTTGGATTTAAGATGCAGTAATCCGTAGTTAAGGCAAATCGCAAAGAACTTGATCCGATTGTGAGCTTGCGGATGTTTGTAAGACGAACATGAGCTTGTTTCGTATGAGGTTTTCCAATTTCATTTTCTTTGTATTTTTATCTGGCTGTAGCTTTCGCTTCCATTTTTGATCCACAGCGACATCCAAACCCTTATTTAAATCTGCTCTGGTTTTAAAAATATCCAATGAATTCGGATAAAACAAAGGGTCAACCCGTTTTACAAATGAAGATAAAATTAACTCTAGTTCCCAAATCCAGTCTCACTACTCACTAGTTTGTTCTTAGCTACAACTTTCGTCTGAAACAATACTTGCAATCAGAATAAAGTATCACAAATTATATGGCTGAGTTTTAACGGAAATTTCAATTACAATCAAGATCCACTATTATAAGCATTGAACTATATAATTAATTCATCAAATAAATTGACTCAAACTAAAAGGGATAAAAACTTGATTTAGTCCTTGAATTTATTTACTTTTTCCCGTATCAGTTCCTGAATTTAAATTTAAATATAAATAATTTAGTTGAAATTTATAAATAAACGGAATGAAAATTGTCTACCCAACTATGCCCCTTTTGGTGCCCTCACTTTAAAAAGTGGGTTTATGGTTTAAGATTTATGGTTAGGGTATAGATAATTGGGGGTATAGTCTATTTTTAGGGTGTAGAGTTTAGGATTTAGATTTTAGGATTAGAGCTTAAAATTTATTTTTTTAATATTTTTTTAGTATTGAGACATAGAATAAGCCATACTTAGGGACAGATGATTTTTGTTCAAATAAACAAATTAACTAACTAAAATAATTTAATCAACTAATAGATTTCATTACATTTTCGATATGGGCAAAAAAAGTTTTATGTAAAAAAACCATATTTTTAAAGTTTAATGAAAAATGAACATCTTTACAATTAGGAACAATAATAATGTATGTGTATACTGTATAGTTGGAGAAACCCTTGCTTCCCATCCACGGAAAAAATCTTTTTTTACCTCTGGTTTATATAAAAAATATTTAAAAACATATTAAGAGTGAATTGGTTTTTACGTTAACCTTCATTCGTGGTCTTTTGTTTGGGGCTTATTTTATTTTGATCACTTGAATCCAATAAAAATTATTCTTGTTACTTACGTTTTGAATCGTGTCTATTTTGATCCGTTGTCCGTTAATTTCCGTTAATAAAAAATTAATTTTTAATTTAATCCTCAAACTTTCAAAAATTTATTTTTCACCATCTTTCCTAAATAACCCTCTTTTATTTGTTTATATCATCAATAAAGGAACCATCGGATTGATCGATGAAACTCAAAACAATCTTTCCAGCACAGTAGGAGCACGCTCCAGCCTTGCAGGAGTAAGGCATGTTTAGTCCAGCCTCCTAAATCAAAATAAGAAATGTCAATATTAAATGAGTAGCAAAACTGGTGTTTTATATAAGCAGTTGTTGCAGGACCCTGCTACCAAATGACAAATCTGTAAAGGAAGAAACTAAAACCAGACAAAGGTAACACATAAAATAATGTAAAAAAATGCAGGATATTGAACTAGCTCTAATGAACAAATTTTTACACAATAAAACAATACCCAATGCATCCGTGTCAGCAAACAAGCTTAGTACATCGTTTCATAGAAAATATTAACACAGAGAAAGGGTTAGCAGCTGAGCTTAGAATCAAGATGGTTTCGGGTTCCATCGATCAATTTGATGGTTCCTTCCTTGATGATAAACAAATGGAAGAGGGTTATTTGGGGAAGATGGTGAAAAATAAAGTTTTGAAAGTTTGGAGGTTAAATTAAAAATTATTATTTTTTTATTAACGGAGGTTAACAACTAATACCAAAACAGACATGATTCAAAACGTAAGTGGCAAGAATGATCTTTTTTAAATTCGGGTGACCAAAATAGAACAAACCCCAAACAAAAAGGACTACAGACAAAAATTACCCTTCAAACATTTATATTTTGTCCTCTAACTATTAACTTTAGGTCTATCTTTATGTATAGTAATAAGAGGATAATTGAGTAATTTATTTTAATATTATAAAAATTTACTATAAGTACTATCATTTTAATCTAATATGTTTTATTCAAAACAATAAAATTTACTCTAAACATTGTTTAAATAACTTAAAACTTCATCGAAATGTACCTCAATAACACAAAGATTTATGGGTAAAGTATACCGACGGTCACTGAACTTTGGTAAAAAAATAAAATGGTAACCAAACTTTTAAAAATCACAAAATGGCAATTAAACTTTATGTTTTATAACAAAATGGTAATTGGATGTTAAATCTCGTTAAGTGACTGTTATAAAATTTGGTATAATAACACATTTAGTCCTTCATATTTATACATTCAATTAATTTAGTCCTAATTCGAAACAATTCACCAAATTTAGCCCTCGTTATTTACACATTCTTTCAATTTGGTCCTTAAAGCAAAATTCTAAAGTATGATAACATGATAAATAATTACAATGAATTTTTTATAGGAACTTGAAAACTTGACTCGACTCGAATCGAAAAAATTTCAAATAAAATTTGAGTTGTAAAATATGACGCGTCAACTCGAATAACTCAAAATTTTTTGACTCGACTCGATCGAACGCTCACCTCTATCTTAAGATATGACGCGTCAACTCGAAATATTCGAATATTTTAAATGATTTTTTCTTTTAAATCGAATATTTTTTAAAATAGAATATTTAATATTTTCATATTTAAATCACATCGATTATTTAATAACTACTTTAAATATTCGATTTAATTTAAAAATATTCAATTTAAAAGAAAAAATTGATTAAAAATATTCGAATATTTAATTAATTTTTTATAGGAACTCGAAAACTCGATTCGACTCGAATCGAAAAATTTTCAAATAAAGTTTTAAGTTGTAAAATATGACACGTCAACTCGAATAACTCGAAATTTTTTGACTCGAATCGATCGAACGCTCACCTCTATCTTAAGATGTGACGCATCAACTCGAATAACTCAAAATATTTGGATATTTTAAATCATTTTTTCTTTTAATAACTACTTTAAATATTTAATTTAATTTAAAAATATTCAATTTACAAGAAAAAATCGATTTAAAATATTCGAATATTTAAAGTAGTTAATAAATATTCGAATATTTAAAAGAAAAATATTTAAAGTAGTTATTAAATTTCGAGGTGAGCGTTCGATCGAGTCGAGTCAAAAAAATTTTGATTTATTCGAGTTGACGCGTCATATTTTACAACTCAAACTTTATTTGAAATTGTTCGCTTCGAGTCGAGTCGAGTTTTTGAGTTCCAATAAAAATTTAATTAAATATTTAAATATTTTAAATCATTTTTTCTTTTAAATCGAATATTTTAAAATTAAATTGAATATTTAAAGTTGTTATTAAATAATTGATGTGATAAAAATATAAAATATTCTATTTTAAAAAATATATTCGATTTAAAAGAAAAATTAATTTAAAATATTCGAATATTTCGAGTTATTTGAGTTGACGCGTCATATCTTAAGATAGAGGTGAGCGTTCGATCGAGTCGAGTCAAAAAATTTTGAGTTATTCAAGTTGACGCGTCATATTTTACAACTCAAACTTTATTTGAAATTTTCTCGATTCGATTCGAGTTTTCGAGTTCCTATAAAAATTTAATTGTAATTATTTATCATGTTTCCATACTTTGGAATTTTGCTTTAAGGACCAAATTGAAAGAATGCGTAAATAATGAGGGCTAAATTTAGTGAATTATTTTGAATTAGGACTAAATTAATTGAATGTATAAATATGAAGGACTAAATGTGTTATTATATCAAATTTTATAACAGCCACTTAACGGGACTTAACGTCCAATTACCATTTTGTTATAAAATATAAAGTTTAATTGCCATTTTTGTGATTTTTGAAAGTTTGATTACCATTTTGTTTTGTTTTTTTACCAAAGTTCAGTGACCGTCTGTATACTTTACCCAAGATTTAATCTCTGGGCTCACTATCAGCATCTTTAAAAAAATTAATACATTGGCGTAGGGTTATTGAGATGATATTTTATGCATAGAAATTTAAAATTAATAAGTAGGGTTTTGCTCTTCTATTTAATAATAAATGAATGTTTACATTGATGTGAAGTTGTAATTTATTCAAACTTATTTTAATAAATGCGTAAGCATATATGACGAAGCAATAAGGACAAGTTGAAGCTTTTGGAAATGGCGAGATAGTCAAGACCTTCGGCGCTAACATGATGCAATTGAAGGCAACAGTTTTTCCCCATGATTGTCTACCCTTCATTTTATATGCTTCCAATATAGTTTTTTTATTTATATAAAAAAATAGGGTCATAATTAGACAATTAGATAATATATTTGTTCAATAAAAATCTAATGCACCGATAAAAAGAAATTGCTCTCCAACATTTCGATAAATTATTTTCTGGTGAAAATTTTAATGGATTCTAAATATTATCTCTGTTAATTAAATTATCATTTTATTTAATATCGAAGTTTTGACATTGGTGTAACAATTTAACATTATTTTTTACACCTCCACTTGATTATTATTAAAAGGAATTATATGTTTTTGTCGAAAAAATTCGTAATGATACTGTAATTTTATTTTGGCTTCGAAAATTTTCAAACAATCACCCCAAGTCAGTATACGAATTTTATACGTAGAATTTCATAATGTGCATAAAAAATATGTGTCATCATCCATTATTTACATGTCATCAAAATTAATTGTAAACGTCAAATAAAAATATATTTAATTAAAAATTATAAATAAAGAGTTTAACTGATTAAAAAATCATGACAAGCTTAATTATTTTCTTTTAAATAATTTGAGTTAAATTTTGAAATTTTTAATAAAAAAGTGATCTTTTGAAGAGTTTTGATGCAATATATAGATTTTTTTTATTCCAAATGTATGGTACAGTCGACTTTAATTCTCACAATATTACACTTTTTACAGTACAAAGTCAGATTCAGCTGAATCCGACTATGAACAATATTTTCCCCAAAAAACCTTAAAAATTGCTTGAAGTCGGATTCCCTTGTACTCATCTTTAGGGGTATTTTTAGAATTTATTGTTTCAAATCGGATTCAACTAAATCCGACTTTACATGTACTATAGAAAGTGCAATATTGTGAGAATTAAAGTCTGTTGTACCATAAATTTAAAATATAAAAAATCTACTACAATATTTGAGTCAAAACTCCGATGTTTTGACCTCCCATTTTTCCTACCTTTAAACAGCAAACAAAAGAAATTTGTTGTCCCTTTTAATTTCCCCCATTTGAATATTTCGTATATCATCAAAGTAAGAGTGGTTGAAGGCCCATAAGCTTGCGGGAAACTAAGGCCTAGTATTTGTTTTCAAGTCCATATATGTACCGGACTGGACTGGACTGGATATCCGTAGGTCTCCCAAAATTAAGAGGTTATCCCCTCTACTATAAAAGAAAGTTGTTGTGAGATCATGGCGAAGGAGACGGCCTCGTTTTTGGTTGCGGCTAGGATTCCAACGCTCGTTTGCTCACTATTTTTAGCGCCTAAATGTGTATTTGGTGGCAGTTGAAAAATCCAGCATACGCCTATTAACAATGGCAAAGAAAGCTAACTGTTTTTAAAAATATGAATTATATGGGGAGTTTCAGAGTTCAATCCATTGAGTTTTTCTTCTAAATCATTCGACTCTGAAACAAAACATTGCTTATTTTATATTGCTGCTGCCCCAAAATTGACAGATTCAAAGTATTTATTGAGTTTTAAAGGAAAGAGTTTGAGTTTCTTTGCATTAACAACTGTGGGGAGAATTGATCAGTTAAAGTAGTAATACATACATCGCATTTATAGCACTAATTAAACTCTAAGCTGAAAATTACACATGTTAATCCCCTGCTTTAAACTTCACACATTTCTCTATAATGAGCCTCGTTTTGTAGCTGCCTCTTATTTTATAGTTTTTCTTTTTTTTTGAAAATAATATCAAATTTAACTGCCGATTGATTAATTTTACTCCCAGAAAGCAGAAACTTCCAAATCCCAACCGTCCAAAACGATCTACGGTGATGGGAGTAGCATTTCCCAAAGTCGAAAACATATAAAGAAAACAGGGGATGGCACGTGCCGCGCTGCATGCTACAGCCTACAGTAAAGCGAAAGGAAGACCGAATCTAGATCCGAGGCGAGGACCATATCTTCCCGTCAAGACCGGGGCTTCTCCAATTCAATCCAACGGCTATTAACTAACTGATCATATCAGCCAACGGATCTACATCCAACGGCCGAAATTGAAATCAACTCTTTCCCCTGTTACAACCATAAATATTTATGTCGAAATGCCCGGTCCAATATCCAGATTCAATCTTTTTCCTTTCTTCCAGTCCAAAAAAAAGAAAGAAGAAACCGAATCTTTTTTTGAAAAAGGAAAGCTCTCTTTTGATATTGCTGTGCACGGTTTTACAAAAAAAAGGTGCTGGTTTAGCGTGCGCCGCCTGAGATGTCGCCGCCGGCTTCCAGGACAACGGTTGTGATAAGAATCTCACGGTACAGGGAAGATCAGTGGTAGTGAAAGTTAGTTAAATCAGACGGTTCCACTTCCAGTTAATTTTTTAAAAAGGAACAAAAAGAAAAAGGAAGGGAAAGTAAATGGAGAGCCAAAAGAGCCAGGCGAAGTTAACACGAACGCCGTCTTCGTTGCTCCGTTCATCGCCGACCGTCCGGTCGTCCATCCACAGTATGTCATCCATCAGCGAGGGCGACTTTATCAAGGACCAAGAAGACAAAGACGACCACCAACATCAAGAGTCGTTACTGAACGACGAGAAAAGGAAGAAACCGCCACCAAAGAAGTCGTGCTCGATGACACCTAGGATCTTACCTGTCCGATTCAACCCGGTTTTCGGCATGGCCTCGATCTCTTTTTTCTCTTTCATCTATTTCTTTTTCTTTTATCTCAAAAGAGACGAGATCCCCACATCGGAATGCATCTTGTTAGCGTTGATCTTCGTGGCTATCACTCTCTTCTTCGCTTCGAAGAACAAAGGCTTAATCATCCAAGGCATTGTTTGTTTCAAAGAAAGGCTCCAATTTTCGAAACCCAATCCGAAGCCTGTCCAGTGGTTCATCGGGGAAACCCAATGCAACAACAACAAAGAAAAAGAAACGCTTCAGCTGGTTGTAAGAGAAGGGGTGGAGTTCTATAGCAATGGGGACTTTTACGAAGGTGAATTCCACAAAGGAAAATGTAGTGGGAGTGGGGTTTACAATTACTTCGTGAATGGAAGGTACGAAGGGGATTGGGTGGACGGGAGATACGATGGGTATGGAGTGGAGAGCTGGAGCAGAGGAAGCAGATACAGAGGGCAATATAGACAAGGATTGAGGCATGGATATGGGGTTTATAAGTTTTATACAGGGGATTCTTATTCTGGTGAATGGTGTAATGGGCAGAGTCATGGCGTTGGTGTTCAAACTTGTGCTGATGGCAGTTGCTATGTTGGGGAATTCAAGTCTGGGGTTAAACATGGACTTGGTTACTATCATTTCAGGTATGAAAGTATTGTCTTACCATTTTACCATTTTGAAGATTCCTGATTGCTTTTAAATGTAGATGTGTTGAATGTTTGCTGAAATTATGGAGTTCTTGTGTTTTTTCCTCTGTTGCTTGAGTTATAGATGTCAGTACGACCCTGATAATGGTAAAACTTGGCATTAACTTCAGTACCTTCAAGTTTTGGATGAAGGGCGATGATTCTTCTACTCTCTTTTTTTTTTCATTTAATAAAACTGTACCTTTCTTAATTTACGCTTTCAGAATTATGAGTTGAGTATATTCATCTTCAAAATTCAATTGCATTTTTATTAATCAAGAAAGGAGAAATGGTTTTCATTTAAGTCTTCACCCAGAAATCTGGTTGATGCTATGCTACTATGCTAGTTGTGGATCTTATCTGTTTTTTGGATTCAATGAATGAATTAATTTCTTTCTATGGATGCTTAATTTTTTCCTTAGACTTATTTATTTATTTGGGATAGATCATTTTCCTCTGTATTCATAATGGATTTGTTTCTTTATTAAGAGAGTTTTAGTTTGGTTTTTCTGGGTTTATTAGGTAAACCACGTCTACTCTATTAAGGAAACCATGATCTTCATAAATGCGATGTTGGTTTTGTAGGAATGGAGATAAGTATTGTGGAGAATATTTTGGAGACAAAATGCATGGATTCGGTGTTTATCACTTTGCTAACGGTCACTGTTACAAGGGATCGTGGCATGAAGGTCGAAAGCAAGGGTATGGCATGTATACTTTCCGGAGTGGAGATACAAAGTGTGGTGAATGGGATTCCGGCACCCTGAAAACCCCTTTACCCCCACTTACCGATACAATCGTTCGAGCAGTTCAGGTCGTTTACCTGATTTGTTAATCGACCATGAAAAGCTGATGTTCATTTAGTTTAACCTTACTGTAATTTCTGGGTTTCTGCAGGCTGCTAGGAAAACAGCAGCAAAAGCTATTAAGCTTCGCCGGGTGGATGAACACGTGAACAAGGCGGTTCTGGCTGCTAATAGGGCGGCAACTGCTGCTAGGGTAGCTGCAGTCCGAGCTGTTCAGAACCGGATGGATGGAAATTTTTGTGATACCGATGTCTAAGAGGTTAGGTTTGCTTGGAAAATGTAAATTTTCTTTTTCTTGTCAAGTAATTTTATGTACTTGAAGAGGAGGTCACGCCCTGATGAGCAAAAGCTCATTGGAGGTTGTGTTTGAAGTTTCATTGATCACAAATGTAACAATGTACATAACTCTTGTATATCAATGGAAGATCAGTTTTCAAACATGTTCATGTGGAGTATTATCTTTTTTATTGGGTGAAGTTACTAAAGTATTCAAATGGTCACTAATTAATGTTAAAACTGATGTTTTTGGCCATTGAAATTTTACAACTTACAAAATGATTATTAAACTTTTGATTCAGTTACAAAATAGACCTTATCAGTAATAAAATTCAGATTTTGACAAGTCCGAAGTATTTTTATAATAGTTCATTTACTTTGAACTTACTGAATATTCAGTGGCCAAAAAGATTATTTCAACATAACTTAATGGCCTTAGTGTAGTTTACCTTCTTTTTTTATTTTTTGGTGGGGCTGAATTCATTATTCTGTTTTTCGCCCTGCAATTATGAGCAGTGGTCTAATGGCAGCATGTCCCTCCTATTATTGTTATGATCCATACCATCAACAAATTGAATGTCTTTATGTTCAAGTTTTCATCATTGTCAACAACTTGATGATGGCGAATTGATGCCTACAGAAAACCAGGATTTTTGAAATGGGTATGGTTCAAGTTTTCCCGGAAACTGATTCCTTTTCATTCCAGGAATCCAGACTAAGTGATTTAACATCATTTTCTAGCTTATATAATGTTTTTTAATGTCACAAATATTGGCATTTTCTAATTGTTATTCCCGTAGGGTTTGAAGTCATCTTTTATATAAATTTAGAGAAATATTGTTCTTGGAATGAATAAATAAATTGAGATATACGGTTGAGAAAAAATTATTTTGTTGATTGTACAATATTAAGAGAAGTCGTTGTATGTTCTTGAAGAGATTGTACAATATTATTTTGCTTTGATTTGGCCGCTAAAATGAAAGGAAGATAAACTTGGAAGGTTAGAGTGAGAAACCGAAGAAGTTAGGGAGCTAAATTTAAATAAAAAATTATTCTTTTAGAAAAAGTTGATGAGTTTTTATTTAAAGTCGGTATTCCAATTTCTCACTCCAGCCTCCCAAATTTGACTTCTTTTCATTTTCATCCCAAAATTAAAAACTCAGTCCCCCAACCTCTCTAGTTTCGGATGCCAACCTCCCAAGTTTATTCTCTTCTCATTTTCATCCCAAAATCAAAGCAAAGTCATGAAAGTCGTTGAAAAATATTAAGTATGCCAACTTCTCCAATCTCATCACACTGTTGAATCAACGGTAAACCCTAAATAAACTTCGAACTACCCCACTCCCTTATTATTAATATTCAACTACAATCATTCACTAATTTTGCCCATCTTTTAAGAGTGATAAACCGAACTCGAATCGAAAAACTTTTCTGAAGTTATTATTGATATCCAAAAAAATCAAATCACTCAATTAAAAACAATGGGGGATTGTAAAAACAAAATTGAGGAGGGCCAGTTCGTGTCCCCAAAACCCAAAGCGACAAATGCAGAGTAGTTAGATGGAAATAGGTAATTATTTGGATAATGAGGCAAGTGGCATGCATACATTATTCTATTCTCAACCCAGCACCAGCAGGCACATGAACATGAACATGAACTGGTGTGGTGGGGTTCTTCACTTGTTGTCTTTAATTAAAATAAAACCACAGCTTTTCATGCATGCATTGCTGGATCCACAACCCAAAATAACAACTTTTTCCCTTTCCTTCTTTCTTTATTTTTGCTTCTCTGATTCAAATATTCAAATCCATTTCCAGATTCTTTTTTCTTGCTTTTACCAATCTTTACTTATTTCCCAGAAATGGTTCAACCCTTTTCCCTCCCTTTCCACCTTCAAACTTTCAACTGCTCCACATGCACTGTCAAAATGGAATATGAATCAAACTTGAAAAAAGAAAAGACACATGAAAATTATTTATTTTACAAAATGCAAGAGTTGAAGGGTTTCTCTGGTATTTTAATTAACAATGATATATTAATGAATTTTTTTATAAAGAATAATTTATTAACTGAGATTTTTTAATGGGATCCATAATTTAATAAGAGAGGAGGTGATTGGATTGGATTATCATTACATTAAATATTATTCTTGTTTATGCAGATAATGTCGTTTTGGATGTCCCTAACTTTTTATCATAATTTTGTGTTTTAATTAAAAAAAAAACAGTTTTTCCTCATTTGATTGCCTTGGGAGGGTACATCTTCTGACCATTGCGTGAGGTGAGGTGAGGGCTGAGGCTCATGTATCAAATAATTAATAAATTTAATTAAAAATGAATTAACATAGCTTTGTTTTATTCTTCAAAAATTGGAGTTGAATTGGTCAAATTTTTTGGAGCTGGTCCGCATTTATTGCTCTTTGCTCCAAAATTACTATTAAAAATACTAAAGATTTTATTTAAAAAAAGCAAACAAAAGATTTGAACTTTTATAAAGTCAGTCCCTGAATTAGTTAAGTCAGGTATCAGACTAACGAATCCAAAAGTACCCATAAGTCGCAGTTTGATTTTTTTTTCCTACTAAAAAGAAGAAAAAAGACGCAGCAGTCAGTAGTATGCTAGTAGGGTTTATTTTCCTGGGAAAAAAAAACTTGATTTTCCCCGGAAAGAAAAAACGAAAATGTGGGTGCTGACCACTGTATCAACCAAGTCGGCACTTAAGTAGAACCTGTACAGGAAACAACTGATTTCTTTTGATTTGTTTTAGTGTTTTTAATGCCATCCAAGTTGGTAAAAGTCATAATCAAAAGAAACTGTTTTAACACTTACACGTTCGAAAAGTTAATATTTTGTTCTAAAATCTGTAAAATTTGATTATTTTATTAATTTAAAGTTTTTTTAGTACAAAATTAGAGGGGGTATTACTGTTTCTTTGGTTTTAGTAGATTCATATTTTGAAGAAATTATCATTAATCTATAATTTTAAAAAAAAAAATCAAGATGCTTGAATGGGAATTCAAAGTTCAACTGATTCCACTCATTTCTTTCATTTTAGTTTCAAGTGAACTAAAAAACAAAATTGTTTAATCAATTTGTGTATTATAAAAAGGATTGGTTTGCAAATTGTTTGTAGATTCCCTCACATGTATATTTAATATCTTTGCTTGAGGGAAAAAATAAAAATACATATTATTAATTATTTTATCTTTAAATTATGGTATTCAAAGGTCGTGATCCACATGTTAATTCATGTGTCAATTTACAACCTTTTATCTTATTACATAAAAAAGTTTAAACAAATATGAACTCACTACTAAAGTAAACAACTTCTGCAATGAAAGAAAGAGAAAACCAATAATTATATTATATTGTTTTTACTTTTTAAAATAAAAACACATTTGAAACCTTGTTTTTTTTTTAAATTTTCGTCTTAATTAATTTGGACTGATCTAGGTCGCACATCTATAAAACTTACGTTAAATTTAATATTAAAAATTATTAAAAAAAATGCATAGCCATGGCCAAGCGGGGTTTTAGTTATAGTTTTATATGTAGCTAGCAGCCTTTGCTTGCTTTTTCGCGTGAAAGATCAATTATTAGTTCTTTTAACAAAAAGAAAATTACTAATAGTTTTTATTAAATGAGTTTAAGTTTTTTTGTTTAATCGCTACTATCCGATTCATCGGCCACTCATATTGAGTTTTGCAAAAAATCAATATGTAGGCGATACTCTCTATTCAGTTTCCACCATTCAAAATGTTCTCTGACTTTATTTAAGAGATTTAATGTCTCCTCTCACTAGATCAACTAGTTACTGATTAAATGAGTTTAAATTTTTAATATAATAAAAATAATTTTGTCTATTTAAACAAAATCGAACATCAAGAGAAACTAAATCACATAACTCAAAATATATAAAAATTTAGTATTTAAACTCAATATTTACATAGATCTAAACTAAACAAATTACTATAATTTCAAATTTTTATTTTCTTAAAAGACGATTATAAAATAAAGTGTAACATTTTAAAGTACAAGTCCATAGTCATAGAAGATTGTCATGAAATCATTGGCAGCATTAGATGTCGTTTTCTGAAGTTGCCAAGAAGCAAAAGTATGTAATATTCTAACCAATAATTTGAAATATGATGTGAAGGTGTTAATTGATAAGCACCTTGATTTTATATTAGTTTCATTTCAAACCCTTTTAATATGCGGTCGGTCATTTAATTGACACGAATTAAAATATGATTGAACTATATAAATATTATATAGGGAAAATAATTGCAATATAATATAAAATAAAGGCTTAATATCTCATTACTCTTTGTATTATTGTCTATTTTTTAATTTATTTCTTTATATTTATTTCTCATTTATCTATCAGTGGTATTTTCTGTTAAATACTACATGACTCAATCAAAGATTATCATGGTAATGGAAATTTTTTAAAAATGAGTTTTTAAGACTTAAAAAAAATCTTTTTATATTTTTAAAATTCATATTTAAATAAATAAAATACATATAAAGTTATGATTATATTTGATATTTGTTTTGAATAATTTATTAGTTATAAATATTTTATATTTATAATATTAATTAGATTATAAAAATTATTTTTAAAATATAACATTACTAAGCATATTTGAAGAATCTATATATTAATTTATTATTTATACAATTATTTTTAATACAAACTGGTTAATTATTAAATTTAAATGAAAATAAAAATGTTGAATTTCGATAATTTGTAATTGTTAAGGGTAAAAGAGTCATTATAATTCTTATGTCAAAACATCTAATTTCAAAAAACTCCAATCAACAGTTTTATTTTTCAATTTGAGAGGTTTCACTCAACATGCTATTATAATCTTGTATTCACCAAACATCTAAAATAGTATATTTGACTGGTTCTAATTTTAGCTCAAAACGTTGTGTAGAACTAATGTTTTGATATAATAATTGAAAAATGTTTTGGACTGATTTAAAAAGTATTTAAAACATTTCCAAAGTCCAAACAACTTGAAATAATATTTAAGGAATTTTTCATAAAGGTTTTTCATGTTTTCAAAGGCCAATTTTAACAAAACTGACCAAGTGTTTCGAAACACCTTAGGGCGTTTCGAAACAGGTGCCTCCAGTGGCCAAAACGTTTCGATACTCGTATCGAAACGGGGCCAGTGTTTCGAAACAGGCTAGGCCGTTTCGATACGCCCACGTGGCACTGACCACAACGGTCATAAACCCCAACGGCTCTTTCCCAACTAACTTTTAAATGCAGGTCGTTTCGATACGGGCTTATAGCGTTCCGATACGCGTTCCGAAACGGCAAGGGGGTGTTCCGAAACGGGTACCCTGACAGACTGCAACGGCTCTTTCTATATTGAGGGTGTTTCGAAACGGCTTCGAGCGTTTCGAAACGGGGAGCTGCAGACTGCATTTATGGAGAGAATTAAAGGCTCCAACGACTCTATTTCAACCCCAACGGTCCTAAACGGCTATAAACTCAATTGGGAGTATAAAAGGGACCTCCAAGCATCAAGAGAAGGTTAATGCTTCAATTGTCAATCAACAAATGATCAAGAAATTGTCTTAGCACTTTAATTGTCAATTCTTGTATAGACAAACACTAGTGAGCCAAAATTGTCAAATTTGCTCAAGTGTTTTAGGTTTTGGGTGAGTGCTTAATTGTGCAAACAAACACCTATTAGAGGGTTTAAGTTTGCTTTCTTTGTCTCTTTGTAAAAGAGGGTTTTTGATCAAGGCTTGGGTAGAAGCTTGATCGGTTGTAAGGGTTTCCTCCTAATCCTAGAAAAGGGGACGAATCAATTAGTGGATTGATTGTGAAATCCTTAGTGGGGAGCTAAGGTAGTGGATGTAGGTGCTTGTTAGAAGGCCGAACCACTCTAAATTCATTGTGTCTTTATTCTTTCTAGCTTCCTAAACACTTCCACCCAAATATCCACCTCTCCACCACTTGGTGAGCATAATCGGTTGAACGAATCGAGCCCCACACAACCCAACAATTGGTATCAGAGCTTGGCTCAATCGAAGAGGATTAACATCCTATTGAGAAGATCCGGCAAGCTCGATCACTAGTTCATCAACCGGCTCAAATGGCACAATCAATCGACAAACCGCCTTTCTTTGACGGAGACCATTATGCCCATTGGAAGACAAAGATGAAATTCTTCTTGAAGTCAAGAGATTACAAGCTATGGGACATAGTTGAAGATGGTCCATTCGTGCCTCAAATAAGTAAAGCGGAGTGGAGTGCCGACGATCGCAAGAAGATGGAGCTAAATTGCAAAGCCTTGCACATTCTATTTTGTGCATTTGGTCCATCCATCTATGAGAAGATGTCTTCTTGTGAGAGTGCCAAGGAGGTATGAGACAAGCTTGAAGTCACATACGGGGGGACAAATGAAGTCAAGGAGACCAAGATTGGGCTCCTAACCTTGGAGTATGAGAACTTCAAAATGGATCCGGAAGAGAACATCGAGAAGATGTTTGATAGGTTCTCCACCATCACCAACGGTCTTAAAGGTTTTGGAGAAGCCATCCCGGAAGAAAAGCTTGTTCGAAAGCTCATCTACTCACTTCCCGAGTCTTGGGACTCAAAGAGGACCGCCATCATCGAAGCCAAAAATTTGAAGACTTTGAAGCTTGATGAACTTATGGGGTCTCTTCTCACTCATCAAATTATGAAGAAGAACAAGGAAGAGGAGAAGAAAAGGGAAGAAATTAGAGCTATGGGAGAGAAGAAACTCAAAGGGCTTGGCATCAATGCAAGTGCAATGGCTCTCAAATCCTCCACTTGCCATCATGTCTACTCAAGTGAAGAGGAGGATGAAGAAGAAGAGATAGTTCATCTCTTCAAGAAGTGTGCCCCGTTCATGAAGAAAGCCTTGAGAGAGCTTGAACGAGAACCTAAGAGAAAGGAGAGGGCAAGCACTTCAAGCCATAAGAAGAAGGCACATCTGGCTACTTGGAGTGATGAAGACTCCACCGACGATGAACAAGCCAACCTTTGCCTTATGGCCATCGAAGAAGATTCAAGGGTAACTTCTAATTCATCTACTTCATGCTCTTATTCCTTTGATGAATTACAAGATGCCTATGATGATTTGGTTTTAGATTTTAAAAGCCACATTTTGAAAAACAAAAAATTGGTTTCAAAGTTGAAAATTCAAAATGATTTGCTTTCTAAAACCAAACTTGAACTTGAAGCAAAACTTGAAGAGTTTGAATTAAAATGTTTTGATTTACAAAAATTGCTTCAAAATGTTCAAGAAGAAAAAGATTTGATTTCCAAAGAGCTTGAAAAGAAAAACAATTTTGGAAAATCAAATTTTTATGTTAGACAATCTAGTGCCCCTAGATTTAAAAATGGTAAATGTTTTAGAAGTGTTTGGGTCCCAAAAGGACTAACCACTTCAATTAAAAAGGATGACATTGAAAAATGGATTCCTAAGGGGTCAAAAATTTGTGCTACTAACGTTCATGGATCCAAAGCAATTTGGATACCAAAAGTTACTTGATTGTCTTTTGCTAGGTGTGATGGAGATGTTCAACAAGTCAAACATTGAGGGGGTGTTCCGAAACGGGTACCCTGACATACTGCAACAGCTCTTTCTATATTGAGGGTGTTTCGAAACGGCTTCGAGCGTTTCGAAACGGGGAGCTGCAGACTGCATTTATGGAGAGAATTAAAGGCTCCAACGACTCTATTTCAACCCCAACGGTCCTAAACGGCTATAAACTCAATTGGGAGTATAAAAGGGACCTCCAAGCATCAAGAGAAGGTTAATGCTTCAATTGTCAATCAACAAATGATCAAGAAATTGTCTTAGCACTTTAATTGTCAATTCTTGTATAGACAAACACTAGTGAGCCAAAATTGTCAAATTTGCTCAAGTGTTTTAGGTTTTGGGTGAGTGCTTAATTGTGCAAACAAACACCTATTAGAGGGTTTAAGTTTGCTTTCTTTGTCTCTTTGTAAAAGAGGGTTTTTGATCAAGGCTTGGGTAGAAGCTTGATCGGTTGTAAGGGTTTCCTCCTAATCCTAGAAAAGGGGACGAATCAATTAGTGGATTGATTGTGAAATCCTTAGTGGGGAGCTAAGGTAGTGGATGTAGGTGCTTGTTAGAAGGCCGAACCACTCTAAATTCATTGTGTCTTTATTCTTTCTAGCTTCCTAAACCCTTCCACCAAAATATCCACCTCTCCACCACTTGGTGAGCATAATCGGTTGAACGAATCGAGCCCCACACAACCCAACACGTTGTTTATCAAACAGGGCATAACATTTTTAGCTAAAATTAAAAGTTTGGACTACTTTTAGAGGTTTGACTAGTCAAACCCGCTAATTTAGATGTTTGGTAAAGAGTGGATTGGGTGAAATTTCTTAATTCAAAAAAGCCACTAATATGAGCTTTTTGGGTTAAGAAATTTTGACATGAAAGTTGTAAAGGCTCTTATACCTTTAACAATAAAAAAGCTTCTAAATTAACATGCTTCAAATATCATTTAAATTTAATAATTAATTACATTATATTAAAAATAATTATATAAATAATGAAACAATATATAGATCGTTCAAATATGTTTAGTAATGTTATATTAAAAAAAAAGTTAATTTTCATAATCTAATTAATATTAATATATACAAAATATTGATAATTAATAAACTATTCAAACAAGTATTGAATATAATCATGTTATTATATGTCGTTTTACTTGTCCAAATAATCAAATAGTTATCAGCTATCAATTAATTTTACCAAACATTTTTATACAATCAGCTAATGCAATCTGCTAGTCAAATCAGCTAATACAATTAGTCATCTGCTAATGTTACCACTATCAATTATCTTCTAATTGCCAAACATGGTCAATATCTTAGTTCAGTTTTAATTCAAATTAAATAACTACACTATGTTGCTCGAACAAAAGTCACCTAAAATGAACAACATTATCATTTATCACTGTGATCATTCAATGAGTATGAATATAAGTATAACTTAAAAGTATATATTCTGAAAATTAGAGATTTTTTAGAGTTGTAAAAACTTAATTTTCTTTTTTTCAAAAGTGGAGCCGCAACTTTCTCTTGCTTTTATTTTTCTTTAAACACGGCGGTAACACCGGTTTTAATATTGATCGCCGCCGTCGGGATTTATCGTTTTGTTTGTTTTATTTTTTAATAAATTACTCTGCTTTTGTGGCACAATCTATTCTGCTCTTGTGGCACGATCTATTATACCGTATGGTACATTTTTCTTTTTGTTTTGTTTTCATTAGGGTTGAATTTGACGACGCCACGAATGATTAAGATGGCACTTTTTCATAATCATGGTGATCTTCCATACTTTGGACCCTCAATTTAAATTTAGATACGCGATTTGCGCTCGTGGATAGTTCCTCACGACGTTCGGCTCTGATTTGCGGTTCTCGGTGATCTTTCAATAGCTTAATCCCATTTTGTGGTTTGTTTGCCGATGTAGACAGATTTGTTCGTGTCTATTTTTCGATCGAGTCTTTTGGATAGGTTTTTAACCTTTTCATGTCTGATCCATGTATGATCTTAAGTTGCTAGTTTTAGGAAAATGTCAAAATTATGTTTTTAGTTTACAATAATAGTTGTAAACGATTATTGTAATTTTAGGTATTTTCTCGTTTAATAAAATTAACGGCTTCTATTCATAAAAAGGAAAATTAGAGATTTTTAATTTTTTTATATTTTCCCATTACATGAGTTACTTTTTTCTTTCAAAATTTCTATTTTTATGACACGTTTTTATTGGGACGTGATATTTTTATTAGAAAATACCACTGAAGGAACACTAAGACAATAAAAATAAAAAATAGGTTAAAAGACAATGGAATATTTTTTTGATGGGTAATCTTCACCCGTTTAAAATCGTTTAAAAGACAATGGAATATTTTCTCGTTTGGGGTTTGTTCTATTTTGGTCACTAGAATTTAAAAAAGATTATTCTAGTCACTTACGTTTAAAATCGTTTCTGTTTTGGTCCTTTAGTCGTTAGTCTCCGTTACTTAAAAAAATTAATTTTTAATTTAAGCCCCAAACTTTCAAAACTTTATTTTTCACCATCTTCCTCAAAAATTATAAAACTAAAACCCAAAAAATTAAATCAATGGCTATAACCCAGTGTAGCCAATTGAACATTAGTTCTTGCTCATTGTTACACAGTGCCAAGTCACAACCCATCGAGCCCACTCAACCATCTGAAGTACAAATGAAGAATACTCACAGTTAGAGGTGAGCAAAAATCGACTCGACTCGAAAAAATTGATATTTTTTTTCAATTTCGAGTTATTCGAGTCGAGTTGTTCGAGTTATTCGAGTCAACTCGATTAACTCGAAAAAATTTCAATTTCGAGTCGGTTTAGAATTTGCCCAACTCGAAAAATCGAAAAATCGAATTTTACACTTTTGCAATTTAGTCACTGACTCCATTTTTCTTCAATTCCTCCTTCATTTTAAGTCCATTTTTGACCAAATTTGAACCACGTATTCCTAAACCAGCGTAGAATACGTATTTATCTTCAATTTATATTTTTGAAAATAAATTTCATATTTTTTCAATTCAGCCCCTTAATTTTGTATGATTTTCTCGTTTCTTCAATATCTCCTTCGTTTTAAATCAATTTTGACCAAAATTGAACCACATGCTCCTAAACCAATGTAGAAACTAGACTAGCTATTTAGCTTCAATTCATATTTTTAAATTAAATTTCCTACTTTTGTAATTTAGCCCCTCAACTTTGAATGTTTCCCATTTCTTTAATTTCTCTTTCGTTTTAAGTCTATTTTTTACCAAAATTAAACCACATGATTCACTAACACTATATAATATCTATATAACTTCAATTCATATTTTTAACAAATTTATTCTTTTTTTAATTTAGCCCTTTAACTTTATATTTTATTCAATTTGATCATTCAACCGAATTTTTTGTAATTTTTTTCTTTACATCAATTCATTGACTCATTTATACCCCATCAGTACTTTATCCTTAAAAGTTCCTTATTTAAAAATAATATTATAAATATATTTTAGAAGTTTAGATGATATTTTTTTATTAAATAACATTACAAATCTTACTTATGCATGTGAAAAATAATATGAAGAAATATATATATATATATATATATATATATGCATATCTTATATGAATAGAAAAAGTCGTTTAAATTGGAATCAAATCGTACTATAACATGGTAAATAATTACAATTAAATTTGTATAGAAACTCGAAAACTCGACTCGACTCGAACTCGACTCGAATTTCATAAACTCGACTCGAATCGAAAAAATTTCAAATTAAGTTCAAGTCGTAAAATATGACGCGTCAACTCGAATAACTCGAAATTTTTTGACTCGACTAGACTCGACTCGCTCGAACGCTCACCCCTACTCACAGTCACCCTCCTTGTATCTCCAGTGAGCTGCAAAGCCAAACTCGACTTGCAAATGCATCTCCTTTGTTCGAATTTGAACTTCAAGTGGAATTTCACCTTCACTCATCACCACCGTGTGCAAGGATTGATACCTGCAGGTTCGAACGAAGTTAAAAAGGAAATTTTTGCATTTTTTCAGATTCCATCTAAGAAAGATGCTCAAAACATGTTAGGATATAATATATCCGTTGAATTTAGGGTGGCTTATATAGTCCTTCAGCTTTCCAGGCACTTCAGACCACAACTGTTGAACGACTCTCAAAACCTCGTAACAGTCTTTCTCATTTTCAACAATGACTCGTAGTTAGACCTGGCAAACTTGACCCGAGACCCGAAACCCGAACCGAAACCCGATTTTGACCCGAACATGATGATTCGAAGTTGACCCGAAACTCGAACCGAAATTTTTTGTTGAACCGAAATGGACCCGAACCGAAATGGACCCGAACCGAATGGACCCGAACCGAATGCTACCCAAACCGAAAGCTAAACCGAATATAGACCCAATTTTAACCCGATTTTGACCCGATTCTAACCCGAATATTTATTTTTAACAATATAATAAATAATAAAATGAAGTATAGAAATTTGAGATCTTGGTGACCAATTTTATAATTTCATCATAAAATATAGCATAAAATTGAAATTGTAGACTAAATTGACAATTTAGAAGTGGAGAAATTTGAGAGTCCAATGACCACTTTTGTAATTATACCATATAAATAAATAGGGGTCAATTTTGGCTAAAAATTAAATCTTTGAAATTAAAATGAACGAAAATATCAATATATTAAATTAATAGACTAAATTACAAAGATTAGTTAATTTCAACTAAAAATAAATTTTTAGAGACTAAATATCACTACGGGGAGGGGATTTCTATATCCGAAGTCTAAACCGTGGAATACTTGTGACTAAATTAAATTAAACTAAAACTTAAAGTTGACTAAAATGTAACATTTTAAATGCAACATGACCTAAAAAGTAATTAATCTCTAGTTAAAAAATTGGTGGCTTATTTCCCTCCAAAATTTTGTCTTTTCTCTCTCTATTTTTTCCAATTGTCTTTTTCTTTTTTTTTCAGTCTAGCTTAAAAAATTGATGGTTTATTTCCCTCCAAAATTTTGTTTTTTCCCTCTCTATTTTTACCAATTGTCTTTCTATTTTTCTTAATTTAATTGAGTTTCAATTTAGATTAATTTAATTGAAATTTCACATTTAGTTTTAAAATTATTTTAATTATGTACGTGATTTATGCTTTTAGATTTTAGTTAGTTCAATTAGATCCTAAGTTTAATAAATTAATTCATTTCAGACATTATTGTTATTATTATTATTATTATTATTATTATAAACTTTGATTTAATATAATTATACAAAAAAAATTATATGGATACATGAAGCTTTGATTTAAATATTTAATCAAATTCAAATGCATAGATTAACAAGTTGAATCAGAATTAATCTCATACACCAATAACTCTAAACTAAACCATAAATACTAAACCTCAAACCTTTAACCCAACTCAAATCGAATTGTCCCGAAAATTTAAATGTTGACCCGACCCGAAATTGACTCGATTTTAACCCGAACCGAAAGCGACCCGAACGACCCGATTTTGACCCGAACCGAAAGCAACCGATCCGATATTGACCCGACCCGAAAACAACCGATCCGATTTTGACCCGATCCAATACCCGAACCGAATCCGACTCATCATAGACCCGAACCCGAACCGAACCGACTCATCATAGACCCGAACCGAACCGACCCGAACCGAATCTAAACCGATTCTAAATAGACCCAAAATAACTCGAACCGGAACGACCCGAACCGAACCCGAACCGAATGACCCGATTGCCACCTCTACTCGTAGTCCATGAATATCATGGATTTCATCTATTGTCAACTTTTTTCTGTAAAAAATACAAGATAATATCTTGTGTCAACAATGACCTACTTCTTCACCCTTTTTTTAATTAATTGTCATGCGTAGGAGTGAATGTGCATGTGTGTATGAAAGAGAGCGGAAGATAGAAAAATAGCGCAGGAAATCGAAAATTGGTATGCATTTACCCCTAGTGAATGATCAATCTCGATATCCTCCTGGTAAATTATACATAAAACAAAGCAACAATCATACCTTTTTCTTGTCATTTCTAAAGGTTGAAATAAGTAACAATAAAAATGAATTTATCAGTTAGACAATACCAAGAAATAATGGTAATTATCATCTACAATATCTCCATTATCATTGTTTTTAATTTTTCTTGTCATTTGATCATTGTTTTTAATATTTTCAGTTGTGTGATTTTTTGTGTTCTTTGTGTGCAGTGAATTTATAGGGGAGGGGAGGCAGAAGTTAAGGTTTTGAATTAATTTTATGGGGTTTTAGTTTTATAATTTTTGGGGAAGATGGTGAAAAATAAAATTTTGAAAGTTTAGGGGTTGAATTAAAAACTAATTTTTTTAACTAACGGAACTAACGACCAAGGGACCAAAATAGAAACGATTCCAAACGTAAGTGACCAGAATAATCTTTTTTGAATTCTGATGATCAAAATAAAACACACCCTAAACAAAAGGGACTACTGGTGAAGATTACCCTTTTTTGATTAATAAGAAAGGGGGATACCCCACTACATTCAAGTGCCTCATTAAAAAACTTCCCTAAACCTAAATGGAGGAAAAGGAGTACACTTGAATGTAGTTACAACACAAGATAAAAAACAACAAAGAAACAAGCAGGCCCTGAAACCACCGAACCTACAAGCACCCAAAGACAACTAAACGCCGAAACACCAAAACTTAATTACACAACTTTGCAGCCCTTCTTCTATCGCTATCCACATGCAACTCCACATCCCGTGGAGCTTGGGTGTAGACATGCAAACCCCAACCATGATGGTGTGCACCAGCGGCAAGCCTGTCCGCAACAACATTTGCCAAGCGATCAATCCGTCGAAGGCGAACCTCACCAAACTCACGTAACCAAACCTTGATACGCGAAACCAAAGCGATCTCCGGATCTGAACTAGGCAACTTCACAACCAGCCCCAAAGCTTCCTCACAATCCAATTCAAGCTCAATTCTGTCAAACCCGAGTTGTCGAGCGAAATCCAAGCCATCATGTATAGCCCACAGTTCCGCAAGGAGCGGATAACAACAACCTACAGCCCTCGAAAAACCTTCTAGCCACTCCCCTTGATCACCCCGCACAACACCACCTATTGTCGCCGAGCTATCAATAGGATCCACAGACCCATCGATATTTAACTTCACCCAGCCCAAAGGTGGTACTCTCCAATCGGCAAACTCCTCCATGTCAGCCCCCTCCACGACACTGCTCAAATTAGCCCGATGCACCCAAGCCTCTCCTATGACAGTAACAAAACGTTGAGTCGCGACCACAAGGTCTTCTTTTTTAACCCATTTCGCATCAAAAATGCGGTTGTTACGCCGCGACCATAGCATCCAGCAGGTAACCGCAAACAGCACTGGCCAATTGTCATTGTCACGCCCTAAAACATACCCTAGTTCGAACGATAGAAAAACAACAACGATAACGTAAACAATTACGATCTAACTAAGACTATAATGAAACCACATAAGCTATGCCTTATTAAGTTGCAATCGGATTAAAAAAGAGAACATGAGTGCTTATATATATATAAACTTATGAATAATAAAATATAACATGAAGTATACGAATGACAAACATGTTAGATAGTGAAAGTTAATATTGGATTAAAAGTAATGTAATACTATATATATATATATGTTAATATAATGTTAAAATAAATAAAATACTAAAAACGTGGGCTGGAAATAATTATAGAATATTAATAGAATAAATTATAATAAAGTATGGTGGGATTTACTTGGATGAAAACTAATCCAAGTGTCCCTTAGATTAGTGATAATCAGCCAACTATTCATATTGGCAAAACATGTGTAATTCCACTTACATGAATCATCTTCTCCATCTTTTCCTCTCTCCAACAGAAACCTTAGAAACAAAGGAGAGAGAGAACTTAAACACTCAAAATCTGGAGAATTAGTGAGGAAAAATTCATGCATGCTACTGGATTTAAGCTAGGAATAACACATGTTCTTGCATCTACAAAACAGTTCATATAAGTATCGATTCTGCTCATGTTTTTATTTGATGTTCTTGATGATGTTTGATTGTTTTGCTAGTTAGATTATGTTAGAAATTTGATTCTAAAATGTTTATTGATGATTTAAGAGTATGTGTGATAGATTAGATTGATTAAAATGCTAGAGAAATGACATGTATTAAGCTTGAATTTTGAATCTGCCCAGATTCATACTTGAAAACTGCCCTGTTTTAAACTGGAATTTTGAATGGGTTAGGGTTCGAATTAGGAAAACTTTTTGTAAATAAAAGTTTCAGAGCTGAATGAGTACTATAAAAAAATGGCCTCTTGAGTATGAAAACGACATAGGAAGTGGCTGGAAATTGAATTACAAAAAGACTGCTCAGAATTGAATGAATCTGGAAACTGCTTAGGTTAAATTGTAATTTTAAAAATGTTTAGGGGTTTAATTGATGCCAATAAATTCTGAAAAATTTATTAGAAACAGAGGAGGTATTGCAGGAATGAAAAATAAATAGTTTAGCTTGAATTATATATCAATTGATAGTTTAAATATCATTAGAACACATAAAGGATCAAAATGGACTAGTTTGTGAGGATTGATAATTTGAGGACTTACATGCCCTGTTTTTGTGGTTGCTGGAACATCATTATTATGTTAATATATGTAGGTAAATGTGGTTAAAATCTCAAGATTAATGGTGTAGGGAAACATAGGTTATAAATGCACTAAAGTCACAAATTAAGCATAGGCAGATTAGGTTTCTAAAAATGCCCTATGTTCAAGTAATAAACTGTATTGATAGGAAAATGATAAAAACATGTACTATACATGGTTGTAAAGGTGTGTTTATAAGATTTCTGAGAATGGTAAAAAATCCTAATTTGGAGTTGTGAGTAAAGAGATGTTAATAAATTAGTGTGTATTACACAAGCTGCCAGTTTTAAGACAGATTTGTATATTCATGTTGTTTAATTTATTTAATTTGGTTATATGTCAAAAATTTGTTTCTAATGAATGTTGTATGTGTTATGTTATGATTCAAGAGCATGTTGAAGAAGAGATATTAAAAGAACCAAGGGGAGAGCAAGCAAAAAGGAAAGGAAAAAGCATCATTAATAAAGAGATAAACTAGCTTGGAGTATTGTGAGTGTAGCATTGCTTAAGTGTTAGGATTAGTATCCTAACCTTTATGTTTTTGATTATTAGATAACATGAATGAAGCATGTAATGAATTTAATAATGATTGGTAAAATTTAAAATGATAAGGAAGGATTAAAGGCAAGAATATTGACCTAAGTGTATATTACTTGTTAGATAAGCATGCTTAGCATAAATATGATTAGTTGCTATGATGTGTTGATTGCTTGAGCTATGTGAAATGAGACTAAGTAATGAGCTTTGCTACTGGTTTTTGATGATTATAAAATGAAAATGGTCTCATGTGCTTGCTGGAATTTTATGTTACCATGATGCTTGATTGATTATATGTGTATGCCTATTGAAATGGTTAAATGCCTTTGAAATTATGAATGATTGGCAAGTGAATGCTTTTGTTAATAATGAAAGATAAGTAAAGTCTTTGGTTTGATTAGTGTCTATAGGTAGAAGGGCATGCCTTAGAGTCATTTGAGCTCCTCTGATTGTTAATACAAGTTGGTGGTTAGTCACCAATGTAAATTAAAGGTGGTTAGTCACCTTGATGCTTAGGCATCCGCTGTCACATGTTACAAGTTAAAAGTGAAATAATTGATACCTTTGGGGTATCCAAAGTCATATGTCACACGTAGACTCGATTACCTGATTCATTGATCATCCAAGGCAAAATATACGAAACACTTGTAAACTAAGAAAGTAAGCTAAGTACCTTATTAGATTGGTACAAATGAAATGAATTTTGAAATGTTTACATGCTCTATAGAATGTTTTCGATTATGTATGATACTTGATGCATTTGTTATTAATGTTTGTTTTGCTTAATGTTGCAATATGAGTGACTTGAATTTATTTCAAGACTAGCTAAGATGACTTGTGCATATTGGACTAGCTAGGTGATCCTTGGTACTTAAGCCTAGCCAGACAACCTTAAAGATTTGCATAAGATTTTAAAAAACTTAATTAGTAAAGTTTAGGACTGCCTCACTAAGTACATATTGTGTACTTATCACTCTTTTGTTCCATTCTTCCAAATATTTTAGGTACTAGTTACTGAAAGTTAGTTGATTGATTCGAGAGTCGTTTCCGCAAGACAAGCACAAGAATGATAAGTTTTGGTTAGATCCTAGTTGGTGGCATAGTTGTGTAATGTGTCACATGCATATAGATATGTATTATGTGTTGCTTGACTTGTAAGTAACATGTTGGAACTTGTTTTGTTATATACTAATGATCATGTTAAGTGTTTGTGAAATATATGTCCTTGTGTGTAATTGTAATCGAATGCCAACTTGAGTTCATAGTTGATATACATGTTAAATTAGGATATGTATAAATTTAATGTTTGGTTGCCTTGAGTATTCGAATAGAAGCATGGGTATAATTGAAAAATAAGTTCATAAATTAGGTAGTTTGTATAGGTATAAAAACGTATCTAAAGAGACCAAATTATATGCATGAATGAATCCTTGAATGAAAAGGTTTATGAACTTAGGTTGATGATGATTGAATTGGTGTGAGCTATATAATCTTATAAACTTATGTTATCCGAATGCTTATCTCCTTGTATAACCATGTTTCAATCTTTAATGTTGGATTGTAGTATTACATGAAATATGTTATAATAGCCGATTGATGTATAGTATGCTTTATGATTAATTGTTTGGATCATATTTATATTGACGGTAGTTTAGGTTTGTTTAAAGTTGTATGTATCATGTATATAGAATGTATGATGTTGGAAAAGTTTTAATTGGCCCACCTAATTGTATAAGTGTTCATGTAATCATATGTTTTGGTTATTAATCACATGTATGCATAATTTGTTGAATGCTTAAATAAACATGCTTTGTAAGTTTATGTTTGATTCATATGTTATACGAATCTGTCCGATGCCCAATATGAAACGTCTCTCGCTTGTAACCGGGCGAGGGGTGTTACAGTCATCCCTCGCACCAGAGGTCCCGCGCACATTCTTTCAAAACCATACCTCAAACGGATCAACCCAAAACGATGTCCACATGTGTGACTTGATCAACCGAATCCAAACCTGTCGAGCATGTACACAAGTTCGAAGCACGTGGTCAATATCCTCAAGCCCGTCATTACAAAGACTGCACCTAGCTTCCGAATTCAAATGACGTCGAACCCTCTCCGCATTCGTTAAAAGTTTCCCTTCAGCCACAATCCACAAAAAGAACCGAATTCGCTGAGGAACTCGCAACCGCCAAATTATCTTCCGAAATTTATTAGGACTGCCTAAAGGAGGAGCCAATATCCTATAAGCGGACTTAACCAAAAACCTCATACTAGCTTCCCCACCCCAACCAAGGCAATTAGCTCCAAAAGCAGGGGAAGGAAGACCAACCGAAGATAACTGATGTAAAAAAGCTGCCGGCAGCCAATGTTGTAGCAAAGCAAAATTCCAATTCCCTCCACTATCAAGCATCGATGCCACCTTACAAGGAGCGGGAGGAGAAGAGCCAAAGACATAATCGTGTAAAGCAGCAAGACCTGGAACCCATCTATCAAACCAAAAATCTACTGTCAAACCATCCCGAATAGTTTAAACCACCCCATTGCTAACCTGATCCCATACCAGACAAATCCCAGTCCATAATCGAGAACCACGACGACAAAACAGAACATCCGGCATAAGACTATAACACTTATATTTATTTCTCAGGATGCAGACCCAAAGCTTATCTTTATCTTTAATCAAATGATAATCCAACTTAATCATAAACGCTAAGTTCACTTTCTCAAGCTCTCGGAACCCCAAACCCCCATATTCCATAAGTTCCTGCAACTCTTCCCACTGAACCAAATTCACGCTTCGATGTTGAGGTGAGTTACCCCAAACAAAACCCCAAACTAATTTCTCTAACTCCACACAAACACTCTTCGGAAGCCAGAAAGCATGCATAGTATAATTCAGGATCGTCTGTAACACCGATTTTGCCAGCATAACTCTACCGACAAAAGACAAGGATCGGGCAGGCCACGATGCAAGACGACTCTGAACACTTTCAATCAGATAAGCATAAGTAGCTGTAGTGACCCTCGAATGCAACATCGGAATCCCCAAATACTTTCCCAAGCTATTAACCTCCGCAAAGCCCAACTCCTCAACAATAGTATTACTCAAAGCAGCTTCAGTATTCTTAGAAAAATAGATATGGGATTTAGCAGTACTCACCTTATGTCCAGATGTCCCACAAAAATAATCCAGGACTTGGCTAATGATCGTCATTTGAGCGACAGATGCCTCAGAAAACAACACAACATCGTCTGCAAAAAATAAATGCGAAAGCCCCGGACCCGAGCAGCTCAACTTAATTTCAGCCCAGTTACCCGAACGGCTCAACGTGAATATATGATAATATATAAAAACATAGGATGAGTCTGCCACGCTCGACAAGCACCGATGAGCACCATTAATTCAATTTATAAAGATTAATAATTTAAAGGACTCACCGTATATTTATAAATTATTTAAAAATAAAAAAAAATAAATTAATTAAAATATATTATTTTATTCTTCATTTTTTAAACATATATCAAAATACCTATGTAGCCCTAAATTACAAAATTCTAATTTTTGTTCATTTAAAATTTAAGTCGCCGCCACCGTTGCTGCCACTGTATTAATTATAATTCTGTCAACCAGCTAGGCCTGAAGAACAATGGCAGGGGAACGGCTTTCAAATGCTATTCAAACTAGTTTAGGGGAAACAAACATATAGAGATGTTCAGGCCTATCTTTCGCCGAAGATAATTAAGGGTTTTAAAATAGTTACGTAACTATCTTCGGGCCTATCTCTATATCTTCAAGCCTTTTGTTCATCAATCTTCAGAAAATCCTAACCGGCATCCAAAGGCTATTCAAATACTAACCGATTAGGGTTTTAAAATTCTTTTATGCTATTCAAATCTCGTTTATTGGTGGGGAAGGATGGCCATGCAGAAGGCAACAACGGTGATGATAGGAGACAGTGACAACTTGAATTTCAAATGAATAAAAATTGGGGTTTTATAATTTATAGGTAGATAGATATTTTGATCTATGTTTAAAATTTTTTAAAAAATAATATATTTTAATTAATTTATCTTTTAATTTTTAAATAATTTATAATTATAGGATAAGTCCACTATATTTTTAAACTTTATAAATTAATGATACTCATCGGTGCTCGTCGTTAGTTGTGCTTATCGATGCTCGTCGAATGTGACAAAATTTTTCAAATATATATATATGTAACGTTAGATCAGACTCCCTTACTCACTTTTTAATATTTTTTTCTTAATGGAAGCTGTGAATTGATTTAGTCACCTAATCGAGTTTTCTTTGTTGACTTTTTAAGCCAGACAATTGGTCCTCATTAATGTTTGGGTTTTGCATTAGAAAAAATAATTTCGTCCTCTCCACTTTATTGCAATCTGCAAGTATAGATGTGCCATGCAAAATTAACATAATATCAAATAATATTCATTTTTTGTCAATAATTAGCTAAATTGAGGGTCGTGATAAAATGTATTAGAAATTACACTATGATTGTAATACGAAGTATAAAGGTAATGACACGAGAAATTTATTAATTGGCGTTGTGATCATGGATGTTCATCTGTTTTTTTATTTTTTGTGGGTTTGAACGGTGACATTTGCTTTAAAATATTATTGTAACACAACTTAATAATAATAATAATAATAATAATAATAATAATATGTTGTTTTTGTTCTATTTTTCCACAAACATAATTGTTTGGATTTTATTTCTATTAAATGTAAGTTTGTATGGCCAAACCTCGAATCCTTCGTACTCTAATTTCACCCACTCATTTCTTGAGGGACACGAAATTCTGGAGGAAAAAGAAATCAGTATGGGACAATTAATTAGCACAGCCATTTGATTAAATGAATCAGCAAAGAAACATATATACCAAGTCCAACTTCAACTTTCTTGATGACTTCCGACTATCAAAAATGTGGTTGGTTCGAACATTGAAAGAAGTATTAGTAAGGACTAAGGACAATCACAATAACTTTTATGCAAGGGAGATAGTATTGGTGTGTTGGACCATACGAAAATTGAATATATATATCTTTTTCATTCTTGAAAATTAGCATAGCTTATAATATTTGTATTCAATTACATTCTGTTTTATTTTATGAACAATAAAAAAATATATAATTGATCTTAAAATTTATTCTGACGATGCTAATTAATGAACCCAAAACTGTATAAACAATGGGCATAGATTTTAGCAGACAGGCAGGCAGCGGTCAACCAACACTTTGACAATATAATAACAAGGGAAATGAATCAGATTTCTTGGAATTGTAAAGGGGTGTTTGATTCACGAAATGTATCATTACTCTTGGGAATATGATTTTCGGAATGATTCATTATTTGATATATTACTGGAAATGTTAAATTACTTTGTTTAGTTTGTTTGATAAGAATGTAAAATTACAGTGTTTGGTTAATAGATTATAAGATTATCAGAATATATTTTACAAAATTATCTTTGTGATATATTTTTTTTAACTAGTCAAACTTATAGAGAATATATTTTTCTATTATTTTTAATTTATATATTTTTTCTTTTATAAAGTTCTTACACAATAATTGAATATAGTTTTTGATGTTACAATACAATATTATATATAGAAAAAAGCAAATTCATAAGCTTCTATAATAATCATCACATTCGTTACTAAATCAAATATACTAATAACTAACTATAAATATTATATTTATATATTTGATTACTCAATTTACATTATTTAAAAAAAATAAAATAAAAGTCATTTTTTAAAAAAAAATTTGATAAGAATTAGTGACCTCATTAAAAACTCCCTTCGCATCGGAAACCATCACAAGGATATTTCCAACAGCGGAAGGAGGAAAAGAGTGTCACATGCATTTTATTGAAAATCAGCAGATACATATAAGCGTCGCGACAAGAATGCCTTACATAGATACAAAACCAATATCAAGTTAACAACCAACACATCCAAAGCCCCTAACCAATCCCACTCTTGGCCAAAGAGTCCGCTTCGATATTAGCACTTCTGCAAATTTTCCTGAAAATGCAAGATCTACTCTCGCCCAGAACAACGATGTCTTTAACCAACGACCTAAATACTATAGGGCAGGAAGCGGGGTCATTGATCCACCCGAGCGCGGTACTGCAGTCACATTCGACAATGATGCGCAGATTTTTACAATTAGGATCTTTTAGAACCAGCTCCATGCCCTGTTTTAACGCCAAAAGCTCTGCAAGGACATGCAGCCCAGCACCTATCGACTTCGAAAATGATAACAGTTTCCTCGTCGTTGAGTCCCTTACCAGACCACCAATACCACCTCTGCTGCCATCCCTAAGCATCGCCCCATCAATGTTAAGCTTAACGAAGCCGCTAGGTGGGGCTTCCCAACCAGTGTTGTTGAGTATACGAGCAGAATTAGATGCCACGCCACAGGGATAAGAAGGATTCGCTATAATCTCATCAATTGACATCCGAGATTCGGGGAACTTAGCCTTGAACCAATTTCCAATCCTGCACTTAATCAGAAAGAACAATTGCACTTCATCAAAAGATTTTCCGTTGAAAGTAATCTCATTTCTGAGCAACCAAACGGACCAAAGGAGAGCAAATGGAACAAAATGCCACGGGGACATGGAGTTATCTGCTGGATGCAACGAACTCCACTGCTCTAAAACCGAACTGACATCTGCAGGGACAACAAATTCTAGATTCCAATATGCAGCTATAAGAACCCAACATTTCCAAACGAACTTGCAGTGGAGAAACAAATGGGAAATCGTCTCTCGCTCTTCTAGGCATAAGGGACAACCAGTTTGAAGATTGAGGGACCACACTCTTTTCATGAGCTCAACGCGAACCGCCACCCTATTCGAAACCACCTGCCAAACAAAGAATTCCACACGAGGCGGAACAAAGCCAACCCATACGAACTTCCTCCAATTGAAGGTAGTATTTGAAGCCACAATGCCACACGAGTAACCTGATTTTACAGAGAACATGCCATCCCCGGATTTTATCCAAACCAAGCAATCCCTAGAGAAACCTTCCGATCGGACATGTGCTAACAAATTCATCAAAGCTGACCACAGACCCAATTCCCAATCGAAAAGCTGTCTCCTGAGGCGAATGTCCCATTCCCAAGCGCCATTAACCAAACGTCCAAATTCACCAATTTTCCCCTGCTTATTGCAAGAGAGCGCAAACAGTCTAGGGAACACTGTTTGAAGCGGAGAATCTCCTACCCACCTATCCGACCAGAAACAAATTAAAGAACCATCTCCCAACTGCATACGGAAATTGCTGCGAAGATCCGACCCAAATTTATCGTTACTGAAGAAGCTCTTCGAGATCCCTTTCCATATCCAAGACCCGAAACTGTGGGGGGCTGGATCCGGCAGCAACATGTCTTGCTCCAAGTTAAGTTTACAACAAAGCATCCTCTTCCAATCGCACTCCCTCTCATTAGCAAATCTCCAAATCCATTTGCATAATAAAGCACGGTTCTGAATCTGTAAATTTTTAACTCCCAAACCTCCTATCTCAAAAGGCATACATACGGAGTTCCAATTCAACCAATGGATTTTCCTTATGGAGACCGAAGACCCCCATAGGAAATTTGCAAATATGCTATTCAATTTCCTTTCCACTTCTTTCGGAATAGTAAATATGGACATAAAGTAAGAGAGGAGAGAGGATAATACCGATTTAACTAAAGTTAACCGACCACTGATTGATAGATTCTTGCCCATCCATCCGGACAAGGCCCGATAGCATTTGTCCATTACTGGTTCCCATAACGCCTCTGAATTGCGCTTAGCCCCCAAAGGAAGGCCTAAGTACTCCGATGGGAATTTCCCCATCGAGCATCCTGCTTTCTCAGACCATGACTTAACTGATTCTTCCTCCACATTAATACCAAATAACCTACTCTTCGATAGGTTCAATTGAAGACCAGAGGCGATTTCAAAAATACGCAAAACCCTTTTTACATTCATCACTTCCCTACAAGATGCACTGCAGAAAATCATTAGATCATCTGCGAATTGGAGGTGGGAGATTTCATATAAGTTCTTCCCACGACCAATAGAAAACCCTTGAAATAAACCATTCGACGTAGCTTTATCCAGCATAAGATGCAAGGCTTCGCCTATCAGATTGAATAACAGTGGCGATAAAGAGCAACCTTGGCGCAAGCCTCTAGCTAAGGAGAAGCGCGAAGTAGGAGCCCCGTTCACTAGCACTGAAATAGATGCCGACGAAATGTATTTGAAAATCCAACTACACCATACATCTCCAAAACCCATCTCTTTCATCACACGGATAAGAAAGAGCCAATCCACCGAGTCATAAGCACGCTTGAAATCAATCTTGAACACAGCCCCTCGACGACCAGTCCTCCTAACAAAATCAATCCCTTCATTTGCAAGCATGGAGCAATCTAAGATCTGCCTCCCCGGAATGAAGGCAAATTGAGAATTACTGACCACCGATTCCAAACACCCTTTCAATCTACGTGCCAATACCTTGGACAAGATCTTATAAACCCCTCCCACTAGACTAATTGGCCGAAAGTCGTCCAATGAAGCCGAGCCCAATTTCTTTGGAATCAATGTAATAAAAGAATGGTTGATCCCATCCTCCCAATCGCGGCCCCGATGAAAATTATTGAAAAAACGCATAATATCAACTTTTAACTGTGGCCAATATTTTTTAAAGAATCCCATGCAAAAGCCGTCCGGACCCGGAGCTTTAGAACTTTCCATGGAAGAAATTGCTTCCCATATCTCCGTAGCGTCAAAACTTTTAACCAAGCCATCCACCTGTTGCCTCGATATCTTCTTGAAAGGGAGGTCCAAAACCTCAACCTCTAACGTGTTTTTAGTATTACAGGCTTTGGAAAAATAATCAAAAATCCCCTCTTTAACTGCCACTGGATTCGAAATGGTCCTTCCATCGACCTCTATAGATAAAATAGAATTCACTCTCTTTCTATGCGAAGCATAATTGTGAAAAAAACGCGAATTTCGATCCCCCTCCTTAAACCACCTAACACGGGATTTCTGCAGCCAAGCCCGCTCTTCCAACCGTAACAGCTTCCATAATTTATTTTTCATTTCGGAAAGGGATTTACCACCATCGACTCCCACCGTGCCCTGCTGCAGACCCTGTTCGAGAGCGGCGATCTTACTCTCAAGCTGAGGTATATTAACACCCTGCTGTAAGTGTTGTTCCGCAGACCACTTTTTAATCACATTCTTTGTATTCTTAAGGATGCTGAGGATCCCACATCTACTGTTCTTGCGATGCAGCATGGACAAAGTTCCCACTACCTTTTTATCGAAATCAGAATCCTCCAGGATATAATTGAAGAACTTAAAGGGTTTCGGCCCCCAAGATTCCCCTCTATTAATTAATACGATAGCATGGTGGTCCGATATACACTTCGACAAAAGATTTTGATGTAAGTATTTAAAATACTCCAAGAAAGCATCATCGACTAGGAATCTGTCTAACCGAACGAAAGTAGCCGATTCTCTGTTACTAGACCAAGTGAACCGCCCGCCGTTGAGAGGAAGATCGATCAGACAAGCCTCATTGATAAAGCTCCTAAAAAGATCCATTGAGGCTAAGTTGTAGCCAGAACCAATTTTCTCCTCCCTACTCACAAACGCGTTAAAATCCCCACCCACACACCATGAGACCCTGTATTTTTTCATAAATTCAAGCAATTCTTTAAAGAAAAATGGTTTTTCAGCCTCCGTCGAGGGACCATATACATTCACCAAGCCACAGAGATTCTGTTCCCCTCGAAAACGGCCAAATATTACAATGAAACGCCTAAAGCATAATGCCTCCGTAATAGAAAAAAATTCATGATCCCATACAGTGAGAAGACCCCTAGCAGATCCTACTGCTGGCGACACCGCCTTCCCCAACTTCGGACCACAACCCATGCCTCTGAACATAGCCGGCGAAATAACCCCCACCTTTGTCTCCCGAAGAAATAAAAAACGCGGTTTCTCCAACCTCATCAGTCTTCTAACAGCCCCCAATTTCTCCATCTTCCCCAAACCTCTTATGTTCCACGATATAATAGAAAGTTCCATAAAAAACAATTAAAACACCGGTACAAATCTGCAAATTCAGGTAGAGCGATGAACTTACTTAGAATTAAGCTCCAATTCAGTCACCTTCTCAACCAAAGATGATTTCCCCCCTCTGAAAGAAATACCCAAAATCCTACTCATCCCCCAAACCGCCAAAGCTTCTTCAATGCAACTCAGATGGACCGAACTATTAGAAAAACCAGAATTAGCCGAGAACGAGCCCCTAGAGCAATTCTCAATGGATTCTAAAATTTGGCTCCGAAGTAGTCTACGGTTTCTTGCCTTATAGAAATCCTTCGAATGGGCCGACATTGGGACGTCCCGGATAGGGGGAAACGATGGGATAACAAAGTTTTTCAACCCTTGCAGACCATTACCAGCATTAGGGGAAAAGGAAGCTTCCCCGGAACTGGAGCTATCCACAAGACTGTCAGGCACGAATTCCCCATCTGCCAAAGGCCCTGCGATTTTTTGCCCCTGATCAAAAGAGTCTTCAACAATCATATTATCCATACCAATATCCACCGAGTTCTTAGATCCAACCAACCTAAGAAAGTCTCTCTGATCCATCGGCCCAATAGCATTATTTTGTTTCGGCCCAGACGCTAAGCAACCTACGCCCATATTTTGACACGGATCAGGCATCGAGTGAAGCTGGCCCACTATCGAATGGTCAGGAATTGGAACAGATGGAGATTCGGAACCGTTTCGACCAATTCCCAAGGAATTACCAACATTATTGTCTAATGATTGTTCCCCAGGAATGTCTGCTGCCGCCTCCCCCGAGGCATCCCAATTCCCAATTGGAACATTCTCAGGACGTTGAATCGGCATCTCCTGAGAAGCCGAAGAGTGAAAATCTTCAGAGCGGACATCGTCCACTCCAACTCTGGGAGCCGGAACACCACCGTCCGACCACCCCACATCATCATTATCATTGTACTGAAAATTGTGTGAACCATGCTCCAAGAAAAAATCATCCCCAATCTTTATTTGCACTGATATCTTCCTTCCCTGGATACTCAAACACAAAGACTACGGAAAAACAAACTGATTTTCTGCCCTGATAAGAACACGCGCTACCGTTAAATCAGCTCTATTTCTTGTATCGTCATGAAGGTATATCAGACGACCCCATCTCTGAGCCAAATCCGAAAATAAATTCTCCGACCAGATATTAATGGGAATACCATAAATAGAAATGGAACAGTAAGGAAACGGAAAACCGTCAATCAAAGCCTCTTCCTCAAGAAAATCAAACCAGAACGACAACTCGTCCTTCTTTTTCTCCCATATCTCAGATTTCATATGAATGGAACTAAAGCTAATCAAACAAGCGTTTTTAACAGACCCCCATTTCGACAATTTGACAATGATTCCATCACTTGCTAACGCTTTCGTAACAAATTCTTCATCAAAGTCTTTCTTCATAATCCCAATACTGGACTGTTTGATCCACTCATTCTCTAACATATAGCATGTGAAATCCGAAGCTTCTTCTACACCCCTGACCACGTTTCCAGCCCCGTCCTCCTGTTTCTTACCAACACCAACCTGGGATTGAAGAACATCCTTGTAAGATCTAGTACCATGGAACTTATCCTTAGGGGCAGCAAAATCCGACTTTTCTTTCTCGACGAACCGAAAACCCTTTTCCTTTTCACCCACAGGGGCAGACGAATGGAACGTTTGATTATTACGCACCCTTGGGAACTTGGCTTGATTAACATATACTTTCCTGCCGTCAATATAAGTTTCGTTCATCTTCTCGATAACCCTAGCAAGGTCCCTCCTGCTCTCTAGGTAGATGAAAGCAAAGGTGCAAGGATTGTACTTGTTTTTCCTATTATGGATAGGCACAAAAACTTTCCTCACCTTCCCGTAGTAGCTGAACAATTCCCATAAAGCTCCCCGTGAGACTCTCTTGCTAACGTTATCCATAAAAGCAACCCAACCATCCGAACCCGCCGGCCTAAGTGAAACATTCCCAGCACCCTCGCCGCCATTCGCCCGCACCGACCTCCTAACAAAATCCTTGCCAACCCTATCACCAGTTCCACGAAACGCTCTCTCGCCCCTCACCCTCTTGCCACTCTCTCTCTCCATTTTTTTGAAAGATACTTTACTCAATTTACGATCCATTCTTTAAAATTTAAAATTCAAACAAAATTTATAATGTGATTTAAAATTGAATAATACAGATTTTTACATATAAATAAAAAAATATTATTCTTTAGAGAAGAAATAATATTAAAAAATATTTCTAATATTTATTATTATTTTTTAATAATGAGTTTGATTTATATATTTTATCATGCAACAATTTCAGTTAGATAATGAATTGTTTTAACATATCAAACTAAAGAAAATATTGGAGAAATAAAAAATAATGATTTATTTGAATACAAAATATTATTTTAAGGGTATTTTAGTCCAAAGTGATAAAAATTGTCTAATACCTAAGAATATGGTGGAAATGACATTCCCACCATTTTGAAAAAAAGAAGGTACTATTGAGAATGTAATGTTACCTCTAGAAAATTCTCCTAAACCAAAACATGGGTACGTGATTCTAGAAAAAATTATTCCCCTTAATTATAATTTTTTCCGCAAACCAAACTCCCCTAACTACTTTAAACATGCAACTTACCACTATTTTTTCAGGATTCAAATCTCTATCTTCCACAACTTACAATTTTATAAATTTATATTTTTGGAATTTAATTAATTCATATAATTATTTCTTAATTTTGAATTTAGATTAAATAATTAATCTGTAAAAGAACACCATCTATTACAAAACCGGTAAATAAATATTTATATCCACCGATTAAACCTATTCAAGGACTGAACTTAGCTAAGAAGAAATATGTAACTTTCGAAAAGACACTAGGCCCATTTTTACATGAAGCGTACATAGATTTGTGGTCCGTCTAAAACAATAGTTTAGGCCGGGGGGTTGTGGGTTGGCCGTAGTATTTAGGTCAAAAAGCCTACAGCATGGGCGGGAGGTTGGTTCCAAAGCATAAAAAAAAAAACAAAAAAATCTTATGCCCCTAATCATGCCCCTTTATGTCTCACACTAAAAAGTATAAAAAATTAAATTTTAAACCCTATACCCTAAAAATATACCATACCCTTAATTTCCCTAAAACCTAACCTTAAACTCTAAACCCTAAACCTTAAACTCATTTTACTTCGGAACTTGTCTCGTCAGATTGTTCAACCATACTTCACAAGGATGACATTTCATAACAAAACAATGGTGCATGATCATACTTATTCATCTCATCTCCATGTATAAAAAATGGTCCATCGTATTTACGTGCAATTGACCTTTTGCGGAAAGATTTGAACATACTCGTTCGAGTATAAGGAATATTCTTATATAACTGGATGGGTCATGAACATAAAAGTCTACCCTTATTTTGGACCAGTAAGACCAGGGGAAGACAGAAAGCTCCTTAGTTCTCCTAATAATACAATATTCAATCCAAATCTTTATCTGATTCAGAAACAGTGCTTATATAGTTACCATCAAATGTCTGGGAAAAAAACCAAGTCATGAGACAACAAGAAAACTAGATTTCTCCCTTTAAATTGTTTCTTTGTTGGAATTTGTTTCCGGTAAGTAAAATGGTACAACAGAGTTAAAACAAGTTCAAAGACGCCTAGGTTGATAGCGGGTACTCGCATAAAACCCTTTTGTATATGACGTGTTCTTGAATATTGTCTGCAAGGGGAAGTCGCCATTTCAGTTAAGAGTAAAATTAAAAAATACAAACACCATAACCGTTTCTTTTTCATTTACTTGAAAATGACGACTCTAAATACTAGCTAAATGAAAAAAAAAAGATTATTTAATTTTTGCCATATTATACTTACAGCAAGGTTCTTTAGGTCTTTGATCAAAAAAAAAAAAAGCAAGGTTCTTTAGGTCTTCTCTAAGACATTTTTTAACATTGTTAGCTACTTCAGCTCCAAGCTGTCCACCATGTTGCTTAATGGAATCCTCCGAAATCTGTATTTGTTTCATAAATATAACAAAATAATCCAGGTTGATATTGACTAAGAGTACAAGGTTTAGCTTACTTCTGAAAGCAGTAAGGCAGATGCTCTATCCAGAAGCTCTTCTATAAATTTCCCAGCATCCACAGCAGGAATAGATGGCCGCGCACTATCAACTGACTTCTCCTTAACATTTTGTGCATTAACAGATGGCTTAGCAGCTTTTGCTACATCAAAGGGTAGAGGAAATGTTTATATTATTTGGACAAATTAAATAGTACTAAATTACTCAATCATCAATGACAGAGATGCACACTCAGCTGTCAGCCTGTCACACAATTAACATTACAGTTCTTCTCTAGCTACAAGAAAAGTAACAATTTTAATTTTCTCCATCAAAATGAGTACCAGGTTTTCCCCTCGGCAAGAAACGTATTCATAACCGGACATTGGCATTTGGCTCCACTACTTTGCCATTATGACATTAAATCACCGCCTCAATAAAATAAAATAAAATTCTTACCTAATGAGTTTTCAACAAAATCTCTAATACCATTCGCTCAATGAAGAATTTTGTTGTTATCAAAATCTTTAGTTTAAGCAAGCCAGTTCATTATCTCCCCTTCTACAACTACAACTAGGTTCTAGAGCATCGTAAGTAGACAACCATTAAATTTGGCACCTTTATGCCCAAGTTGCCGCACAGATACAGACACATTCCAGTGATTAGTATTGCAGCTGCAGCTATTATTCAGTTTGCCTATACAAACTGCTAGTCTATAAGAACAAATGGTAGGCTAAAGGCTAATCCTTAGAACCCAAAACAAGATATAAGAAAGTTGAATTGTGGGAACAAAAGCTACTAATTCAAAAAAATGAAGCAACAGAATTTTACTTTTCCAAGAGGGTTAGAATAGGGACAAAATTTAGAAATTGTAACCTGCCCAAGAAAATTAATGAAGTTGCAAATGACAATTCTTTTAGATAAATTACCTGTAAATGCTGAAGTTTTAGTAGCAGCACCGACACTTTTCCCAGCAGAATCCTGTGAAGAAGGTACTTTTTCTGGAAGATCTGACAAAACTGGGGAATCTGATGGAACATAAGCAGCTAGATCGGGTGGTTGATCTTTCCCTACAGGAGGGTTAGCCTACCAGTAATAAACTAATATTAGTCTGAAATTCATTACCGGTGAAATGAAACAGATTAATAAAATTTAAATCACCTCGAGATCAATGTATGATGGGTTTCTCCCAATTGATTTAAGAAACTTGTCCAGACCATGGTCGTTCAGAGCTGGGAATAAATTAATTAGGAATTATTCCAACCAGGCACCAAAATACAGAAGTTCAGAAACAAAGGGTTGTAGAGCGGTATTGACTAAGTTCCCCATTGCTTTCCAGTTACATGAAATTGCATCCTAGAAAGTCAGTCCACTTTTTCTATCCCAAGATTTGTAACCTCAAAGACTAAATTCTATACACCATGCAAACACATGGCATTCACACTTGTAAGTTGTAACCAATAACTTCCAATAACAGACAGAAAAGGAAGCAGCAAGTTTTAAATTGACTGTTTGGCTTAAGAGTTTTTACACATTTTCTAAAGTTTGCATTACCATAACTCGATAAAGGAGAACAGTGTCATACATGCTTAAGTTCCAGATATACAAAAGCCAATTAGGTCCAAAAAAGGTCTAAAATGCTTTTCTTCTTTCCGAAAAACAACCACCTCTTGAAATAATCTCCTACAACCACCAATTATATAGTAGGTAACAAAATAGAGAGAGAGAGAATTCAAAAGAGGATGAGAACGTGCTTATTTTTTTTTCCAGACTTACAGATTGACATGTCATTGGCAAGTGGGTGAAAAAAAGCAACACTCCTGAGTTTTGAATCCTTGATCCAACAATAGTGAGACATGTCTTCAAAAAAGACAAAACTGAAAATTAAAGCTCTGGAGAAAACCAACCAAAAAAGGTAGTAACTCTCTATATATTGAACATACAGTATAACTAGAGGTGGCAATCGGGTCATTCGGTTCGGGTTCGGTTCGGGTCGTTTCAGTTCGGGTCATTTCGGGTCTATCTAGAATCGGTTTAGATTTGGCTCGGTTCAGGTTCGAGTCTAATTCGGGTCTGTGATGAGTCGGATTCGGTTCGGGTATTGGATCGGGTCAAAATCGGATCGGTTGTTTTCGGGTCGGGTCAATACCGGATCGGTCACTTTCAGTTCGGGTCAAAATCGGGTCGTTCGGGTCGCTTTCGGTTCGGGTTAAAATCGAGTCAATTTCGGGTCGGGTCAACATTTAAATTTTCGGGTCAATTCGATTTGAGTTGGATTAAAGGTTTGAGGTTTAGTATTTATGGTTTAGTTTAGAGTTATTGGTGTATGTGATTAATTCTGATTCAACTTGTTAATCTATGCATTTGAATTTGATTAAATATTTAAATCAAAGCTTCATGTATCCATATAATTTTTTTTTGTATAATTATATTAAATCAAAGTTTATAATAATAATAATAATAATAATAATAATGTCTGAAATGAATTAATTTATTAAACTTAGGATCTAATTGAACTAACTAAAATCTAAAAGCATAAATCACAGACATAATTAAAATAATTTTAAAACTAAATGTGAAATTTCAATTAAATTAATCTAAATTGAAACTCAATTAAATTAAGAAAAAGAGAAAGACAATTGGTAAAAATAGAGAGGGAAAAAACAAAATTTTGGAGGGAAATAAGCCACCAATTTTTTAAGCTAGATTGAAAAAAAAAAGAAAAAGACAATTGGAAAAAATAGAGAGAGAAAAGACAAAATTTTGGAGAGAAATAAGCCACCAATTTTTTAAGCTAGAGATTAATTACTTTTTAGGTCATGTTGCATTTAAAATGTTACATTTTAGTCAACTTTAAGTTTTAGTTTAATTTAATTTAGTTACAAGTATTCTCACGGTTTAGACTTCGGATATAGAAATCCCCTCCCCGTAGTGATATTTAGTCTCTAAAAATTTACTTTTTGTTGAAATTAACTAATCTTTGTAATTTAGTCTATTAATTTAATATATTGATATTTTCGTTCATTTTAATTTCAAAGATTTAATTTTTAGCCAAAATTGACCCCTATTTATTTATATGGTATAATTACAAAATTGGTCATTGGACTCTCAAATTTCTCCACTTCCAAATTGTCAATTTAGTCTACAATTTCAATTTTATACTATATTTTATGATGAAATTATAAAATTGGTCACCAAGATCTCAAATTTCTATACTTCATTTTATTATTTATTATATTGTTAAAAATAGATATTCGGGTTAAAATCGGGTTAAAATCGGGTGGATATTCGGTTCAGCTTTCGGTTCAGCTTTCGGTTCGGGTAGCATTCGGTTCGGGTCCATTTCGGTTCAACAAAAAATTTCAGTTCGGTTCGGTTCGGATCGGATCGGTTCGGTTCGGGTTTCGGGTCAACTTCGAATCATCATGTTCGGGTCAAAATCGGGTTTCGGTTCGGGTTTCCAGTCTCGGGTCAAGTTTGCCAGGTCTAAGTATAACGGAGAGTTAGGAGAAAAGAGAAGGTGGGTGGAATAGCACTTGCATGTATGATGTAAAGAAATCATACTAGAATTTTAGTCAAATGATCATTAGCACTCGATACATCTCCAAATGCAGAAGTGTATGCAGTACACGTACATTATTATTATTTTTTCACATAGGCTCAATCTCTTCATGCACACATGAATGCAAAAAGAAAAGGAAAAAGAAAAAGTCAGAAACCAGACTTTCAATTTACTGAAAGATGTTAATACTAAAGAAACAATGTAGAAGTTGAATCGAATGATATTTATTGAACACAGTTGAAGGAATTATATAGGAAGAACCCCAACCGAATTACATTATCAACAAAAAGAGATAAAGCTAATAAATTTAAAAATAAAGATTTTAAATCAAAGATAACTAATGATAAGGATAACAACAATCGAAATTCAAATGGTAACATGAATACATGATTAGGCTTGTTTAAATACAGCAATAATGAATGGAAGAAAACTAATCCAATCAACTCATTCAGAAGCTACCTTGACATTTTTAAACACAAAGCTAGCATCAATGAGGTGAGGTTCTACAGAACATGAGAAATAAGATAAAAATATTTTCATGAAAATTCACAAAAAAACATCTAATCATGTGTATCCTTGACTTAAGGTTTTTTGTGGATGAAATCTGATAACACAAGATCACATGTAAATAAATGCATAATTAGGGATTCCACAAATAGAACACCATCATGTACTTATTACAGCCAAAGACAAACGCAAGAACTTAAAGTTTCAAGGGCATTCCATCTTCTGTGCAACCAACAAAATTACCAGATCCTACGAAAAGAATAGTCCATGTACCATTCAGCACTAAAATGCATGCATATTTTAAAGCACAAAGGAAATGAAACTTAAATGCATACCTTGCAGATTCATTTACAACTGCAAACGGAGTAACACATCCAAGTGGAACCTTAAAAGAACAAAACAGAAGCAACAACATAAAAGAGTTAATTACAATCTTCTTATCATATATACAACAGTCATTACAATCTTGCTATCATATATTTGATGATCATTAGTGAAAAACCTTTTTAATCCTTAGCTTCTCTTATTCACAAAAAAAAAATAGTTGGTAAAAATACTTGGCCCTGATCATCCAACATTTTTTTCCTTTTCTAATGAAAAAGTGAAATATCATTTGGTTAGTAGCTTGTCCTTTTACTCTGTATCCTTTTAAATTGGTTGAAGCCATACTTTTGAGCTAATATAATTAGAGAAGATTGCGTACAACACTAAACAAGCTGGTAAAGACTTCTATACTACATCCATAAACTTACTCATAATACAATCTAAAAAATTTGCTACAAACAAGTTTAAACTAATATGCACACACACCTGAAGTATTTCACCCAATGCCTCTTCAGGAGCCATTCTTAGACCACCTTTCCCTAATCCAAGCCTCTGAGATAAAACTGCACAGCTTTGAAGGCAACATTAAACTCTCATCAACATCTGAAATTAGCTCTAAAATTTCCATATTGACACTAATATACGAGACTAGTAAACTATTGCCATGTATTATAGGAAAAGATTATGAAAGTAAAGCAGAGAAGAAAGCATGCACCTTTCAAATCTACTTTTGTATCTGCAAGAGCAGAGACAACATAGTACCTATGTTTCTTGTCCTGCACGGATAACCATTTGCAATCACACAGAAAACTAGAACCAATTCCAAGATTCATTCAACACATACGTACAAATAACAATACATAATTTTATATAATACCTTCAAGAACAAATTTTTGCTCAGAGCACCTCCTATATTCCCAACATATTTTGCCTGGTTGAGAAGAAATGTTTTAGTTTTATAATCCATGAATGTGCAAAAGGGATTCATGAACCAAGTTAGCAATCTTCCTTTACCTGAGCTTCAACTGTCAAAACAACGGGATGTTCATACTGGGAAAATTCTATTTGAAGCTCCTGAAATATCCCAATGCACGTTTCAGTCACTAAAGAAGATGGTACAAAAGCATAGCCACCATAACTAAAGCAAGTCTATAACTATGATGCTATCAATCTCATTTTCTTTCAGTAGGTTGTATAATTGGCATAAATTCATTAAATTCAACCGCATTTCGATACAAACACAGAAATATGCTGAGCCAACACCATATAACTAGAATGGTTACAATATTTTCATCCATTCATAGTGCAAATAACTATAAAAGTTCATAGTTTAGCACACAACAAAGACACATGTACTAACAACCTAATTTGGATTCCAATCTCTACTTACTCAATCCTAACCATGAAAAGAAAAACCCAATATAAAAGCAAAATAATGAAAATCCAAATCAAAACCGAAGTGTCAACAAAGAACCATTGCGTAATAAAAAAATAGAGAAAAATGAAAGCTAAAAATTATCCCAAAAACCATAATTAAAAAGTAAAAACCTTTAAACGAGCTAGCAGCTGGTCCTTGGAATAACCCATTGTATTGGTCAGTTTCTGAGTCAAAGCTGAAATGAATCAAAGAAGCAAATGCAAATTTGCAATCAGCTTGAAATAGTTTTATTTGTTACTACAAGAAATTGTCCAGCACTGAGTTGGATTGGGCTACACTCCTTGGGCCCATGCAAAGCAAATTAAGAAAAAGAGAAAGAAAGGAAAAGCAAACTACTCAAAATTGTGTTGTTTATTTATTTATTTTTGCAATTAGTTTGGTTAATAAAGTTTGATTGTAAAAATAATTAGACTAGATAAAAACATGATTTAAACTTCAAAATTAAAATTTTGATTTATATGTTTTTCTACGAAAGAAAAAAGGTAATTTGATGCCTCGTTAAAAAAACATCTCTAATCTTAAACAGAAGAAAAAAAGTGCACCTGAGAATTTTACAAGAACCATTTTAATTTCTACAACCACTAATATCCATATGTAACGTGTTTAACACCATATCCGATGGCTGCACGAACATCATAACCCCCTGAGCAATATGAAAATCATGCTTAGCCAACACATCGCCCACCGTATTAGCCTCACGATAAATCTGGATAAAATGAATCTCCTAATCTTGAGCTACCAACAACTTAATTTGATGAACAAGCGAGCAATGATTCCCTGTCCTCGATTGATTCCTCAAAATCCTTACCACGTCACCATTATCAACCGCAACCGTGATACAACGGATAGGGATGTAAAAACAAGTCAGAACCTGAAAACCTGCCTGAAACCTGCTCGAGTCAGAACCTGATTTAACCCGAGGATTTGATAACCTGAACTCGATCTGTAACCGACTGTTGTTGACCCGAACCCGAATTTGACTTGTTACTGTAGTAACCGAACCCGATCTGCGTCCGACTGAAAATGACCCGAACCTGAATTGGACTTGTTACTGTGGACCTGAAACCCGATCTGTGTCCGACTGAAACGAACCCGAACCCGAAGCCGACCTGGCAAATAACCGAATTTACCCGACTGAATTGACCCGATATCCGATTCTACCCGACCTGAAATGGACCCGACCTGAAATGGACCCGACCTATTTTGAACCCGACCCGTTTTGAACCCTACTTGCTTTAAACCCGACCTGTTAAGTGACCCGACCTGTTGTTGACCTGAAATGTTTTCTTATAGATTAATTTTACTTAAGTAATAACAGATTCAAGAATGGGGACGAAGTTATGTAATATTTTTGTATAATCATATTTTAGGTCTATTTTAATTTAAATATTAGTTAAATAAAATTATTGTTCATCTAAATTTTTAAATTTAAAAGTTTTAATAAATTCTTATCCCTAGAAATATTTGTTCTTAACTTTATCATTGTAAGAGAATAAAATTGTTGATCATGTAGTTATCTCAATGTTTTGGTATTATTTTCTAATAGGTTTCATCTTTTCTTACAAAAATGTTGATTTTTTTTGCACTTGTATGTACATGTTATCGGTTTTTGTAGTATACTTCCTCTTTTGAAGGTTGATTTTATTTTTCAATTAGTGTTTATTTGATTATTTTGTTCATCTACATATGATTTGGACTATCGAATTGGTTATCTAATATTAAGTTATAAACTAAATGATTTTACTTAAGTTATAACAGACTCATTTCTAAACTTAAGTTATAAGTTATAAAGGATTCAATAATTGTTTATTTAACTTAAGTTATAAACTAAATGATTTTACTTAGGTTATAACGTTATACCATATTCATTTCTAAACATAAGTTATAAAATAGATTGATATTACTTAAGTTATAAAATAGATTGATATTACTTAAGTTATAAAATAGATTGCTTATTATTATCTAACTTTTAGTAATTTAAACAAAATAAGAATAGTAACTGTTTTAACATAAAAAAATTTAGAATTCAGGAATATTAACAGTTATAACTTAAATAAATGAACAAAATATAAGAATATTTTATAACTTAAAAAAAGATCAATACAGAATATCAAAATAATACAAATTAGTATTCTTTACACTTGAAATTCTACAAACTGAAACTTATAAAATACAAGTATGTAATAAAGTTAGCTCTCAGATCTTATAGCAAAGACAAAAGCTAAAAGCACTTTGCTACCAGATATTTCTTCATCGAGCTATCTGATCCAAATGCTACCAACAAGGTTAATTATGAGTAACTTGCATAGGTAAGAAACCAACATAATTAAAACCATGGCAACACTTAGATAAGACTTAAGAGAGAAAAACAGCAAGCTACCAGCAGCAACACCAAGCCATAAACAGCAGCAGCATTCAACAACACCAACTCATAAACAACAACATCATTCAGCAAAACCAAGTCAAACAATAGCAGCAGCAACACTAAATCATAAAACAGAAGAAGCAACAATAAGTAATAAACAAAAGCAACTACATAAGTAAAAAAAAGAAGCAGAAACCATAAGTAATAAACAAAAGGAGCAACATTAAAAAACAAAAACACTAACAGAATACCAGATTTTACATCAGAATTCACAACTAAGTTGATCCCTTGAGCACTAATGTGCTTTCTTGCTTGCCAAGTCATAAACAGAAGCAACATTCAGCAAAACCAAGTCAAACAACAACAACAACAACACTAAGTCATAAACAGAAGCAACAACAATAAGTAAAAACAAAAGCAGCATATTCAAATAATAAACATAAGCCTACAAAAGCAGAATTCAAATGATAAACATAATATCTGACTTAACATCAGAATTCACAACTTAGTTGACCCCTAGAGCACTAAAGAGCTCTCTTGCTTGCTGTGAAAGAACCCTACAAAAGAAAAGAAAATCAGAAACCATATTGAAAAACAAAATAAGAATTAAAAAAATAGTAATAGGATATACCTTAATCAGGAAGTGGAACTTCAACAGAAACATCAAAGATTGAAGCATCTTTCCCAACAGCAAGAAATTCTTCATCCCTTTCCTCAGGCTCAAAACCATACAACCAATTTCGGGTTGTTACAAATATCTCTACATTTTTAGGCAAAAGCCTAGCCCTCAACTTGTTCAAAATCCGACCCCCATGCTAAATGAGAATTCAGAAGCAACTAAAGTGATTGGAATGGCTAAAACATCTCTAACCATGAGTGAAAGTATTAGAAAAGACATAGATTGTGATTTCCAATACTCTAAGATATCAAACTCAGCATCTTCAGTGCGAGGGAGAAAGGGCAAAGAAATGTAAGAGTCAACATCGGATTTACCACTCCTAGAAGCTGCTAAATTGGCATCAAAGTTCTGTCATTAAAATAGAAAAAGAGTTAGTAAACTGTAATTGAAAAAATAATTAAATATACAAACAAAAGCATAAATAATCACTGACCTGAAAGAGATTTGATTTTTTGAATGTCCGAGGGCGACCAGAACTTGACTGACTTGTACTTTGAGAAGAGTTACTTTGGACAGAAAAATTAGAAGAAGAAGAACGTGCAGATCTTGAATAATATATATACATACTAACAAACTCATTATAAACAACACTTACCCTCCTTTCAACCTCATCCTCAACATAGAGGACACCATACAACTCCTTCAAGAGTTGTAACATATACCGAGGATCAAGAAAAACAACAAAAGACAGAATAGTTGAGTGATCAGACTAGTATTTCTTATACAATTAAAGCATAGGCCATGTCATTGCAGAGATGCCCTCACATGGATCATTGTGAGCATCACACAACAGCTTCTCAATGGCAACAACATTAGCCAAGTATAAGTTAGCAGTGTAATACTTGGATCCTGAGAACAGAGTAGAAATTTCAAACAAAGGCTCAAGGAAATCACAGATTAATTGAGCAGTTTCCCACTCATCCTCAGTGATTATATCAAAACCATTTTCCCTATTAACAAACATGTTAATAGCAAGTTTAGCTTTAATTGCCCCACGAAGCATCAGGTAAGTAAAGTTCCATTGAGTAGGAACATCCAATACCAACTTACCAGAAAAACCGGAACCACAATCATTAATAGCAGAATCAAAACTACAAAGTCTAGCATCAGAAGAATCAATAAACTTAACTATCTCACACAATTTAATAACAGAAGAGTCGATTACCTTCAAATCCTTTTGAACTATCAAGTTCAGGATATGGGCAGCACACATTATATGAAAAAACTTTCCATTGCATGGCATGGGAGAAATTGCATGCAAATCATCTTTGAGACGCCTCACCATTCTTTCAATTATAGAAGCATTATCAAGAGTAATGGTAAAAGCTTTCTTCTCAAGACCCCACCCAGTTAACATATTTTTAACAAACTTATAAATAGACTCACCATCATGGGGTGGGGGGAAACGATGAAAATTCAAAATTTTAGACTGAAGTTTTCAGTTATTATCAACATAATGTGCAGTCAGAGCAAAATAGGAACGTGAAGTGCAAGCAGATCATCCATCACATGTAAAACAGATACGACTCAAAACAGAATGCACTGAATCAAGTAGCAATTTTTTATGCTTCAACATGCAAGCCTTTGTAATAGAATACCTTGAAATATCTTTCACATTATAATTTAGATAATGATGCAAAACCCTAAGTGTATCATGCTCAACCACACTCAAAGCATAACCATGACACAGAATAGCTTCAGCAAATAACTCACAGTATCTTTTCTGATCAAAAGAAGTTTCTAAACTACTATTGAGATTAGTAGCAAGAAACTCTTTATAAGATTCATATTTTTCAGTATGTCTTTTAGGGTTTGAAGTACCAATATAAGAATCAGCTTTATACCTTTTTGTTTTGCAGTACTTACATTCAGCAAAAAGACCTTCTGAAAGCTTGATGAAGGTATAATGATCCCAAACATGAGATGTTCTTCTCCCAATGCCCCCCCAGTTGAAGATGTAAACTTCCTCTTAGAGGTACGAACTGTCTCAGACAGTTGATCATTTACACCCCCTTCAAGCATTCAAATAAAAATGAATCAGAAATAAACAAAAGTTAAAAAATCATAATGAAAAAAAGGAGGAATAAACCACCTTGAGACAATATTAGTTGGTCATTTTGACCTCTTCCACCAGAAAAGTCCAACTCATAAGAAATAGCATCCATAGCTGTCAAAAAAATGAAAGTAATTACTAAAAAGGGCAATAAAAAGTAAAACAGAAACCATATATACAAAACCAGTCAAACTAAGTGGTTTCAGTTTAATCCTTGTACGTGTCGTTGTTACACCTGTCCCCAGGGTCCTTTAGAAACCCCCTTTGGCACCAGTAGCCCCGCAGGACGAGTAGTCCAGCCTAAACACTCGGATTAAACCAAGGAAACCCTAGACCTAAACAACTAAACACACAACTGTAAAACATGCATAATAAACCAAACCGGAATCAAAGAACCTTAAAAATCTTAACATATTTCAAATCAGAGAACCTTAAACATATTTAAAATCAGAAACCATAGAAACTAACATAAATCATAAAAACAAAACCATACATATACATATATTGCAGCACATATACAAACTGACAGAAAGCAAATATAAAAAATCATACATAGATACATACAGAAACCAAATATACAAAATCATACATCGAAACCATATATACAAAACCAAACATACATGCATATATACAACTAATGACACAAAGTGAAACAATAAACCAGGCAATCTAAGTGGTTTCAGTTTAATCCTTGTACGTGGCATTGTTACACCAGTCCAGAGGGTCCTTTAGAAACCCCCTTTGACACCAGTAGCCCCACAGGACGGGTATTCCAGCCTAAACACTCAGATTAAACCAAGGAAACCCTAGACCTAAACAACTAAACACTCAACTGTAAAGCATGCAAAATATACCAAATCATAATCAAAGAACATTAAACATCTTAACATATTTCAAATCAAAGAACCTTAAACATATTTCAAATCAGAAACCATAGAAACTAACATAAACCATAAAAACAAAACCATACATATACATATATTGCAGCATCTATACAAACTGACAGAAACCATGAATACATACATAAACCATACATATACATACATGCATAAATACAACCTTCCTGAGAATCAAAAGAAACATACATGCATAAATACAAACTAACATAAAGAAATAATACATGCAAACAGAAAGAAATAATACACGCAAACAGAAATATACATGCAACCAAAAACAATAAAGACAAACAGAAAGAAACATGCAACCAAATGAAAAGACAAACAGAAATATACATAATACATGCAACCAAATGAAAAGACAAACATAAATATACATAATACATGCAACCAAATGAAAAGACAAACATAAATATACATAATACATGCAACCTTCCTGAGAAACAAACCTACGCGGAAGATGAACAGACTAACAAAAGTTAAAAACCTTCATGAGATACAAAGGTAAATAATTAGTAAAAATATTAATCGAACAAAAAATTAAATAAAAAAGAGAGAGAATAGAAGATCAAACTTACCGAAACTGGAAACTGGAAAGGCAGAGAAGATCAGCTCTCAGAAGTGGAAAGGCAGAGAAGATCAGCTCTCAGAAATGAAAAGGCAGAGAATCTGAAGAGGTAAGATGAGAATACGAAAGGATTTTGGGATTAATGACCGGGGTTTGAAGATTATAGGTTAGGGTTTGGGGATTATATGTTAATGTTTAGGGTTTAGTGTTTATGGATTAAAGGTTAGGGTTTGGGGATTATGGTTTAGGGTTTAAGAATTTTAGTGTTTAGGGATTAATGGTTTATAGATTAGGGTTTAGGGATTAAGGATTAGGGTTAAGAATGAATTGGAGTTTAATGTAAAATAGAACTGAAGTTGGGTTTAGGGTTTTGAAGGATTGAAGAGAGAATTCTCAAGAACACGAGGTTGTTCTTGAGAAAAGTTGAGGTTTTGATCGAAGAAAAATAAGTTTGAGGAGGATTTTTGTGTTTGTAGAGGATTTGGGAAGATATTTTGGAAGAACAAGGATGAACTTGGTTTAAAACAAAAATTTTAATCGAAAAATGGAAGAAAATCTGGGAATTTCATGTTTATGGATGAGAGAGAAATTGAGAGGATATTTCGGCAGAGTAACAGTAGGGAGAAAATGAGCAAATTTGGCTGAGGGGTGAGGCTCTATTTATAGGCCTCGAGCCGGGTCAGAAGATCCGCGTTATTTGAAACGTGTATCGGTTAATATTCGGGTCTTGCTCCGTAATCACTCCTACTTTGATTTCTTTCAATTTCGTCATTTTTTTTTGTGAAATTGAGCTTAAAGCTTTGTTTTATTTTCAATTTCGTCCTTAATTCAGTTGTAATGTTTATGGTTGAGGTTTTAATTTAGGGTTTGTGGTTTTAATTTAGGGTTTGGAGTTTTAATTAAGGGTTTAGTGATTTGTTTAGGGTTAATATATTTTATTTAGTGATTTGTTTATGGTTAATATGTTTTAGGGTTTAGGGTTTTCATTTATTATTTAATAGGGTTTATGGTTTATGATTTTGAATTAGGGTTTTGTTTTAAAGGTTTTAGGTTAAAGGATTTTTGGATTTAGTATCTAATTTAGGGTTTGAATTAAGGGTTTAGTGATTTGTTTAGGGTTAATATATTTTATTTAGTGATTTGTTTAGGGTTAATATGTTTTAGGGTTTAAGGTTTTCATTTATTGTTTAATAGGGTTTAGGGTTTATGACTTTAAATTAGGGCTTTGTTTTAAATGTTTAGGGTTAAAGGATTTTAAGGTTTAGTATCTAATTTAGGGTTGGAATTAAGGGTTTAGTGACTTGTTTAGGGTTAATATGTTTTAGGGTTTAGGGTTTTATGACCTTGAATTAGAGTTTTGTTTTAAAGGTTTAGGGTTAAAGGATTTTAGGGTTTAGTATCTAATTTTTAGGTTTTTATAGTTTTAGGGTTTTAGGGTTTTGATTTAGGGTTTATGGTTTAATGAATTAAGGTTAGTTTGAGGGTTTAGTTTGTAAGGTTTAGGGTTTAGTGTTAGGGTTTAGGGTATAATGCTTAGGGTTTAATTTATGATAACATAAGATTTAGGGTTTTGCTTTTATGAGTTTTAATTTAGGGTTTAAATTTAGGGATTTAGGGATTTTGTTTCACTTTAGGTTTCTTGAATTAGTTTTTGGGGTCTAGGGTTCATTTTTGGGTTTAGGGTTTAGGGTTATCGATAGGGTTTGGTGTTTTTTTATTTTAGAATATATATTAGCATATAAGTATGTATAAAAGTATATACCCTAAACAATAAACCCTATACCCTAAAACCAAATACAATTAACCATAAACCATAAACCCTAAATCATTAAATCCTAATCCTAAACTCTAAACCCTAATGTATGTAAATATGTATGTATGTACATATTAATGCATGAACCCTAAACCCTTAATGAAGTTTTCACTAAACCCTAAACCCTAAACATTAAAACATAAACCCTAAACCTGAAACTCTAAACTCTAAACCCTAAACCCTAAACCCTACTTTATATAAATATGTATGCATGTAGCTATCAATGTATGAGCCCTAAACCCTTAATGAATTTCTCCCTAAACCATAAACCCTAAACCATAATTTATGTAAGTATATATACATGTAACTATCAATGTTTGAGCCCTAAACCCTTAATGAATTTCTCCCTAAACCCTAAACCCTAAAGTATGTAAGTATGTATACATGTAGCTATCAATGTATGATCCCTAAACCTTAATAAAATTTTCCATAAACCCTAAAATATATATATATGTAGCTATCCATGTATAAACTCTAAACCCTTAATGAATTTCTCCATAAACCCTAAACCATAAACTATAATCCCTGATCCATAATCCCTAATGATGTAAGTATGTAGTTATCAATATATAAATCCTAAACCCTTAATGAATTTCTCCGTAAACCTTAAACCCTAAACCCTAAATCATAATATATGTAAGTATGCATGTATGAGCCCTAAACCCTTAATGAATTTCTTCCTAAAACCTAAACCCTAAACCTTAATATATATATAAGTATGCATGTATGTATAATGCACCTATAAATGTATAAACCCTAAACCCATATTCATTGTTTTTTAATCCGTCCAATGTTTTATAATTTCAATTTGATATTTTCATCATTTTAGACCCTAAAACTTTATTTTTATTCCAAATTGACCCACATTTATTTTTTAAAATTTGTCCAATGTTTTATTATTTTAATTTAATATTTTCTTCATTCTAGTCCTTTAACTTTATTTTAATTCCATATTGAACCTTATATATATTTTAATTCATCATGTTTTATAATTTTAATTTGAAATTTTGTTCATTCTAGACCCTAAAACTTTATTTTTATTCTAAATTGACATCTACTTATTGTTTTTTTAATTACTCTAATTTTTATACTTTTAATTTGATATTTTTGTTCATTATAGTCCCCCAAAACTTTATTTTTATTCTAAAATGACCCATTTTCCTTGTTTTCTTTTAAATTTGTCTAATGTTTTATAATTTTAATTTGATATTTTTGTTCATTATAATCCGTTAAACTTTATTTTTAATCCAAATTGACCCATTTTCAGTCCAAATTGACCCATTTTTATTATTTTTTAATTACTCCAATGTTTTATAATTTTAATTTGATATGACTTTAAATAATTAACTCAAAATCAATGACGATTGACGAAGGTCAACCTAAAGTCTATCGACTACTTATACGGTTGTACCGAACTCAAACTCAATACGAATTCCAATCCCGAAAATACCCCGACCTGAAACTACCTGACCTGAAATTACCCGACCTGAAATGAACCCGACCTGAAATGAACCCGACCTGAAATGGACCTGACCTGAAACGGACCCGACCTGAAATGGACCCGACCTGAAATGGACCCGAAGTGAAATGAACCAAACCTGAAGTGTATCCAAACCCGAATTAACCTGCCAATTATCTACTTTGGACTCGACCCGTTTTAACTCGACCTGAAATGGACTCGCACCCGACCCGAGTCGAGTCAAAACAGAAAAATGACCTGAAATGACCTGTATCCGATTTTACCCGACCTAAAACACGTCCAATTACCTATTTTTACATCCCTAACAACAGAGTCCCATATCCTATGCATGTTTAAGGCCAACCAAAATACCCCAAAGCTCCGCGTCCAAAAGTATTTGAATATTTTAAATTAAATTTAAAATACTTTAAATATTCGATTTAATATTTTAAATCAAAATTCTTTTCTTTTAAATCAAATATTTTTAAAATCGAATATTTATTATATTTTAATAAATATTCAATTTAATTTAAATATGAAAAAGAAAAAATATTCGAATATTTTAAATCAAATTTCTTTTCTTTTAAATCAAATATTTTTAAAATCAAATATTTAATAATTTTCATATTTAGATTAAATCGAATGTTTGTGTGATTATACACATCCCAAGTGATCTAAGTTCGAGTCCCCTTTTAACATTTTACTTCTTTTCCCTAACATTTACTACATTATAAGATATGTATATAAAAGAGTGCAATTTATATCACTAAGAGCATCTTGGCTCAGTGGTAAAAGTGTGGATATTTACACTATTGGTCCCAAGTTTGAACCATCCCAATGTCATTATTTATTTTTCTTTAATTTTCCTTTAACTAGATGGTGACCAAATATATATTAAATATTAGATAAAATAAATTAAAATTTGAGTAAATTAATCCAATTGAGTGATGACACATGTTATCATTTGATTGGTTGATTAATTTTATTTAATTAAAATAAAATTAGAATCAAGCTGATTTAATAAGTAAATAACATGGACCAAATGTGTAATTTTGCAAATTTTCGTTAACTGCCATGTCACCGCTCCTCTAGTTTTTTAACGGCGATGATCAAAATAGATCAATTTAATATGTTTGGTAGTCAGATTGACGAGTTTTTTTAGTTCGGTGGTCAAAATAGGTATCCCGTAATAATTCGGTGGTCACTGGTATAGTTTACCCAATAAATAAATAATAAAATTAAACACGGGTTCTTAACAAGCTTGTGGAATTCAAAAGGGTAAACTACAACGGAGATCACTCAATTATGAGTAAAGTTATATTTGGGTCACCTAATTATTAAAATTTACATTTGGGTCATTCAATTATGGGTAAGGTTATATTTGGGTCACCTAATTATTAAAATTTACATTTGGGTCACTCAATTATGGGTAAGGTTACATTTGGGTCACCCAATTATTAAAGGTTACATTTAGGTCACTCAATTATGTGTAGGTTACGTTTGGGTCACCCTTCATATTTAAAAAAGTACATTAATTTAGTCATTTTTTCTTCCAAATCACTTGTATACCCTTGTTAACATTAGAATACTTCATTTGAAATCATTAATTAATTTAATACACAAATTGATATACTTTTTTAATATGAAGGGTGACCCAAATGTAACCTTGCCCATAATTGAGTGATCCAAATGTAACCTTTAATAATTGGGTGACCCAAATATAACCTTACCCATAATTAAGTGACCCAAATGTAACCTTGCCCATAATTGAGTGACCTTCATTGTAGTTTACCCAATTCAAAAATTACACCATGCTGGATAACAATTCATAGAAAACACTATTCTTCTTTTTATTTAGTCTTTTTTTACCACTTGAATTTGAATATGAGAATTTCAATAATTGATACATAAACTGAATATGTAGAGACTCCCCGCTTCGAGAGTCCCAAATAAGAAATTTCATCTCAAAATACATTAAAATATGATTTTTTTTTTTGTTATGGTCAGTAGCATCTTCAAGCAACAACTGAAGATCATCAAGTATCAATGAATTGGAAAGAATAAAAGAATGGTTTAACGCTTGGCGTTTTTCCTTTCTGCCTCAGCAAAAACTCCACAGGCGAATATCATCGCCTTCACCGTAGAAATCATTTATCGTCGAGGGCGGATCAAATGATGAAACATTCAACATCTGTTCACAGGAGGAGTACCACGGTTCCATCAGAGAAATGGGCTCATCGTTTGCTACAAGCGATTGTATTAGTGACATGTAATCATCATCACCGTCATAACCAAAGACTTGATCAGATGGTGATGAGGAGGAGGACATAGAGGATGAAGGTGGCGGCGATATTGGTGGGGTGGCGGTGGCACTGTCGACAAAACTATTCGCAGCTGCAGCGGCCACTTTCTGTATTGACTTGGGAGACAAAACGCTATCGGGGATGTAATGCGAGGAAGTGATGGGGAAGTTGAGATTTGCCGAGGAGCCTTTGAGGCACAGCAGTGCAGCATCATAGGCTCTTGCGGCAGCTTCTGGCGTAGAATAAGACCCTAACCAGATTCTTGTCTTCTGATTTGGAGCCCTAATCTCTGTCACCCAAGAACCCCAGCTCCTCATCCTCACACCCTTGTACTTCTTCTTGCACGGCGACGATGATGATTTCATTTGCTTTGATGCTTCTGGTTCAATCTTCTTCATATCAAACAAACGCAAACACCAGTAAAGTGAACAATAAGTCTTCAGTTATCAATCAATGCTTTTGGCAACCAGCGATGGAGCAAATGGTTTTTGGTAGCTTTTAGAATGGTTTATTGTTGTTTCAAAAGTGATGGAAAATGATGATATTTATAGATTGGGACTTGGGAGGTAACATTGAGTGTTTTTTAAAGCAGGGAAGATCACTCGGTCAATCAGGGTTGGTCCACATATGAATATGATAATGGCTTACAGACGGTATATTTGTAGCTTTATTAAAGAAATTGGACATAGACCTTACTTTAATGCTCCATGGTGAAACCCCAGTTTTCCTATGGCTGGTATTTGGAAACCCTTTATTTTGTTATATTACATCTTAGTTTTACTATTGTTGTTTATGGTAAAAAAAACCCTTTAATTATTTTGATATAATAACGAGTGGTTACAGTCTGAGAGAGAGGGGAACATAGGATTCTGGGTAGGCAGCTTCCAGGATCTGCAGGGCTGATTATTTAATGGGGTGGGGTGTGATTCACTCAAGAGACGCGCAGTCTAAATCCTAGTGCTTAACTCAGCCATTCTGCCCCGACGTAGAATAACCAAAAACAAAAACCAGCTGTTGCTGCTCTGTCCTGCTGCTCTAAAACCGCGTCCCTCGTGCGAACTGAAAATAACGGCATTATTATATCAAAAACATTTTTTATTCAATATCTAGAAAAATGGCCACACATACATTTATTTGGAAAATGACACTCAAATCTGCCACGTACGAAGAAGTCAAGTTTTGGGATAGCGAGACATGAACTCGCGCTACGCAGAAAACGAGTTCTCCATACGCGGCAACACTTTTCAGAATAACGAACTTAACAAAAACTCGTGTTCTGCGAAACGCAAGTTCCCCGAGAATTTGAAGAGGAGGCTGAATTTGTTGCGTGGAACTCGCTTTCTGCAGAAAGCGAGTTCTTTGCAAATCGGCCTGGCAGACCAAGCGTCGATAGTCATGTTTGAGCAATATTTTAGGCTTATTAATCGTATATTTTTAATAAACATTCAATTTGGGTTCGTAGTACTGGAACGTGTCTTTCATTTGACACCAATATGGCCAAGTTCGATCCTTTCTAAACCGACTAAAATTCGTGTCGAAAACGATATCGTAGCTTGTTTTGTGAATGAATGAAAGTATAAGATGACCTCATAGGATTCTTCGGCCAAATTTTCAGGGTTTTTAATCAGAGAATTATCACAATTTTGACCTTGCCGGCGTTGTAGTGGAACTTGTCTTCGAGATTGATATTGATACGCACGATATATGGAGAAGGGTATAAAATTTGCCTTGAAAATGGTTCTAAAACGTGGTTTTGTGTAAGAACGACAAGCCGGAAAGAGAATTTTTAAAACGAATTAGACTAATTTTTTAACCGATAGTTGAGGGAAGCAGACAATAAGAAATTACAATGTCTTAGTTGATACGAGGGCTCGAGCGATTAGGGCACTTGTTACACATGTGTCCGGGATTTCTACATATACTACAATGTTTCTTTGTCCGGTTTTTTCTCTATGTTCGACCAAATCATCGCCACAGTAAATTCGTGTCGATCGTGGACGCCCCTTTTCTCCTATTAGTGATGGATCTGGGCGTATGGTCGGTTCAGCGTCAACGGCATAAGGATCAATTTCATTTTCGATGGGAGGAAACTCTTTTTCGTAAACCTTGAATACCGTTTCGAGTAAGTATATCGGATCAAGCAGTCTCATGTAGTTAACCCGTTAGTTTGAACAAGCAGCAATGACGTGTGCGCATAGGTATTTGAATGTTTGGAATACTCCACACTCGCAGGTTCTTTGCCTAAGATCTACCACGTACGCGTTGTGCTGTATGCCTTCCAACGGCCTCGAAAATTCTGAAACACGGAACAAATGTCCTTCTCGCAAGAAGAGAGTTGCAGTCATCCCATTTCGATGTCGCACTTGAGTTTGCAATATTTTGAAGAAGTCCGGGTGGACTTTGTGGCCACCTGCCATGTACTCAGTTGCTTGCCTTCCCAAGGTTGCAAATAGGGTAGCCAAACGATAGTAGGTCGATTTGACAACGAAAGTGATAGGCAAATGTCGCACTCCCTTGAGTGCTGAGTTGACCGCCTCAGCCAAGTTCGTTGTCATGTGATCATATCGTTTACCCCCGTCATATGATCGCAGCCATTTTTCTCTCGAGATTTTGGCAAGGTAGTCTGCGCCATGTTTATTTCTGGCTCTCAGTTCTTCGAACAGATCCTTTACCTCATGTACGTAATGCGAGTTACCTAGGGAATGGCAGTTGAATAGTTAGGGGCGAACAACACATGCAAAGATATCGTAAATGAAAATGACCTAAAAAACGTACCCATTCGAAGTAACAGAGCACGTTCATCATGGTCCTGTATTGCTGCAAGTAGTTCGCCGCAATGTGTCGCAAGTAGAAATGGTGGTAAATGTAGGGAGGCTGCCAAGAATCGCCCAAGCGTTCTATTGCTCACAAGATCGACGTGCCTCTGTCGGAAATAAGACATATCCTATCGTCCATTGCCTGTATTACATGATAAAGAACATGTCTTCGTAGATTCTTAAGGAAGAACATCCAAGACTCGAGATCCTTCTTTTCGACTATTACGAAGGCAACAAGAACAGCTTTCCGATTATCGTCTTGTGCAACCGCCAGGAGTAGGACCTCTGTATATATTTCCGTACAACCATGTACCATCGGTTTGCAGTGCTTGAATGCATTTATGCACTGCAGGAATGTCCAAAATAGTTGGTGAAATTGATAAGCACCTCGAACGACACGATTATTTTCGTATGTCGGAATCGTATCAAGTTTGACAACCGTTCTGGTATGTGTTTCTGCATCAGATTTAGCCACGGGCACAACTCTTTGTAAGATTCCCCCCATTGGCCAAACAATTTTTCTACGGCCCGGTTCTTTCCATACCATGTTTTATGGTATTCAGGATAGTAGCGGTGAACGTATTGAGCTGCAGCCTGACAGATGCAAACCATCACCCGAGGATTTGCTTTTACCAGTGGCATGAAGGTGTCACAGAGGACGTGCACATCCAGGTTCTTGTGATCATGACTTAGGCTAGTAACGGTGCATGTATGGGGCCCTTCCAGTTTTGTGATTCTCCACAGGCCGCCCACATTCTTCAATTGAGATACACGAATTTTCCACTTACATCCTTGATTCTTGTGGGCTCACACCGCATTGTAGAAACTCGCTTGGGTTTTCTCCACAGTCGTTGTAACAGCTCGACGAATGTTGTACTACTTAATTGTGGCCACCGCCAGTTCTTTTGTCAAGAACGTTAACCCAATGGCCAGAGACGCACACATTTCATCTTTCGTGTAGCGAGACGACAATTACACTGAAAGATGTTGCATATCATCTTGGGTTGTCTATGGACGACGAGCTTATTACCGGTGTTGCCGACAATCACTGGCCATCCCTATGTGGTGACCTATTAGGAGTGGTGTCGGAGAAATTCGACGGTGGCAAAATCCTCCTAATTTTTTTGGAGCAAAAATTTTCAATCCTCTCTTGATGCGGATAACGAAACAAAATGCGTAAATTTTTTTTATTATATATTTTGTTTTTTTACTAATTTAAATATTTTTATAACACAACTTATTATTTTCGCAGCGGTTTGCTCATGCCCACATCCTACGAATCATTAGAGGTGTTTTGATGCCTGACAAATCCCTCAACAAAGTGCATGCGATGTGGCTATACCATCTCGGTAATAGTGCCGAATTAAGAAGAAAATTTTGGGGAGCAGCGGTCTTGGCCTTTCTGTTCAGGGAGCTTTGCAGAATCGTCGACCCTGACAGACAAGCAATCGGAGGATGTTTATTGTTGCTGCAGTCTTGGGCTTGGTTTCGGATGCTGTTTTTAAGCCCGCAGCCTAGAGATCCCACCCTAACAAATTCTCTGTTTTTAAGCACGATGTTAGAAATTCGGATCGTTTTTTTGTAATTCATCAAATTATTTTTCTAATCAAATTTCATATAACTCACGTTCAACTAAATTTTTTTCAGTTCGTGTGAACTCCGTACACTTCTCTTACGATTCGCGAGATTATTCCAGAAGACATTGTGGAGACCTCTCATGTATGGCTGTTGATAGTGTCACTCATCAACTACGACATTGTCGAGTGGCATCCTACGAACTGGGTTATGCGACAATTTGGCTACATCCAAGGTGCTCCGCAACAGCCACCTGATTTTGACGAATTACATCGGTTGACGCGACAGGGGAAGACGAAAGTTCATTGGGGCCATCATCACGCTGACTGGGTCCAGCAATGGATGACACGATATGGCAGGCAACTGCCCATCCTCGCACCCATTATGGATATGGCCTTGGCCGTCACTTTCGACTATATACAGTGGTACCAGCAAAATGGGAAGCCGCATATACTCACTTCTGAGGAGCACGAGCGAGAGATTGAGGTGCCTCCCCAAAACCGCCCTCGCCCCCAATGTCGAGCCAGCCAAAGCCAGTCGACGCAGCGCGGTCCGAGACCGCAAACTGGCACTGTAGGGGCCTCGTCGTCTGGAACAGCGTTTCAGAATTTGAATGGTCCTTCCACGTTTCAGCAGATGAGGCCTCCACCTGAGTTTGGCTTCACGAATGCCTATCGTCCCTTCATGCCGATGAGTGATGATTCTTCGGTGTTCGATGTTCCACCGTTGGCATCACAGTTCGAGTACAACATTGTCGAGCATACACCGCCGGGCAGCTTGTTCTCCACCCACCCAGTCCTAGCAGTGGTTCACGTTTCGAGGATGTTCATGGAGCTGATGATGATGAGAACGGACCTTGAGCACATGACATTCGGAGGAATCCGCCACGGGATCGTCGTGCACCTCACTGCGGAACAAGTAGACATAGACATCATTAGTACGAGGGGGTTGCATATATATGTTTTAATTATGTTTATGGAAGACATTATTTTTTTTATTTTTAATTACAAATATTTTTATTTTGCTTTATTAATTTTTTACATACTCTTTAAAATTTTATATTTAATTTCGCTTTTTGTGGATAACTAATATTCGATTAATAAACCAAGCTTATCACGCCTTTTTAAAGGCAAAATCATTAAAAAAAGCTACGATATCGTTTTCGACGCGAATTTTAGTCGGTTTAGAACAAACCGAACTTGGCCATATTGGTGTCAAATGAAAGACACGTTCCAATACTACGAACCCAAACTAAATGTTCACTAAAAATATACGATTAATAAGCCCAAAATATTGCTCGAACATGCCTATCGACGCTTGGTCTTCCAGGCCGATTTGCAAAGAACTCGATTTCTGCAGAAAGCGAGTTCCCCACGATAAATTCAGCCGCCTTTTCAAATTCTCGGGAAAATCGTGTTTCACAGAACACGAGTTTCTGTTAAGTTCATTATTCTGAAAAAGTGTTGCCACAAATAAAGAAATCGTTCTTTGCGTAGCGCGAGTTCGTATCTCGCTATCCCAAAACGTGAGTTCTTCATACGTGGCAAATTTGGAAATTATTTTTTTATATAAATGTCTGCTGGAGCCAATTTTCTAGATATTGAATAAAAAAAAGTTTTTATATAATAATGCCGAAAATAACTCATTTTCACTGATTAATAAATTGAAAGGACACTTATGACACATCTCTCAACTGTTTCACGGTGTTGTTTTTTTGCTTGGCTGCTTACGCCTTCATGTCTTGACTTTCTTCCCAAGTTTCTCACTCCTGCTAAGTTCAAAGGGATTCTCTTTGTGCTACGCCAAAACCCAAGCTGCTAACTGCTTACTACTCGATCTTCTCTTACTTTTCTTTTGTGTGCCTGACATGGAGAACATGCGTTGAAGTTTGAAGCAAGCCAAAAAGATACCGAAATACGTATATAATTGGGTCGTTTTCATACCGGGGAAGGGCCAATTTTTCAAACTTCCCAGCGCACCGTTGTTGCCATTGTCAGGCAAATGAGCATTGATACGCCCTGGCAAAACGTGCCAAGGGTTTTTGCAAGAAAATAATATAGATTATTACAAAGTTCCAATCAACCGGTCATAAAAGGCAGGCCTTTCGTCAGGGGATAAGAAAAATGTTTGTAAACAATACCGGTGGCCCAAATAATACTTTTCGCCATGACATTGTCCTCAATCCGTACAAGCCCTGCTTTAATTAAGAAGGCATCTGTTTCTTGAAATTTTGAAGAATATTATTCCAAATTAATCACAAGCTGCTCTGCATTCGATAAGCTGCTGCTGACACTGATCCGATTAGCGATAAGTAAACATGTATTTTTAAAATATATACATTTCTTGACATGTGTGAGGCCAACACTTGCTCATTTGTTCATCTTAAAGTTTTCAGAAATTAAGGAATGAAACAGGGGATTGGTTTCTCGGAAATGAGAAGAAAAATTCATTTTTATATTGAGTCATTGAGCTCAGCAGCCTGAGCTTATAGTTTGATCACAGTTAATTAAACAGCAACGCAATGAGGAATGAAGATTCATGCTCCTGCTCGTCTCTCAAGTCTCATCATCTTTTAAGAAACATTATCTTTGGTTGAATCTTATTGGTTGCTTAACTGGCATTGGCCTTGCCGTACCCCCATAATCCATTACCGTAGTCCTGTGGAAAGTGGCAATGAAATCTGCAGCAATAGCCAACTGTAAGTAGGACCAATATACTGAAAACACAAGTGATGGGGGTAGTTGTACAAGTTTCAAACTCGAATCCAACTCTCTTAAAGGACAGAGAAACTTCGCAGAAAGAGATTTTTAGGATCAAATCCACAACAACCATATCCGGGGTGATCTTATAGTACTAGATAAGTTGTTGACTTGAAAGCTGGATCTTTAATCTTTAAACCAAGTGAAAAAGAAAACAGCCCTGTAGATGTATCATACAGCTTGCATTCATTCCCTGAAAATGAATGTGATTTCAGTAGAGGTTTACGACATCTATTCAAATCCGGACAACATAGGAACACTGGGAATGTCTAATAATTATTCTTAACTGGGATTTGGCGGATTACAGAGTTTTCATATCTCATCTACACTGCAAAGCCTCTCGTATCACTTCATACTGATGTATTAAAAAACTAATTTTCATAATCTAACACATATTAATAGTACCAACCAATAAACTATTCAAACAAAAATTAAATATAATTATGTCTCTATATATTATTTTATTTGTTCAAATAATACAATTAATTAATCAAATCAGTTAATATAATCTACTATCAACTATTAATTATATGTTGATTGTCAAACATGTCATTTATTTGTTTTAGGGAAAATATTCTATGCATTGGGGTGGAGAATTTGTTTTCCACAAGCGCCTGGTTTTTAATGTTTAGAGGTTAGATTTATATTTAGAGTTTTAATTTTTGTGGTTAAATTTTAAAGTTTCAAAAATAAATTTTATGACTTAAAATTTAGAGATTAAAGTTCAGAATTTAAAAATTAAAATTTAGGACTTTAAAAAGAATACATGATAGTTTTATAAGTAGAAAAAAAAAACTTTCTATTAACGGAACACCAAATAATTATCCTGTTTTTTAATCCTAATAACTTTCCGACACACGGTCAAAAAAGATTTTAACTCTCAAATCAGCACTTACTCAAAAGCCAAAGCTATCGGCTGATGAGTTTTTGCGAAATGTTATCCAAAGGAATTGGAACAACTGCAGCAATGGCAGCAAGATCTTTATCCATGGTTCACGTTCCGGCGCATAAACCCAAATGGGTCTTCACCCCTTTGTCACTTTGTTCTTCAGCATCCAAACCAAGGAAGCTGGTTCTCTACTCAAAGCCTGGTTGCTGTTTGTGCGATGGCCTCAAAGAAAAACTCCACGCCGCCTTCTCACTTTCCGGCCCCGACTCCCTCCATGACGTCGAGTTACAGGTAAAACCCCCATCTCATCTCAGTCTCTACAATCTACAAAGATTGGAACTTGGGAAAATTTTTGATTGTTGGGTAGTTTGTACAGGTGAGGGATATTACCAGCAATCCCGAGTGGGAGAAGGCATACCAATATGAGATACCCGTTTTAGCTAAAGTATTCTCCGATGGCACTGAGGTAAGGTTCTTTCTTCTTTCCTTCAAAGCTATATCAGTGTCAGGAATCTTTCATTGTTGGTTAATTTTTAATGAATGTGTGAAATCCTAGATAAAGAATTCAACATGGATTTTTTCACACTAGAATTTTTGCAAACTCGATGTTTCTTGTTATGAATTGTTTTATATAGCTACTTCCTTTGAAGGCTGAGCTAAAAAATAGTGGGACTTGAGAGATGGTTGAGCATCCCTTTTAGTCAAAAATGGATCTGGTTCTATAATTAGTTAGGATTTCTCTATAAAATATGTGAACTGAAGGTTGAGTAAGGGGACATGTAATTGACCAGGAAAAAATGGAGGATTTCTACTAGAATATTAGCCTTTGGGCGTTAGTAAATGGCCCACTGAATTTGGAATTTTTGGTGGTCATGTCATTTCAAGGTAATCTGATCATTCATCAATAGAGGATGAACTTGAATTGGGATTGGGCTTTGTTTAAAGTGGAATGTATTAGTTTTCCATTCTCAGGTTGAAATGAGCAATCATTTGGTTCTTGGAAAACTGTTTTTTAAGGCCTGTCATTGTATAAATGTAAGTGGGATCTCTAAAACTAAGTAAATAAGGTTTAGGCACACTTGTATAGTTCAGAGTAATCTCTAGCATCAGTGCAAAGGTTTTACATGAAACAGTTACATACTATTTTACTTTGGGTATTTTCTTATAAGTCTATTTTTTTTTTTCAAAATTTTCTAACAACTTCGCTTCTCTGGTAATCTTTGGTTCATGTTTGAAGTCAATTTATACCGTTTGTCATTATTCGGGGCCTTAGCCTGACATGTAAGGGATGTCTTTTTATGATTTTTGTTTCATGGTTGAAGAAATAAACTCGTACAACGACTCAGTCAGTTAAAATTTGCTGGTAATCCACAAGTACCATTCTTAGAAGTATTTAAACTAATGCGAATCCTACATTCTTTGCAGATAATCAGAATAACATTAACATAGAATGTCTGGATATGTGGAAATGTTTTATATTAATACAGAATTTGGTTGGGTTGATTGTATTGATAAATTTTAAACAAGTTTTGTTCTTTCCCTCTTTTATTTGGTGGATATCTTCTGCTACTACTGTTTTCTAGGTAAGCCGCTTGGTTTGTGTTCCAACATCCCCCACCCCAAAATCTAATCTATATTTATTTAGTATGATTCTGGAATAACTCCTCTTAACAATGGATGACACATTCATATTCCCTTTTGCATTGACAATAGAATCACGGCTTTCAAACATGTTCATCCTACGCGCACACACATGTGGTACAGTTTCATTGGGATGTAGATTCCCTTTTGCATTACAACTTTTCGATACCTATTATCTTTTTCATCAGATATCTGGCCCTCTTCATGGCTTTAGATCAGTCAAAAGTTTCTGATTATGTTGTTAACTTTGAGTAGCTGGTGGGATCTTGTTGACCATCAAATCGTAATGCCACTGTCAAAATAAATTAGGATATAATTGCAGTATAACAGTAAGGGTCCCGAAATTATGTCATAGACAGGCACATTGAGATAAATCAACAATATCTGAAGATGCTTTGAGTAGTATAATATAAAAAATTCCTGCAGATTCACATTTTTTTGATAAAATAAAGGTGTAATATCAGTTATACAGGCTTAGTTGAGTGTCAAATATAGGCATGTATTCAATACTTATTTTTAATAAAAAAATTGAATATATTTGGAGGATCATTCCCTTATTCCGATGTCCTAGTATGCTCAAGCACTAAGTGCTGGGTACTAGTACTTTAGGAAAAATGAAGAATCAGAGTGACATAAGGTATATAATGAGGATATTAGACCACATCATCCTTCTATAACTACCATTGCACTAGTCTTTACATAAATGAGATAAAATATCTGCTATTTATATGGATCAATGCTGAAGAAGACATCAATATCAATCTTTCTTTCAGGAATTACTGCCTAGATTATCTCCTCGACTTGGGGTGGAGCTTGTCCATAAGAAGATAGCAGCTGCTTTTAAACAGTAAGAGGTCTGTAATTTTTTTGTTCTCTGATGGAATGGATACTGAAGTTCATGTACAACTAGAAGGGGAAACGATTTTGACATACATCATGCCATTTTAGTATGTTTGACTAGGTCAGTTCTAGTTGCCATCACCAACACAGTGACTTTGTTCCGATAATTCCTTTTCATATCTTTTATGTATTACTACTAATTCTATGCAAACAAAAGCAGGCCACTTTAAGGTCTTGATAGTGATAAAATGAATAATTGCATCAACCTTGATTCTTTACTAGTAATCAATCAGACTGAGCTATGTTTTTCTTAAATTATGTTGAGTTATTGCATTAAGTGGTTGATTTGTCTTCTTTTTCTTTCGGCATCAGTAGGACTGGATTGAGAACCTACTCGATCAATTCCATTGTCCACTTTGCATCAGTAGGACTTTCCACGTTGAAAGGCTCTATCGCTAAAGCAATGCCTTTCTCTTGTAAACAAAATTCTACAGACTTGGCGAAGGGGGGAGGAGTAGGAGGAGGGGTTCAAAGTTGCTTCACAGTTGGCATAACATAAGTTAAAACTTGACTATCATGACTTATCATCTTTTACAACAGGTTTTGATCGACTCTTGAGGTTCGGTATGGCACCGTGCACGTATTCTCTTGTCATTGTCTCTCCCATTACCAAAGGAAAGCAGCGTATTCATAGACACCTACCCCAAAATAACATCATACTTTTAACAAATAAAGTTTTTCTCCCTTTTGATTCCTTTGGGTTCTGATAAACAGTTTTCTTCTCATATCTTTCATGTATTATTAATTCCATGCAAATAAAAGCAGGCCACTTTAAGGTTTTGGAAGAGATAAAATGAAAATTTGCATCAATCATGCTTCTTTAATGCCATATCCATTCCATTTATACTACTTTTGACTAAATCCATTGTTTTCAAAGGTCCCAAGCAGTTTCTGCACTTGGATTGCTTTGGTTGCTGTTAAACTCATGCCTTTCTCTGTTACATCATCGATTTTGTCCTCGTTTCATCTTTACCATCTATAGATGTTAACAATATCTTGTTCTAACGGGCACCGGTAAGGTAAACGTGCATCAAAAGGAAAGGAAAATGAAAAAGATTGTTCTAGAGATAAAGGTTTCAAGCCACCTGCAGCTTTGTTTCGTCATTGAAGGACTGCTACTATCATATAACCAACCTTTTCTGGTTAGTCATTGGAGGGATAAGGGAAGAGATAACTAAGCAGGCTTCTTCACCGGTGGCATAAAATTCGATAAAACTGGACGATCACGACCTATCATCTTATTTCTTTGGTACAAAAGAGAGTGCAGTCTAGAATAAGAAAAGGAGGTGCATGTAAGTGACTCTGAAGAGGTTGCATTAACTAATTAATCATAACCCTGAATTAACCAACATATCAACTTTTTTTAACCGGTTGATAATTTGATTTTGTCACATCTTTTCTGCAATTCCAAAGGGAATTGATGATTTGCAATTTGCCGGTATGGTGTTCCACTGAGAAAGTCGAGGCTCATCTCATCAATTGATTTCATAATTGTATTTTGATGGATGAGAGTCGATAGAATTGCTTTTGTCTTCTTTTTTTTCTTGAAAGATAACTCCAAAAACATGAAAATAGCCTTTTGCTTTTCCAACCCTTTTGAGAGTGTTTTTTTTCCCTTGTGAATTATCTACGTTGCAGCCAAACATTTTGTGTTGGGCATCGGTATGCATGTCTTATCTGTTGTTTCTTGCCAACAAGTTGCAAGAACAGAGCACAACATATATCTGAGATATTTGGTATCCATCTAATTTAAAAAAGAGAGATGTGATCTTCAACTATGGCCTAAAAGAACATGGACTTCAGCTGGTTCACCAGACTTCCGATTTCCGGTCGAATCGATCACTGATTTTTCCATTGGTTCATCAGGAGAATTCACACTGATTATCCCAAGAGAATTCATCCTAATCACAGGCTTTCAGCAGGGAGACAATATTTCAAGACATGATGTGATGAGACATTCGTGAAAGAAAGCAAGAAAATCTCATGCTAAGACAAAACAGAATCGTTAATTCAATGGTTAAGATTTATAATCATTTTCTTATTCTAAATTTGACTATTAAATCGATAATTTAATTGTATCAACTTTGTATTCGAATATAATTTTAGAGATATGATCATTGTACTAAACAATCACATCAAATACAAGTACATAAACTATGGGTAAGTGAACCAAATTAATGAAAAGCATTTGACAGAGTTGAGGACTAGCGTACAACAAGCAAATTCTTGTTCCTCATAAGGCCAATTAAGTCACAGAGTTTATCATTTTGATTACTTATATGATTTTGAGTGGTTGAAGCAAAAGAGCAAAGTATTATTTTTTGATACACTCAAAAGATCAAATTATTGAGGCAATGGATTAGCTTTCATGTCCATATCATGCATGCTGAATGAGAAGCAACAAAAAAATGGAACCCCCATTTGTTTGTTTCTTAGCTACAATTAACCATTAAAACTTTTATAAAAATATATTTTTTTTTCTTTTTTTTTCATAATTGTATTATTATTTTTGTATAACTATCGGTATATGATCATTTGGTCGATAAATCCATATTGAGTATTGTATAAACCATTATAGACAAAACTCTTCTATTTTAATTTGATTCGTTCATAATATCAGAATTTGAACTCTGATCTTATTATAAAAGAGTTAATAATTATATTTTAATTATTGATATCATTGTCGGGACATGTTTTATAAATATAAATACACAGAAATGCACCAAAACCCTTGCTACTGGTCTAATAAAAATTGTTGCTTTATGTGTGAGCTAAGTACTTGTTTTAGATTTTTAAAAATGTCTAAGAATTCCACTTTGAAAAACAAATCTTCAAGCACTTAGCTTCTATGGCCCGATCTCGTTATGCACATTTATCAATTATATTTATTCTCCATGCAGAATTTACTATAACTTGCAAAAGTAAGGAGAGAGAGAATCTGTGCAGGATTTTTTTTCTTATTTCGGATTTTCTTATTTTTTTACGTTTCGTGTTCGTATATTCATATCGAGTTCAAAGTTATCAAATCTCTTGTCATGGAGTGAGTGCTCAATAATATAATCTAGTTGAGATATGCACAAAATCACCAGACTCGGATTGCATTATACCAGGGCATTGGAATGAGATAATCTTGAAATCATATGCTTGTGTTAGAATAAGAAACAACTCTACAGTTGTGTGAGATACATTAATTGACCGAGTGGTCAAAGATGTTCATATTGTCTCATTTTTTATGTGTTCGAATCCCGACATTTGCCTTAGTTATGCATAGTGATATTTGTATATCAGAGCCATTATCAACATTCCTACAATCATCCATTTTTGGCCTCAGAACGTCATGCCCACATGTTTGGATCCAAACATCCAAAATCAATTCTGGACTCCAAACGTATTTCTAGGAGAAGCAAGGTAGAAGTAAGAAAAAAAAACCCAAACATAAATCAGATTACTTTAAAATCAATTTTACACAAAATCAATTCTATAAAATCACATTGATCTAAAATCAATTCTACACTGCAAAACCAAACACACACATGTATCTGCATTTTTGTAATGGTATCTTCCACTCCATCTGCAAAATTGAAGGATTGCACTATTCCCATGGAGGATAACATAAATAATTATCCATTATCTTTTATCATAGTTTCAACACTTTGACTGAAATGGAGATTAAAGGCAAAGGCAAGCAGTGTCTAAAGTTAAGTGGATAAGGGACCCTGCAGATTCCAGAGTGACGTCATTTATCTGTGTTATATTGTGCGTGTATATATAGCAACAGTTTAGATCACTTCTCAGTCAAGAACTCAGATAAAATATTTCCTTATCTACTGAGTTTGAGCAAAGATGAGTGCAAATTTCAGCAAGGCAAAGCCTTATTTACTTATGATATTCTTGCAATTCGGTTCGGCTGGGATGTACATAATCAGCATGGTAACTCTCAACCAGGGCATGAACCGTTACGTGCTCGTCGTGTATCGTAATGCCATTGCTGCACTCGTGCTTGCACCTTTCGCACTGGTGCTCGAGAGGTGATCATATCCGTCTCATATGTTACACACATTCATGCATAGTACTTGTGATCTTTTTTACTTTCGAATCCGATGCTAGTGTCCGATACGAATATTTGTATGACATGAATAAAAACAGGACTAATCTCTATATGCATATCCTCCTCTTTCTTACAGGAAAACAAGGCCAAAGATGACATTCTCAATCTTCCTACAAATAATGACCTTGGGATTTCTAGAGTAATCTTTCTCATTCCACACTTCTTTAAATTCCAATCATACACAAATTCTCTGTTTGATTCAATCCGAATCGAATTACTCAAGATAATCTCGAAAAGGACAAGTCATACTCATACAGTAACAGTTCTGTTGTGTTTGATGTCTGGAAATTTTTTTGGACAGGCCAATCCTTGATCAAGGCTTTGTTTACTTGGGAATGAAATATACATCAGCATCATTTACATCTGCAATAATGAATGCTGTCCCCTCAGTCACCTTTGTGATTGCACTCATTTTCCGGTAAATCACCTTAATATCATTAACATTATTAAAAAAATGCAGACACCAAATTTGTCTGCTCTATAGTTGCCTAGTTTCCAACCATTGAAATTCATTCATAAACTGTGTGATCAGATTGGAGCATGTAAAGATGAATGAAGTACGCAGTATAGCGAAGGTGATCGGGACCCTGGTGACACTATCCGGAGCTTTACTTATGACACTTTACAAAGGCCCTGTGATTGAACTAATATGGTCGAACACAAGCCACTACGGGAGCGGCGGAAGCGGCGGCTCGTCTGATAAACACTGGATATCCGGGACACTGTTGATCCTTGTCGGTTGTGTTGCCTGGTCCTGTTTCTATGTTCTGCAAGTAAGTTATCTTACGTGACGTCCACTAATTACTGAATACAACCAGAGTTGATTAGTGAATTGTTGTTGTTCAAATGGTGCAGTCAATTACCATAAAGAAATACACGGCGGAAATCTCACTTTCCTCCTTGATATGCTTGGCGGGTACTATCCAGAGTTTGGCAATTGCCTTAGCCGTGGAACATCACCCCAGTGGATGGGCTGTGGGCTGGAACTCTAGGCTTTTTGCTCCATTGTACTCTGTAAGTATTAAATTAAATTAAAAAATAAGATATTTTTTTTTTAAAATAAAAAATGAACGGGCCGAAAACATATCTGGTTAGCCATAAATCCGACTCGACTTATAAACACATTTAGTGCCAACACATATATGTATTTCATTATTGTTAATCAAACGATCAGACTAATTAGCTAAACTTAAACAGCATATTTGTTTGTTATACTTGTTAATTACTGCCAATCTGCTTTTTAATGAAGGGTATAGTTAGCTCCGGGATCACATATTATGTGCAAGGCCTGGTCATGAAAACAAGAGGCCCTGTATTTGTCACAGCCTTCAACCCTCTCTGCATGATCATCGTTGCTGTTCTCGGTTCCGCCATTCTCGGCGAGCAAATCCACCTCGGAAGGTACTTCGATAAGCTTTCCCAAAAAATTAATGGAACTTTGGTCCATTAACATGCCTAATCCCAAATTACAAAAGCCACTTTAAATAATCTTAAACATTGTCTTGAACAAGTTTGGTGTTTGATAATTGAGCAAATTAGCCACTGGTTTCTTTCTTCTTATTCATAGAGGAAAGAGTGAGAACTCAAGAAAAACAACACATTCTAGGAATTCTCTTCTTTTATAATGAAAACTTTACTAAAAAAACTAAATTTGTTCTTTTCAAATTCCAATTCATATTTCTCCATTAACATATATATTTTTCTTCTTCTTCCATTTCCCTATGATATGTAGCATCATAGGAGGAATCGTTATCACGGTCGGCCTATATTGCGTGGTATGGGGTAAAAGCAAGGATTATTCATCACCAACTGCACCTGCACCTGCAAAAGGTGATTGCAGCCAGCAAGAGCTACCAATTTCTGAAAAACATTGTGCTAATGCCACTAAGCTTGCCATTGCCACAATTGACACTGCTCAGCACAATTGAAAGTAAAAGATGCCAGCCTTTCCTGCACTCTCAAACTGTACTAAATTATCTATGATTCTATGTATGTAAAGCCTTTCCATTATTAGACTCTTCTCTGCAACTTGTTAGTGAAAAGAACTTGTTATGTTATCAGGAACGAGTATTGATTATAGATATGTTTCTCGAACGAGAATACTTTTCAAAGGTTTTTCATGTATTTGGAGGATTAAACTCATTAGTAATTGTTGGAAGGGTCTAGTACCCGATCTGAAACGTTCAATGTTTTGAATTATCAGCCGTTGATACAAGCTTAACAGCAGCAGCCACAGTAAGTGAGGTTCTTGATTAGCCTTAATCGCTCCTTAATCACAGCAGCAACGTTACAACATGCTGATTGGCTTGCTGCTATGAGCGTTAAAGAGTGTTGATTCTTGTAACTTGCGTTTAGCGTGATAATTCTTTCATATGTTTGGACTTTTTAACCCTCGGATTTAAGCCTATAAATAGAGGTCATTTTCATTCATTTTTCTCATCCCACACAAAAAATTACTTTTGCTAAACACTTCTTCTCTTTGCGTCCCTTTGAAAGGTTAAATAGAAGATTATTACGATGTAGATTGTCATTAGAGGAAATACTATGATATATTTGCTTAAAGTGAGGAATGTGTTCATTGATATCATAGTATTTCCTCTTACAGTAATCAATATCGTTATAATCTTTTATTTAATTTTTTAAAAAGACGCGGTCGTAATATATATTAAACTTGAAAAAATGTCGATTCGAATGACCAAATCCGGATTGAAAGTGGGCTACCTAAACTCAATGACTTTTTTCAGACAGACGTTGTTCCTTACGGGCAAGATTTAGTTGACATCTCATTGCCGGAGTAGCTGATTTTTTATTTTTTAATAAGTTAAGTTTGTTGGCAAGTTAGGGTTAATTAATGGGTAAGAAGATAGATGATGAAAGATGTTTCTAAGCCCGTTTGAAGTTTTTTCAAATTTTTTAGTTAACAAATTTATATGAATAGTATTTTAATCAAATTAAATTTTTTATCTAAACTACATTTTTAATAAAATGAAAATGATATGTAGTAATCTACCAGAATTATCTAAACTACATTTTAATAAGAAGAAAATAATTAGTAGCAGGGCGGATTTAAGTTGTGTTTAGTCTTAGGTTCTAGATAATCCTTGTAAAAATAAAAAAGTTTGAGGGTAGGGAGTAAAATTAATATATTTTAACCCATTTGATTTTATTTAGTTAATTTAACTTTGATTTTTTTGAACTCACTTAATGTGAAGTCTAGATCCACCACTGTTTAGTAATAAACTATATGTGGTGATAATAAATAGAATAACGAGTTTTTTTTCTTTCAAATCAACGAAAATATCTTCTATTTTATATTAGGGTAATAATTTGACATTTATTTTCAAGTCATAACGTTTGAATGATTATTTTTTTATAATTGACTTATTGTCATCAAGTTTTACACCAAAACCAACCAAACACTTTAAAAATATAATTTAAAAATAAAAAGAGAATATTTTATTTAAAAATTATATATAGAAAATTAAATTAACAAATAATCATACACGGAGAGAAGCATTGGTTTTAAATCTATTGGACTCGTCTTCAAATCTTAATTAATAATTTTCATTTAAAGATTATTTGAAAGAATGAAAAACGAAAATACCAAAAAATGTTTTACACCTTTAAATAAGAATAATTTGACAATTTTTAATTGACTTGACGTCTAATTAATTAGTGACGCTTGTTAGAAAATAAAATAGTTAGTATTTTGTTAAGTTTGTTAGTATTATGTTCAGTTGGGCCAGCTATTTCAGCCCATTATTTTGTTAAGTTTGTTAGTATTTTGTTATAAGTTTGGGTTATATAAACCCACCTCTTGCTATGAAAAACAAACCCGATAAATTCGATTTCTAATAAAACCACTTTCTCCTTTTCTCTCTTCTCTGTATTTTACTATCTCCATTAACGTTCCACCACCATTCATCATCATCTCTGAAACATGAGTCCTTTCTCACAACGCTTAAGGAAGTAAGAGAATTAAATATTATTATAGATAGAAAATAGAAAAATATATTCTCTCTATTTTTTTTTATAAAAAAGGTTTCAATTTGGAGATAGAATGAAAGTCGCAAAATTTAAAATAGTAAGCGAATTAACTAAGTTTTTGGTTAAGAAGCTATATAATAAATTTACAAAGATAATATAGTAGGCAACGAATATGTTGGAAAGCACTCTTTGTGATCTCTGTTTTTTTTTTTGCAGAGCAGGGGATTTCCATTCCTTATTTTGAATAAATTTGTATTACTTAGAAAAAAGGTACGAATATGTTGGATATTATCTTTCAGAAAATTATTATACGGATAGATTAAGATGTTTGTATGAGTAATAAATGGTTTAATATATACTTTAATTTATGTGCTAAGCCTTTGATATTATTTTTAATTTAATTAGGATGTCTATAAGTATTTTCTGATAAAATGTGATTTTTAGTGACGAGTCATGTGAAAGGTTAGAGGACAATACTCTCAATTTTTTAATTAATAAATATAATGAGATTTTTTCTTCGACAGATACTTTGATCAACTTTTTTAATACCGTAATTAAAATCATTTTACATCAAAATTCCATAAAAATAATGAAATTTTGGTCCAATAACGCACTTAATCCCAAATTACAAAAGCCACTTTAATAATCTTACATTATATTGAACAACTTTGGTGTTTGATAATTGAGCAAATTAGCCTCTAGTTTCTTTCTTCACAATCCATATAGGAAAGAGTGAAAGCTCAAGGAAAACAACACATTCTAGGAAAACCCTCCTTTATAATGATAACACAGATATATCACACGTGGAGGGTGAGAGGGGCAATTGCCCTCCAACTTTGATGGTTTATTTGAATTTTAAGCTATTAATTGTTCTGAAACTATTTTAATTAAGTTATTATTCCTCTTAAATGAAAAATTATTAGATGGACGCGACTCACAGCGTCATCTGTGGTCCCAGTAAAAAAAATTCATCCACCTCACAATAACTTCCAAATAATCACCCGCTCTTTATTTACATGTAGGAAAGAAATGAAGATTCACCTTGAGAACAAACGACGTGGATGGATTTTATTGGCTGAGACCACGGATGACGTGGTGAGTCGAGTCCATCTAATAATATTTTCTCAAGAATTGTTTGGTACGATTTATTTTTAAGACCTTATTAGTTTTAAAATTAACTAAGTTAAATATTGAGCTCCTAATTTTCCTAGTTTAATTACTTTTTAAGATCTTTTAATTTTAAATTAGTAAAATTAAATCTTTATCTCCATTAAATTTTATGATTTAATTACTTTTTAAAATTCTGATCATCCCAAAGTTAAACAATTTGCGCTCTCGTAATTGAATCCCGGCTTTGTCCCTATCACTCAAGTATTTGTTCTTTTCAAATTTCAGTTCATATTTCTGCATTAACATATATATTCTTCTTCTTCTTCTTCTTCCATTTCCCTATGATATATGTGTAGCATCATAGGAGGAATCGTTATCACGGTCGGCCTTTACTGCGTGGTGTGGGGTAAAAGCAAGGATTATTCATCACCATCTGCACCTGCAAAAGGTGGTTGCAGCCAGCAAGAGCTACCCATTTCTGAAAAACATTGTGCTAATGCCACTAAGCTTTCCATTGCCACAATTCACACTGCTCAGCACAATGGAAAGTAAAAGATGCCTTTCCTGCACTCTCAAACTGTACTAAATTATCTATCTATGATTCTATGCATGTAAAGCCTTTCCATTATTAGACTCTTCTCTGCAACTTGTTAATGAAAAGAACTTGGTATGTTATCAGGAATGAGTATCGATTATAGGTATCTTTCTCGAACCAAAATACTTTTTAAAGGTTTTTAAAGTTATCCGCAAATACAGTACTCGATCTGAATTATTGGGTCAATGACATGAATACAATACATGTCAACTTTTTTATGTGGAATAAGTTCCATCATATACATATCGTTATCTCATGAATCCTATTCCAGCATCAACAATCATCAATCCAAAAGGACAGTAACTCAGGCATCCATTCATTTGCTTGGAGAATGTACAAATGTTATCTGCTTACCTACCAACTAAACGAATATATTTGTATTATTAGATCTGAATCTCATGATAAGGGCCAGGGGGCTCAAAAAGGAACTGCTTGCCTCGTCACCAGGGTCCAGGGCCCCTCTTTTTACTCATCATGGATTGCACTCAACGGACAAGGTTTCAGCTACACACTGTTCATGTCTAAAAAAGAAAACTCCATATCTGTCTGGTTTCATTTCTTGTGAGGTTGAAAGCTCGAATTATTATTCCACACCTTTTCAATCTTTTCATTCACTCGTTTTAGATTGAGAAGCATCGACTTCTGTTTCAACTACTGTTGGTATATGACGAGACGAAAATCGGCTTCTGTCTTTTTCTTTTTGTTACCAAAGAATATCGGAATATATATCGAATACGTTGTCCATATATGATGTATTTCCAAATAAAAATAAAATATGAATTTTTATTCGGGAAAATCAAAATCTTATTTTCCTAATTTTTTTTGGATTGGCGTAAATGAGTATTTAGGGATGATCATGGGTCGAGTTGGGTCGAAATTTTGGTTGATCTCGACCTGAAATTTAAAATTTTCATCTAAACCCGATTTGATATTTTATGATGTTTCACCTAACCCAAACCTGAATTCTAGAGTAAAAATCCGAGCCCAACCCGACATAAATAAAAAATTATTATTTTTCATTATTATTCGATAAAATAGAAAGTTAATCGGAAAAATACAAATAAAAGGTGAGCATTATAATAATTATTTCATTTTTATTAGACAAAATAGAGAGATAATTAAAACATAAATATATATATATATATATAAAGAGGGGCATTATAGGAATTATACTTAAATATGTAGAATAAAATTAAACTATTATTTCGGGTCAGGTCAGGTAAAGTATTTTTCACCTTAAATCCAAACTCGATATGACATTACCCTCAAAAAATTAGACTCGAACCCGAATTTTTTTTTAAAACTTGACACTATAGGATCGAGTTGGGTCAAAACCCATGGGTCAAATGGCCATCCCTATATGTGATTATAGTTAAATTATATATATATATATATATATATATATTCATACATAATATATATACACACACAAACAATAGGGTAGATGCATCAGATTATATTCGGATAATGCCAACTTTGTGTTGATTTTAAGTGCAGAAATGACATAGCAAAAGTGGCCTTGGATTGCCTAACTATAATCTATATTAATTAGAAAAGCTAAAAGTTTAGCCACTAATCAACAATTAACACATCTCTCTTAAGAATTACAATGAAAAAAATGTGGAATCTCGAAACAGCTAATTGTTTGGTGGCTAGTCATTTTAAATCAATTAATTAATTAATCGTGAATCATTATCTTCTAAAAAAAATTCAGTTACTTTTTCTTATTTGATCAACTGAGGAAAAGAATTATATGTTTTTTTACGGATGTTAAGATTTTTTTTGATTAAATAGATAGGTATTACATTTTCAAAGTAAATATCATGATTCGAACCTACGTAATTTTCTAAAAATATCGATTACTTTTTCTTATTTGATCAATTGAGGAAAAATTATATGTTTTTTTTACCTTTAAATTTACGGATATTAAGATTTTTTTGATTAAGTAGATAGATATTATATTTTTAAAGTAAATATCAAGATTCGAATCTACATAAAGTAGGGCAACATAAACATATTTAATCACTCGGTCAATTAGTAGATATTTATGGATGTTAAGATTTAAATTTAAATGTATGTAGATATTAATATAGAAGAATTATCGTTTTAAAACAGATTAATTTGTTTGCCGACCATTTAACCCCGGTTGATATGTCTTTGGATTGATTTTCCCATTTGTGATGCGGAAAATGCACCAACCAACCAGATTTTCTCATGTTGGGATCCAAACACGAAAACCACCAACGTTGCATTGTCTCCCCCATGTTTTCTTTAACCTGCATCATTATCTGTTTTTATTAAATATTTTAATATTGTATGGATCATCATTTTATTGGGAAAATCTATACATAAATACTACACTGCACTCAATAGTACAACACAATTTCTTTTTCTTTTTTTGATCAAAAGAAAATGATTTCATTCAAGAAGGTCACAGGTACAAAAGAAGACAAGAGGGGAGGTGGGGTCCCCACAGAGTCAGAGTCAATGAATCCTTAGAATAGAAAGCAAGTCGGTCGGCCACTTTGTTACATGACCGAGGAACGTAAGAGAACGAACCAGAAGTAAAAGAATTGGCTTCTTTTCTAATATCCTCCTCGACAGCGGATGAACTCCAGTGAGAGTGAGAAACCGACCTAATGCCATTGATAATAGACTGGCAATCCGATTCAACAATGACGTGGGTGAGTTTGCAAGAGGAGGCTAACGATAAGCCAAGTCTGATAGCCAAAGCTTCGGCCACCTCTACAGACGGCGCAAAGTAAGGGGCCGAGACTCCGTGTACAACTGCTCCTGAGCTGTCACGCACGATAGCTGCCCCGGTGACTTTTTCGGTAGGTCGATCAAAAGCGGCATCGCAATTGATTTTGAAAGATCCGAAAGGAGGGGGTTGCCATTGAATCTCTTCGCTATGATGAGGGACATTTGCCTTTGGTGAGGGAGTTAATTCCTTATTGAACTCCTGGAAGGCGCCTTCAGCTCGCAACCAAACATCCTAAGGAAGATCCCTTCTGTTTTCGAACATGAAAGCATTGCGAGATTTTCAAATCATCCAAAGAAGAAAAGCAATAAGGGCACTTCCTGTTGCAAAATCTCTCATATTTCCAGAGTTGCATATCTTGAGCCACCACTTTGAGAAATCAGGAAAACCTGAAATAGCGGGTGAGTAGTTAAAATCAGAGGCTCTCCTGACTGCTTGTGCGAAAGGGCAAAAAAAGAGCAGGTGTTCAATAGTCTCTTTCTCCTTCCCGCATCTTAGGCAACATGCTGAATCACAGAATCTGCCATGAAATCTTGATGCGAGATTTCCCTTTGTAGGAATGATATTATGGCAAAGCTTCCAGAGGAAAGAGCGGATTTTGGGTGGCACCTTAAGATTCCAGATTGATTTCCAGAGGTCTTTGTTTCTACATTGATCATAACTTGACGAGGGGTCCGTAGAGCCATGCACCCTATCCTCTATTAACCAATAGCCTGACTTCACTAAATAATCTTTATTCCTAGTTCCCGCCCAGACAATAGCGTCCTTAACTTCGGGACCCCCTATTGGAATAGATCGGATTGCCTCAATTTCAACTAGCTGAAAGATGAGATCGAGTTTTGATTGATTCTATGATCTTTGATCGGGGTTCATTAAGCTGCTAACAGATGGGCAAAGACCTGATGAGAGCGAGGTTGACTGAATTCTGCAGCCTTGGATATTAGGGACTCATTTATCCTTCCAGATTGAGATGCTTCTCCCATTTCCCACCCTCCAGAGGGACCCTTCTTTTATTATTTGTATCCTTTCCCTGATGCTGGACCAGGCCCATAATGGATTGATGCATTTAGGTGCTTCAAAAATATCATCATTTGGGAAGTAAATTTCGCGAAGGGTCTGTGCCAGGAAGGAGTTTGGATTCTTAAGGATCTTCCACGCCATCTTAGCAATAAGAGCTTTATTAAAAGAACGTAGGTTCCTGAATTCTAGGCCTCCTTGATCTTTTGGTCGACAGAGATTCCTTCAGTTTAACCAATGGATACTCTTCTCTTTAGCACCACAGTTATTCCACCAAAACCTGGCCACTTGTGCACTAGATCATTGCAGAAGGTGGCTGGGAGCAGGAAACATTGCATGACATACGTGGGAATGACCTGAGCAACTGCTTAAATGAGGACTTCCTTTCATGCTTGATTCAAGAATTTTGCTTTCCACCCCCGTAGCTTGTTCTGAACTTTTTCTTTGATAAAAGTCAATGCTTCCTTTTTGCTTCGTCCCCAGAATGATGGTAAGCCAAGATATCTACTGTCTTCCTCCATTGGTTGAAAACCCAAAATATTGGAAAGATGGGTTCTCAACTGGTTGCTTACATTTAGAGAGAAAAAAAAAGCGAAGATTTCTGAAAGTTAATTGTTTGTCCCGTTGTCCTCTGAAATAATCGTAGTATGTGCAAAGTCGCATGGCAATTTCCTTCATCTGCAGTAGAAAACATTAAGCAGTCATCGACAAACATCAGATGGCTAAGTATGTGACATCTTCTTCTTATTTTGAATCCTTCAAAACGGGCGGCTTCAACCTCCTTCTCAGTTATCCAAGATAGAATGTTGGAGATAAAAATGAATAGAAAGGGCGAGAGGGGGTCTCCTTGCTTAAGACCTCTCCCAAGGCGAAAGTCACCATATTTTTCCCCGTTTAAGACCAAGGAGAAAGATGTTGAGAAGACACATTTCATGACTCTGTCGGTCCACCAATCACAGAAACCCATTCTATTCATTGTAAATCTAAGGAGGTCTCAATCAACTTTGTCGTAAGCCTTCTCAAGATCAATCTTCAGTGACATGATTCCTTTCTTTCCTTTTTTTGCTCTTTTAATCGCATGAAAGGTTTCGTTAGCAAGAACAATGTTATCATGGATTGATCTGCCTTGGACGAAAGCCGATTGGTGATACGGAATGAGGTCCGGAAGGAAAGCTTTGAGGCGAGATGCCATGATCTTGGTAATGACTTTTAAGGAGAAATTACATAAACTGATAGGACGAAAATGAGATACCTCGCAGGGATTTTGATTCTTTGGGATGAGAACAAGATTTGTTTTGTTCATACTGTAATCCAGAAAGCCGTCCTTAAAGAACGTCGATATCATCCCTACAAGATCCTCTTTTATGGTGTCCCAGAAAGTTTGGTAGAAGCATCCAGGGAAGTCGTCCGGACTCGGTGTTTTAGTCGCTCCCAAGTTGAAGATCGCTTTTTTAATCTCCTCTTCCGAAACTTCTTTCCTGAGCTCAGAATTCATTTCTTCAGTAACTATGCAAGGTATGAAGTTTTCAAGGCCCTCGAAATCTACTGCCTGATCCTTGGAGAAGAGATGCTGGAAATGACCTTGCAAGTAATCAGCTATATCCTTCGGCTTTTCAAGCCATACGCCATCATCCTTTTTTATTTTTAGGATGGTATTAATCCTTCTGTGCTGAATAGTAGTGGCATGAAAGAATTTAGTGTTCTTGTCCCCCGAATTTAGCCAATTAATTCTGGACCTTTGATGCCAGTATCTTTCTTCACTTTCCCAATCACGGTCTAGTTCTTTCTAGAGCTCTTTACACTTTTCTAATTCCATTCCGGCGAGTCTCCTTCCTTGAAGTTGTTCGATCCTTTCCAACAATGCTTGCTTCTTCTCATTTTTCTGTTTATTCTTCTTCTTATTCCACTTTATTAGAGCTACTCTTGTTCTTTTAATTTTCCTCCCGAAACGCAGATAGCTTCTTTCATTTATAGCGTGATCCCATTCTTTCTTAATAGTTTGAGGGCACTCCTCGTCCAGAAGCCATTTGGTCTTGAATTTGAATTCTTTTTTGTAGGCTCGCGTGAGACCCAAAGGAAAGAGGAGGACCGGAGTGTGATCAGACGCCCAATTTCATCCTTTTGTTTATTAAACAATTGATATGTCCAATTCACCGCTCCCACTCCCATTCTAACAATATTTTTGGTCCGTAAGATAGATACTGACGCTTGTATTAGATCTAGGAGCAAAGACGGAATATCAGGAGGAATCAAACTATTAAATTTTAAAAACATAAAGATTTATTAAGTATTTAAACTTCAAATTGAAGGGTAAAATTTAATTTATATAATATTTAAAAGGCTTGATAGGTAAATATGTGCTCAAACTATGTTATTTTTTTAGTTAGGTGTCTGAATTATTTTTTGAGGCCAAATAAGTGTCTAACGTTTTATTTCGTAACCCATTTAAGGTTCTCCGTTAATTCTTACTGTTAAATGACACATGTCATCTCCTTAAAATTCTAAAATTATATTAAAAAATAAAATTAATAAAACAAAATAAAAATAAAAACATATTCTGAAATTTTCAAATATTCCCAAAATCTCAAAATCGGACCACTCCCGCTGACGTTGGCCGTGTTGCCAGCGACGGAATGAAGCACCCTCCCCTCGCCGAATAATTCACACGTCGTTCGTCGTTCGTCGCGAATCGTTCGAAAGAATCATTTGACAATTTTGATGTTTCGCACGGCGTCGGTCGATTTCTGGCGACAGGCTGAGAGGAAATGGTCGTGATGGTTCGGCAATCTATGTGGTGGGAGACTGTGTGGCAATCGACGGCGGAATCGGCCTAAATTGGGATTTAGGTTTTGGGTAGTTAGGGATTTTAGAATTTTGGGTTGTTTTATGAAATTTTGAAAACTTAGAGATTTTTTTTGAAAAATATGTTTATTTATTTTTAATATAATTTTAAAAATTTTAGGAGATGACACGTGTCCTTTAATGGTGGGAATTAACGAAAAACCTTAAATGAGTCACAGAATGAAACGTTAGACACCTATTTGACCCAAAAAATAGTTTGGGCACCTAAATGAAAAAATGACATAATTTAAACATCTATTTGACAGTTAAACCTATTTAAAATCATAAGAATTAAACTGTCACTAGTCCCAAAAAAAATTAATCACAGAACCAACTATGTCGTTAATATTCAATTCATTTGTTTTTCCATTTGATTGAAGAAATGAAAAGATGTTACGAATTTTATTATCGGACTCGATATTTATATTCATATTCGAATATGTTCAGATATTTACGTCACATACGAGAATATTTAAAATGTGATAGATAAGGCATAATAATAAAATGATGGACATTTTCTAGAAGAGATGCAAAACAAGTGGTTGCTCCGAATTTCTGCTACATAAAAAAGCAAGGAATTCGTTGACATGAAACTGAAATGAAGCGAAAGGCAGCAGTGGGAGGAATACGAATAAATGATTTATTTTAATGCAAACAGTCGAAAAATTATGTCGAGAAGATATAAAGTAAAGAGATGAATAATCAAAGTGGTTAATAATCAGCAAGCAATTTAATCCAATGAACATCTTGAATTCTTATTATTCTAATGTTGCCAAGAATTTCAGATTTTGAAACTAATCCGAGCACCGTAAAGTTTGTCTAATCAGACATGTACGCACTAATCAATATTTGTCAACGTCATTTGCATCCATTTACTTTGGCTATGACAATTGTAAGCAAAGTAGAATTCATCCACTTAAAAACTAAATTATTATTTTATCAATTCAATCGATTTTTTTACCATTACTTAAAAAAATACAATTTAAACTATATTATAAATACAAATTAACTCATTACAATTAGATCTGACCATTACAAAACACAATCAAATTAATAATTAAAATGTTTTATAATACACATGTATAATAAAACAAGTCATTAAATCAAATAAGTTACTCCTTCCGTCTCATAAAAAATGTCATTTATTAATTTTTTGAAAGTTAAATTTTTTAAACTTTGACTATCATTATATTGAATATTTTAAATAATTAAATTTTATAAAATATATATTTAAAAACTACTCGATTAGAGGTTTTTAAAATATATTTTTTCATATTTTTATCAATAGTACATTTTAAATAATTATGAATCAAAATTGAAAAAAAAACCCAAAAAAGTCAATAAAGAACAAACATTGTGAGACGGAGGGAGTATTTTTTTTAATAAAAATCAGACCTCATTAAAAAAACATTTCATAATCATTAAATTGAATAGGTTTTAACCGATTTTTTAATTCATGATAATATAAAAAAGAATCCGAAAGTGAAAACATGTGGAGCTAATAATCCACGCAAAAGCCGCATAATTTTTGCATGCATCATCCGCACTTAATCTAAGTATCTAACCATAGGTTGATTGTCTATGAATCGAATCCCCACTTCCCATATAAAATAGTAATTAAAACAAATCTTAATTTAAAAGAACCAAAGGCGATTTACACGGACAATTCTACAGTAAATGCCATGTACTGTAATGTATCATTATTTATATGTACTATAATGTACTATTATCTGTTTTAATTAGTTTTGAAATTTTAAGGACCGGAAGTGTTATTATCCCCTTTTTAGAATAAAATCTTAAAAAATAATTTTTATATTTTTTTTTCACTTTTCCTTTATTTTTTAATTTAAAAAATAAGTAAACTTTTATTACTATAATAGTTCCTATGTTCACTTTAATTTAAGAGTAAAGTTTACAAACGGTCACAAAAATTTGATCAATTATTCAATTTGGTAACCAAATTTCTAATTGCTTTAATGTTGTCATTAAACTTTTAATTTTGTTTCAATTTGGCCATTAACGGTTAGAAGAGCGATGTGGTTGTTACAATATTTTGTATAATAACACATTTAGTTCTCTACGTTAACACATTCACACAATTTAATCCTAATTCGAAAGAAATAATAAAGCTAACCCTTATTATTTACACATTAGTTCAATTTGGCCCTATTTTAAATAAAAAAATAATTTAAGCCTAAAATCGAAACCTTAAACCTTAAGCTCTAAAGCTTTAAAAATTGAATAATTGATCAAAGTTAATAAAATCATCTCTATATTTTGTAGTAAATAAAAATACTAATACATAATCTAACAACGAATTTGCATGAATTAGTATTAAAGCAAAAGAGCAATATATTCAACAGAAATTTGCAGTAGATCTGTGCAAGGAAAGGAGTTGAGGTCCTCCAAAATCAGAAGCAGGGTCTTGTACTCTATGCTTTTGAGAGAATAGGGTTTCGGTTAGATCAGACAATGCATGATTCGATGTAATATCGAAAGATTTGAGAGCTTATGGAAAGCAAATGGAAGATGATACGATGAAGTTGGTTAGATCATACAATATCCTTTTCGGTACAATTGTTATTTGAAATGCAGATTATTTGTTAGATTATGTGTTAGTATTTTTATTTACTACAAAATATAAAGATGATTTTGTTTATTTTGATCAATTATTCAGTTTTTAAGGCTTTAGAGTTTAGGGTTCGATAATTGGGAGAAAGTATACATCACTCTTTTACTTGTTGTTAACGGGTCAATGGCCAAATTGAAACAAAACTAAAATATTCATTAGTAACGTTGAAGCAATTGTATGTTTGGTTACCAAATTGAATAATTGATCAAAATTTTGTGACCATTTGTGAACTTTACCCTTAAATTAAAATTGAATGTAGGAATTATTATAGTAATAAAAATTTAATTATTTTTTGAATTAAAAAATAAAAGAAAATCTGAAAAAAAATATAAAAATTATTTTTAAGATTTTATTCTAAAATGGGATAATAATACTTTTGGCCCTTAGGATTTCAAAACTAATTAAAATAATTAATAGTACATTGTGGTACATATAAATAGTAGTACATTGCGATACATGTCATTTACTGTAGAATTATCCGATTTACAAATATCATATGATCACTGATAATGTGTATAATTTACATATATTAATTTTGATAATTTTATGAATTTTAAGTTTAATCATTATTAATTTGATTAATTTCAGCAATATGGCATATTTTGTGCACGGCATGTTTAATGAATTACTTTTTGAACAAGGAAAAAAGAAAACAACGTATGATTTTTTTTACTGTAATAATTAGATTTTATTCTAATTAGTTAAATAATATATATTTTAGTTTTTTATGTTCTAAATAAAAGAAAAACAATGGCGCGCAGTAGCCGCTAATCTCCCTTGGATTTTGACGCCAAATTTTATTTTGGCACTGGACGTCCTTCTTCACTGGATTTCAATATAATTTTCTTGTTTTATTTCTTTTGATTGTTTTTTCTAATTTAATTTCTAGACAAATGTAGATCAAAGTTCGGGATAAAGTAGCAATTTTTTTAAAGTTCCGAGAAGTATAGAAAAAAAAAAGGTTTAAGGACTAAGGTGGAAAAAGTTACAAACTTCAGGGATTAAATGTTGATTTATCCCTTATAATTAGTATATTTGCCTTAGCCTTTTATTGTCTATAAGAAGGCCATTTGACATAGAGAAGTTGCAAATCTCAGAGCAAGCAGTCGAGAGAGAACAAAAAGAGAGAAACATGGGGGACCAAACATCAAACGTCGCAACTTTGTCTAATGTGTCGAACAAAGTGAAGCCATACTTGGCAATGGTCTCCCTCCAGTTTGGTTTTGCAGGGATGTACATCCTCTCCACCATTTCCTTGAAGCATGGCATGAGTAATTTCATCCTCGCTACCTATCGTCACGTCGTCGCCACCATCGTCATCGCACCCTTCGCCATTGTTCTTGAAAGGTTTATTTCCCTACACCATCACACAAAACAATGACATGTCATTGTTTGATTCATTGACGGTGTATAAAATTATATGCCGGCGACATCAAATATTAATAGTATAGATTGAATCCCCAACCTTATTGGTGCTTGCACATTGTTTTTATATGCAGGAAAATTAGACCAAAGATGACTCTCCCTATCTTCATCAGGATTGTGGTTCTTGGTTTCCTGGAGTACTGCTCTGAACTCCCTTATTTTGTTGCATTCTTTATTATCATAAGAATGTAGAAAGGGTTTAATTAAGTTGTTGATATTGGAATATGCGCAGGCCAGTGCTTGACCAGAACTTATACTATCTGGGAATGAAGTTAACTACAGCAACATATTCATCTGCTTTCGTCAACATGCTTCCTGCTGTTACTTTCATTATGGCTGTGATTTTCAGGTAAAACTATTTCATCATCTTTATTAAGCTTGAAGGAAATTATATTCTATATATTAATATGATAATTATGCTTGTCAAATAGATTAGAGAAGGTGAATTTGAAGAAGATACGAAGTGTTGCAAAGATCGTTGGGACTATAATCACTGTGTTGGGAGCAATGGTGATGACTTTGTACAAGGGCCCTATTATCGACTTCATCAAGTCGGGAGGAGCCACACACCACGGAACCGCCGGTGAATCTGCAGATCAACACTGGGTTTCCGGCACAATAGTTCTTCTCGGAAGTATCTTTGGCTGGTCAAGCTTCTTCATTTTGCAAGTGAGTTGAAATATTTCAACAAGTTGATTAAAAACCACTTGATTGTCTATGAGCTGATACATTAGTTACTGTTTCTTGTTCAGTCCTTCACATTGAAGAAGTACCCGGCAGAGCTCTCTCTTACGGCTTGGATATGTTTCATGGGAATGGTGCAAGATGGATTGTTGTCACTAATCATGGTTCGCGACTTTAGTGCCTGGAAAATCGGATTCGACACCAGACTTCTTGCTGCATCTTACTCTGTAAGTCCCCTTTTTTCGTCAATCGAGTCTTAGGAATCACAAGTGCTTAATGCTTTGATGTAATATAATCCATGTTTGATTAGGGGATCGTGTGCTCCGGGATGGCCTATTACATGCAAGGCATCGTGATCCGGGAACGAGGGCCGGTTTTCGTAACATCTTTCAGCCCTCTATGCATGATCATCACTGCTGCTCTAGGTGCCTTTATTTTAGCTGAAAAAGTCCACCTTGGAAGGTATGATATTAACACATGAATATGGAATGATAACAATATAGAATTCGTATTCATTGAGTGGATTCTGTATTGGTTTTCCTTGTTTTGATTGATTTCAGCGTGCTCGGAGCTGTTATCATAGTCTCAGGCCTCTACACCGTGGTATGGGGCAAAGCCAAAGATGGGAAACAGTCGGAAACCGATGAGAAAAGCAATGGCATGCAGGAACTGCCCATCACAGACAAGGCTAGACCGATCGTGGCCATTGATGGAACTGCCAAGGGTGCTGATATTCCAGCTCCAAACAACAGCTTCAGCACTCAAGGGACATAAACCAATGCACTATGTTTTCTTCCAAATGCTGATAAAAAAAATATGAGGCAGAGTTTTTTTCTTTCTAATGCGAGTGATGAAAATAATTACTATGTAACCCCCTCACCCGACCAAGTATTTTGTAGCTTAATAATTAATTAACCATCCTTTTACTCTACTCTGACGCTTTAATATGGCGAGTGAAAACCATGAACCCTCGCGGTTTTTTGCCTACTTTCTTATCTAAACAATCCATTTTCCATTCTTGTTCCGGGTTCATCAGTTCTTTAAGTTTAATGGAATCTTTTGAATTTCACAACTCCCCGATATTGATTGAAGTGGCTCAGAGAAGAATTGAATTCTTAAACATTTTTTATTTATTGATTCTTATTCCCCAAAATATCTCACCCAAATGGTTGAAGAAATAATTGTTTTGGACCAAATTGAATGCATTTGCATCCTCCGTAGCTTATTTGACATTGTTCGTAATGTTCTATATTTGACACATGATTCATTCCGATATAGATTTATGAGAAGAGGATGTTCGACCCTACTTAAATAGACGCTATATTTACATATAGGTCCCCGTTTCATTACTTTCCATTTGATGGAATATTGACGATCCATATATAGAAGGCATAGTGGTCTTTTTGATCCCTTAACTTTGTCAGTTCAGTTATTTTAGCCCTTAAAATTTTATTATGTTCTTTGGCTCAGGAACTTTTATTTTTTTGGTCAAACTGATTGTTTTGTTTTTTTCTGCCACATTGTTAAAAATTTTAAAAATATTAAGATTTGTGAAAAGAAAAGTTAATATCAACATTTCGGTAAAGACAAAACATTTTATTTTTTCAATTCTTCTGAATTCTTTTAATAATATGTAATATTTTGACACTAACTTAAAAGACATTATTATTGTTCCATCACATTTAGTTCAATTTGACAAAAATAGTTTAGAGATCAAATGAAACCCATAAAAGATTTAAGAAGTAAAATGACTAAATTAATAAAATTGGGGACACAATCTATATAAACGGGGTTAATCTAAACTATTGAAACCATGGCAACAGCTTGACCTCATTGCCTCGTTTTTTATTGAGTTTAAAGGGCTAAAATTACTTCTCTACCTAATAATCAATGAAAAACACTCGAATTTCGATAGAAAAATCACTTTTGAAAGGTGATTATTAATCAAACCTCAACAATTATATTTTTTTAGCTTTTGGAGTTAAAAATCTCGTTTGATTTAAAATGGCAAGTTTAACCCTTATTAATTCTTAAATTCAGCTTTCACTTTTTTCAAAAATATTTTTTGATAGCATGTTTAAAGTAGACATTTTATATTTTCAGCAACATTCTTTGACAACAATACTAAATACTAGATCCTTAAACTCAATTTTACAAAATTACTTTTCTACTACACTTTTATAAATCAATTTTCTACCGTAATTTTCATAATCAATTGCTTGTCTAGAAGACGACAATGAGTTCAGCTTACATTATTGCTAGTGGCCTTTTGTAGGTAAGAAAGTGTTTTTAAATCAATTGTCAACATCAAATGTAGAACTGAGTAACCAAAAAAGATGTATATACTTGTCACTAACATGTCAATTTATCAACACCTGTGACCTGTCCACATTAGTAGAGAACTTCTGTTGCTTTTTTTCCCCATCATGAACAGTGCTACCATAGATTAATTAGTGTGTTTCCATGTACATGTTCTCCAGGCCTGTGTAAAGCTATAGAAGATGGCCGGAAAAGTGACCGGAAAATAGACGACAGAAAGGCAAAACGATAACTGTCAAAGATCAAAGAGCCTGAACAGAACACACAACATGGGTAATAAATAGAGTAGCTGTTGAGAAATGCACAAAATGTTACAAGAATATAAAGAATCTGTGATCGAGAGGTTTCAGTCTTAAAGAGTGACGTTGTTCCTCTTATGTGATTAGTATTCGAGTAGTATAGTCTATAAGTCGTAAAAAATTATTTAAATTTAAAATATAATTAAATACTACATTATAATTGAATTAAAATGCTCAAAATATATTTTATATATTTCAAACCAAAGAATATGAGTGTAATATTAAAGTTAAAATAAGTACAAGACTGAGGTATGAAGTTTATTTTTAGATTTTTTAAGGGAAAAAAGTGTACATAAATAGTGTGAGTGAATCCCGAATAACAAAAGGAAAATAGTGCACATGGTATATATTGGTACTAAAATTAAAAACCTTTGTTTAATAGCGGAAGAAATGACTATACTGGTCAAGTTAAAATAATATTAAAGTAAGCTATGAATTAACAAAATAATTTTAAAGATATCATTATATTTTCCAATTTGAAAATATTTAATTTTTTCCAATTTAATATTTAAATTATTCAATAAAAATAATCACGTATTACACTCTAGGGTAAACTACATAAATGGTCACCGAACTTTTAAGGCGGATTCATTTTGGTCACTGTACTTTTAAAAATATTTGATAAGGTCACCCAACTTTTAATTCGATTTCAATATAGTCATCGAACTTTTACTTCGCTTTTAATATGGTCCCTCTCGTTACCTTCCGTTACAAGCTGACGTTAGTTTTCGTTTTTCCTTAATAAAAAATTGGTAAACTACACCAATCATCATTCAACTTTCTTCTTACTCCTATTTTGGTCAGTAGAGTTTTAAAAAAACCAATTTAATAACTTAAATTTCGAATTGTTCATATTTTGGCCACCTTCAAACGACATGTTTATACAAATAGAAAATTTTGATTTATCCTTAAAAATATTTTGGTTAGTTGGTAAATTCAGATTATTCAATTCTCGGTCTTATATTGTGCCAATTAAATCAGATAATCGATTAACCAGTTAACTGAAATATTTGATTCTGAAAATGATTTTTTTACTTTGTTTATTAAAATATCAAATATGATAATATGGTAAATTTAATAATTTTTTGGTTGTGATAAAATTGTAAAAACAACTAGAAAGTTAAAAATTGAAAGTTCACACCTATTAATCCCATCAGAGTCAACTTTTTTTTTAAATCAGAAGGGTATCAAAATCACTAGACTATAAGATATTGTAATGCATAAAATTTAGAAATATTGTATAAAATAGATCAGACCGGTTAATCATTTTGCTTAAAACTGTGAACTGTAATCGAATTGAAATAATTCATTTTAAAAAGTATACCGAAATCGGGTTCAATTAATCCTTAAAAATTATTTTAGTTAATTGCTAAATTCTGATTATTCAATTCTCGATCTTATATTGTACCAATTAAATCGGATAATCGACTAACCGATTAATTGGAATATTTGAATCAAATACTAATTTTTTTTATTTTGCTTATTAAAATATCAAATATGGTAATATAGTAAATTTAATAAACTAAGTAAAAAAATCATTAACTGAATTTTTTTAAGGATTAATTGAATTTTTTTATTTGTATAATCATTTTATTTGAGAGTGGCCAAAATATGAACAATTCGAAAGTTAAGTTATTAAATTGAAAATTGTTAAACTCTAGTGAACAATGTAGTTTATCCATTTTTTTTATTAAGGAAAAACCAAAACTAACGACAACTTCTAACGGAAGGTAATGGGAGGGACTGTATCGAAATCGAACTAAAAGTTGGGTGATCTTATCAAATACTTTAAAAGTACAGTGACCAAAATAAATCCGCTCTAAAAATCCGATGAACATTTATATAGTTTAACCTACATTCTAATTAGTTGATATTTTTCTTAGGATTAAATGATAGTTTATAAACTAAAGTGAAATTTTTTTAATTACCAAAGTTTAGGATTAAATAAAAGTATAGAACAACAGCAGAATCACACCACCAAACAACATGATTAAAAATCTAAACAATTTATCATTTATAAAAATCATTTTCTGAAATTAACAAGTGTCTATGGAGAAATTATATTATAGGTCCAGCTCGTCACGTAATTTATGGTCCCAACCAATAAAAAGTATTAATTTCATTAATTTTTTCATGTCATTTTTTATCGAGTAAATCTTCACTCAGATTTACTATGAATTAAATTAAAAAACACTTTTTACCAATTGTAGATTCACTTGGTAAAAAATATAATATAGAAAAATTTAATGAAATAGATATTTTTTATTGGTTGAGACCATAGATGACGTGGCGAGCCGGGCTTATAATATAATTTCTCGTCCCGATGGAAGAGCGAATGATGTTCATCCTAGGAGACACGAGTTCAAATCGCTTTGTCTACATCGTATATCCACATTGTCAAAGGGTTAAAAATATGTATTAACAGATATTATCTTATAATCATCTTTACACCATTAAAAAAATCATTATCCGATATGATATATAATAAAACTCGGTAATTATTATGCTGTGTTATCCACCATTATATTAGTTTGAACGCAAACAAATAATCTACGTATTATTTCCTTTCCTTTCAAGTTACCTTCTTAATTTATACTAATAAAACTATCACACAATAAGACCTCCAATTAGAAGGTTATCTATACTCGATACTTCTTATCTTCCAACTGTCAATTAATTTGACAAAGGAAATCCTCCCCCGTTTATTCTAAAAAAAGCATGCTCTCTCTCCCGTCTAAATTGTTCCCATCTCTTTGATCCTTTGCCCTAGCTTTTCAGGCTGAAGGCTCGATCTTGCTGGTGTGGTTCCTCTTGGAGTAGAGGTGGTTTAGAGCCACTGCTGTTGTGTTTTTTTCTCTCTGTGTGTTCTTAAGGTTTTTACTTTCCATCGCTTTTGTCTCAACCACCCTGGGCTTTCCGTTTCATCTCCTGTTTCCTGGTACAGTTTGTCCTTTTCTCTCTTTCAACATCGCATTTACTCCTTTTGTTTCCCTAGTAAATCATGTCGCAACGTGGCCAAGGCCTCGACTTAGGGGTTGTTAATAACGACTTCTCCAGCGACCAAAGTGATACCAAGCCTCCAAATCAGGAATTCATTGATGAGCTTGAGCTCAATGAAGACAATGAGGTAAATTTTACTCTAAAAAACCTCTCTCTGCTCGGGAAGTTACTGTCATCTTCATACATTAAAACCTTAGCGATGACGTCCATTCTAAGGAAAGCCTGGAAATGTGAGGGGCTCGAATGCCATAACCTTGGAAGAAACTTCTTCCTCTTCATCTTCAAGTCGATGGAAGATCGCCATTGCATCCTTGGAGGTAAGTCGTGGTCGGTGCATGATTCTCTTTTGGTTTTGAAAGAGTGGCAGACAGATAAGGCCTTGGAAGAGATAGACTTCTCGACGGAGGAGTTTTGGGTGCAGATACACAACCTTCTCATAGGCCTGACCACTGTCGATAATGTCAAATGGATCGGAAAACTTTTCCCAGTTTACTACGGCTCCACCTTGGATGAGAGCGACAAAGTTGCGTGGCACGACAATGTGAGTATCCGAGTAGCCATCAGGGTGGAGGACCCTCTCAAAACGGGTTTCATTTTGAACAGAAGGAAAGATAAACCATTAGAGATAGCCTTTAAATATGAAGGCTTGCTGAAGTTCTGCTTTCGCTGTGGACGGCTGGGGCACGTCGAAAGAGAATGTAAAAATGACTTGGTGATGGTGAAACTCGCCGGAAAGTTTGGACCATGGTTACGTGCCCCCACCGGTGCAAGGCAACAGTTGGCCACGAAGCTAAAGTTGTTCTCCAACGCTGCGTTCCAACCTACACTACAAGACAAAATAGAGAGAACCAAAGACAAAAGTCCCTGGCACCTTTCCAGACCACAATTCATTTCAAATATGATTGATCTGAGCAATTCGATTAAGGTTGCAGGTAAAATCCCATCAGCCCTTCAACAGGTCAACTCCAAATTTCCCCTTTTGGATAAGGAAGGGCCAAGTAAGCACAGCTACAATCTAGGACCTTTCACCTCTTTAGAGTCTGCACAAGGAAGCCTCTCGACTCCAGTTGCTAAGGAAACTTTCGACTCTGGCACCGAATCACCCCAAAATCTAGTTAAGCCAGAAGGAAATCTAGTCCACTCTTGGGAAAACTTGCTTGCCGTAGGAATGGACAGAATGGAAGTGACCACTAACAAAAAAAGAAAGAGAGAAGAAGATGGTTGCGATTACTTTGGCCCAGCTAAAAGACAAGAGTTATGGGAGCAGGTATCGAAAGCAATAGTCCAGATTGGACCCCAAAATTGGGTCCTTTCGGAGAAGAACCTGGCAGCAACTGATGAGATGCTCACGGCGGCCTTGTTTCCAAACTCGATTCTGCCATCCTCAACAATCATACAGAATATCGAACGCAAGAAAAAGGGGAGGATCTTCAGCTCGAGAAGGCTAACTTTGATTAGGAAGGCAGCAAGGAGAAAATATGCTATGGAATGCACAAGGATTATGGTCGACGAAGCAGGTCTTATCGAACTTGGCATTGACCCTTTTGGAAAAAAAACATAACTCGTGTCCCTTCAATGTGTGTTGACGACAACTTCTCACTCAACGAAGAAATTCATATAATCGATGGTGAGGACATGGTCTCTTTGTCAAAAACAGAAGCCTACGTTAATCCTTTCATTGAAACAGCCTTGGAATCGGATAACTCTAATGGGAGTTATCCGGAATCACCATGAGTTCTCCTTACTACGTAACCTATGACAGGAAGGGTCATAGGTGTCTCAGACGCAGTCCTCCTTCCCCTTGGATCATAGTTTCACCTCTGGGGTCAGATGATCCTTGGTCGGTGGTCGTTAGGTGTTTTCTCCTTTTGGTTCGTGTCTGCAATGGGTATGATAAGCCTGGATTGGGGGGCAGCTCGATGGTTTCCTATCTTTCTTATCGGGTGAAAATGGTGGATGCCTTGAAAAGGACCAACGCTTTCGCGTCGGAAGCCTGCCTCTGGATAGAGCTCTCAGGCATGGCCGTTGTCGAAAACTCAGAGATTAATCTGTGGATTTCATTTTTTAGTTATCCCAAGTACCGTCCAGGTTTCATCACGTTTGAAAACACTATCCTTGAGTTTGCCTCAGATTGTGTTGTTTTCTTTGGGGTTTTTCAGACCCTTCCCAAAGTTCACCTTGCTGGTTCGATGTTAGGGCGTGGCTGTTTAACGTCTGTTGGTGATGTTTTTGCATGTTTGGCCGGTGTCTTGTTGTTTTTTCGGATGTTTTTTTTGCTTTTCTCGTGGCCTTGCATGACATGTTTTGTGGTTTTGCTGGTTTCTGCATGTAAGCTACGTTGGTGGGACCTTTTGGTCTCTCCCTTTTGCTCTTTTCTCGAATTAATGAAGTTAAGTTACCTTTGAACAAAAAAACTGTCAATTAATTTAATTTAAAATTTAAAATTTCTGTGGAAAACAAACGTACGGTTGGTGGGCTTGCCGGAGTGGTTATCGGGCATGACTAGAAATCATGTAGACTTTGCCCGCGCAGGTTCAATCCTGCTGCTCACGCTTTTCTTTTTTCGGCCTCTTCTACTTTTTAGCGGCCCAATTGCCCAAATTGAGTGGGAACGGAGTAACAAAGAAACCCATTATTAGCAGAGCAGATAATAGTGTAAGTTGGTCCCGATTCCCAAATAACAAATAGAAGAAAATAGTGCACATGGTATATTGTTACTAAAATTAAAAAGCTGTGAATTAACAAATTAATTTTAAAGATATCATTATATTTTCAATTTGAAATTATATTGATTTTCTCTTTTTATATTTAATTTTTGTCTAATTTAATATGTAAACTATCCAATAAAAATAATCATGTGTCATATTCTATTTGATTGATATTTTTTTCTTAGGATAAATTAGGATTAAATGGTAGTTTAGGTACTAAAATGAAGAAAAAAAATTTAAGTGTAACACCCGTGTTTTGGGGTTAGGAGTTAGTCGGGTTAATTGGTTCGAGTCGGTAAAAATTTATTTTAATCAAATTGACCTTAGTGTGAGCAAATTGAGTTTAGAAAGAAAGGGAGGGATCATTTTGGTAATTAAACCAAAATAAAAATAAAGACCACCTTATCTATCATCTTTTCTCATTTCTTCTTCTTCCTCACCGTGTAAACATCCCAAAATTTCTCCCAAACCCTCTTTACTATTTCCTTTGATTTCTTCATCAATTCAAGGGGTTTTTGAAAGGTAATTATGTTTTCTTAATCTCCTCTTTATCCTCTATCTATCTATAGTCTTAGATTTCAAAGTTATGGAGTTTTGAAAATTAGGGTTCATATCAAAGTTTGGATTTTTAAGGGGGTTTTCATCTTGTTTTGATAAATTGAGTTGGGGCTTTGTTTAATCATGTTAAAATACACATAATATGTTAAAATGAGTAATTTTTGAGGTGTTTTATAAAATTTCCGAAATTGGGTTTTGGTGGTTTTTTAGGAAGGTTTTTAGATGAGTTTTGGGTATGATTTATGTTGGAATTTGATGGTTGATGTTAGAGTAATAGTTGGGGGTTGTTTTGGAAGTGTTTGAATGTGTTAAATATGTTGAAATCACAAGTTTTGGACTGTTTTTCATGGCTGCTCGGATTTGATGATTTTGGGGATTGTTTATGGCTTAAATTGTGTGTTTAATGTTGGAAATTGGGGGTTGATGGTTATACTATAGTTGGGCAGTGTTTTGAACATGTTTAAGAGTGTTTTGGATGACTACAATTCTGGTTTTTGACGGGTTTTAGTGGAAGTACGAAAATGAGAAATTGAAGAATGAACTTGGCTTTGAATTGTGAGAATTGAAGTGGATTTGTGTGTTGATGTTAAACTTTGGGTTTGTGACTGATTTTGAGGTTAATATATATTGTTTTTGAATGGTTAGAAGCAAGAGAAATCAATGGTGAAGCTTCGGGCTCGAATCCGGAAACTTGGATGCTTGGTAGGCTTGTCGGCTTGTGCTAATGGAGTAGTCGGTGAGTGGTTAAAATATTTTAAATGGTTTTGAGCAATTGGTTCAAGCATGTGGACTAGGTTGAGATTGGTAGACTCACCTAGAGTTAGGATTAGGGTGGTAGCCTAATCCTAAGCTTTAGTTAGAGACATTGGATGATCTCTTTAATTGATGTTATGCCTCATGATGATTTGTGTTATGATGATTATGTATAATGTGTTATACATGTTGTTGAGGCATGGTTTGATGCATTGCTATGCATGTGGTTTGGATTGTAAATTGTGTATGATGATGTTGAGTTTAATATGATGTAAGATGCCATATTATTACTCTTGAACATGACATTATGATAATATGTTGTTGAGATATTTGATGTTGAGCTTAATATGATGTAAGATGCCATATTATGACTCTTGAACATCAAAGGTTGTGGAATTTGATTAATTGGCACTAGTATGCTTGGGTACAATGATCGATCATCAGGATGAGTGTGCACACTAATTGAGTCAAAACGTACGTGGCCTTGGTGGCGTTAAGGCACCAAGGAGGAGTACGGTGATGTAATATTCCACCGGAAATTTATATATATTCTACGTGATGATGAGTGGAATCCCATACGTAGGGCATGTGGCGATGAGTGGAATCCCGTCCATGCAAGGCCGGTGATGAGTGTAATCCCACCGAGGTAAGGTTGATGTTGGAAAATGCGTTCCAACATGTTATCCGCGTATTCGAGTCATAGCTAGGTGCCAATATGAGAAAGTATGTTTATGCCAATATGAGATTATGCATACATGCTAATATGAATTGATATGTGTATCAATATGATATGAAATGTGAAGATACATATGTTTTGATTAATGCATTGAGGTATATATATATATCATTGCAAGTTGAGCTTATGAGATGTTGAGCATGACATAATGTTGATTATATGTTCATGCATCATGTTCATTTTGGTTCATGTGGATCAAAGATAAGGTCATGTATATCATCATGATAATTGCTTGAGCTTGGACCCTGTATTGTCGAAGGTTTGTTTTATGAGCTTACCCTCACTAAGCTTTTATGCTTACGCTCTCTTTTGTTCGACAATGCAGATAAATAGCTTGTGGGTGGCAAGGGAAGAGAAAGGTCTCCAAGTGTTGCTTTTGGTGAGCTCGATGTATGATTTATAAATTGAAAGATTGTAATAGTAAAGCAATGGGATAGGTGTTGTTGTTTTTGATGCTTTGATGTGTGTTGATTTGGTTTGGCACTTAGATGCCTTGTTTGATTTGTAAATATCACTTATGATGCATGCCTTGATGAATGCTTGAGTGATGTATGTTTGGTAGATGTTTAAATTGCTTATCATGTGTGTTGGACATATGCCTTGTGAGGATGCCTAAGTGTATGGATGTTGAAGCATGAGACTTTATGTGCTTGTTTGCCTTCTTTTGATCGAATGCATAATTTTCCTTGGTTGATTAAGGTATGATCATATGGAGTATCATGTATGAAAGGTTCTTAATGTATAATTTACCATGTATGTTTGATGGTTCATATTCATGTTTTGAGTATGTTGGAGTACGTTTAATCTAGGACGTATGCATCTAAGCTTGGGTGGCTGGTGTTGAGTGCCTTTGCCTCTTTTAAACTCATATGTATGAATATGTATGATTCTAATGTGTTTTTATCATTGAAAGACATTAGAATGAAGCAAAATATGCTCCACTGCACCTAGGTTTCGAAACTAGGGGTAAAGTTTCGAAACCTTTGCAAATTTTTGGATTCCAGAGGCTACTGCCAGCCAAAGTTTCGAAACCTTTGGGCAAGGTTTCGAAACTATGGTCAAAGGTTTCGATTGGGCATAAAATTTGAGGTTTGCAAGCTTTACGTTTTAGTCCTGATTCTCGTATGTGCAATTGCTTGAGTTTGAGATGTCCGTTTGAGTTGAAATTTGGCAGAGAGGTATGAAACATGACTAATATCATAATGGTAACTTAAAATTTGGTAAAGTCCTCTTAATTTCCAGAATTTACAAATTGGTCCCTAAATTCGTATTTTGTACAATTGAGTCCCTTATTGTTTTCCGATTGCTGTGATTTTTGAGTATGCTTATCTCAAGAGTATGCCTAGGTTTAATGTGCATCTAGACAAGTTTAAAAAAAAGGGTCGTTAATCAAGGTTGACTTTCGGGTTGACTTTGGTTTTCCCCGTGTAATCTTCGTAGTTCGCGTCAGCCGTCTAGGCCGGGCTACGGGGGTTACATTAAGTATCCAAGTTTACGATTAAAAAGACCTGAAATTTAAAACATCCGCCCCGCCCCGCCCCAAAATAGTAAAAAGCATAACCAACCCTGACTCGACTATGATATTTTAATAAAAAAACTCGACTAAATTCGATCTGCCCCGAAAAAATTAATAAAAATATTAAATATAATATATAAAAATATAATAAATATATCGGGTCGGAGCGGGACGGGGAATTTTCACCCTAAACTCGAACCTGCCCCGTCCCGAATTTATTTTTTTCATAACCCAACCCGCCCCGAACCAATTTTTCAATTAAAAAATCATTTTCTATCGGATCGAGACCCGACAGGAACGAGTTATTTTACCATCCCTAAGACAACAGTAGAATAACACCACCAAACAATATGATTATAAATCTAAACAATTTATTAGAAAAATCATTATCCGATATGATATATAATAAAATTCAATAATTATTATGCTGTGTTACTGTTATCCACCATTATATTAGTTTGAACACAAACAAATAATCTACGTATTATTTTCCTTCCTTTCAAGTTACCTTCTTAATTTATACTAATAAAAGTATAAAACTACCACACAATACGACCTCCGATTAGATGGTTATCTATCTTCTTATCTTCCAACTGTCAATAAATATAATTTGGTAATTAAAATTTCTGTGGAAAATAATTGTATAGTTGGTGGGCATGCCGGAGTGGTTATCGGGCATGACTAGAAATCATGTGGGCTTTGCCCGCGCAGGTTCGAATCCTGCTGCTCACGTTTTCCTTTTTCGTGCCTCTTCTACTTTTTATCGGCCCAATTGCCCAAATTGAGTGGGAACGAAATAACAAAGAAACCCATTATTAGCAGCAGATAATGGATGGCATTAAGCATTCCGCACCGATCAGCGTCCATCACAATCTGAAAAAGTTTTGCTTCAACCCTTTTTGGCGATCCAAATTCCAAAAACAAGACAGAGCAGAGTTGGACCACTTTCTCCATGAAACTCCCCACACCAGAAGCATCTGCGACCTAAAAAGTTACCGATTTCACACTGTTCTGGTTTCACACAATGCTGTTCCAGTACCTGGTGTTTGGCGATCCTGTCGAGACCTTGCCTAGTGTTTGCTGATATGCTGATCTAAGATTCCAAATGCACGACAATGAACATCTGTCCCACCACCACTTCCCCTCTTTCATTACAAACCACATAACTCAACTCCCAAACCTGTTTTAGAGCATGTCAACACATGTTATAGCCTCACCGTTCAATAGTTCATCCAGTGCCATATAATTTAAAACCATCTTAATTTGCTTAGTATTTCTTCTCCATCCTCATTCTGTCAACTTCTACATATACCCATTTTTTTCTGGGTTTTTTTAGACTTGAAGATAAACATGTAATGGAAAGGGGGAGGCGAACTACGAACTACGTCATGAAGCAAAATGGGGAGAAAAAGGCAAAACAAAACAAGAATATAAGAGACTAATCAGGGGCAGCATTATATTACGTGGTGACTCCACTACATTGAGTCACCATGTTTCCCAGACGTAAGGTTTCGTATAGTGTGGGATACAGTCATCCCAATATTCTGCAACAATAACTTCATCTCCCCACCCAAAACACTGTCCAGAAAAAGGATGTTTCCATATATTCTTTTCCAACTTTTCTTTATTCAATTCGGATTTTTTCCCCAATTGTTGTTGATGATGAAATCAAAAGCTTCTCCCATTTTTTCTCATTAATTAAAGCTCCCCACTAGAACCAAGGATTTGTTTTTGCAGATTATGAAGTTTATCTGTTACCAAATCCCAGTGCTGTCCACAATGATTCAGCGGCATCTCGGTTGTGCTTGGAATTGCGACCGATGAGTCATCCCCAATAGCGGGAACTCCCCTTTGCTTTTATATGACAACAATTTCATGTGCTTGGAACAGTGAACACCAAAAGCTGGCCACTGATTGACACGCTAAAATTTAATTAATAATGCCTTGTTGATAAGTTTAATCATGGTTTTAGCCCTATTACTATGTTGAAATTTGATAAGTAATCCCCCTATTTTAATTTGGTACGATTTTGTCTTCATGTTTTATTGATTCTGATATACTACTGAAATAAATTAAGTTGATTGAATTTCAAATTCGAGTAGCATACGGACTAAAACCATAATTACACCTGTATATTATTACTTTGCTCAACTTGTTATTCACTTTTTCACCATTATGAAGCAACTTGTCTAATATTCTGTTTCTATTGGAGGGAATACAAAAAGCAACATTAGTTTTTGAAATGGGAAAAATCTTATCAAGATGCATATATAGCAGTGTAATCTATGCTTTTGGGGTGGCTTAGGTTGGAAGCTGACTTTATCTACAGTTCGGGCTTAACTTTTTTTTTTTAAGCATTCCTCTTATCAAATCAGTAAAAACAACATTCCTATTATATAAATTATTATTCTACTTTTGTTTTATCCTTAAAATTTATAGGTTAGATAATTGATGGGTATATTTATAGGTTAGATTTGTATCAAAAGTTGTTGTACATGTTATATTTTCGAGATGATTTTTTTACATGTGTCTCTTGATGTCTAATAAGATAAAATCGTGAAATCTGAAGAATTTTGCTTAAAGAAACTCGACCTATAATCTTAAGTGTATAATTTATGAATGTGAAAGCATGATACCACTTGGGCTACCATACTCCACAAATGCAAACCCTTCAATTTTTTATACCAAGCTCTTGTAAGGCAGTGATATATCAATTATTGATATAGACAAATAAAAGCTTAAAGAAAGATGAACATGTTTTATTTGTCGCAAATTAGGCAAATCCATTTCCATACCAAACTGATAAGAACAGGACACACACATATATGTGCCAATCATAGCTTCAAAGTTTGTTTCATAAATCAATAATTAATACATATAATTGGTCTGTCATCCAAACAAATAGTTTAAGCTTAGCATATAGATAGATGTTAGTATTAATTTACGTCACTGAAGACTTGGGAGTCATATTCTTATGATTTAGTCCCTCAATAATCGTTTTTACATAGGTCTAAAAAACCCAATAATCGAGCACAAATTATTTTACTCGTTATCGTTATCGTTATCGTCATCGTCATTATCAGATCTATTATATTATATTATATTATATTATATATTATATATTTTATATAAATAAATACATGCGCACTTACCAACTTTGCATTACCTAAGCAGCAATATGAGATCCCACAGGCTGAAAGTGGAACAACCTAACAGATACCGAAAACATTAGATAATTAATGGTGGATGATGTCTATCCTTTGTTAAAATTGGCAGCCGCCTGCGTATATTAAAGTTTTTACATATAAGATATAATCATGTTACATCATGTAAAACTTAAAATTTATTTGCGTTGATTATTTTCTAGATAGGGGAATTGTTTTTGCTTGCCTGTCACCACCCTATTTGCTCGAAGAGAGAATTTATAGATTAGGGTTCCTTTCTTCTTCTTCTTTTGATCAAAACATTAGGGTTCCTTTCAATCCCATTGGGTTACAGTTTCAGAATAATAGTTCCTTTCCCAACAGTCCACGATATAACCCTAAATCTGTCCCATATATATCCCTAAAGATTTTTTGTCCTTTATTGCATGGGTTTAAGACTTTTTCGAATGCATTAATCAAATATGATGGATGCTAAACTATTGTTTTTTTTTAACAATTCGTATCTAGGGGAGTAAGAAGTAAAAAAAAATTACTCCTAATGAGTATTGAATCGAAAATTAGAGAGAGGAAAGGATGTGTCAACTAAAAACTTTTAACCACATACTCTAAAGATTGTTGACAATATATTTAACATTATAAAATAGCAATGAGTGAACCTTGAAAATCACCTTAGAAAAACAGTTAAATAAATATGTTCTCATATGCTCAATCAAATATGGATGGAAGAGGTGTTGTGTTTGTAGGTGATCACACCCTTGAAAATTTTAAATTTTCATATAGTTTAAGTATTTTTATTGATACTTTAATTTTACACTCTCTAAAATTTTAAGGCCCGTCTGATTCTAGAGAATGAAGTCTATTTTCATTTTCTTGAAAACGAAAAATGGTAAAAAAACGTGTTTCGTTGCAAAATTAGTAAATAATTTATAAAAAATGAAAATAAAAGTAAGTGAGCATTTGAAAACATAAAAAATGTTTTTCAGTGTTTTTATTTAGAATGTTTTAGAAAAGTGGGAAATATAAAAACATGATTTTTTTTTAATTTTAATAATTTTAACTTCATTCTAACCCAAATTCAAATCCTTTAAATGTCATTTTTAAAAATTTGTTTCATTTACTCATATTTTATTTATTTATTTATTATTATTATATTTTTCTAATTATATTTTATTTTAATTATTTAATAATTTTTCATTTCTATTTTGAGAAGCTAGATACCAAATACATCTTCACTATTTTCATAAAACTAAAAATTATTTATTATTATTATTATTATTATTATTATTATTATTATTATTATTATTATTATTATTATATTTTTCTAACTATATTTTATTTTAATTATTTAATATTTTTTTCATTTCTATTTTGAGAAGCTAGATATCAAATACACATTTTATATTTATTTTTTTTATAGAAAGGAGTTGGGTATACCTATAGGCCTCGTTAAAAACCCCCTAAACCTAAATGAGGGAAAATAGTACCTATCGGAATACCAATACATTTTACAACGCGAACAAAACCTCGTCTACATAAGCCTAATCACAAAACTACCATAGCCATGACTCTAAACACCATGGAACAAGCGACACAAGCAACCCCTTAACCACCAGGATCAACATGTCACCGAGCCTCAACATCATTGACTAAGTGTTGCTCGGCTTCCACCTCCAAATCCCCTCGCAAGCACAGGCCACGATCCGCGGCAATCAACGCCATCACAATTAGAGAAGACTCTTTTTATTAATAAAACTAACATTGCCGAGTAAAAAAAAAATCTTCACTATTTTCATATTTTGAAAACAAATTTTCATCCTCATTATAAACCAAGCATCTTGCTAATTCTTAGAAAACTGAAAATAAAAATTATCGGCTAAAATTTTAATACAACTTTCTAAACATTAACACCGCGAACGTAGAATTGTATGTACATTCATATATCCGACCAATTAATTATTAAAAATGATCACGTTAGCGTATATGAATCTACACTTGTTAAATTTATAGTGATTTTATTAATGTTAACTTGTGAATCCAAACGTCACCCGAAATTCTCTAACTTTAAACGATTCATGATGCATCATATATTAATTTGTTTAATTTCAAATATTGTACGAATTCTTGGGACCGACCACACGGCTCTTTTTCTTCTCTGATAATCAAATAGATTTATTATGGATAGGTCCTCATCTGAATGTTTTCTACCTTTCTTAACCACCAACTTCCTTACCCAAACTCAATCTACAGGCTCCATAATCCAATTTTTATATAAAAAATAGTGAAATAGTAAGATTTATTTTTACGTAATTATTTATATATTCTTACAATAATTTTAGCTCAAAATTGTAAAAAAAAAATTGTTCAGACTATTACCACGTGTTTGGACACCACAGAGTAATAGTAAGAAATTGTACTATAATTACAAACAATATAATGGTCTCGTTGATTAAAAATAATTGGCAAAATGACAAAAGATGCCCCCAACGTTTGCATGTTTTGTCATTTGGCCCCCTATTCTTTTTTCTGGTCCAAATATGCCCCCAACGTTTGCTTGTTTTGTCATTTGGCCCCCTATTCTTTCTTTTGGTCCAAATATGCCCCCAATGTTTCATTCATAGTCCAAATATGCCCCTGTTGGATGTAAACTGCCAATCAACTGACGGTCAACGGCTTATAAAAAAATTTTGATGTGACATCAGCAGATCTTAATACGTGGCAAGTCCAGTCAGCATCAGCTGTTGAACGTCAGTTGACTGACAGTTTCCATCTAACGGGGGCATATTTGGACCAAATTGAAACGTTGAGGGTATATTTGGACTACAAATGAAACGTTGGGGGCATATTTGGACCAAAAGAAAGAATAGGGGGTTAAATGACAAAAAAGTAAACGTTGGGGGCATATTTGGACCAAAAAAAAGAATAGGAGGCCAAATGACAAAACATGCAAACGTTGGGGGCATCTTTTGTCATTTTGCCAAAATAATTAAACAAAGCTTTGAAAAGCATTATGGCAAAACAGGGCCGGTCCTGAAAATTTGGAAGTCCGGTGCAAATCCAAAAATTAGGCCCCTAATAATAAGTATTGAAAAAAATTAAATTTTAAGAGTAGGTCTCTAATAATAAATATTATAAAATATTAGGGGAAATTGAGTCTCTAATAATAATTATTGAAAAATTTGGCCATAATAAAAAAATATTGAAAAATGAATTTTAAGTGTAGGGCCCTAATAACATTTATTAAAAAAATAATAATGTTATGACTATGTCTCTAATAACAAATATTTGAAAATTTTGAACTTCAAATAACAAACATTAAAAAAATTTGGACAACAAATAAGTATTAAACAATTTAGACCCCTAATAACAAATATTGAAAAATAAATAAATTTTAAGAGCAGTCCCCTAATAACAAATATTGAAAAAAATGAATTTTAAGAGTATATCCTAATAACAAATATCAAGAAAAAAATACCGTCTAATAACAAGTATTTAAAAAAAACTAGGCCTCAAATAACAAGTATTGAGAAAATATTGGACCCCTAATAAAAAATATTAAAAAATAATTTTTAAAAGTAGGCCACTAATAATAAACATTGGAAAAAAATTGAGCCTCTAATAATAAATATTAAAAAATAAGCTACAAACAATAAGTATGGAAAAAAAATAAACCCATGATAGCAAATATTAGAAAAAAGAAATTTCAATTATCATTAAAATCTTAAGTATGATACTTAGGCTCATTAATTTTTAGACTAAATAAATTTTTTATTTAAGGATGGTAGATTCCATTGATAAATATTAAAATTTTAAATATATATATATATATATATAATTAAAAATATAAATAGTAGGCTCTGGGTGGACGCCCCTCCTGTCTACCTTCAGGGCCGATCCTCGCACATAATTATTTAAATTCTTATCTCTCAGAATTGAATATTATAATTGGTTAAAAAAATAATCGAGTTAAATCTTAAATTAACCGTATAAAAACCGTGATTTGAGGTTGATTAGGTTAATGTGTCTATCATTGATGAGGAATGAAAAAGCAAAGGGGAAAATTGGTTGGTGAAGAAGGTTGGATGGGCAGCACATGCAGAATTGGGGGTGTCATTTTCTATGATGTGTAAACATGAAATGAAATAAATTAACTGTGCATGCATTGCCAATGCCATTACCTAAGGTAGTAATCCACGCCAAGATTCCACCAACTTTGCCTAAATTTTATTTCTCATTTCTCATTGGAATCCAATCAACAAAGCACCATCTTTCCTTCTCCAATTTCCACACTCATCTTGAACTATTATTAATTTCTTAAAATTACCTGTCCAAATATAATCATTTTATTTCATTGGGTTGGTCTTGAATTTGATGTGTCGAGCTTAGATTTCTATTTGTTTATATATATATAACATTTACATAAGCAAAATTGAATATATGATACGTGCAAGTCTGCAAGAAAATTATAAACATATTGAGTTTGTTAAGTTAGTTGGTTGACATCTAAGGTTGTTTAATTAGTTATTTTTATTTCTTTTATTCTTTCTTTTAGTCTTATACCGGTATAAATATAAACTCTTTTTACCCTTGTACAATTAATTAGAATAAATAAAATAGAAGTTTATTTTGCACGTGTTCTTTTACTCTTTCCTTTCATTTCGTCTTTCATTCCTAAATCGAATCCAGAGAACACGAACCCTAAATTCCCAATTTCATCCTATCGATTTCATCTCACCTTATCAATTTCATCATGGTATCAGTTGATTTTCCTTCCGATTCCGCTGATTCTGGCCGTCCTTTCAAGGCCGATGATCCTGCTAGTGAATTTTATATTCACCCCAATGAAAACTCCGCGCTGATTTTGTCTTCCTCTCTTCTCAACGGCAGCAATTACCACGCGTGGGCTAGATCGATGCGCATGTCCTTGATATCAAAGAACAAGTTTGGCTTTGTTGACGGTTCAATCAAAGAACCCGTCAAATCTGATTCTCGATTTACTTCCTGGGTTAAGTGTAATAACCTAGTGCTTTCGTGGTTGCAGAGAGCTTTGAGCCCGGATATCGCCCAGAGCGTCCTTTGGATTGACACGGCGTCCGAACTGTGGAAAGATTTGTTTGATCGGTTCAACCAGGGCGATCTTGTTAGGGTTTCAGATCTGCTCCATGAGTTTTACTCTTTGAGTCAAGGTAATCGTTCCGTTACCTTATATTACACTCAGTTAAAAATGATTTGGGATGAGATTTCAAATCTTCGTCCTCTTTTGTCTTGTGAGTGTTCTGCTATTAAATACCGAAAGCAAGATTTCTTGCTTCGGTTTCTTCGAGGGTTAGGGGAGAATTTTTCAGTTCCTAAATCTCAGTTGTTAATGATGAAACATATCCCTACTGTTAATGAGGCTTTTGCCATTGTCTTACAACATGAACGATCTTTAACCTCTTCTGTTGATTCTAGCATTTTGCTTGCCAGTAAATTCGAATCTAATTCCAAGAATTCTGAGTCTTCTGGTCGATCTGAGTCTAGGTATAATAAGAGGTTTCCTGCAAATCTTGCTAATAGCAAACGTCCCCTTTGTGTCTTCTGTGGTTTATATGGGCATACTGTTGATAGATGTTACAAGAAACATGGATTTCCTCCTGGGTATAGAAATAGGAATGTTGTTTCAAAAGCAAATAATGTTCATTGTTCTGGGGATTCTTCTGTTAACCCTGACAATCAGTGTAGTGCCTTGGCATCTACTGGTTTTACTAAGGATCAGTATGAGGCCCTCTTGTCTCTTTTACAAGAAAGAAACCAGTCTTCTGTTCCAGAGTCAAAGGTTAATGCCTTGACTGCTGCTTTTGACATTCCTTCTCAAAAAAACAGGTATGGTCTTCAATAATTTCAATTCTTCTGTTCATCTTGATTCTTCATCTTGGATTTTAGATTCTGGTGCAACAGACCACATAATAAATAATCTTGATTATTTTACTGATAAGTGTGTTGTTTTTGATAAGTTTGTCAAACTACCTAATGGGCAGTTAATTCAAGTTCCTTTTATTGGAACTGTGCAATTTAATTCCATGCTGGTTTTATATAATGTTTTCTACATTCCAAATTTTGCTTTTAACTTAGTATCAGTATCTAAATTGGCAACAACCAATATTTCATTAGTTTTTAATGCAGATGTTTGTATTTTACAAGATGTTCTAGCATGGAGGATGATTGGTATAGCTAAGCAGCAGGGTGGCTTATACCAGTTAGACACTTCTGAATCTTTTTCCTTTAAATCTACTTCTGTTAAGCCTTTTACTTCTGTTGAATCTCATTGTAACTCTGTTAGTTTTAAACTTTGGCACAATAGGCTTGGCCATCCTTCACATGTTAGAATGAAATCCTTTGCTGAATTGAATAAAAATGTTCCTGCTAGTTCATCTGAAACTTCTGATCTTAATTGTCACATTTGTCATCTTGCTAAGCAAAAAAGGCTTCCATTTCCTATTAGTACTTCTAAAACTGACTCATGCTTTGATCTTGTCCATTTAGACATATGGGGACCTTTTCCTGTGACTAGCATATATGGTTTTAAGTACTTTTTAACTGTTGTGGATGACTACAGTAGATACACTTGGATATACCCTTTAAAACTCAAATCTGATGTTAGCAGTGCTATTCAGGAATTCTACAGTATGGTTGAGACTCAGTTTTCTAAGAAGATTAAAATTTTTAGAAGTGATAATGCTAAGGAATTAAATATGACAGATTTTTTTAAACAAAAAGGAGTGTTACATCAAACTTCATGTAATTATACTCCTCAGCAGAATGCTATAGTTGAGCGAAAACATCAGCATTTACTCTCTGTTGCTCGTTCCTTAAGAATTCAATCTAACCTTCCTTTGTTTTTCTGGTTAGATTGTGTTTTGCATGCAGTTTACTTAATTAATTTGACTCCAACCCCTGTTTTGCATAATTCTACTCCTTATGAAACTTTGTTTAACAAGAAACCTCAACTTTCTCATTTAAAAACATTTGGATGTCTTGCTTTTGCTAAAATTTTGCCTAAGCCTCAAACCAAACTGCATTCTAAATCTGTTAAAGCCATTTTTCTTGGGTATCCGAAAAATATAAAAGGGTTTCGTTTGTATAACTTAGAAACAAAAGAAGTCTTTGTTTCTAGAGATGTTTCTTTTCTTGAAAATTCCTTTCCTTTTCAAAAAGGAAAAATGACTGAATCTGGTCTAGTTCTTCCTTTACATGAAAATTCTTTGTTTGATGACCCTTCGACAGTTTCAGACACTGCCCCTTCTTCCCTGGTTCCTCAGGTTATGAGTTCTAATTTTTCTTCTAATACTAATCCAGATTCTAATAACAGTTCTGACTTTGTTCCTGATGATAATGACACAGGATCCTCTTCAATGCAAAATTTGCAAAAGGTTCCTTCCAAGAGACCTTCAAGAGCTGTTAATCTTCCACAGAAGTTCAAGGATTATCAGGTTACCTTACCTGGTGCACACACATCTCCACATAATGTATCTCAGGTGCTATCTTATGATTCTCTATCTTCTGATTATTATTCTTATGTTTTGAACAATACTATATTAAGTGAGCCAAAATCTTATAAAGATGTTATTCTTCATGATTGCTGGAAAACAGCAATGAATGAAGAAATACAAGCTTTACAGAATAATAATACATGGGAGTTAGTCTCTTTACCACCTGATAAGGTTGCAATTGGTTGTAAATGGGTCTATAGAACTAAATTAAAATCAGATGGGTCCCTTGATAGATATAAAGCTAGGCTAGTTGCTAAGGGTTATACTCAGCAACCTGGTTTAGACTATTTGCATACTTTTAGTCCTGTAGCTAAGTTGACTAGCATTAGAACTATCCTTGTTGTTGCTGCTGCAAAGGGTTGGTTTCTGCAGCAACTAGATGTCAACAATGCTTTCCTACATGGTTTTTTAGATAAAGAGGTTTATATGAAACCTCCACCTGGGTTTTTACCTCAGTCTTCTAAACTTGTTTGCAAGCTTAAGAAGAGTCTTTATGGTCTCAAACAGGCTAGTAGGCAATGGAATGCTAGGTTAACTGAGTCTTTATTATCTCAAGGTTATAAGCAGTTAGTTTCTGATAATTCTATTTTTATTAAAGGTACTGTATCTAATTTTATTTTCTTGCTGTTTATGTGGATGATGTCATAATTGCCAGTCCTAATAAAGATCAAATACATGATGTGAAGGATTTTTTGCATAACACTTTTAAGATCAAAGATCTAGGAGACTTAAAGTATTTCCTAGGATTAGAAGTAGCCAGATCTAAAGATGGAATCAATTTGTGTCAAAGGAAGTACACATTAGAACTTCTCAAAGAAACAAGTTTTCTTGAATCTAAACCTGTGTCTACACCTCTTTTAGCTAAACATAATTTGTCTAAAGAAGAAGGAACTCCTCTAGCTGATATAACTGCATATAGAAGGCTTATAGGTAAGCTTTTATACTTAACCAATATCAGACCTGATATCACTTTTGCTGTGCAACAGCTATCCCAGTTTTTATCTTCTCCTACTGACATACATCTTGCTGCTGCACATAGGGTTTTAAGATATCTAAAAGGGTCTATTGGTCAAGGCTTATTTTTTTCAGTTAATAATGATTTAAAACTTAATGGGTTTTCTGATTCTGATTGGGCTACGTGTCCTGACTCTAGGAGGTCTGTTACAGGGTATTGTATCTTCCTTGGCAAATCTTTAGTTTCATGGAAGTCAAAGAAACAAGCCACTGTTTCAAGATCTTCCAGTGAAGCAGAATACAGGGCCATGGCTTCTGCCACCTGTGAAATTCAGTGGTTGATTTATCTTTTAAATGATTTAAACATTCTTTCTTCATCTGCAAACTTATTTTGTGATAATCTCTCTGCCATTAAAATTGCAGAAAACCCTGTTAGTCATGAGAGGACAAAGCACATTGACATAGATTGCCATTTGATACGAGAAAAGGTTCAAAAAGGAGTAATTACATTGCTGCCTATCTCCACTCAACACCAACTTGCAGATTGCTTTACTAAAGCCTTACATGCTCCTTCTTTCAAGACCATGGTTCTCAAGTTGGGCATTCAGAACCTTTATGCCTCAACTTGAGGGGGGGTATTGAGTTTGTTAAGTTAGTTGGTTGACAGCTAAGGTTGTTTAATTAGTTAGTTGTATTTCTTTTATTCATTCTTTTAGTCTTATACCGGTATAAATATAAACTCTTTTTACCCTTGTAAAATTAATTAGAATAAATAAAATAGAAGTTTATTTTGCACGTGTTCTTTTACTCTTCCCTTTCATTTCGTCTTTCATTCCTAAATCGAATCCAGAGAACACGAACCCTAAATTCCCAATTCCATCCTATCGATTTCATCTCACCTTATCAATTTCATCAAAACAATAAATAAACTCTCTTTTGAGAACACGGAAACATTTACATAAGCAAAACACATGAAAAGTTGTGACAACTCCCGACCTATAAAAAATACGCCTCAGGAAGTTTTGGTCTTCAATTTTTTTTTTCAAAAAACAAAATTTGTTTGAGTTCTTAATTTGTTGTTTTTTAATACCCAAACAATTTTATTGAGTAGAAAAAAAAAATTAATATTCCTAATGCAAATATTAGGATTGTAATCCATACAAATCAAGAAAATATGAACATTTTTAACCACGCGGTCAATTAGTGAATTTTACTACTTAAATATTTTTTTATTAAATTGGATTAATTATCAGAAAATTATTGATGTTTAATATGTTCTTTTAATATTCAACATATATATGTAGAATTATTATCCTATACACTGGCGATGAAAATTAAAATTTCCACAAGCGGGGTTGTTTAGGGGTTTAGGGTTTAAATGTTAGGGGTTTAAGTTGTAGTGTTTAAAATTTAGGATTCATGGTTAGAAATTAAGTTTTTAGTTAGATTTTTAGGGTTTTAATATGGTTAGAATTTTATATTTTAGGTTTAGGTTCGAAAATATGCATGCTTGTGTAAACTTCTTTTACACTAGTAGTGTATCATATATATATATATATATATAGGGTAAAGTACACAGACGGTCACTGAACTTTAGTAAAAAAAAACAAAATGGTAACCAAACTTTCAAAAATCACAAAATGGCAATTAAACTTTATGTTTTGTAACAAAATGGTAACTAGACGTTAACTGCCGTTAAGTGACTGTTATAAAATTTGGTATAATAACACATTTAGTCCTTCATATTTATACATTCAATCAATTTAAGCCTAATTCAAACCAATTCACTAAATATAGCCTTCGTTATTTACGCATTCTTTCAATTTGGTCCTTAAAACAAAATTCCAAATTATGGTAACATGATAAATAATTACAATTAAATTTTTAAAGGAACTCGAAAACTCGACTCGATTCGAATCGAAAAAATTTCAAATAAAGTTTGAGTTGTAAAATATGACGCGTCAACTCGAATAACTCGGAATTTTTTGACTCGGCTCGATCAAACGTTCATATCTATCTTAAGATATGACGCGTCAACTCGAAATATTCGAATATTTTAAATCATTTTTTCCTTTTTAAATCGAATATTGTTTGAAATAGAATATTTAATATTTTCATATTTAAATCACATCGAATATTTAATAACTACTTTAAATATTAAATTTAATTTAAAAATATTCGATTTAAAAGAAAAAATGATTTAAAATATTCGAATATTTAATAACTACTTTAAATATTCAATTTAATTTAAAATATTCGATTTAAAAGAAAAAATGATTTAAAATATTCGAATATTTAATAACTACTTTAAATATTTTTTCTTTTAAATATTCGAAAATTTAATAATTACTTTAAATATTTAAAGTAGTTATTAAATATCCGATGTGATTTAAAAGAAAAAATGATTTAAAATATTCGAATATTTCGAGTTATTCGAGTTGACGCGTCATATCTTAAGATAGATGTGAGCGTTTGATCGAGTCGAGTAAAAAAAATTCGAGTTATTCGAGTTGACGCGTCATATTTTACAACTCAAACTTTATTTGAATTTTTTTTATTCGAGTCGAGTCGAGTCGAGTTTTTGAGTTCCTATAAAAATTTAATTAAATATTCAAATATTTTAAATCAATTTTTTCTTTTAAATCGAATATTTTTAAATTAAATCGAATATTTAAAGTAGTTATTAAATATTCGATGTGATTTAAATATGGAAATATTAAATATTCTATTTTAAAAAAATATTTGATTTAAAAGAAAAATGATTTAAAATATTCAAATATTTTGAGTTATTCGAGTTGACGCGTCATATCTTAAGATAGAGGTGAGCGTTCGATCGAGTCGAGTAAAAAAATTTCGAGTTATTCGAGTTTACGCGTAATATTTTACAACTCAAACTTTATTTGAAATTTTTTCGATTCGAGTCGAGTTTTGGAGTTCATATAAAAATTTAATTAAATATTCGAATATTTTAAATCATTTTTTCTTTTAAATCGAATATTTAAAGTTGTTATTAAATAATCAATATGATTTAAATATGAAAATATTAAATATTATATTTTAAAAATATTCGATTTAAAAGAAAAAATGATTTAAAATATTCGAATATTTCGAGTTGACGTGTCATATATTAAGATAGAGATGAGCGTTCGATCAAGTCGAGTCAAAAAATTTCGAGTTATTCGAGTTGACACGTCATATTTTTCAACTCAAACTTTATTTGAAATTTTTTCGATTCGAGTCGAGTCGAGTTTTCGAGTTCCTTTAAAAATTTAATTGTAATTATTTATCATGTTACCATACTTTGAAATTTTGTTTTAAGGACCAAATTGAAAGAATGCATAAATTACGAGGGCTAAATTTAGTGAATTGGTTCGAATTAGGGTTAAAGTGATTGAATGTATAAATATGAAGGACTAAATGTGTTATTATACCAAATTTTATAATAGTCATTTAAAGGCAGTTAAGTCTAGTTACCATTTTGTTACAAAACATAAAGTTTAATTGTCATTTTGTGATTTTTGAAAGTTTGGTTACCATTTTGTTTTTTTTTACTAAAGTTTATTGACCGTCTGTGTACTTTACCCTATATTCTATACACATGCGGTGGAAACTGAAAGTTTCCTCAAGCGCCTTAGTTTTAGGGTATAATGAGTTAGTTTATGGTATAGGGTTTAGGGATTTAGGTGTAGGGGGTTAGAATTTAGGGATAATTGTTTCAATTTAAGGTTTAAGGTTATAATTTAGCGTTTATATGTTAAAATCTAAATCCTCACCATATTACCCTAAAAACTAAACCCTAACATATGAAATAAAAAACGTGGACAAAATAAAAAAAAACGTGGACCGCCAAAGTTGAACAAAAAAAATTTATGGTGTCAAAATGTAATTTTATCATTGTATTAATTTAAAATTTTGAAACTTTTGAATAAATTAAATCATAGATTATCATTATAGGGTCAAAATGTAATTTTATCACTAGATTATTTTAAAATTTTAGATTTCTAAAAGGACTAAACTAAATTTACCATTTGGGAGAGGGGTCAAAGTGCCTACCCTCCAATTTAGTCTTTGTTATTAGGTGTTACATAAACTAATATCTATTACCAAATATAGTTAACAAATTATTTAATAAAAATAACGTATTAATTCAAAATAAAATAAAAAAATTAAATAATCTTTAATTGTGTTGTTTATAAACACTGGTTAACATGGATAAAGTTAGAAATCAAACTTAAGGAACAAAGTACAAATAGTCATAAAAATAGGGACAAAGTCTAAATAAATTAAAATTGGGGGCTTAAATAAATAAATGTCCATGCATATTTTTAATGCAAAAAATTTAGGGGCAACTGCCCCTAATCTACAATGCAGCTCCATCCCCGCTTGTTAATAGAGTATAATTAACTTAAATTAATCGAAATACCCTTAATTGTCATCAAAATAAAACTTTATTATTATTAATTAATTGGTTATGTATTTTTTAACAATTAAAACAGGGGTCTCTCATATGGGGTTTATTAGGGATGAAAACTTATTTCGGCTGTAACCCCCTCGTCCCGGTCTGGCCGGTTGACCGGTCCGAGTGGGCCACACGGGGAAAACCGAAGCGAAACCCGTTAAGGTTCTCCCTCGGTTAGCAACCCTATTTTTTCATTTTAAAATCTTGTCTAAATGGATATTAAACCCTATGTGGTCAAACAGCGGAACAAGAATACAAGAGACAAACATTCGAACCCAAAACATCAATTAAACAGCCCACTTTTAATCTTTTAAACAGGCCGTTTCGAAACGCCCTTGAGGCGTATCGAAACGCCTTGACCAGGTCAATTGACCCAGAGCCTTTACAAGGGGCCGTATCGAAACGGGGGTCAACCGTTTCGAAACGCCCACGACGGTCAATATCTCGTGGTCAACGAGATTTTGACCGTTTCGAAACCTTCACACCCGTTTTGAAACACCTTCATCTCGTGAATTTCTCAGAATTCCAGTAGCCAAAACGTTCCGATACGCGTTTCGGAACAGGGGTTCCAAAGGCCATACCGTATCGAAACGCGTTCCGATACGGGGTCCCTGAAGCCTACCCGTTCCGAAACGATCCCACCCGTTTCGAAACGCCGGCAGTCTGTAACCTTTGAAACACAGATTTAGGGGTGTTTTGACAAGTCTAAAGGTCTCATAGGACCCCCTAAAGGCACACAAAACCATCAAACAAAGTCTAGAGACATACATCCTAGATTTAACATACTCAAACACATACAAGCATGGATTTAGACAATCTTTCATACATAGCAATTTACACATGTAGAGCCTTTCATACAAGCATGCTTGAAGGCATCAAAAGAACCAATAAGCATCATACATATCAAATGAATTCACATGCCATTCAAAGCAACTTAAGCATTCATAAGACATCCATCGTACTAGCATTTGGCAAGATATAACATGTTTACAATTCAAGTCAACCATAGACATACATTAAGACTCGAATCAACAATTCATATCCCATTGCTTAACTATTACACCCTATTACTTAAAATTCATACATTGAGCTCACCAAAAGCAACACTTGGAGACCTTCCCTTGCCTTTGCCACCCACAAGCTATTTATCTGCATTGTCGCACAAAAAAGAGCGTAAGCATAAAAGCTTAGTGAGGGTAAGCTCTTTAAAAACAAACCTCGACAATGCAGGGTCCAAGCACGAGCTACAACCAAGATAAAATGCATGTTCTTACCTCCGGTCCACACGAGCCATAATTCTAAATGATGCATGAACATATACTCAATATCATGTCATGCTCAACATGTTTAAAATCACAACATATGAAATCACATATATTAAACCATGTTAGCAACACATCCCAAATCACATTGGCTCACAATTAACCACATATTGGCAATATAAACTACAAAATGTATTGGCACCTAGCTATGGCTCTAATACGCGGATAACCGTTGGATCTCACATCCAACAACACAACCATTACCTGACGGTGGGATTACACTCATCACCGTTCACGCGGAGGGGATTCCACTCATCCTCACGCCTCATTTCACGCGGAGGGGATTCCACTCATCCTCACGCCCCGTCGATGGGATTCCACTCATCATCGACTAATATAAATACAATTTCCGGGCGTACCCGTACTCCTCCTTGGTGACTCAACGCCACCAAGGCCACGCGCGACTTTTGACTCATGTGTACACACTAACATCCTAATGATCGATCATTTGTACCCAAGCATACTAGTGCCAATACTACACATTTCATTTATCATTCATAATATCAAACCATAACAACTTTCGTGCTTAGCACGTACTCACCATGACTCACCGTCATGCACAAACCACATTTTCCATGCCTAGCATGTACTCACCATGATCCTCGGATCATACATTCACCTCATAGCATCATTACACATGTCAACACTACATGCATCTCAACAACACAATTATCACATCATAATTCATACATATGTATATCTCTATCACATTTATCATCAACATGCATGTAACAATGCATTTAGCTACACCTCCATATACATGTATAACAACATAAGCATAATCACCATAGGCATGATTCAACATGAGGCATAATTCATCACTTTAAAGATCAACCAAGGTCTCTAACTAAAGTTCGGGATTAGGCTACCACCCTAATCCCAACTCTAGGTGGGTCTACCAATCCCAACCTAGTTCACATGCTTGAACCAACACTTGAAAACCATTTAAAAGTATTTAACCACTCACCTAAGCTTCCAAGCTCCAAGCCAAGCAAGCAACCTCTCTCAAATTTCCGGATTTCTTCCCGAGGCTTCTCCAACACAAATTCCCGCTTCTAAACAACCTCAAACACATTTCAAACAATTCCAAATCAGCCCAACATCAAAAGACCAACCCGGAACACAATTCAATCACAATTTACAACGTTGCAAGCCATGACCAAACCCCATACTTTGCAATTTCGGACAGCCCACATACCCCTTCCAAAATCCATGTTTTCAACCTTTTTAGCACCCTCAAATGCTTCCAAAACAGCCCCCAACTATTACCCTAACATCAACCCTCAATTTCCAACACATACCACGCCTAAAACTCAACTAAAAACCCTCCTAAAACCCATTTATACCCAAATTCGGGAATCTCAATAAAACACTTTAAAAATCATATATGTTGGACCTTATGGTTCCTAGACAACATATCTAACCATAATAATTCAAGAGCTTTGATAAAGAACCATAAAGTCACTACCTTTAATCTTTTTTCATGAAAACCCAAATTCCTAAAACATGGATGAAAATGAAAACAAATGGTACTTTTGAGGAGAGGAAGTTAAGAGCAAAATGAAAACGTAATTACCTTTCAAAACCGAGCCAAAATGAGGGAGAAAGGAGATGAAATAGTGAAATGGAGGGGGAGCTTCTTCATTGTCGTGAGAAATGTGATGGGAGAGAGAGAGGGAAGAAGATGACAAGGGATATTTTAAACAAAATGGGGTTTTAATTGAAAAGTCCATTTAATTACATTTTTGCCATTAATGAGGATAGCTATCTCAATTTCCAAATTCCATGGGATTGAACTTTAGAATCAAAACATGCCAAACACAAATTATTTGTTTTGAAAACCCGAGGCCCAAAATAATATTTTATTATTTTAAAATTTAAAACCGAAACCCGAAACAATATTTTAATATTATTTCCATCCGACCCCCAAACCCGGGTTTTACAACTCTCCCCCACTTAAGGAAATTTCGTCCCCGAAATTTATCGGACAGAAAGAATCACAGAAGCTGTCTCCCCACACTTCCTTCTCACCACAACATACTAACCAACTCAGTAGACTTACCCCACAACAATAGCTATCTAATGCTAAGATCTCAATTGGTTCTTTCAAGTCATGTCAATTTAAAACTCAACTCAATCTCTTCAACAACATAGCACGGGACAAATCCAACTCACACTTCTGAATCATAGATACATAAACCACCTCACAAACCTCTTCCTAACTCTGGTGGTAACCGCAACAAATAAACAACAGAATCAGCCCAATTCACAAACTCATGCAGCACTGTTCAAAATTGACCGATGACTCTCTCTCTAACTGATCATCCGACTTCATCAATTAACCAAACACTGCGCAGACGTCTTCAAAACAATTTAGGAGAAAACTGATCCTCGGTCTTGACACACTGGCAAACTATACACTGACTCTTATACTGAACCACATCATTCATCCACTCAATCTAGAAACACTCATCTTCAACCCACAATACGTCTTCATACTACTCAGAAGCAATATACATGAACTACCGTGTGCTTCGGCCAAAAAAATACGTCTCAAAACACTATGTCAATCTGTACAACTATTCTGTCTCTAAAACACAAAACTCTATCATCTCTGAAATTGTATTCTGAAGGTCTTCCTTCTACTATGCCTCGCACGTGAGGTGCCAAGAATCTGTCTTGCAACTGTTTCTCATCAAACATTCTGACTCAAAATAGTCTCAACCCGAAACTCGGCCATAAAACTACTATCATTTGTATACGGAATTCGGCAATTCCAACTCGTAACTCAACTACTAATCTAACAGCAAATACAACTCGGAACATCAGTTGCTACGTAGACTCTCTTCAGATAGTACTCAATCTGGAGATCACAGTCTTCAAGCAATTCTAACTACTCATGTTGTTCAAGTTTCCACCCTTCCTAAGTCTTCAAATATTTCAAGTTCTAATGATACGTACATATACACTGTGCATTTCTTACTATACAAGCTTTGTCTCTAAGCCTTCGAAGCAAATACAACTGTAATTAACTCTATGTCTCATATCAGATAACTCTTCTCACGGTCTTCCAACTATCTTGATGAACAAGTCACAATCTTCCGTCTTGCATAAGCACACAACCTAACCCTACATGTAATACATCACTATGGTTCACAACTCTTTCTCTGATATAAACCGATTCAAGGTCGAAGCTCTCTTCAAGGTTTCTTTTAGTTTCTCAAGGGCTCATCGTCTCGCATCTAACCGCACAACTGAACATTCTTCTGTAGCAATCTATCAATGGAACAACTATCTTCAAAAGACTATTTACAAATCTCTGAAAGTGACAATGCTAGACCTAGGGACTATAGATACCTGTCACAGTCTTCAACTTCTTCCAACTCATATCTTCTTTTGCCTACTTTGGATTTACTCTAATGCACTCGGCTGATCTACATGTCCTAGGAGAACATCTTCATAAACTCGAAGTTCACATTGCACCACTTGGCATACAACTGATTCTCTAATAGAATCTACAATACTAACTCTAAAGCCTGTCATGGTCTTCTTCGGTACTTGAATATACTCATGTGTCAACTATGAGAACTACTATAACTGATCAAGGAACTCGGAAATTATTCTGCTCAACATCTCTATGAAGGTAACTAATACACTAGTCAAACAAAACGGCATAACTCAGAGCTCAAGGTGATCACTTCTCGCCCCTAAAGATGTCTTCGGTACTTCAACTTTTCTCACTTCCAACTGGTAGTAACCGAATCTCGATAAATTTTGAAAAGACTGGAGTACATCTCAACTGATCAACAAATCACTGACGCTCGGAAATGGATTCCGACTATTCACCGTCACTTATTTCAACTATCTGAAATCTAAACATATTCTCGTACTGTCACTCTTTCTTCTTCACAATTTGTACTGTAGAACTCTGAGATGATGCACTAGGCCTCATGAATCTAAGGTCTAACAAGTCTCGAAGTTAATTCTTCAACATTCTCAATTCTTCCGGGATTCACAAGTTACAGAGCAAACAAAACAGAAGCAACCTCGAAAACGGTCTCAATAACAAACTCTTCTCCTCTAACAAGAGGTAAACCGGCAATTCTTCCAAATACTTCTAGGAAAAAAAAACACAAACTATTCTAGCATTCTGCGGTCTAATCTTCATTTCAGGATCCAATCCATCACAATTGCTAAGCAAGCCTACTACTACAGTCTCGCAAAAATCCGCAACTTCAAGGCAACTCTCTCTTCGTCTCAACGTATACTCTAGCTCTGAGCTCTACGAGCCAAACCATGTCAAAAAGTTACATCGAAACCGTAGGGAGACAATCACTTCACATCTACTAGAAACTAGTAACTCTGAACCACCAACAAACATCTTCTGTACATCTTTCTGATCACTACCATCTCTCTAAAGGCTAGTCACATGTGTCCCTACATCCAAGGTCTCAACAAGGATATCTAATTTCTTTGCATGCTCACACAAACGGACGAATCTGCAGAGATGGCAACTTCACAAGTACACAACTGATAGTCTTCGGTCCTCTTGTTTTCGGACTGATTCTTTAACAAAATCTGACTCTTCTAGACTGTCCGTAGAGCATTTCAAAACTTCAAAAACGCAGTTCTGAGCACACACAGACAACCATGCTGGAAAACCACCCCGACGTACACTGGCCCCAAACACACAAATCGGTTTCCATTCGCGGATACTGATCGGCTGTCTTGCATCAAAATCATAGGCTGAACCCCAACGGTCACCAACTAACACTTCTGAATTTCAGATTACTCATACGAGACCCCTACCTTGATCTTGCTAGAAGAACCAAGGTACTCATACATACCTCTGACACCTCATCGGCCACATTCAAACTTGCATGCTTGTTAACAGCATACGGAAGTACAGACTCAGAACCAATCGGAAGAAGCAAACCCAAAACTGTACCAAGGGCTTATCTACTATAACATAGATACCACTCTGACTCCCACTCATAGGTCTTCACTTCTTTTCACTAACTAATACCAGAATTGCTCCCATCGTCCCTCACCACAAGAATCAACTCACATACACGCGGACTCGAGCAAACAAATTGTACCTCAACTCCGGTACGACCATACTCCCCAAACTATAGCAAAGAACTTCCTCCACATCATCCACATTTTCAAAACCACAACTTCCACTTATCGATTCACGGCCCACACACTGGCCCCAAACTTATTAAAAGCAATAAATCAATCAACAATTTAACGTACAAGTTGGGTTAGCAAAGGAAAGGTCCAAGTGGCTCAAGTATGATTTCCCTCACTTAAAATCCTTTTTTTTCCGATGTAATAGAAGCAATGGGACTCTACTAAACATGTTTCAAAAAAATCAGCACACATACATGCTTAACCAAGCATATAACAAGGCATACTTGCTAAACAAGCAACACATGCGTACGATCAAACAACATACATTCTCAATCAAACAATCACACATCACAACATGCACGGGTAACGAGCAACATGCTTTTAAACGAACAATCAACATACTTGCCATACAAGCAATCATACTTACGAAGCAAACAAACACCGTACATATCCATTCAAAACTTAAACTTACCTCACTTACCTGCCCAAGGTCTCGGAAACCTTAGGCTCTGATACCAACAAATGTAACCCCCTCGTCCCGGTCTGGCCGGTTGACCGGTCCGAGTGGGCCACACGGGGAAAACCGAAGCGAAACCCGTTAAGGTTCCCCCTCGGTTAGCAACCCTATTTTTTTTCATTTTAAAATCTTGTCTAAATGGATATTAAACCCTATGTGGTCAAACAGCGGAACAAGAATACAAGAGACAAACATTCGAACCCAAAACAGCAATTAAACAGCCCACTTTTAATATTTTAAACAGGCCGTTTCGAAACGCCCTTGAGACGTATCGAAACGCCTTGACCAGGTCAATTGACCCAGAGCCTTTACAAGGGGCCGTATCGAAACGGGGGTCAACCATTTCGAAACGCCCACGACGGTCAATATCTCGTGGTCAACGAGATTTTGACCGTTTCGAAACCTTCACACCCGTTTCGAAACACCTTCATCTCGTGAATTTCTCAGAATTCCAGTAGCCAAAACGTTCCGATACGCGTTTCGGAACAGGGGTTCCAAAGGCCATACCGTATCGAAACGCGTTCCGATACGGGGTCCCTGAAGCCTACCCGTTCCGAAACGATCCCACCCGTTTCGAAACGCCGGCAGTCTGTAACCTTTGAAACACAGATTTAGGGGTGTTTTGACAAGTCTAAAGGTCCCATAGGACCCCCTAAAGGCACACAAAACCATCAAACAAAGTCTAGAGACATACATCCTAGATTTAACATACTCAAACACATACAAGCATGGATTTAGACAATCTTTCATACATAGCAATTTACACATGTAGAGCCTTTCATACAAGCATGCTTGAAGGCATCAAAAGAACCAATAAGCATCATACATATCAAATGAATTCACATGCCATTCAAAGCAACTTAAGCATTCATAAGACATCCATCGTACTAGCATTTGGCAAGATATAACATGTTTACAATTCAAGTCAACCATAGACATACATTAAGACTCGAATCAACAATTCATATCCCATTGCTTAACTATTACACCCTATTACTTAAAATTCATACATTGAGCTTACCAAAAGCAACACTTGGAGACCTTCCCTTGCCTTTGCCACCCACAAGCTATTTATCTGCATTGTCGCACAAAAGAGAGCGTAAGCATAAAAGCTTAGTGAGGGTAAGCTCTTTAAAAACAAACCTCGACAATGCAGGGTCCAAGCACAAGCTACAACCAAGATAAAATGCATGTTCTTACCTCCGGTCCACACGAGCCATAATTCTAAATGATGCATGAACATATACTCAATATCATGTCATGCTCAACATGTTTAAAATCACAACATATGAAATCACATATATTAAACCATGTTAGCAACACATCCCAAATCACATTGGCTCACAATTAACCACATATTGGCAATATAAACTACAAAATGTATTGGCACCTAGCTATGGCTCGAATACGCGGATAACCGTTGGATCTCACATCCAACAACACAACCATTACCTGACGGTGGGATTACACTCATCACCGTTCACGCGGAGGGGATTCCACTCATCCTCACGCCTCATTTCACGCGGAGGGGATTCCACTCATCCTCACGCCCCGTCGATGGGATTCCACTCATCATCGACTAATATAAATACAATTTCCGGGCGTACCCGTACTCCTCCTTGGTGACTCAACGCCACCAAGGCCACGCGCGACTTTTGACTCATGTGTACACACTAACATCCTAATGATCGATCATTTGTACCCAAGCATACTAGTGCCAATACTACACATTTCATTTATCATTCATAATATCAAACCATAACAACTTTCGTGCTTAGCACGTACTCACCATGACTCACCGTCATGCACAAACCACATTTTCCATGCCTAGCATGTACTCACCATGATCCTCGGATCATACATTCACCTCATAGCATCATTACACATGTCAACACTACATGCATCTCAACAACACAATTATCACATCATAATTCATACATATGTATATCTCTATCACATTTATCATCAACATGCATGTAACAATGCATTTAGCTACACCTCCACATACATGTATAACAATATAAGCATAATCACCATAGGCATGATTCAACATGAGGCATAATTCATCACTTTAAAGATCAACCAAGGTCTCTAACTAAAGTTCGGGATTAGGCTACCACCCTAATCCCAACTCTAGGTGGGTCTACCAATCCCAACCTAGTTCACATGCTTGAACCAACACTTGAAAACCATTTAAAAGTATTTAACCACTCACCTAAGCTTCCAAGCTCCAAGCCAAGCAAGCAACCTCTCTCAAATTTCCGGATTTCTTCCCGAGGCTTCTCCAACACAAATTCCCGCTTCTAAACAACCTCAAACACATTTCAAACAATTCCAAATCAGCCCAACATCAAAAGACCAACCCGGAACACAATTCAATCACAATTTACAACGTTGCAAGCCATGACCAAACCCCATACTTTGCAATTTCGGACAGCCCACATACCCCTTCCAAAATCCATGTTTTCAACCTTTTTAGCACCCTCAAATGCTTCCAAAACAGCCCCCAACTATTACCCTAACATCAACCTTCAATTTCCAACACATACCACGCCCAAAACTCAACTAAAAACCCTCCTAAAACCCATTTATACCCAAATTCGGGAATCTCAATAAAACACTTTAAAAATCATATATGTTGGACCTTATGGTTCCTAGACAACATATCTAACCATAATAATTCAAGAGCTTTGATAAAGAACCATAAAGTCACTACCTTTAATCTTTTTCCATGAAAACCCAAATTCCTAAAACATGGATGAAAATGAAAACAAATGGTACTTTTGAGGAGAGGAAGTTAAGAGCAAAATGAAAACGTAATTACCTTTCAAAACCGAGCCAAAATGAGGGAGAAAGGAGATGAAATAGTGAAATGGAGGGGGAGCTTCTTCATTGTCGTGAGAAATGTGATGGGAGAGAGAGAGGGAAGAAGATGACAAGGGATATTTTAAACAAAATGGGGTTTTAATTGAAAGTCCATTTAATTACATTTTTGCCATTATTGAGGATAGCTATCTCAATTTCCAAATTCCATGGGATTGGACTTTAGAATCAAAACATGCCAAACACAAATTATTTGTTTTGAAAACCCGAGGCCCAAAATAATATTTTATTATTTTAAAATTTAAAACCGAAACCCGAAACAATATTTTAATATTATTTCCATCCGACCCCCAAACCCGGGTGTTACATCGGCACAAGTGTAAACAGTTCGAAAATGTTGATTTTTTTTACAATATTCTATGTTTCCAGAGGTTCTAGAGACTTGGAGGTGTACAAATTCTCTGGACCAATACAGAAGAATCAAAACTGTTTACAAAAAAAAATTGAAACATATTTATCTTCTAGAAGTAATTTTTGTTAATAGAATAGAGAAGCTTTAAAAATTTATTATGCGAAATTTTAAATGAATGCTAAAAAACTAAAACTTAAATAACGATATTGATGTACAATATGCTACAAAATGTTTTAGTTATGATTTTAATTTTGTATATTAACTAATTACATTAATAGAAAATATACTATTTAATAAATAATTAAAATTAATGCATTGTTTGACATAAGTATTAGCATAAAAAACTTAATTATTATATTTAAAATAATTTCTCATAACATAAAGAAGAACTAATACAAACTTGAAATTAAATATTTGAGTGAAAGCTCTAGCGGAAAGTAAGACATTGTCAAAATAAGTAAAATATTCTCTTCCTTTGTTCAAATCAAATTATGTAAGTGACTAAAAATTATCAAATAAATTAGTTTTTGGTAATTTATGTACAAAAATATGTCGAAAATAATACTGCTACTAAACGAAATATAAATACATAAAATCACGTGCAAGTATGTTACCTTTAAAACTAATAATTTTACATGTTTAACTACTCATTTTAATGATTCTAGTTAATTTTTACAACCTCACATATATATGTATATACTAACTGTTAATTTTTTTTGATAGAATTAAATGTTAAATTATTCAAAATAATTTATTGACTAACATAGAATTATGGCTTAATTAAGGTTATGTTTATTTACAAAACAAAATCATGCCGGTCTACATTTGTGATTGAGAATTATTTTAAGGTTAAACTACATAAATGATCACTGAACTTTTAGGATGCTTTCATTTTAATAATCAATTCTTTAAAACTTGCAATACTGTCATTAAATTTTTAATAAGCTTCATTATTGCCATTGTCGCCAGTTGTCGTTAAAAATGATGATGTGATAAGTTAGAACCACCTTCTTTCCCTAAAAAAAACCTTAATTTTCTTAACCTTATTGCCTTTGTTGACCTCCTATCGCTTGTGTTGTCACCATTCGACGATCGGAAAACACAACACTCAACATGCTCAATAACTTTACCATTATTTCATCCAAATACCAAAAATAATTAAAGCTCCCTAACCATCCACGAATTCCCCACTATAAATTTGGCATCAAGAAAATAAAAATTGCAACAATTTAATGTGAGCTTGGATAGTGTTGCTAAGATAAAATTAGTTATCAACAACATGAATTGTCTAATAGTCTGAACGAGAACGCTTGAAAAGTGTAATTGTTATCCTAAGTGTTGAGAAATTAAACATTTCTGTGGGGGTAACACATGCACTTGTAGAAATTGAAATTTTGTATAACTGGATAATTTCGAAGGAAACCTAGGAGAGGTAATTGGCAGAACTACTTGAGATGGTGATGCTTTTAAGTATTGTGGGCGTTGTATTTAGCGGCAATGACGATCAAAATAATGTTGGACAGTGATGGTACAAGCGATAGAAGGCTGGCGGTTGTAATAGATTCAAGAAACTTAGAGTTTTCTGGGAAAGAAGATGATTCTAACATATCGCGGCACCATTTCTTAACGGCAATTGACACAATAGTGACTATAATAAAAGTAAATTAAAAATTCAGTAACTGTGTTATAAGTTTTAAAAGTTCAATGACTAAAATACAAACGTCTAAAAAATTTGGTGACCATGTATGTAGTTACCCTTATTTTATTGATAAAATTATAGATAATGATTGCTCCCATTTTTATATAAATAAGATCTAATAATTGAGTTACTTTTGCAAGTGTATGGATTGTGATGTTTGTGTACCAAAACTGGTGATCGTTGATTAAAGATACAATAAACAAGAAAAAAAGTTGCACCTGCCATGCCAAATATTATCTCCTTTTCCATGCTATATACGCCAAGAAACATATCTCTAGTTTTTTTTAATGATTTGGAACTTAGTAACCGATTTGTTCCGAATATATATACATATATATTTCCAGTGGATTTGTTTTCATAAAAAACAAAATTTTGTATTTATTTTAATTTTTTTAAATATACAACAAATACATTTGTGTTATGAATATTTATCTAAGTAGATATCTATCATGATAAAAAAATTTATCAAGGAGATTTGACTTAGCATTGTATACAAGTCAATATTTGTGAATAATACAAATCTCACACTTTCTCTCATCTCTTTGTTCTTTTATTCTTGTTCGTTGTTCTTCGTTATTTTATTCACAACACGTTATCAGTATGACTCTAATCAACCGAGGTATTCATTGTTTGAATTCAAAAGAAGTTATTGGAAAGAATTCGATTCTAGGATGAACTAAAGATAAGTTTTTTTTCTCTCTTCATTCTTTTAAATTACATGTTGTCTTTTTATTTATATTTTAACTTATTTTTTTATTTAAGTTTTTTAAAAAAGTTTGGAAGTGTGTTTGATTTTATTCGAACATTGGAAAGAGATAAATTTGTGGCTTCTCACAAACTAAACGACGAATCGACAGAGACGAAGAGGTTGTGTTTGATGTAAATTACGTGGGTTATATTTTTTGATTTAATCACGTGGGTTATAATTATATACGCTATCTATGTTTTATTGATTAAAATCATGTTAGTTTAAAATAATAATAATAATAACGCATCAAACCTCATGTTATGCATGTGTGTTTTCTTTTGTTCCTAAAAGGGTTAGTTAGCGGTATGTTTATTCATATTTTTACTTATATGATTATATTTGATATTTTTCATATTATTATTTATGTTATTTTATTTGGTAAAAATTAATATTTTTAACCGTATTTTGAGTTTTACGTGATATGCTTAAATGGCTTGGAAAGAGACGTGATATAAAGGGATTATGAGAAGCTATCTCGGTCGTCTCCATTGTCCTCGAGAGAAAAATCAATATCGGTAAATTTTGGTTTTATGTTTATTCTTTGGGTAAACTACTCAAATGGTCACCTTACTTTGCAAAAAGTCGCGATTTGACCATCTTACTTTTTTTCGAAGCAATTAAACCACCAAACTATTTAAATGGTATCAATTTGACCACCAGCCGTTAGAGACTAACGACAGGGTGACGTGGCCAGTTAAAAAAATGGGTATAATTGCATATTTAATCCCTGCTATTTACACATTTCTTTCAATTTAGTCCTACTTTTAAATTAATAAAATAAATAAATTATTTAATTAAGCGGTGACACGTGTCAACACCTTATTGGATGACTTTAATTATTTATATTTGATTTTATTAATTTATTTTCCTCCTCCAATCAGGTGGTGACACGTGTCACCACCTGTTTGAAGGAGAAAAATGAAATACAAGCTTTTGCTTGTGAGGGGAATCGAACCTATGTGCTCATGGAAGAAAGGCAGTGGCTTAGCCACTGCACCAAGCACATCTTTGTGCTTTAGTTTTCCAAATTAAGTATATGTGCCTTACATTTTCTACATATATTCTTTTAATTTAACATATATAATCATCGAATTAATTTCACATATATAACCCTAAATCTTAAATTTTAAACCCTGAACACTAAACCCTAGATATTTTAAATTAACTTCACATATATAAACCTTAAACCTAGACCCTAGACCCTAAATATTTCAAATTAATTTAACATATATAAACCTTAAACCCTAAATATTTCAAATTAATTTAACATATATAATCATCGAATTAATTTAACATATATAACCCTAAACCCTAAACCCTGAACACTAAACCCTAGATATTTTAAATTAATTTCACATATATAAACCTTAAACGCTAACCCTAGACCCTAAATATTTCAAATTAATTTAACATATATAAACCTTAAACCCTAAATATTTCAAATTAATTTAACATATATAATCACCGAATTAATTTCACATATATAACCCTAAACCTTAAACCCTAAATCTTAAACCCTAGATATTTTAAATTAATTTCACGTGTATAAACCTTAAACCCTAACCCTAGACCCTAAATATTTCAAATTAATTTCACATATATAAACCTTAAACCCTAAATATTTCAAATTAATTTAACATATATAATCACCGAATTAATTTCACATATATAACCCTAAACCTTAAACCCTAAATCTTGAACCCTAGATATTTTAAATTAATTTCACATGTATAAACCTTAAACCCTAACCCTAGACCCTAAATATTTCAAATTAATTTCACATATATAAACCTTAAACCCTAAATATTTCAAATTAATTTAACATATATAATCATCGAATTAATTTCACATATATAACCCTAAACCTTAAACCCTAAATCTTGAACCCTAGATATTTTAAATTAATTTCACATATATAAACCTTAAACCCTAACCCTAGACCCTAAATATTTCAAATTAATTTCACATATATAAACCTTAAACCCTAAACCCTAAATATTTTAAATTAATTTGAAATATTTAGGGTTTAGGGTTTATATATGTGAAATTAATTTGAAATATTTAGGGTTTAAGGTTTATATATTTTAAATTAATTTGAAATATATAGTTTGAAATCAATTTGAAATATTTAAGGTTTAGGGTTTAAGGTTTTTATATTTTAAATTAATTTGAAATATATAGCTTGAAATTAATTTGAAATATTTAGGGTTTAGGGTTATAAATTAGTGAACTTAATGTTTAGGGTTTGGGCTTTAAGCTTATAGATGTAAAAACCAAGAAGAGATATATAAAAGGTCTGGTGATTTGAAGCACAAAGATGTGCTTGGTGCAGTGGCTAAGCCACTGCCTTTCTTCCATGAGCACACAGGTTCGATTCCCCTCACAAGCAAAAGCTTGTATTTCGTTTTTCTCCTTCAAACAGGTGGTGACACGTGTCACCACCTGATTGGAGGAGGAAAATAAATTAATAAAATCAAATATAAATAATTAAAATCATCCAATAAGGTGTTGACACGTGTCACCGCTTAATTAAATAATTTATTTATTTTATTAATTTAAAAGTAGGACTAAATTGAAAGAAATGTGTAAATAGCAGGGATTAAATATGCAATTATACCCATTTTTTTAACTGGCCACGTCACCCTGCCGTTAGTCTCTAACGGCTGGTGGTCAAATTGATACCATTTAAATAGTTTGGTGGTTTAATTGCTTCGAAAAAAAGTAAGATGGTCAAATCGCGACTTTTTGCAAAGTAAGGTGACCATTTGAGTAGTTTACCCTTATTCTTTATATTATTGTTTTAAAGTGCGATAAATCGTGGTGATTTTGCTTGAAAGCAATAATTTTTATGTGTCGAAAAACTCGACTATAGACTTCTCCCAAGATCAAGTGTTGAAAATTTGTCTTGATCCAAAAAGTTTTATGAGAAGTATTCCCTGAAGTGAATGCAAGCATGATGTTTATTCCATGTGATTATTGGATCTATTTCATTCCCTGAAATGAATGCAAACATGGTAAATCACAATTCAATTAGTGAAATAACTTTGATATAATCCAAGTATATTGGTTGGACATCCCGTTCTGCGAGGCTATTGGTCTCAAAGAAGATTTTTAAAGGACTTTGTGGACTGGTTTAAAAATGTCGCGTATGAGGATTAAATCTTTGTTATTCGTGGTGAGGATATGTCAATACTTCATTTTTCACGAAAAAAATATTTTTCTCAAACACAATATCGTAAAAAAAGTTTCAAAGGCCCACTGACTCTACTCCATTCCCGAAGTGAATGTGAGATTATATTATAGAAAGAATAAAAGCTACAATAGAAATTATGGTCGATATCGAGGCTATGAATATAGTCATGGACAACATGATCATCTTAAAAATGCTTATACCCACAAGAAGTGATATTATAAGGATGACAAGGATAAATGATTTATGGCGAAGCATTATGGACTTTATCCATAATCATGAATGATAAATGGAAGAAAATATAAACAAATTTTGTTTATGACAAAAATGATTATGGCGTTGTTGGTCCATCTCATTTCGATGTTGTTGATTTTCTCATAACTCCATAAGGGAGTAATTCGCCTTTTATTTTATTTCCCTCGTAACCTCTAAAGGGAATAATTGATCTTTTATTTATTTTATTTTATTTTAATTTTTATTTATTTATTTATGATAATTTACTTTATGTTAATTTGTTTTACATATTATTTATTTACGCTTTAGGTTAATTTATTATTTAAAGAATATGATTACTTCCGGAATAAAATATGCGGTGAATTGTGACATTGCGCTTTATGTGAGTAATCTCAAAGTACTAAAACATCAATGCTCCAGAAGAGTAATAAGTTTTTGTGACATTATCTTCTATAGATAATTGATTTAATATGTGTTATATTTAATATTTTTCAATTTTCCGAAGTGATTGAAACAAAACACATAGTGAAATGTGCAGAATAATGCCTATTTTCCCATTTAACAATACAAGAGAATAATGCGAGTACCATATTCGGAGTACTAATATCATAGAAAGCTCAAAAAGAGCAAATATGTTATTGCTAAATGAAACTCTATTCCATATTCACAGTGCGTTATATTCGCTAAAGTCGCAAAGAGACTTATTGAATTTTAAAAATATTCACAGAATTGAATATCATATTGTGACTATTAGTCAAGGGGATGCTGACTATCTTCATATTACGAGTATAAACCAAGGCAATAAGAAAATTTTGACAAAATTACATGTACTGTCATCCAAGTTGTACTACAAAAGAATTAGTGCAAGTTGAAGCTCATGCTATTGTAAATCAGAAGTTTACTGACAACTTTATCGTTTTGGCATGACTGATCAAGCTATCCCGATTCAATTATGATGCGAAAAGCTATTGATACTTCATGGGGTTATTTATTGAAGAACAATAAATTCTTGAGAGAAAACACATTATAAAAAGTGCAGAATTACGAATATTGTAATAATTACCGCTGATGGTAATAATATCGTCACCACTAGAAGTGTAAATTTTTAAGAAGAGCAATATAAGTTCGCAAAATAATTCTTCAGAAATTATAGATAACATATGTTATCAATGTGAATATAAGTTCTGGTAGCTAAAAGTCAGTTAAAAATTCTAGAAGAGCAATATATTGCTACCAAAAGATAATTTCCATTGAAAGCTCTTAAAGAGCTAAATATATTCCTATTTAAAGGAACAATTTTGATGGTTGTACTAGATATGTACGAGTGAGATTGAACCAAATGTTATGGTAAACTAGAATTTTACAAATTCAGAAATATATATACACATCTATATAGTTGGCATGATCAGTTGACCATCCTGATCAATAATGATGCAAAAATTATGGAGATTTATATGCACACATATTAAAAGAACATGAAGTTCTTGTGGTGTTTGTTCTCAAAAGAATGATTAAATTTCACTTACTAAAAGAACCTGAAGTTCTTGTTTGTTCTCAAAGGATTTAGTTGATCCCACTTACCAAAAGAACTTGAAATTCTTGTACTAAAGTTAAGACTGCATGTTTTGCATATCTGAATGAAAAATGGGCCCATTTATCTACAAATGTAGAAAGTTTTATATGATTTTAGTAGATGCATTTACATTGTTCTATCAACTTACAACCAGAAGTTTGTGAGATTGATTATAAAAGAATTCATATTATGCAATTAGACTATTCGTCTTAAAGAAGCTTGTGAGTTTATATTTTAGGCTATATCAGTTGTTACAAAGCCTATTGATTATGAACAAAATGGTTTAGCAAAATTTTAATTGGGTGCCTCCTCTTTGATAACTAAACTAAGATAACAAAGTTATCTATATGATATTTCACATATAGCAACACTTATATGCATCATGCCAACGAGTTATAATAAACTCCCCGTTATAATTGGTTTTTGGTCAGAAGCTATATATTTTTCATTTTATAATTTTTGAATGTGCGATATGAATTGCTCCACCACAACGCACAAAAGGGGTAAATAAAAAGGTTAAGAATATATATTGAGTACGAGTTTTTTTTATGTTTAAACTCTTAAACATTAATTGAAGAACCATTTATGAGATGATTTTTCTCAACATCAGGGGAGAGAATAATCAGCTGGATAAAGAAGGAAAATGAATTATCATTATCTAGATCCTCGAATATGAACTAAAAGTTCATAAGATAATTCAAGTTATTGTATGTCAACTGCCAGACATATTTACTGACCTAATGAGAGTAATTAATTCTCATATACCAGCTGAAAATGCTCTAAGTTTAAATTACTTGTTAGAGCTTAAACTTAGAGCAAATGGATGTAAATCATGCTTGAAGCATGATAATTGAAATTAGTTCCAATGATCAAAATTCTCGTAAATAGAAAGTAGTATGAGATAGCCATAAATTGGAGGTGGGTGCTCCTGAAGAGACCCAAGACATAACTAATTATAAAACTCTTTAAGAGTTTCGGGTACCTAAAATAAAGATTGAAATCTTGAAGAGATCTCGATGAGTTATGTCACTACGAGAATGGAGCCAAAAAATTAAATAGTTGTCGACAACGATTTTGCAAACAATTTTGCATAGAATACTTCTATAGAAGTAAAAAAAATGAGGTTCGTGTATATCCATAAGTATAGATATTAAATTGGTCAATGTAGAAAGACGCTTTGAACTTCTAAAAGAGAAGTATTTGGACCGATAGTCCAAACACCTAAAGGTGTAATGCAAGTGAGGCACAAATAAGTAGTCGTAAATACGACTTGAATTATGATTTATGAAGAATTCTAATTACTTCATGGTGGATGCAATTACTTTAGCAGTTATAGAACATTTTATATGCGTCTAATCATTTTGGGGATCCCTATAAAAGGAAAGTTATCCGTGACAGATTTGGAAATTTCCAAAGAAATTTATTTAGATATGTCCTCTTGAATATTTATATTTTGGCGCATTTGATATAATCGCCTTAGTGGGTACTAATTGAGGAAATGCTATAAGAATGATCATATTTCCTTATATATTTTATAAAGGAGTTTGGATCAAGATTCATTATATCATTAGCACTCTTGAAGAGCATCAAATTGGAAACTCATGAAGAGCTTTTGTGAAACAAATATTTTAATTTTGATATAACTAAAAACCTAAGGACTAAATTGAAAATGTCAAAACAAATTTTAAGTCCTCAATATATCCCTATATAAATTTAAGATTATGCCCAAGTTTAAAAACAACCTTTTCAAATATTTTTCTAAGTGTTTCAAGTCAAAACAGTGAATTTTAAGCTCATGTTTCGAAACGGCCCTCAGACGTTTCGAAACATTTTCATCACTGTCGACCACCGTTCCGAAACGTGTATCGAAACACTTGACCCCGTTCCGAAACGATATTACTCGTTTCGAAACTGTTCTTCATATTTGATTTAAAAAGAGTACAACGATTCAAATATTTGCTGACTTTTTAAAGGATAAAAGGGTGTTTCGAAACGGATCAAGGCCGTTCCTAAACGACCCTTGACAGTAGCAAATTCGTTTCGAAACGGATCCAAAACGTTTCGAAACAGGTCTTAATATCAATTTGAAAATATGACCGTTAAGTGTTTTTAACTAACTTTCTGAAAATCGTTAAGGCGTTTCGAAACGGGCTAAGACCGTTCCGAAACGACCCTTGACAGTGGCAAAAGTGTTTCGAAACGGCCCTAAGGCATTTCGAAACGGGCTCTTAAATGCACCCCAATGGCTCTTTCTATTTTAGTCCGTTCCGAAACAGGTACCCCGCGTTTCGAAACGGGTTGGTGCAGACTGCATTTATGGTGGCAAGAGAGGGTTCCAACGGCTCCATTTATGTTCCCAACCACCCAAACGGCTAGAAATCAATGAGAAGGTATAAAAGAGACATCCAAAAGCATCAGCAACAACTATTGATCCAAAAGCAAACATCCAAACATCAAATTCAAGCAATTGTGCAAAAATCCCACTTTGTGTAGAAATCCCAATTTGTAATCTTCATTCATATTTTGTCAAATTGGGTTGAGTGCTTGTATTGGGGCTATCATTTGTATTGAGAGATACCTTATTAGCCTTCAAACTTCTTTGTTTATTAGTGTGAGGATTGGGTTGATTTTTGGGTAGAAAAATCAACCGAAATTGTAAAGGGTTGCCTCCTTGTCCTAGAAAAGGGGAAGAACGATTTAGTGGAATTGTTGCAAATCCTTAGTGAAGCTAAGGTAGTGGATGTAGAGTTCATTTGGAACTTGAACCACTCTAAATCTCTTGTCCATTATTTTTCAATTTGCAAATTTCCACCACAAAGCTTTAAATTTCCAATTCACCCCCCTCTTGGTCAATTTCGATCTTGCGATCCACTCAACAATTGGTATCAGAGCTTAACTCTTTGAGGATTAACAACCACAAGAGGAGATCCTTGGAAGAGTGTGATCATCAAATTATCAAGAGATGGCTTCTACCTCCGGTTCCGGCATGTACGAGTCACAATCGACCACAAAGCCTCCCTTCTTCAACGGTGATAACTATTCTTTTTGGAAGAATAAAATGCGTCTATTCATCAAGTCAAATGACTATCTTGTGTGGGATGTCATTGAGGATGGGCCATACATTCCATTGAAGCAAGACGGTGAAGGCAAGATGGTGTTGAAGAAGAAAGCCGAAATGAGTGAAGAGGAGAGAAAAAAGATTCAAGTCAATGATAAAGCTCTCCACATGCTATTTTGTGCTTTCGGTCCGGACATCTACTCAAAAGTCTCATCAATTGAAAGTGCCAAGGAAGTGTGGGACACTCTTGAGACCACTTATGAAGGCACCAATGATGTCAAGGAAACTAAGATTGGAATTCTCAATCTTAGTTATGAAAATTTCAAGATGGAGTCCGATGAGACGGTGTCAAAGATGTTCGATCGATTCTCCACGATCGTCAATGGTCTAAAGGGATTTGGAGAAATCATACCGGAAGACAAGCTTGTCCGGAAGCTACTCTATTCATGTAACACCCGGGTTCGGGGGTCGGGAGAAAATAATAATTTTAAAAATAGTTCGGGTTTCGGTTCCAAATTTTTAAATAATAAAATAATGGGTTGGGCCTCGGGTTTCAAGACAAGCCCAATTTTGTCAAGGTGCTATCCATTGTAGTTCCCTTATTTCATTAAGGGTGTTTTGGTCTTTTGACCCCCCATTTTAAACAAACATAAACTATTCACTTTGCTCATCTTCTACCTCTCTCCACCCCCATCTCTTTCCAACGACACAAATACACCTCCCACCTTGAGCTACTATTCCATTCCATAGCTCACTCGTTTTTGAAGCTTTCTCAAAGGTATGGACGTTTTTGACTTGCTCTCACCTTCCCCTCCTTGGAAGTACCACTAATTTTCATTTTTGACCATGTTTTGAAATAGGGGCTTTTTAAGAGTTTTGATTTAAAAATGATGCATTTATTGTTCTTGACTTAATGTTTTAAGTGATTAATGATAGACATATTGTCTAGGAAGCATGAGGTCCAATTGGTATGATTTTTAATGAGTTTTGTAAAGTTTCCCGGATTTGGGTTTTAGGGAGGTTTTTGAGAGGTTTTAAGTTGAGTTTTGGGGGCGTTTTAGGTGAAATCTTGAGGGCTGATGGTTGGGGTATATGTAAGTAATGTTTTGAAGGCTTTAGGGAGTAATTTGAGGGTTGAAATCAATGGTTTTGAGTGGTGCTAAAGGGCTGCTCGGATTTTTGGAGTTTTGAGCTAGTCTTCAATGGAAAATTGATGTCTTGAGAATTGGTACTTAATCCGGATTAATTATTTTAGAATATGGACTGATTTGAGATTTATTTGCTTGGTGTTGGAATGGCTAGAAGCGAGAAATTTGGTTGGTGAAGCTTTGGGGACAAATCTGGGGATTTCGGAGTCTTGAGCTTGGTCTTCGATCTCCTCTTGGGTAGCAACGGTGAGTAGAATCATCAGTCTTTACCTTGTGCTCGATATGGATTCATTTGGGGTTTGGGTGGAACCTTGAGAGGTCACCTAAACCCGTGTGTAAGCCTCTTTACTCTCATATGTTGTGATATATGGATTGTGGATGTGATGTGATTATTTGAATGCATTTTAAGTTGTTAATGTTGTAGTCGTGTTGAGTTCGTGCCTCACGTGATGGTGGTCTAAACTACGGTGATGTGTAGTCCCACCGGTAGTGACTAGTAGGGTAGTACTTTGATGTGTAGTCCCATTGGAAATCCACTAGTCGAAACGGTGATGTGTAGTCCCACCGTATGTGTATATTGGTTGTGCTTGTGCAAACCAAGTGTTGTGGTTGAGATAGATCATTGTGCATCCATAGTTTTCTTGCATTTAAATCGTGTTTTGGAAAACTGCATGTTGTGAATTGTAGAGCCTCTCTCACTAAGCTAGTTTGCTTATGCTCTTTTGTTTCCAACGTGCAGATCGCTAGAGTTCGGGAGGCGAGCGGGCGAGGGAGGAGCTTTTGGAGTTCTCAAGCAAGTTTAAGTATGGTTTGCTTTTGTAATAATGTCTAAACAATGGGGTGTAGAGTGTTAGGAGTTGGGGTCAAACTCCTTAGGAGGTTGTGCTTGAAATTGTTAAGATTATGTTGTGTTATGCTTTTGCTACTTGGATTATGACTTATGCTTCCCTTGTGGTTTATTTGCATGAGCCTAAACTTGTATGATGTTGGCCCATGTATACCTTATGCTTGTCTATTTTGTGGTTGATGTCTTGTGCTTGCTAAACATGCTTCTTTGTGGAATTGTATGGGGTCTTGTTTGTATGTTTTAGTTAGATTAGTTGCCTCCCATGCTAAGTCTCAATTGTGTTTGATGCATGGATGCTTGCTTACGCTTAGGAGTGCCTTAAAGTGCAATCTAGAATCGTATGTGAAGTTACCAAGTAGTGAAATGAGGAGTTGCAGAGCAAGGGTATCGATACGGTTAGACACGTATCGATACGGCCTTCTTTTCCAGGCCTTTCGTATCGATACGCGGGGAGACGTATCGATACCATTTTGGTCACTAAAGTCACTGTCCAACTTGGTATCGATACCGGTCTTGGGCGTATCGGTACAGCCATGTTAGTGTTGACTGTGAGAAGTCAACCTTTGGGGAGGGTATCGATACACTCCTTGGGTGTATCGATACGGTCTCCACAAGCTGACTTTGACTTTATGACCGAGTCAAGGTGTATCGATACACCCCTTAGGTGTATCGATACCGCCTGCAGTTTAAGTCAAAAATTTGGCCGTTAAGTGTTGGTTTGGGTTTGTTTGTTTTTCTCGTGCTTGTTGTTCCGCTGTATGATCACTTAGGATTTAATACTCATCTAGACAAGACTTAAAATATAAAAAAAAGATAGGGTTGCTAACCGAAGGGGGAGCCTTAACGGGTTTCACTTCGGTTTTCCCCGTGTAGCCCACTTGGACCGGTCATCCGGCCAGACCGGGACGAGGGGGTTACATTTATTGGTATCAGAGCCAGGTTTCCGAGACCTCGGGCAGGTAAGTGAGGTAAGTTAAGGAATTATGAGTGTTTTGGCACACATGTTTAAATTTTGTTTTAGCACGGTGTATTTATGCATGCTATGGTGACCTTGCTGTTGTTCGAGAGTTGGTTTGAGTCCCCATTGTTAGGCATTGTTGTCAAAATAAAAGGGAAAATTGTTTTGGTTTAAAGAGCTAGAGAACCAGAGTCCTTTGCCCCTTGCTAACCTAACGTTTCTTTGTTGTTGTGTGTTTGTTGTTTTAGATTACTTTGATTGCTATGGTGAGACCGAGGGGACGGCCTAGGGCGGGTGACCAGGCACCCGGGAACGCGCCTCCTGCTCTTAATGCTCCCGGTGGTAATGGGGGGAATGTCGGAGGTGATGGTAATGGGCCTCAGGCTGAGGCTAATGTGGGAGGTAATGGGGCTCAAGCGGGCCAAGGTCAGACAGGCCCAGATGTGGCTCATTTGATCCAGACTATAGCCGGAGCTTTTCAGACAGCTTTGGCCGGTATGCAAGCTGCAGCACCACCTCAGGGTGCGGGGACAGGATTACCCCTAGAGAGGCTTCGCAATTTGGGGGCAGTTGAATTTCGTGGGTTGTCTCCGGAAGGTTCGGAAGGGTGGCTTGAGAGCACTACTCGCATCTTGGGACAGATGGAGTGCTCGGATGCTCGTAAGTTGGGATGCATCGTCTCATTGCTTCAGGGAGACGCTTATACCTGGTGGACCACTGTTACATATGCTATGGCCGAGGCGGATGTCACGTAGGAGTTTTTCAGGAATGCCTTTAAGAGGAAGTACCTCGGAGTTCGGTACTTAGATGAAAAGAAAAGAGAGTTCATGGCTTTGGTTCAAGGCAATAGGACCATGTCCGAGTATGAGATCCAGTTCGTAAGGTTGAGCCAGTACGCGCCAGAGTTGATTCCGGATGAGAAGGAGCGATGTGAGCGCTTCAGATATGGGTTGACTACTGATGTGAAGACCTACATGTTGGCCGCCGACTACACTGAGTTCGATGTCTTGGTTTCTAGGGCCAAGGATGTGGAGCAAAATCTAAGCTCTAGAGCACGTGCTAGTGGGTCCGACTCCGGGAAGAGACATGCGAACTGGGATAGAGATCATGCCAAGAGGCATATGGATAGGAGGTACCAGCCGGACACGAGGCCTAGAGGTGGTAACCATGGTCAGGGCCGTCAGGGCCAAGGGGCTGTCGGGCACATTCCGGAGTGCGCTAGGTGCGGGAGACGCCACCTAGGAGAGTGCATGGGTATGTTTGGGGCGTGTTGGAACTGTAGCTCCCGAGACCATTTGAGGCGTGATTGTCCACACCCAGTTAGAGGAGGACCGGCTCCAGCGAGAGGTTTTGAGCATCAGAGAGGTCGTGGGCGCGGCCGTGGGAACTTCCAGCCAAGGAATGAGGGTCAGAGGAACTTGGCTCATGTGGTAGCAGTCCAGCCCGAGGGAGGAGGACCAGCTAGGGTGTACGCTCAGCGTGACGCTGGGAATGACACTGATGTCATTGTAGGTAATTTCACATTACAGTCTTTGAGTTTGCTTTCTCTAATAGATTCGGGGTCAACGCATTCGTATATTTTGGGTGAGCATGCAAAGTCATTAGGACTACCTTGTGATTGGCTAGAGGTAGGTGTAAATGTCACTAGCTCTTTTGGTGATACTGTGGTGGTTAGGAAAGTGTATAGGAGGTGTCCCTTGATGGTTCAGGGCCACGTATTTCCGGTCGACATGATGGAGCTACCTTTTTATGGCTTTGATGTGATTTTGGGCATGGATTGGCTTGTAGAGCATAGGGCTAGGGTTGACTTCGAGACTAAGAGAGTCTCTTTGAGGCTTACCGATGACCTTGAGGTTGTGGTAGTTGGGGAGAATGTTAAGTTTTTGTCTAACGTGGTTTCGGCTTTGGAAGCTCAGAGATTGTTGAGTTCAGGGTGTCAGGCTTACTTGGCTTACGTGATGAACCCGGATATGAGTGAGGTGAGACCTCAGGACATCAAGACTGTGTGTGATTTTCCGAGTGTTTTTTCGAAAGAGCTACCAGGCTTACCTCCAGATAGAGCAGTGGAGTTTGCTATTGAGACTTATTCTGATTCTGCACCGGTGTCGATTGTTCCGTATAGGATGGCACCGAAAGAGTTGAAAGAGTTGAAGGCCCAGCGTCAGGAGTTGTCTGACAGAGGCTTTATTAGGCCTAGTGTTTCCCCGTGGGGTGCTCCGGTCTTGTTTGTGAAAAAGAAAGATGGCAGCATGAGAATGTGCATAGACTATAGACAGTTGAATAAAGTGACGGTGAAAAACAAATATCCCTTGCCAAGGATAGATGACTTGCTAGACCAGTTGAGGGGTGCCTCCGTGTTTTCAAAGATTGACTTGAGGTCTGGGTATTATCAGTTAAAGGTAAAGGATGTGGACGTACCGAAGACAGCTTTTCGTACACGATATGGGCATTATGAGTTTTTGGTGATGCCTTTTTGATTAACCAATGCCCCAGCAGCCTTTATGGATATGATGAACCGGGTGTTTCATAAGTTCTTGGACAGGTTTGTGGTAGTGTTTATTGATGACATCCTAGTGTACTCTAGGATCGAAAAGGAGCACGACGGACACTTAAGGTTAGTGCTTCAGACCCTACTTGAGAATAAGTTGTATGCCAAGCTAAGTAAGTGTGAGTTTTGGATTAGAGAGGTGGTCTTCCTAGGTCACGTGATCTCAGCTAGTGGGATTAGTGTAGATCCCAAGAAGATTGAAGCCATTGTGAATTGGAGGCAACCGAAATCAGTGACAGAAATCCGCAGTTTCCTAGGTTTGGCGGGATACTATAGGAGGTTTGTGGAGGGATTCTCGAGGATAGCGGCTCCGTTGACCAAGTTACTACAGAAAAATGTTCCGTACGAATGGTCAGATGCAAGACAAGAAGCGTTTGAGAAATTGAAGAAAGCTCTGACCGAAGCTCCCATTTTGATTCAGCCCGAGCCGGGGAGAGAGTTTGTGATTTTCAGTGATGTATCTTACGTGGGGCTAGGTTGTGTGCTTATGCAAGAAGGTAAGGTAGTGGCATATGCTTCCCGACAGTTGAAAGTTCATGAGAAGAATTACCCCACTCATGACATAGAGTTGGCTGCAGTGGTGTTCGCATTGAAAATTTGGAGACACCATCTTTATGGTGAGAAGTGCACTGTGTACACCGACCACAAGAGTTTGAAATATTTGATGTCCCAGAAGGAGTTGAATCTTAGGCAACGAAGGTGGTTAGAGCTCCTTAAAGATTATGACCTTACCATAGAGTATCATCCGGGCAAGGCAAATGTGGTGGCCGATGCCTTGAGTAGGAAGGTGGCCGTTGAGTTGCGAGCAATGTTTGCAAGGTTGAGTGTGTCTACGGATGGTGGGTTAGTGGCCGAGCTTCAAGCTAAGCCATCATTAGTTCAGTTGATCCGTGAGAGACAGTTGCGAGATGAGTCCTTGGCACCTCACGTGCAAGACATAGCCGAAGATAGACCTACCGAGTATTGTTTTGGAGAGAATGGGATCCTATGTTTCAAGGATAGGATAGTGGTTCCGGAGGATGCCGAGTTGAGGCGTACGATCTTGAGTGAGGCTCACAATAGCCCTTTTGCTATGCATCCGGGTAGCACGAAGATGTATCGAGGATTGAAGGAAGAGTATTATTAGATTGGTTTGAAAAAGGATGTAGCCGAGTTCGTAAGTAGATGCATGGTTTGTCAGAGAGTCAAAGCTGAGCACCAGTTTCCTTCAGGGTTGTTGCAACCGTTAAAAATTCCAGAGTGGAAGTGGGAGCGTATCACCATGGACTTCGTGTCAGGACTTCCGTTGACTCCTTCGAAGAAAAATTCAGTGTGGGTGATTGTAGATAGATTCACCAAGTGTGCTCACTTCATACCGGTTCATACTACCTATACATTAGATAAGTTGGCCGAATTGTATATTCGTGAGATTGTGAGACTACATGGGGTACCGAAATCGATCGTGTCAGATCGAGATCCGAGATTTACCTCCAGATTTTGGAAGTGTCTGCATCGAGCTTTGGGCACATGGTTGAACTTCAGCACTTCGTATCACCCGCAGTCAGATGGGCAGTCAGAGAGGGTAATTCAGATATTGGAGGATATGTTGAGGTGTTGTATCATTGACTTCCAAGGGACATGGGAGAAACACTTACCATTGGTGGAGTTCGCGTACAACAACAGCTTTCAGTCGAGCATATAGATGGCTCCCTACGAGGCCTTGTATGGTAGGAAGTGTAGGACCCCGATTTGTTGGGCCGAGGCCGGACAGAAACTTGTGCCGATGCCCGAGTTACTTAAGGGAACCACCGAGAAGGTGAAATTGATATGTGATCGCTTGAAAGCGGCTTCAGATCGGAAAAAGTCCTATGCCGATTTAAAAAGGAAGGAGGTGGAATACTCCGTGGGGGATAAAGTGTTCTTGAAAGTCTCACCATGGAAGAAGGTGATGAGGTTTGGAAGGAAAGGCAAGTTGAGCCCAAGGTACATAGGGCCTTATGAGATAGTTGAGAGAATTGGTCCGGTTGCGTATAGATTGAGACTCCCAGTTGAGCTAGAGAAGATTCATGATGTATTTCATGTGTCGATGCTTAGGAGGTATAGATCGGATCCGTCCCATGTTATGCCAGTGGAAGAAATAGAGTTAAATCCGGACTTGTCTTACAATGAGGAACCAGTTGAGATACTTGCTTCTGATAGCAAGGTGTTGCGTGGCAAGACTATAGAGTTAGTCAAAGTCTTATGGAGACATAGAGGCGTGGAGGAAGCCACGTGGGAGAGGAAAGCCGACATGCTTGAGCAATTTCCGTATTTGTTTCCGTCAGGTAATTTCGAGGACGAAATTTCTTAAGTAGGGGAGAGTTGTAACACCCGGGTTCGGGGGTCGGGAGAAAATAATAATTTTAAAAATAGTTCGGGTTTCAGTTCCAAATTTTTAAATAATAAAATAATGGGTTGGGCCTCGGGTTTCAAGACAAGCCCAATTTTGCCAAGGTGCCATCCATTGTAGTTCCCTTATTTCATTAAGGGTGTTTTGGTCTTTTGACCCCCCATTTTAAACAAACATAAGCTATTCACTTTGCTCATCTTCTACCTCTCTCCACCCCCATCTCTTTCCAACGACACAAATACACCTCCCACCTTGAGCTACTATTCCATTCCATAGCTCACTCATTTTTGAAGCTTTCTCAAAGGTATGGACGTTTTTGACTTGCTCTCACCTTCCCCTCCTTGGAAGTACCACTAATTTTCATTTTTGACCATGTTTTGAAATAGGGGCTTTTTAAGAGTTTTGATTTAAAAATGATGCCTTTATTGTTCTTGACTTAATGTTTTAAGTGATTAATGATAGACATGTTGTCTAGGAAGCATGAGGTCCAATTGGTATGATTTTTAATGAGTTTTGTAAAGTTTCCCGGATTTGGGTTTTGGGGAGGTTTTTGAGAGGTTTTAAGTTGAGTTTTGGGGGCGTTTTAGGTGAAATCTTGAGGGCTGATGGTTGGGGTATATGTAAGTAATGTTTTGAAGGCTTTAGGGAGTAATTTGAGGGTTGAAATCAATGGTTTTGAGTGGTGCTAAAGGGCTGCTCGGATTTTTGGAGTTTTGAGCTAGTCTTCAATGGAAAATTGATGTCTTGAGAATTGGTACTTAATCCGGATTAATTATTTTAGAATATGGACTGATTTGAGATTTATTTGCTTGGTGTTGGAATGGCTATAAGCGATAAATTTGGTTGGTGAAGCTTCGGGGACAAATCCGGGGATTTCGGAGTCTTGAGCTTGGTCTTCGATCTCCTCTTGGGTAGCAACGGTGAGTAGAATCATCGGTCTTTACCTTGTGCTCGATATGGATTCATTTGGGGTTTGGGTGGAACCTTGAGAGGTCACCTAAACCCGTGTGTAAGCCTCTTTACTCTCATATGTTGTGATATATGGATTGTGGATGTGATGTGATTATTTGAATGCATTTTAAGTTGTTAATGTTGTAGTCGTGTTGAGTTCGTGCCTCACGTGATGGTGGTCTAAACTACGGTGATGTGTAGTCCCACCGGTAGTGACTAGTAGGGTAGTACTTTGATGTGTAGTCCCATTGGAAATCCACTAGTCGAAACGGTGATGTGTAGTCCCACCGTATGTGTATATTGGTTGTGCTTGTGCAAACCAAGTGTTGTGGTTGAGATAGATCATTGTGCATCCATAGTTTTCTTGCATTTAAATCGTGTTTTGGAAAACTGCATGTTGTGAATTGTAGAGCCTCTCTCACTAAGCTAGTTTGCTTATGCTCTTTTGTTTCCAACGTGCAGATCGCTAGAGTTCGGGAGGCGAGCGGGCGAGGGAGGAGCTTTTGGAGTTCTCAAGCAAGTTTAAGTATGGTTTACTTTTGTAATAATGTCTAAACAATGGGGTGTAGAGTGTTAGGAGTTGGGGTCAAACTCCTTAGGAGGTTGTGCTTGAAATTGTTAAGATTATGTTGTGTTATGCTTTTGCTACTTGGATTATGACTTATGATTCCCTTGTGGTTTATTTGCATGAGCCTAAACTTGTATGATGTTGGCCCATGTATACCTTATGCTTGTCTATTTTGTGGTTGATGTTGTTGGGTTTTTTAGGCACGCTCGAATCGATCACCGAAACCGTCAAAGAGGGTTGTAAATGTTTGGTGGTTGAATTGGCTAAAACCGAAATAAAGGTAGACAATTTGCACGATAATTTTAGAGTGGTTCGACTACTCAACCGAGTCTACATCCACTACCTTAGCACACCACTAAGGATTTCCCAATTCACTCAACAATGAATTTGTCCCCTTTTCCCGGCTCAGGAGGAAACCGTTACAACCCTATCTTTTGGACTTGGCTAAGATAGAACCAACTCTAGTTTTTCTCTCAAAGCTAAACTAGAACCTCTCCTTTTACAAGGGTAGTTTGTGTAAACAATGAAAACCTCACAAGGTGGGTGTTTACAAGAATTAAGCTCACAAGAGTGTAAAGAATAAAACAATAAAAAAACACTCTTTATACAATATATACAAGAGAAATGAAGAATAAAGACTTAAATGCTATTTCTCTTGATCATGAAGCTTGGATATTGTCTCTTTCTTTCTTCAAGTGTTCTAGCCTTCAATTTATAGTCCCAAATGAGTTTGTAGCCGTTTATAGTCGTTGGGAATATAGCCGTTTATAGCCGTTGGGAATAGAGCCGTTTATAGCCGTTGGAATAGTGCCATTTATAGCCGTTGGAAATAGTACCATTTATAGCCGTTGGAAATAGTACCATTTATAGCCGTTGGAAATAGTACCATTTATAGCCGTTGGAAATAGTACCATTTATGGTCGTTGGGAATAGTACCATTTATGGCCGTTGGGCTATTTCAAAACACACCGTATCGATACGGCTAGGCGTATCGGTACGGGTTTTGGCTACTGGAATTTTGGTAGTTTGAAAACCCTAAGGCGTATCGGTACGGTCCAATACCGTATCGGTACGGTTACTTGAAAATCATGGTTTTGACTACTTTAAATGTATTTTAAAACCATTCCAAAGCCTTTAAAACCCTTAAACATATTTTCAAGTTGTTTTTTACTAAAAACATATTTTAAATTCTTTTCAATTTAGTCCAAAACATTTTTCAAATATTATATGAAAACCTTAGTTCTACAATCTCCCCCTTTTTGATATAATAAAACCAACTTGAAAAATTGTTTGAGATTTTCCCCCTTTAACTTTAAAATTGTGAATAAGAGATTAAGATATGAAATCAAATAAAGCTCCCTCTTATTCGTTTGAAAATTCAATTTTTCAAACCATTTCTCCCCCTTTTTGTTATATCAAAAAGAATTTAAAAAGACATTTAAGTTCAAGATAACATAGGAGGCAAAAAAAAATTGTAACACACTTAAAATTTTGGTTTTAAAAAATTGGCTCCCCCTTACTCAAAGCGTCATTGTTAGGCTTAACAAATAATCCAAGACTTTAAACAAAAGTTAGATAACCAAATGTATAAAATAAAAACATTAAGCTTAGAGGTTACCTAATCTTCTTCTCATGTGTGATTTGAGCATTCTTTGATTTTGCTTTGCTTGCCATTGCTCCAACACACCTACAAAAGACATTTACTTGATTTTTGGTATCCAAATTGCTTTGGATCCATGTACGTTAGTCACAATGTCTTTAGTTCCCTTAGGAACCCATACTTGTCTAATCCTATAAGACTTTCTATTCCTAATACAACAAGTATGTAAGGAATGACCATGATAATGGCAATGTGAGCATTTTGCCATTATGTGACAAGATGAATTATTGAAAACAATTTCTTTTTCTTTTGTTAAGCTTTCAAGCTTAACTTTCAAATCAAGATTTTCTTTTTCTAAAACATCTTTACTTGTTTTTGAAAACTCTAAATCATTTTTCAAAATTTCATTTTGGTTTTCAAAATCCACTTTTGTTTTTAAAAGAAAATCATTTTCAATTTCAAGTTTTGAAATCATTTTCTTAAATTTGGAATTCATGGTCTCAAATTCCAAAAATAATTCATCGAAAGCATCTTGCAACTCATCGAAAGAGTAAGAATAAAGCTCACTTGAGTTAGAAGATACCTTAGGCTCCTCGAGAGCCAAAACACCATCCACCTTTGGATTGGAGAGAGAGTTTGCACATGATTGATCATCATCTTTCTTTTCTCCCTTCTTGTTGCCATAAAGCTTCTCAAGTTTCTCCTACAATTCTTTGGCACTTTTGCATGTGGAGATCTTTTTGGAAACTTCTTCGTTGAGGCCACAATAGAGAATGTGCATCGCCTTGGTGTTTAGCTTTGCCTTCGTGTCGTTGGCACTCCTTTTCTTTTTCTTCTTCTTTGGAGCTTCCAAATACCCATCTTCAACGATGTCCCAAACCTCATAGTCTTGAGACTTGATGAAGAATTTCATGATATTTGCCCATTGGAAGTATGCTTCTCCTTTGAAGAGCGGAGGACACGAGATAGAGCGGCCTTCTTCAAATCTTGCCATTTTCTTGAACGGTGGACGTCGAGTAAATGATCTTTACTCCCGGATGTTAGTCCTTCGATGGAGACGAGGCTCTAATACCAATTGTTGGGTTTTTTAGGCACGCTCGAATCGATCACCGAAACCGTCAAGGAGGGTTGTAAATGTTTGGTAGTTGAATTGGCTAAAACCGAAATAAAGGTAGACAATTTGCACGATAATTTTAGAGTGGTTCGACTACTCAACCGAGTCTACATCCACTACCTTAGCACACCACTAAGGATTTCCCAATTCACTCAACAATGAATTCGTCCCCTTTTCCCGGCTCAGGAGGAAACCGTTACAACCCTATCTTTTGGACTTGGCTAAGATAGAACCAACTCTAGTTTTTCTCTCAAGGCTAAACTAGAACCTCTCCTTTTACAAGGGTAGTTTGTGTAAACAATGAAAACCTCACAAGGTGGGTGTTTACAAGAATTAAGCTCACAAGAGTGTAAAGAATAAAACAATAAAAAAACACTCTCTATACAATATATACAAGAGAAATGAAGAATAAAGACTTAAATGCTATTTCTCTTGATCATAAAGCTTGGATATTGTCTCTTTCTTTCTTCAAGTGTTCTAGCCTTCAATTTATAGTCCCAAATGAGTTTGTAGTCGTTTATAGCCGTTGGGAATATAGCCGTTTATAGCCGTTGGGAATAGAGCCGTTTATAGCCGTTGGAATAGTGCTATTTATAGCCGTTGGAAATAGTACCATTTATAGCCGTTGGAAATAGTACCATTTATAGTCGTTGGAAATAGTACCATTTATAGCCGTTGGAAATAGTACCATTTATGGTCGTTGGGAATAGTACCATTTATGGCCGTTGGGCTATTTCAAAACACACCGTATCGATACGGCTAAGCGTATCGGTACGGGTTTTGGCTACTGGAATTTTGGTAGTTTGAAAACCTTAAGGCGTATCGGTACGGTCCAATACCGTATCGGTACGGTTACTTGAAAATCATGGTTTTGACTACTTTAAATGTATTTTAAAACCATTCCAAAGCCTTTAAAACCCTTAAACATATTTTCAAGTTGTTTTTTACTAAAAACATATTTTAAATTCTTTTCAATTTAGTCCAAAACATTTTTCAAATATTATATCAAAACCTTAGTTCTACAGATGTCTTGTGCTTGCTAAACATGCTTCTTTGTGGAATTGTATGGGGTCTTGTTTGTATGTTTTAGTTAGATTAGTTGTCTCCCATGCTAAGTCTCAATTGTGTTTGATGCATGGATGCTTGCTTACGCTTAGGAGTGCCTTAAAGTGCAATATAGAATCGTATGTGAAGTTACCAAGTAGTGAAATGAGGAGTTGTAGAGCAAGGGTATCGATACGGTTAGACACGTATCGATACGACCTTCTTTTCCAGGCCTTTCGTATCGATACGCGGGGAGACGTATCGATACCATTTTGGTCACTAAAGTCACTGTCCAACTTGGTATCGATACCGGTCTTGGGCGTATCGATACAGCCATATTAGTGTTGACTGTGAGAAGTCAACCTTTGGGGAGGGTATCGATACACTCCTTGGGTGTATCGATACGGTCTCCACAAGCTGACTTTGACTTTATGACCGAGTCAAGGTGTATCGATACACCCCTTAGGTGTATTGATACCGCCTGCAGTTTAAGTCAAAAATTTGGCCGTTAAGTGTTGGTTTGGGTTTGTTTGTTTTTCTCGTGCTTGTTGTTCCGTTGTATGATCACTTAGGATTTAATACTCATCTAGACAAGACTTAAAATATAAAAAAAAAGATAGGGTTGCTAACCGAAGGGGGAGCCTTAACGGGTTTCACTTCGGTTTTCCCCGTGTAGCCCACTTGGACCGGTCATCTGGCCAGATCGGGACGAGGGGGTTACAATTCACTTCCCGAGTCTTGGGATGGGAAGAGAACCGCTATCATCGAAGCAAAGAACTTGAAGACTTTGAAGCTTGATGAGCTTGTGTCCTTACTCATGAGATCATGAAGAAAGGAAGGGAAGATGAGAAGAAGAAAGAAGAGAAAAGGGTAGAGAAGCTTGAGGTAGAGAAGAAGAAAAAGATGGGAATAGCTCTCAAGGCTAAAGCTTCACAACATGATGAGAGCTCATCTAGTGATGAGGATGAACTTGAAGAATTGGCTATGATAGCCAAACGATTCTCACGCTTTATGAGGTCCAACCGGGGAAGAAAAATCCAAAGGAAGATGGACTTCAAAAGCAAGAACAAGGAAGATGGAAAGGATCCAATCATTTGCTTTGAGTGCAATAAACCCGGCCACATACGTTCGGAGTGCCCTCAACTCAAGAAGAAGGGCTTTGAGAAGAAGAAAAAGCTCAAAGCCAAGCTTGCTACTTGGAGTGATGAGGAGTCATCGGAGGATGACGAACAAGAAGTGGCTAACCTTTGCCTCATGGCACTTGAGGAAGATTCCTCCATGGTAACCTCTAACTCATCTACTTTAGATTTTTCATATGAAGAATTAAATGATGCATATGATGAGTTACAAGAGGTATATGATGAATTAGTTGAGAAGTATAAGGAGTCGGTCATTAGGAATAAAAAGATCATTCTAGAACTAAATGAGAAAAATGACTCACTTACTCAAGCTAATTCTAAATTTGAGAAAAAGATTTTAGGATTAAAAGATGAACTTAAATTTTTTCAAGATGAAAATGTTGATCTTAATAATCTTTTATCTCAATGTAATTGTGAACACCAAAAGGTGTTGGGTGAGCTAAATGAGCTCAAAAAGTCTTTAAAAAAATGTTGGTAGTGTCAAGCATGAAGTAGGAGAATCCTCTAGAACACACCAACCTAAGAAAAAGACTAACTACTACAAACAAGGTAGCTACCCTAGACATAGTAGAACTAAAAGAATTACAAGTGTATGGGTTCCTAAGGAACTTGTAAAATCTAATAATATTATTGCTATGTCATCTTAGATTCCTAAGGGAACCAAGGTTTTGGGAGCTAACACTCATGGACCCAAAATGATTTGGGTACCAAAAACCAAAGTTTAATATCTTTGTTTGTAGGGGGAGCATTGCTACAAGGCCAAGGCACAAAGTCAAAACTCATGGTACCTTGATAGTGGATGCTCGAGACACATGACCGGAGACAAGAGTCGATTCATGGATCTAAAGCCAAAAAGTGGAGGAGTAGTAACATTTGGTGACAACTCCAAAGGCCACATTAAAGGTATTGGCTCCATAGGTAATCACTCTACCATTCTTATTGAAAATGTCTTATATGTCGATGGTCTTAAACACAATTTATTGAGCATAAGTCAACTATGTGATAAAGGATTTAATGTTTTGCTTGATAAAAATGGATGCAAAATTGTAGACATTAAATCTAATAATATTATGCTCATAGGTCATCGCATAGGAAACATATACATGGTGCATTTAGATGACATACATACATCTCATGCATGCTTAGTTGCTCAAAATGAAAATGATGCATGGTTGTGGCATAGGAAGCTAAGACATGCTAGCATAAGTGTTTTAGAAAAACTAGTCTCTCTAAATCTAGTTAGAGGTTTACCCAAAATAAAGTTCTCAAATGATAAAATTTGTGATGCATGCTCAAAGGGTAAACAACATAGGTCTTCCTTTAAATCCATTAATGATGTTTCTACTAGTAGATGCTTACAATTAATTCACATGGATTTATTTGGGCCAATTAGGACTATAAGCTTGGGTGGTAAGTCTTATGCTTTTGTGCTAGTTGATGATTTTTCTAGATTTACTTGGGTTCTCTTTTTAAGTACTAAAGATGAGGCTTTGGAAAAATTCATCACATTTTCAAAACTAACCCAAAATGATCTTGAACTTAGAATTTCACATATTAGAAGTGATCATGGAACCGAGTTTCAAAATTTAGGGTTTGAAGATTTTTTAAATGAAAATGGTATTAGCCATAATTTTTCGGCTCCTCGAACTCCTCAACAAAATGGGGTAGTTGCGAGGAAAAATAGAAATTTACAAGAAATGGCTAGAACTATGCTTTGTGAAAACAATTTACCTAAATATTTTTGGGCGGAAGCCACAAACACCGCTTGTTATATTGTAAATCGAGTAATGATTAGGCCAATTTTAAAGAAAACACCTTATGAGATTTTAAAATCTAAAAAGCCTAACATTAGCTATTTTCACCCTTTTGGGTGCAAGTGTTTTGTTTTAAATAATGGAAAAGACAACTTAGGTAAATTTGATGCAAAAAGTGATGAAGCCATTTTTATAGGTTACTCTTTAACTTCTAAAGCCTATCGAGTATTTAACAAAAGAACTTTAGTAGTAGAAGAATCCATTCATGTTGTATTCGATGATAACCTCCTTCCTAGGAAGGATTCTTGTGATGATGATGATGTAGGGATCATAAATGCCTTTGATGGAGGTCAAACTTCAAAGGATGATGAGATTCCAACAAAGGAAGAGGACTCACAAGATCCACCTCTTGAAGCCTTGAAGGACTTGGCCATTGAGGAAAAGGAAGTGAGCTACCCAAGGGAGTTGAACTATGTCAAAGATGGTGAAATCTTGGGTGATCCATCCAAGGGGGTAACCACTCGTTCTTCTCTTAGATTAATGAACCATGTTGCATTTATCTCATGCATAGAGCCTAAAAATATAAAAGAAGCATTGAAAGATGACTTTTGGATTATGGCTATGCAAGAAGAGTTAAATCAATTTGAGAGAAGTAATGTATAGACATTAGTTGATAGGCCTAGTAATCAATCTACAATAGGAACTAAATGGGTCTTTAGGAACAAACTAGATGAGAGTGGTAACATTGTCAGAAATAAAGCTAGACTTGTAGCACAAGGTTACACTCAAGAAGAGGGAATAGATTTTGATGAAACCTATGCACCCGTAGCTAGAATGGAAGCCATTAGGATGTTGCTTGCATATGCATGTTATCATAATTTCAAGCTTTTTCAAATGGATGTTAAAAGCGCATTTTTAAATGGTTTTATAAATGAAGAAGTGTATGTGGAACAACCACCGGGTTTTGAAGATTCAAAATTTCCAAATCATGTTTTCAAACTTACCAAAGCACTTTATGGTTTAAAACAAGCTCCTAGAGCTTGGTATGAAAGGCTTTGAAAAAGGATTTGAAAAAGGTAAGGTGGACACTACACTCTTTATAAAAATGTATAAAAATGACATCTTAGTAGCTCAAATCTATGTTGATGATATTATTTTTGGTTCTACTAATGAATGTCATTGTCAAGAGTTTGCTAAGTTAATGCAAGGTGAATTTGAGATGAGCATGATGGGGGAGCTCTCATTCTTTTTGGGACTCCAAATCAAGCAAAAGAAGGATGGCACCTTCATCAACCAAGCAAAATACATAAAGGATATGCTCAAGAAGTTTGGCTTGGAGAATGCAAAGCCTCAAGCCACTCCTATGAGCTCATCTACAAAGCTTGACAAAGATGAAGGAGGTAAGTGTGTTGACTCTAAGCTTTATCGTTCTATGATTGGATCATTGCTTTACCTTACCGCAAGTAAACCGGATATCTTGTTTAGTGTTTGCTTGTGTGCTAGGTTTCAAGCTAGTCCTAGAGAGTCACACCTTATAGCCGTTAAGAGGATCTTTAGGTATCTTAGAGACACTCCTTGTTTAGGTCTTTGGTACCCTAGAGACTCTACCTTCAACCTTCATGCTTACTCGGATGCGGATTATGGGGGTTGTAAAATCGATAGGAAAAGTACTTCGGGAACTTGTCAATTCTTAGGTAGTATGCTCATATCTTGGTTCTCTAAGAAACAAAATAGTGTAGCCTTATCTACCACCGAAGTCGAGTACATATCCTTAGGGAGTTGTTGCGCTCAAGTCCTTTGGATGAAGCAACAACTTTTAGATTATGGAATTAAAGTTGAAACCATACCCCTAAAATGTGACAACACTAGTGCTATTTGTTTAACAAAAAATCCCATCCAACACTCTAGAACCAAACATATAGAAATAAGGCATCATTTCATTAGAGATCATGTCCTTAAGGAAGATGTGGTTATAGAGTATGTAGACACCTTGAATCAATTAGCGGACATATTTACAAAACCCTTAGACAAAGAGCGTTTTTGGTCCCTTAGGAGAGAGTTAGGTCTAGCTAGCATATCTTGACCTTTTAGGACCTCTTTTGTGCTTAAATATGCTTGATCTTGTGAAATGCCATGTTTGTATGTTTAAACTCCTAATTTCATCCATGCCTATAGTTAGGGGGAGTATGTTTATGCTTAAATATGTTTTGCCTGCTCATTCATACCATTTATGCATGATAGGCCTCTTAAAACTTCATTTTTCTGCACTTTTAGAGCCTCATATGCACTTCCAGGCCCAGGTGTATCGAAACGGGTGACCCTGTTTCGATACAGATACCTTAAATCCTGTTCTGAGAGAAGGGCGTTTCGAAACGCCTCGAAAGCGTTCCGAAACGTTTTTGCTACTGCCAAGGGGTGTATCGAAACGTGTTCCGATACGGGTCAAAGGGGTTTCGATACAGTCAACACCGTATCAAAACGGTCTGCCTATGGTCTTAAAAACGGTCAAAACCCTAGCCGCCCCGTTTCGAAACGGTCTTGACCGTTCCGAAACGGCATCGCGGATTGCTTTATTTAGGGCTTTTAATGAACAATTCACTTTTTATTAAAACTCTTAAAACCCTAAACCGCCTCCCTCTCTATAAATACCCTCTCAAACTCTTTGATTTTCACAAAATTGTGAGGGGTTTTACTCTACAACTCAAGTCTAAGCAAGTTTCATCAATCTTGTGCAAGGATTTTAATCAAATCATCCAAAATCCCAAACTAAGGTAATTTTTCTTTTTTTTCTTTTTCTTTCAATTTATGTTCGAATCTTAGGTTAGAAAATTTTATTTTTGTATAAATTATATGTTTTTAGTTGTGGGTTTTCAATATCTTGTAAAAAAATTTCCAAATCTCAAAATTTTTGATTCGAATATAAAATTTTTCAGTCGTATTTTTTTTAAACTGTTTTTTTTAATTTTGCTTTCAAAAACCTAAGTGGGATTTATTATTGGATTGATTTTAAATATCAATGCATACACTTAATTTTAAAACACTTGCTTAATGTTTTTAGATGGCGGATCAAGCTAACAAGAAGCGCAAGGCCGTTCAATCCGGTGATTCGAGTATTCGTCCGAATCTCACTATGCTTTTTCAGAAATCTCTTAAAAATCCGGACGCGCGTGCTCGCTTCTCTTTTGTCAAGGATTTCGCGGTTCGTAAAGAACGTGTCATTGATCTTGAGTTCCTCAATTCCGAGCGATTCCTTTTTCGTTATCTCGATCGTTTGGATGAGTGGAATCTTCTCTTTTTCTTGAGCATTCCGGCTATTCGCTACAAACACATGGTACTCCTTTTCTACTCTAACGCTCGTTTTATTTATGATGAGACCAAAACCGAGATTGTTGGAATTGAGTCATCCTTATTGGGCAAAAAGATTGTTGTTAATGTTGCTCTTTTGGAGTCTACTTTTAAACTTAAAGATGAGGGTCTTGAGGATGAACGTCACTTTGGCAATTTTACCGGCAAAGCACTTAATTTGGATGTGCACGATCGTGTTCTTCACTTGATGGTTTCTTGGTTCATTCGACCTTCCGGAGGTAAATACTCTCATATCCGTCAAACTGATCATTTTTTGCTTGAGTGTTTCCGTAGAGGTGAGCGCCCTAATGTGCCTAAAATAATCTTTGCCGAGATAGTCAATAATATTAAGCTTATTGACACAAATGAGTTGAAGTCGTTTACCTATGGTATTGTCTTAAGTTATATCTTCAATGATCTTGGTATTGATTGTACCTACGACTCTCCGGAACCTCGCAAGACCACGATTGGTGAGTCATCCCTTCGCAAGTCCAGGTTCACATATGTGAATGGTGTTTGGGAAAGAGTTGATAGAGAAGCGGTTCCTCCTCCCGTTGCTCCTCCACCGCAAGTTCAAGTTGCAAACAATGAAGCCCTCACGGCTCTCATTACCGAGCGGTTCAATGCTTTGGATACTAGCATTGCTTCGGGTTTTTCAGCCATGGACAATCGGTTTTCGGCCATGGACAATCGTTTGAAGAATGTCGAGGATCGTCTTCTTACTCTTGAGACTTCTCATTCCAACTTGGACCTATCCTTCTCTACGCTCTATGGGCAATGGACGAAGTTTCACCGTTCTCAAGCCAAGAGCGATGATGATTCTTCGGATGATGATGACGAGGCCTAGGATCTTCATATCATATCATATTATCTATGCATTTTAGGATTAAGATTGCATCTTTATGTTTTCTCATGTTTTAGGAACCTATGCTATTGGCTTTTTATTTTGGATTTTATGTTGAACTTAATATTTGATTTATGTTTTGGATATTTTGATTATGAATTAATATTATGGTTGCTTATTATTGCTTATTGGTACTAATCCTTTATCTTCTCTATGAGTTTTCATTGTTCTTTTTGATCTAACAAAAAGGGGGAGAAGAAATTTAAGAGCCACACTAAAATTCGTTTTAAATTTTAAAAGTTTTTTAAGGTTTACAACTTGGATTTCAAATCAAAAATTTCTTTTAACTTTAAAAACCTATCTTAAATTAAGGGGGAGTTAGAATATTTTCAAAACTTTCAAAATTCTCAAAAATTCTAACTTTGGTTTTGTTATATCAAAAAGGGGGAGATTGTGAAACAAATATTTTAATTTTGATATAACTAAAAACCTAAGGACTAAATTGAAAATGTCAAAATGAATTTTAAGTCCTCAATATATCCCTATATAAATTTAAGATAATGCCCAAGTTTAAAAACAACCTTTTCAAATATTTTTCTAAGTGTTTCAAGTCAAAACAGTGAATTTTAAGCTCATGTTTCGAAACGGCCCTCAGGCGTTTCGAAACGTTTTCATCACTGTCGACCACCGTTCCGAAACGTGTATCGAAACACTTGACCCCGTTCCGAAACGATATCACTCGTTTCGAAACTGTTCTTCATATTTGATTTAAAAAGAGTACATCTGTTCAAATATTTGCTGACTTTTTAAAGGATAAAAGGGTGTTTCGAAACGGATCAAGGTCGTTCCGAAACGACCCTTGACAGTAGCAAATCCGTTTCGAAACGGATCCAAAATGTTTCGAAACAGGTCTTAATATCAATTTGAAAATATGACCGTTAAGTGTTTTTAACTAACTTTCTGAAAATCGTTAAGGCGTTTCGAAACAGGCTAAGACCGTTCTGAAACGACCCTTGACAGTGGCAAAAGTGTTTCGAAACGGCCCTAAGGCGTTTCGAAACGGGCTCTTAAATGCACCCCAACGGCTCTTTCTATTTTAGTCCGTTCCGAAACAGGTACCCCGCGTTTCGAAACGGGTTGGTGCAGACTGTATTTATGGTGGCAAGAGAGGGTTCCAACGGCTCCATTTATTTTCCCAACCACCCAAACGGCTAGAAATCAATGAGAAGGTATAAAAGAGACATCCAAAAGCATCAGCAACAACTATTGATCCAAAAGCAAACATCCAAACATCAAATTCAAGCAATTGTGCAAAAATCCCACTTTGTGTAGAAATCCCAATTTGTAATCTTCATTCATATTTTGTCAAATTGGGTTGAGTGCTTGTATTGAGGCTATCATTTGTATTGAGAGATACCTTATTAGCCTTCAAACTTCTTTGTTTATTAGTGTGAGGATTGGGTTGATTTTTGGGTAGAAAAATCAACCGAAATTGTAAAGGGTTGCCTCCTTGTCCTAGAAAAGGGGAAGAACGATTTAGTGGAATTGTTGCAAATCCTTAGTGAAGCTAAGGTAGTGGATGTAGAGTTCATTTGGAACTTGAACCACTCTAAATCTCTTGTCCATCATTTTTCAATTTGCAAATTTCCACCAAAAAGCTTTAAATTTCCAATTCACCCCCCCTCTTGGTCAATTTCGATCTTGCGATCCACTCAACAGCTTTCAAAGTATTTTAGAAAAAGAATCTTGAGATGTGGTTTTATCTCGACCTAACGATCTAGCACTTAAATATGCGTTTTTGTCTATAAATGGACATAAGTCGAAAGAATCTTAAAGAAGATTCAATATGGATACAAAATATCTATTGAGTATCCCAATAATTGTAAGATTGTTGGGTGTGAATAAATTTATCTTCGGAAGAAAGATAAATAAATGATTCTTCTGGAAGCACAATATATTAGTTGGTAAAGAAATATCCATAGATATACAAAGATCATTACCTTTAGACCTTCAAACATTTATCGATGTCTCCTCAAATCTTGTAGAAATAATTGTTATGCATGAGGCAAGCCAAAAATGTGTTTGGCTAAAACCATTGACCCAACATATTCAGAAGATATGTGGACTTACTTTCACAAGATATGATATGAAGATATTTTGTGTAGAGATAATGCAAGATGTATATCTTAATTGAAAGGTAGATACATCATGAAACATATTACTTCAATGTTTCATCCCTCATGATCTTTAGAAAATAGTATTTAAGATTGAATTATGAAGATTCAAAAATCTTCTATGGTGTTTTTATGAGGGAGAGTAATTACGCGTTGCATTCTTTTTCCCTTAACCGAGGTTTTGTCCCAATGGATTTTCCTGGTAAGGTTTTTAATGAGACAACATGTTATGCGTATCAAAGATGTGTGTACTCTTTTTCCTTCACTAATGAAAAATTTTTCCCACTGGATTTTTATCTTAGTAAGGTTTTAACGAGACACATTATCTTCATAGACATCCAAGGGGGAGTGTTATGAATATTTATGTAAGTGGATGTCTATCATGATAAGAACTTTACCAAGGAGATTTGACTTACTTTATCATTAGGATTATTATCTACATTTATTAGAGTTTAATGTGTTATGTACTTCTTATGCCTATAAATAGATGATTTACTGAAGCCATTGTATACAAGTCAATATTTGAGAATAATACAAATCTCCCACTTTCTCTCATCTCTTTGTTCTTTTATTCTTGTTCGTTATTCTTCATTATTTTATTCACAACAATTTGACATAATTCCAATCTTATTGGTTTACATATAAATACACATTAATATATTAATATGGATTATTATCTCATATACAGGCGGCGGTGTAAACTTTAATATATGAGATAATAATCCATATTAATATATCAAAGATTGTTGTGAATCCATATTAATATTTTGATTGGATTGTAATACTTACATAATTCAAATAATGTTTTACAAATAAATACACATTAATATATTAATATAGATTATTATCTCATATACAGGCGGTGTAAACTTTTTATTTTCAGAAACGTCTAATTTTAAAGTTTAGAATTTAAGAATTTTAATGTAGAGGTTTAAAATTTATGATTCCTATTAATATATCTTTTACATCTCAAGCATTTAATATTGGAAAAGAGCTGGGTAGGCATGAATTCACTCTCCAATGTGAACGGAAATCACCCGAAGGGGTAAACAATCTGAATTTGTTAAAATCAAATGACTTTTTTTATGAATTTATAAGAATCCATCTTATTAAAATTGTTTAAAATGAATATATAAACAGTTTTGTTTTAATAAAATAACATTATCATAAAAATATGAATCTATAATTGATTTATTTATTAAAGAATAATAATGGTGGCCACTATTATAAGCACCCAATCTTAACAAACACCACAAGAAAAATTTGCATTTGCATGCATAATTGAAAAGCACCAAAACTTATCTTCATTTGACACCAATGATTCGAATAGATACCCACTTCCTTTCCATTAAATAAATATAAAATAAGCTTTCTTTTTCTCTGTTCCTTTTATTTTTTATCGGCCAGGATTGGGATATTACCAGCCCTTTTCCCAGTGGATAAGATCTGGACTTATGAGTAAGGGTTCGTACGAAATTTGTACAGATTTTGGTGTACGGATAACAAATTGTCCATATGTTCTTTTTCTGGATACGATAGCCTTTCACTATTCCTTCTTCCTATCCAAAATTATTTTTGTTTTAGAAAAAAATAGATTTAAAATAAATAACTTCTTATATATACACACAACTAGGATATAATAATATGAATTTTGAATTTAAAATAAGTGGAAATTAAACTTAATTTTAGGGTTTGGAGTTTTAGTTTAGGATTTAGTGTAGGTGTTTAGAATTCAGGGTTCATAGTTAGAATTCAAGATTTAGAGTTAGAATTTAGGGTTTAGGGTAATATGGTAATGTGGTTAAGGATTTAAGTTTTAAACCCTTAAACCATAAACCATAAACCCTAAACTATAAATTCTAAACTCGAAATTCTATCAACAACCCCTAAATTCAAAAATACTACACTTAATCCCCTAAACCTTAAACCCTAAATAAAGTCCATAAGCCATAAAACTAAGGCGCTTGTGTAAACAAAGTTTCCACCGGAGCTTGTGCATGGAATAATTATCCATATATATGCAAATTAGATTTGGTTATATTTTTAATTAATTGTACAACCAATCCTTAAAGTTTGATTTAATTATAAATTGGTCTCTAAAAGATTTTAATTGAATTTTCAAACTATTAATATCATTTTAATCAAGTCATTTTGTCAGTCTAGCCAACAGATTAGACGTCAAATGTCAGCTTAGATTTGACACAAAGCATACTTAAAACACATTGATCAAATTTTAAACACTATGCAACTACTACATATATAACTTAGATATGATTTTTTAATTAAAAATGGCTATACTAAAATTTTGTAACATTGTTTGTTTTTTAATATGACAGATCTAAATCATACGTGCAACATATGCACACGTGTTTAAATTTTGATTAATGGATTTGAATATGTTCTATGTCAAATCTGAACTGATATTTAATGCTCAAGCATATAATTAGATTGACGAGAAAACGTGATTGAAATGATTTTGATAGTTATAGGACTCAATTAAAATGTTTTGATGTTTCAAAAACTATTTATAATCTAGACACAATTTTGAAGCTGTCCAGTAAAATTAACACTATCCTTTTGTTTATACTAGTACTATTTATCATTCCAACTGCTTCCAATAAATTTACAAGCTTAGAAAATTTTTCTTTGATGGTTTAATTGGGGAAAACTAGAGAAATAATATTCACGAAAAAACTTTAGAAAATGGGATCATGTAAAATTATTTGGGGAAATACGGTCATTGTTACATTACCATACAAAGTCATCAGTAGAAGAGGACAAGTTTCAGTGAAGTTGTCAGCATGTGTCGGCACTTAAAATTTTCAGAATTTAGGTGAAAACGGTGCCAAATCTTTTATACAATCAATACTTTTATACAATCAACTAATACAATTCGCTAATTAAATCAGCTAATGCAATCAGTTATCAACTAATGTAATCCGTTATCAACTATTCGTTAATTGTCAAATATGACCTATATAAATTACTATGTGTACTCTTTTTCTCCGACTAAATTTAAGAAATTTTTAATAAATTACATGATACACTCTTTTTCTCTTTGTAAAAAAATGAAATTTATAGTTCAAACGTCAAATTTTAATTTTTTTAAACTCACGGTTTTGACTTAATTTTTGAAAATTTATGTTTTAACTGCTACACTTTCGTTTACATTATCCCTATTGTCCTAAATAATTTTTTCAACTACAATATTTCTCCAATTTAACCGTTTAATTTGAATGGCATGACAAATACGTAAACCATTTTTATGATGTCAGACATTCTTAAAACTTTAAATTATACAAAGTATAATAATGGATTCTCAATCCTTTTGATATTCTAATTCTATTAATTGTGCAGGAAAAGGTTAGTGTGCTTCTGACATTCTAACACGGTGAGTATCTCATCCCATCACACTTTTTTCTTCTTTTTTGACATTCTAAACACGGTGAGAATATCTCATTCCAACCATCACACTTTTTGTTAAGGAAGCATCTCATCACACCTAAATGAAGCTTTTTATATATAAAGAGATAGGGAGGGTTTACCGTGAGTCACCTTACGGTGTTGTTAAAATAAGCATATTTTGTTTTTTAGTTAATAAAAAATTTAGTTGTGTTTAAATTATTATTCAGTGTTTAAGAATTTATGTCTTAACTAATTAGTAAAATTTTTAATTTTATCTAAATTATTATCTAGTTTTACATAAATTTTTATTATTTTGGTAAAAATTTTATGTTAGCTATATTTTAACCGTACCTTAAAGGTGTCACACCTTAGCATGTCAATAGATAAAGCTTCGTGTAATGAAATTATTATATATGCGATTAGTTTAGATTAAAACACCTTAACATTTTAATTTTAGACAGTCAAGTACTGTAATGCGGTTTAATTAAATTTTTTTAGAAAAAATAATTAACATTTTTTATTAAATTTTAAATTTTTAAACATAAACCCCAATTCTTGCTTTTAACTTTATTTAATTAATTAGCACAAAAATAGAATAATTAATTTACAATATTGTTAAAGGAAATTGATATTAGAAAGTACATGGTTTAATTAAGATTTTTTTAGAAAAATGAATTAACAATTTTTTATTAAATCTAAAAATAACCTTTTATAACCATCCTAATAATTTAAACTATATATTTACATACTAATTCCACAATAAAATATACATGAAATTTAACTTGCTTTGAAACACAATATCGATAATTTTTACTTATTTTTAAACTACAATGTTTTCTTTTTTGTATAAAATATCTAAGGACCTTTTTAAATAAATTTGTCCAAGAGTTAACAGAAATTATTCTTCGTGTGACAGGTGATCTCACGAAGAGATAAACAATTGGTCATAAAATGTACTTAATTTTTATAGGTGGAGATCGAACCCGTGATCTCATAGTTAAAGGATAAGATTGTTGAGTTAAAAAAATAGGTTAGAAGATTTACTTTTGATGGGGTAAAAATCTTCTTCCCCTAATCATGCCCCTTTTTATGCCCACATTAAAAATTACTTAAAAATTAAATTCTAAACCCTAACCATAATTCCCACACCCTAAACCTCACATCCTAACAATACATTCTATCCCTAATTTCCTAAACCCTAACCATAACTCCTAAACTCTAAACCCACTATTTTAAAGTAGGGGTATAAAAGGGACATGACAAGAAGGCAGACGATTTCTATCCTTTTGATGGGTATGGACTCATAACCTATAATAATACATAAATATAATTAAAAATAACTTATTTTTTGAATAATTTCTATATGTAAGAAAGGAAAATTTTACTTTTGATAGGTATGGATTTATAACTTAAGAGAGAAGGAAAAATGTCAATCGAGAACTTTTAATCACATGCTTTAGAAAGGGTTGAGTTTAAAAAAATAGGTTAGAAGATGAATCTAAATGAAGATACATATTTGAATTTAAATAAAAGAAAGTTAAAAATTTTGGGCCAAGTTGAATGCAGATGAGATGAGAGTAGCAAATTTGTCGTGACTGTGGGTTTCTCTTTCCTAGAGGTTAGGCACTTGAAAGCAGTTGAACCTCCTGATGGCCTTCACCTTTTTACTTGCCTATATAACTAGAAGCCTTGTCTCACTTCAATGTCAAATTGTCAACACATCTGAAACAATATCAATCTTATATTCAGAGACAGAGTAGGCTAACTCGTATAAGGGAAAATGGCGATTGTAGGGCTCAACAAGGCCAAGCCGTACTTGTCAATGATATCCCTCCAGTTTGGATTTGCAGGCATGTATGTCATAACCATGGTTTCTCTGCAGCACGGGATGAACCATTACGTTCTCGCTGTTTATCGACATTTGGTGGCCACCGTTGTTATTGCACCCTTCGCTCTCGTGCTCGAAAGGTTTCAGCCTCGCTCTTATCTTTAGTTTGCAGCCTTTTCTCCTTCATCAACATATGTTACATGTCTGATTTTGTTTTGTGCAGGAAAATAAGGCCCAAGCTCACTCTCCCCATTTTCCTCAGAATCCTGGTGCTCGGTTTCCTAGAGTAATGCCTCCACTTCTTTTTCATGCATGCATGCACATACATGATACATGCATGCATATATATGTGCATGTATCATGCATGTTTACGCAGATTTACACTTCATGGTACATGGGAATACGTTGCATGAAAATGAAAATTAAAGAAATATTTCATTTATAGTTCTTAGAAACCCTGTTCATCTGTGATCATTTTACCAGCTTTCGAACCAAGTCTTTCATATTTATTGAACTGCTAGTTTATTACCGTTCATATTATTCCTTGTAATTGAACATATTTTGGTTATTTGGTGATGAACAGGCCAGTGGTGGACCAAAATCTGTACTATCTAGGGATGAAATACACGACGGCGACACTTGCATCGGCCACTGTCAATGTGATTCCTGCCATTACCTTCTTATTGGCATTGATTTTCAGGTACTATAATATTACAATATTTGGTTCGTTTCCATTAACTGATTCATACCCACAAAAGCAATAACCAGAAGCGTGCAAATGAGGGGAAGGGAACGAAAGTTGCATGCGCCAAGTAATAATACATAAGCTTCCACGTTAGACCAAACCAGTAACATCTATGTTGAAAGTTGCCATCTCCATCACCATCCATCCCTATTTTTATTTTTATTTTCTTTTAAAAATATTTTTTGTTTAAATTTAGTTGTGGCTATTGCCATCTTTCTCATATGCATCTTATGAAATATTCATGATACACTTTTTCGAATATTAAATGCTTTTTTGCACTCAACTAAATGGAGCAATAACTTTGTGAAATTAGGCTGGAAAGAGTAAACATCAAGAAGGTGGGCAGCATAGCAAAGATAATCGGAACAGTAATCATGGTCCCCGGAGCAGTTATCATGACACTGTACAAAGGTCCGGCAATCAATTTCATAAAGTTGCAAGGGGGAAGCCACCACACCGCCACCAATGAAGCCGATGCCAAGCATTGGGTTGCCGGGACACTCATGCTCTTAGCCAGATGCTGGGGCTGGTCAGGTTTCTACATTTTGCAGGTCAGTAATAGTACCAAACATTTCATTTCTTCAATACCTTGTAATATTGCTAACTTGGGTTGTTTTGGTTTCAGTCATTTACATTGAAGTTGTACCCAGCAGAGCTCTCTCTTACAGCTTTGATATGCTTTATTGGGACAATCGGAGGTGCAGCGGTGTCGTTTGCGATGGAAAGAGATATGAGTGCCTGGAAAATTGGATTTGATTCAAGCTTGCTAGCTGCTGTATATTCCGTGAGTACCAAAACAAAGCCTTAAGCCGGATTTAAAGATACTAACAACAAATTAACAGTATTATTGACATTATAAAACTTTTTGTGATTGATATAATCAGGGAGTGGTTTGTTCTGGAATCGCATATTATGCTGGAGGAATTGTGATAAGGGAACAAGGCCCAGTTTTTGTGACTGCCTTTGGCCCCCTCTGCATGATCATCACTGCAGCACTAGGATCAATTATTTTAGCAGAGAAAATTCACATGGGAAGGTACTTTTCTTTTAACATTACAACTTTGGATTTACTTTGTGTAATTCAATTACAGCACTCAAATCATGTGTTTTTTTGTGTCTGTATGTTTTTTTACAGTATAATTGGAACTGTGATCATAATATTCGGACTTTACACTGTGCTGTGGGGGAAAAGCAAAGATCCAACAACAACAGAAGAGAAAGATAGAGTCCAAGAATTGCCAATCACGGACGGTTCTAAATCAATGAACATGGAAGATAGCATTGAGGGGCCTGCTAGAGCTTTGGAGATCCCAGCTGAGGACCAATTAACTAGAGAAATATGAAACAAGACTGTAATTTTGCAGCAGAGTTTTTTTTTCTTTTTCTAGAAGCTATGGAAGTGATTTATGTATCTAATCTCTGCCTCTGTACGAGTGTTTTGTAAGAGAATAAACCAATTGTCGGGCTTTAACCTGTCAACATGTTAATGGTTCTTCACTCTACTTAGCATACTACAGTTTTTGCCTATATGTAATGTTGCTTTTGCAAGGATTATTGTAACCTGTTACTGAAAAAGCTAAATTCCTACAGTTTTTTTTTTCCTGCAGCCCATGGAAGCATATAGTTCAATACATAGAAGAAGAACAGGATTTCAAGAACACGTGTTCAATACTTTAATTACAAAATACAAATCATGCAATATCTGAAAACACAATCTTTGGATTTTGCTGAGAGTTTGGTTGCAAAAACACACACTCTGTATTGTGCTTGGATTTTCCTAGAGGTTAGGCACTTGAAAACAGTTTAACATTTTGATGGCCTTCACCCTTTTACTTGCCTATATAAGAAGAGGCCTTGTCTCATCTGAAACAAGATTTTATATACCGAGACAGAGTAGTCTAACTCGTATACATATATTATAGAAATAGTAGGGGAAATGGCGATTGTAGGGCTGAACAAGGCAAAGCCCTACTTGTCAATGATATCCCTCCAAATTGGATTTGCAGGGATGTATGTTATAACCATGGTTTCTCTGCAGCACGGGACGAACCATTACCTGCTTGCTGTTTATCTCCATTGTTATTGCACCCTTGGCTCTTGTGCTCGAAAGGTTTGAGGCTCACTTTTATCTTTAATTTGCAATCTTTTCTCCTTCATGTCTGATTTTGTTTCGTGCAGGAAACTAAGGCCCAAGCTCACTCTCCCCATTTCCCTCAGAACCCTGGTGCTCGGTTTCCTAGAGTAATGCCTCCGGGCTCCGACACATGCTAATTATTTTTCATACATGCATCATGCATGTTTACATAGATTTATTATTATTCCTTGTAATTGAACATATTTTGGTTATTTGGTGATGAACGGGCCAGTGGTATATTATTGATACCAACACAATCCAAACTCTCCATTAGAAAATCCAAACGCAACCCTTTAACTCCAACAAAATAAGCATGATACTTACAACAAAAACGCAAAAACAACTTGAATAAAACTTATCTTTTAGTTATATTGATATATGTTTATAATTAAATCTACAATTATGGAGAAGAAACTAAAAATCCATAATCCAATTCTGAACTTAGTGAATCAAACACTAAACCTTTGACGTATGAAGAAGAGATGTAGGGTTACAGTTTTGAAATTACTGAATTTTTTTTAGATGAGATCTGAAAAAAAGAGCAAATTGGAAGGGATCGGTTACCAAAATGGTTTTGCAACCAAGAATAATAACGGCATAGATTTTTTTTCCTGAATTCTGACTAAATTGATGAAATATATAAATTTTTTAGACTAAAACTGTTATTATATCAAACCACATCATCATTTTCATTAATTTCTTAATTATCGATGATCAAATTAGAATGAAAAGGCAGCGTTGGTAACCAAAATCTAAAAAACATAATTGGATTACCAAAATAGAAACGTGATAATAGTTGGATGACTAAATAGGTAATTTACCCAAAAAAGTTATATCAAAATTAGGCTTAAGCAATCAATAAGCCCCTAAACTTTTGGGTGGAAATCAACTAAGCCCTTAAACTAATTTTGCACCCAATTAAGTCCTTGTATCAAATTCTAATCAATTAAGCCCTCGAACTAAAAAAATACATCAATTAAGCCTTTTGACCATTAAATCTTAAGGTTTTCATGTAATTTGCCACGTGTCAACACAAATTTGTGTCATGTGGCACGCTTCGGTGATGTCACGCACCATTTCTAGAATTTTTATAAAAAATAAAAAAAATTAAAAATTTTTATAATATATTTTAATATTATTAAATGATTTTTGAAAACTTTGAAATTTATTTAAAAAAACAAAAATATTTTTAATAAAATTTTAACAATTTTTAAATATTTTAACGTTTTAAAAATAACTTTTATTGTTTTATATTTTAAAATTATTTTTATAATTGTATTAATTTTTTTATAATTTATAAAATATTATAGTATTGTGAACAATTATTATTTATTATTTTTAAATAAATTTTGAAATTAAAAAATTATATTTTAAATTATAAAAATATTTTTTTATAATTTTTTAATTGTTTTAAGAATTTTTTTATCATTTTAAATATTTTTTAAAAATAAAAATTTTCTAAAAATGCCAAGTGACATTATCATGTTGCGACACGTGACAAAAAATATATTAAAGTTAACAGTTAAAGGGAGCGCAAAAAAATTTAAGAATTGAATTAATTTTTCTTAAAAGCTTAAGGACTCGTTCAACCCTTAAACTTTAAATTTATGATAATATTGCAACCATGGGTTTGAGAAACCTTGCCTTAAATTATTTATTTGAAGTGTAAAGAACTGATTTGATAGAAACTATAATTAGAAAACATGCATACAGCTTATTGACCATTTCCTTAAATTCATGTAAAGATGCAAAACCTTAAATAAGATAAGAGAGGAATAAATATACAAACACAACACAATACACAAATTGTGTGGTCCACCTAACAGCCTAAGTTAGCTGAGGACTTCCCCTCTCTATTCATTTTTTTTTTGTCTTTTTTAAGTTGTTTAATTCTCAAAAGAAGACTATTATTATTAACCATCGTATCACTTATTTTTATGTGCGTGAGAAAATTAATTGGGTTTAGTTGGACTGGGAGAGATTCTAAGACAAGTGGATAGTGGTATGAGAGGGTTGTGTTTGGTTGGACCGGAAGATGTTAGTTCATTTGAGATTGCCCGAATGTTAATTTGAGCCTGGTTAAAGTAGGCTAAGATGCAATTCGTGTCTATAGATATTATGTATGTTGTTTAATTTAATTATAAAAATATAACTAATATATAAGTTCTATTCGAGTTGTTTTTGCATTTTCGTTGTAAGTGTAATGCTTGTTTTGCTGTCTATAATTTAAAAATAGCAGGGCTGAACAAGGTAAAACCGTATTTGTCAATAATATTCCCTCCCGTTTAAATTTGTAGGAACATATGTTGTAACCATGGTTTCTTTGCAGCATGAGATGAACCATTACATTCTTGATGTTTATCAATATTTGGTGGTCACTATTGTTATTGCACCTTTCGTGGTGGTGCTCGAAAAATTTGAGACTGAATACAAAATAAAGATAAGAGTGGGTCGACTGAATACAAAATAAAGATAAGACTGAATACAAAGCAAAGGGTGAAATAATAATAGTGATCATCAAATGGTCACAAACAACAAGAATGCAATAGTTCATCCCAAGTTAAAAGAAACTATCGTTTTCAGGGATAGCTTCGTCGTGTTCAGCCCTACAATCGCCATTTTTCCTACTAATACACGAGTTAGCCTCCTCTATCTTTGTTTATAAGATCTTGATATTGAATTTTGAAATAAGACAAGCTCATTCTTATATAGGCAACCTATTCAGGGATTAGAGTTAGACATGCATGTGGCTCGACTTATTTACCATTTTCATAGTTTCATGTAAAGATGCAACCCCTTAAGATATGAGAGGAACGCATATACAAACACAACACAGAATGCGTGGTCCACCTAACAAGCAAAGATAGATGAGGACTTCATCTTCCAAGAAATCAAATCGCAACAGTTTGACATTGTTTTTAAAAAGTGCGATAAAAATTATTTTTAAAATATTTTGGATTGTTTAGTTTAAAATTTGAGTATGATATTATTATTTAAAAGTAATTTTAAGTAGATAAAATATTTATTTTAAATAATATTTTAAAATAAAAATAAATTAATTTAATTATACCTAAAAATTTTAGAATTCTGACTTGAAAGCGAGCTCCGATTTAACTTGGTAAGCTTTATCATGAATAGGGGTGGAAACCGAGTGGAGCGGGGACGGTTTTACATTCCCCACTCCGTCCCCAACACTTGCGATTACGGTTTCAAGAAATACCCAACAAATGTTTCGGGAATTTTTTTGTTTTCATACCCTCCCCGCACGGATCCCCACGATTTTCGAAGAATCTTCATGCCCAAAAATACTAAATAAAATTACTATTTTGCTAACCAAAATAAATGATAAATTCAGTTTAAAATATAAAGTTTGAATACTTCAACTAAAAACAGTTACAAAACGATAAAAATTGAAAGAGTGTTGTGTTGAGGAAAATTTAGACAAGGATTTTAGTTTATATCTAGAAAACTAAGATAAAAACATGTTAAGAAACTTGAGTGTGGTTAAACTTGAGAGAAAGTTAAAGTGATATTTTTTTTAAAAATCTTGTAAAATACCGATTCCTTGCATATATCTTTTTGGGATTCCCACTATTATTTATACAATTACGATTCGATTATTCTCACAGTTCGAATATAACAATCCCCATTCCCATTTGAGATTCGATGATAAAACTTCCCCTGTCCCTGCGCCCGTGGATAAAGGTTTCAGTTATTCTCCATACACGTCAGTTCGGATCCTCACAATTTTTGGATATTCCCCACCAATTCCCACCCCTAATCATGAAGCCCTTGCATTCTGTTATCAGTTATTCTGAATATTTTGGGCCACAAGATGAGTTCTTCCACAGAACTAACCTAACTCACTGACTTAATCAACAATATAAGATACCTTAATCAAAAAAGACTACGCAAGACAGCAAGTATATTACAAACTATCAACAGAAAATTAAACTGAGATACATACTATAGCATCATAATCTAACACTTCATGAAAGAGCCACCGCCTTGCAAGTTTAAACTTATGCAGGATTCAATCGCTGTCGCCGTCTTCTTCTGCAAACATATGCACAGATCATATAAGAACACTGTCATTAGCTTAGAACAGGCAATGTATCATCTAACTAAAAGTTATTAAAGATATTGTTTTTGCGGCATATTCTGGTTTCACTTTCAGATATTTGGACATGAGTCGGGTCTGTAATGCTACTACATTGCAAATGCTTCCATTTTCATTCAACAGCTTTTCTGTGGTGGTCAACTACATGACGTTAATACCTCGATTCACTTAAAAGTTGATTCTTCATATTACATGGTTTTTGGTGGTATTGAGCTTGCCCCATTTCTAAAAGGTGTCACAAACACTTCCCAAACCCTGTTGTGAAATAATAGATTCACAAAGTAATACATAAAGTATCCAAGGGATAAATCTCCCCTCATGTACCAAAACTAAACGTATGATAACACAGGGAAAAAATTCCTTTAGTTGGCTAAGAGTGAAATTTATTTATCATTAGACACTTATGAACAACTGACTCGCTCCTGTCTATGCCACAATGGGGACAAAGAATCTGTTAAGATCAAAGAGTTGATTCACCAGTTGCATAAAGTTGGTCAATAGAACTTTATAACAAAGCAAACAAACAAATCTTTATACTCACCTTCTTCTGATTCTTCACTCTGGCTGTTGCCATCATCACCAGCTTCTTCATCATCATTATCTTCATCGTCACCATCGCCGTCATCTTCATCACTTTCTTCACTTTCATCGTCGTCATCATCACTCACATCTGGTATTTTAGGTTTTGGTGGAGGAACAAAACTGGTTGTGGACCTTCTACGAGAACTTGACACAATATTACTCATGTCAATCCCTTCTAACTCTCTCGCTCTTTCTTTCTTCTTCCTCATGTCCTTGATTTCTGAGAATTAAAATGCTCCTATAGATTAATAGAATTAAAGAAAAGATAAAGTAGAAGAATACAGGGGTGATGACTGTAAATGGTGACAAAAGCACAAGCCGTGGACCATAATGCATTCAGCTTGGGGCCATAATTGCTGTTTTAGTATTAGGTAACATCTCTATAAACTCCCAGTGCACACGATCAGAAATGGACATGTTTTAACTTGTGTTTGCACCTTGCATACATATCATTGTATCAGTTCTTAGTGAATAATTCTATTATAATCACGGCTCGTAGATGGTCTAGGCATCCATGAGATGACAAAATTAGTTGATAAAATTTCCTCTTTCCCAAAATGTTATCCAAGCATTAAAGAGCTTCTACCAACAAAATAAAACTTAGGCTTAATATCTCATTACCCTTGTAGGCTTGTACTATAGCTCAATTCTCACCGGCATCTCTGTACAATTTTTTCTCAGTGACCCCTTGAATTATCATTCATTCTTATCCATTAGTCCAGCGGTATTTTCCGTTAAAAACCACGTGGCACAATCAAAGGATGCCACGTGTAATGAAAAAAAACATTAAAATTCTTTAAAAAGAAAAAAAAATCATAAAAATGCCAAAAATCGGGGGTGGGGGTCAAAATTTTGTTTTTAAAAACTCAGAATTTTTTTAGAATTTTCTAGGTCCTTTCAAATTTTTTTATATTTTTTACATCATTAATGATTTTATTGATTTTAATTTTTTTAGAAAAATTAAGCATAATTACAATTTTGGGGGAAATATAAATTCAAAACATAAATTCTGAAAATCATAGATTTTTTATATTTTAGGGTATTATGCATTTTTAAGAGTTTTTAAACTTTCTAAATTCTTTAAAAAATCAAAAAATGAAGGGAAAAATCTGAAATTTATTTTTTTTAATCAGGATTTTTTAGAATTTTCTTGGTTTTTTCACATGTTTAACGATTTTATGGATTTTTAATTTTTAAAAAAATATATTAAGCATAATTACAATTTTGATAATAAAAAAATAAAAATTCAAAAGATAAATTCTGAAAATTAGAGTTTTTTTTTCTTTTTAAGAGTTTTTTTTTAATTTTCTACATTTTTTAGATATTAAGCCTAAAACTTAATCCCACTTTTCTTAGTAACAAAGATATTTCTCAAAACAGGGGCAACTCTAGAAATGAATAGGAAAAGAGTTGTACAGGGGCTAGAATCCTGACCTTTTTCTGAAGGATTTGCAGACAATCCTTCTTTGGAAAGAATCTCCTCTAGTTCCTTGATTAATTGGGCTTCACGTTTATTCTCAGGGACCTGTTTGACTCTCTTGTAGATCGAAGGAGGAACACTGTGAAAAAATAAGTAATGAGAATACACTGACCTACAACCTTCATGGAGATCAAGATTCATAAAAGGGTCAGTCAAAGTGAAACCTCATCCCACATGACTTGATAACCGACTTCAGATGTTCCACACGTTTCCCATAAACTGGAGCAGAAGTTTCTTTTCTCTGCATATTAATACTATGATTAAAAGATGCTTAATCTAAATCAAATCAAAGATGCAAAACTTATAAGAAATAGATTTGGACTGAAAATGAGCAACAAGAAGCAAGATCTTCACCGCCTTTGCAGCAGAAGATTGAGAGCGACCATCATCAGAGACACTGCCACTGTCTTCTTTATTGCTAATATCATCTGAATTTGATTCCATATGCTTGCTTCTCTTCTTGCTAGACATCTGTGCCTCTTTTTTAGGTATTTTCCGTTTTTTAAGCCCTTCAGAGTTCTTAATCTTCCCTTTAGGAGTGATCCTTTTTTTGGGTTTCACTTCCTCTTCCTCTTCCTCTTCTTCTTCCTCTTCATTCTCACTTCCTGATGAAGAACTCAATTTCTTGCTAACCATTTTAGAAGTTCTGCTCTGAGAATTTTTCTTGAAATTTTTTTTCTTAACCTCACTTGCAGGAGCAGAAGCTTCACGAGACTTCAATATCTGATAATTAACAGAAAAGTTACAAGAAGGCTACAATGCACATGATGGTTTATGAAGTTGAATCAACTTCTCACGACAAAGTATGCCCACCTCATCTAATTGTTCAGCTATGAACCTCTTGTATGGATCAAGTGCATATTTATCAAGTTTAAGATCTTCCTCCAAAAGCCGACGGAGTCCAGCCATGGTGACTTTACTGAAACATCAAAGTTCCAATGATTAAATGTTACACCTCAGTATACCAGAGGCACTGGAAAAGGATGGCCCACAAAACAATATGATACAACATAATGAACAAGCAATTATATTGACTAGCAGTGACAAATCAAACAATGTAGCAACTCACTCCGAATTAGCTTCAACATATGAAGCTCTATTTCTGATAGCTTTCTTTATTGTACTCTCAGAAACTTCTTTGTTTTCTTTATTCTCAGTCTTCATAGTTTTTTGTCCGGATAGAAGGCCCAAAACTGGAGATTCTTCTAATTTGTCATCTTCAGAGCAAGGTTCATTTACATCTTTCCTAGGTTGCCGTCCTTTGGGAGATTCTGTTCCTTCAGTGATCGTACTTACATTTTTCTCCACTGTTTCACCAGAATTTTTAGAGCCTTCATCATCATTGCCGTCATCTAAACACTGTAAATAAAGAATGGATAAACGTACTGATCAATTAAAAGTGAAACGAGAATATAAAGCAACACCTTTCGAGTCTTCACATTCCAACACATCTATTCCTTCTTTACATAGCATTATAAAAAACAATTGTTCCAGCAGCAACAAGGTTTTTATTTTCATCATACTGAATAAGCTATATTGCTCTTTCCCAAACAAGTAAGCCAGTTCATCAAAATTCTTTTCCCTAACAAACCTAGTTTTGTATCCAGAAAAACTTTAAAATGGAAGATACCGTTATTTCATAAAGCATGAGTATTGAAACTACAGCATATTCCACCAACAACCAAGTAAACCATAGTACAGAAAATATAAGGCTATTGATTATGCACAGATAAACCATTTTCCCACTATATGAAGATAAATTATAAAAGTTCCACTAGATACATTCTTATACTAGCATTTCAAATAAATGCTTTAACCTATATAAAATATACAAATTTTAGGTTTAATTTTTTTAAAATAGTATTGGCTATTGTATCTAAGACAGGCTTTTTGCTTTTGGAAGAGAAAGCAATTATCAGAAGTAGGAGCAAAAATTTACACGAAGCCTAAATGAGAAAAAGCATCTCAACAAGTAAAAGATAGCCAAGGAATTCCGATATTGAAAGGGAGGGGGGGGGGGGGGGGGGGTAAGTACCTTTACCAGGCATTGCTTGACGAATCTCTTGTGAACATCCAATGCAAACGTCTCTAATCCCAAGTCTTTCTCTAACAATCTCCGAACTCCCTCGAATGTCAATGAACTTACCAATAAACAAAAAAAGGAATCAAATTAAACAGAATTAGCAAGTAAATCATGGTTAAAACCAAGCGACATATTCCAATGCAACAACATGTTTCCCATTTTCTCAAATCATTCGAATAAAAACCTTCAAATACCCGCTCAAAATACCTAGAAATCCCTAGAATTCGACTATGTAATGCGAATTTCAATTCACAAACTTATGAATTCGAAACTTAAAGCTTAGTTAAGGAAAGTGTAAGAGATAAACAGAGAAAGAGAGAGTGAGTGTGTACTCGGATTGCTCCTTGAAGTGGCCAACGCGAGAGCGCATGGCGGTGGTAATTCGTGACTCGATATCGTCCTTTTCCGCCGCAGCTTCCACCGCTTCCTTGGCTTCTAACTCGGCGGCGGGGCCATCGTGCGACTCCCCTGCCATTTGCCGGGATTCGGGAGAAGGTTTCGCTGCTACTGGTTTAGAGAGAGAAACAGAGTAAGCTAAAACCTTAAGACACGGGGAAGGAGAAAAAGAAAAGCTAAAGGAGGGGTATAAGGAAAAGATACGGTGTAAGCGGGTGTACGATAATAAAATCACGTTTTTGAAAATTACAAAGTGAGGAAAATATATAAAAATATTACTATGTTTTACACAAATACTGAAAATATTTAACTGAAAATGGAAATTTTGGTCTTTGGGATTGGGATCTGGGAGACTGGGACACGCAACGCAATACGTTGTTAAACGACAAACACCAACCAATCTCATATCATCGTCAAAATTCTTCATTTTCCCCAAATTCAAGTCCCAAAATTCGAAGTTCATTTTTTTAGGGCTTCTCTTTGAAAAACAATGGTCGGCCATGAAGCTGTAGAGGTTGCCAAGACGGTCCTCGAAGTCGCCGACGTCGCTTGGACCGCCATGGAATGTTGCCACCACCTCCACCACCGCCAAAACGACGACGGCGATTCTCCTGAAAATCATCACACTTCTAATCTCGAAAAAGAATTGGAAACCCTAAAATCCGAAAATCAACGTCTCAGGAACCTTCTGGAACAGAACCTCAAACTCCTCAACAATCTCTCCGAATCTCCTGCACAATTAAACGATTGTCCTCCTGACGTACATAAACTTTATACTCTTTTTGTGTTTGATTTTCTTTTTATTTTGTTTTGTTTTTTTCAATTTCTGGAACCTAATTAATTAATTGACTGCAGCTCTATGCTCGGCTGGTATCTACCGTGGAATCTAAAGACTTTTTGGCCCGACTCAACTGTCTAAATGGATCCAATACTAAAATTGAGTTCCCATTCAAGGAAGCTACAGGTTCTTATACACGAATTCTTTCGATTGAAGTTAATCGCGTTATTGATTACTCTGTCATCTCATTTTTTGTATCAATTATTTGCACTTGCTGATATCCTATACATTTTTCCATGAATGAGGGCAATAATATTGATGCGTTTTCCCCCCTTTACCTTTTATTTATGTTTGGAATATCGATATTGATTGATTAGTTTGTTTTTCCTTTTTGAATTTGATTTTTCAATTAGGGGATGACGTGCATTCAGCTGATATTCTGATTAATGTTAACCAAAAAGAACCAAGTTGGTGGGTTTGGGTAACTGATGAAATTGTTCCGAGCAATGCTGAAGAATGGAGTGGAATCGACAACGAGAATTATATTGTTGTTACTGAGGAGCATGTTGTGGATGGGGTTGCCAACTTTATGGCAAAATGCATTTTGTCTAACCCTAAAGCTCAGGTTTTAGCTACCGGATTTGATTTTTTTCTTTTTCAAACTATACATATTATGTCCTGTTTTCTCATGTTTGTTTGTGATCCTGGTATTGCAGACATTAACGCCAGAACAACTGCAGAAAAGTAAGTTTTCAGCTTTGTTCACCTGGCTTTGTGCCTTTACTACATAAATAAACTTATTTTCGCTTATTTATGCTTCATCATAATTAATGGTAATCTTGCAGTTTCATTCTTTTGATAAAGATGAAATTGCACAATTCACTCCATTGTTAAACTATACAGTGGTTTTCTGTTTTTATGAGTTTGTGGCCTGGCATTTGAAAACTCGCCTGAAAATTTGAGCACAGAACACCGTTCTCCTTAGTTTTTGTTATTAATTATAATCTTTCGCCCCACTCTTCTAGTCAACTAACTGTTATGTGATATTACTTATTATGACGAGAATGTGAACAGCTCTGCTTAAAGCATTAGGAGGTGTCAGCAAATTGGAGAAGGTTTTGGGCATTTGGCATGCTGGAAAGATGTTCTATGCGTTGTCGACCTGGGGACTTGCACTGGTTGGGTATGTTTCCCTGTTCCCTTTACTGTTGTTTCTTTCTTGTTCATGTGTTTCAGTCTCCTTCAGTGCTCTTAAGATAAAAATCAGCTTGTTCTTTTTGTTTGAGAGGACAGCTCTGTTGATTTAACTTTGTATACACCATTTTTAGTATGACGAGATTCATACTGAAAACTTATGGAACCTGCTTTGATATTAGCAAGCAAAGGATATAAGTGGGGTCCTCCCAACTCCCACCCCTTTATGAAAACCAAAGAGGAATTGTTATCCAGTGATACAATTATGCCTTTTATGCGTTAGATTACACGAGCTCCTTTAGGTACTGTAGAAATCTTTTTGGCTAATGGCTACATATCTTGAAATTCGTGCAATATATTGATGAAAGTAAAGCTTATTATACTACATCATACTCATAGCATTCAGTGTCAACATCTGTAGTTTGGAAAGTAACTTTGTAATCCAAATTCGTATCGATATAGAAGATCTTGGTGCCTTGAGATTTGGTGTCGAGAATTCAAGTTAATGTACTTGGTTTTACCATGTTCCTATGTGATCTTTAATCAAGTAAATTGACGGTTCAATTTATCTTTTGACGTTGACAGGTTATATAGGGCCCGGACTGTAGTAAGACTTGCTGCAATGGGCATCCACACGACCAGCAAAGTTGTAATGAGGGCACTATGAATATAATGCTCTATATCAGATAAAAAAAAAACTGTCTGAACTTTATCAATGCTTGCCAGTTATTGCTTGGTTTGTTTAGCCATCATTATTGCTAATTGTAAATAATGTAAATATAATTTCATTGCAATACTCTGTTAATGGATAAATTGTATTGATGCACACCCATACTTGCTGCTTATGTAAATATGAACTTTGTTAGGATATTCAAGTGTGCAACATTGACATCATCATGCTAATGGATTATATTTGTACAACTATTTTTTTTTACTTTTATCTATAGATTATAGGGGTGTACAAAATAAACCGTATCCGTTAACCGGTATAACCGTTCATTTTATAGGTTAATTAACCTAACCGTTAAGGTTAAACGGTTTCGGTTAACTGAACCGCTAAAAAAGATGGTTAATGGTTAACCTATAGATACTTTAATTTAGCTAAGTATAAAGTTTGTGTTTAAAATTTATCTATTTAAGTTAATTTTTTTAAAAAAATTAATACAATATTTATTGGAGAGATATATTTATTATTTTAAAAAAGAAATAATGAACATTTGAAAAGAAAATCGTAATAGGTTACAGGTTAACCTGTAACCGATCAGTTCCTTAACGGTTACCCACTATAATGGTTAACCATTTAAAAAATTAACGGTTAACGGTTACGTTACGAACAATAACCGCTATAACAGTTAATCAACTGTTTAAGCTAAACGGTACGGTTAACCTACCATGAACACCCCTAATAGATTATATCTGTTGAAATATATGGATAATATTAAATTTTTGAATCTCTTATCTCTCCAAGGTCCAAATTTCTTTTTTTAAGGAAAAAAAATTCATCCAAAGCAATTACAAATGCTAATATTGTTAACTGATAAGTTTTAAAATACAGATTGAGCAGTATTTTAGAAAGAAAGAAAAAAGACAAGCAAACAGATTGAGAATTTCCAAAAACTTATCAGGTTGCAAGGTTTGGCACAACAGTATCTGTAAAACAAAGTTGCAGAAATGTCCATAATGAAAGCTAAATTCACCGTTTCTTTTTCATTCTTTCTCAGCTCCTAAACTGCAGATTTAAGTCACTGAATGTTTGTACAAATAACAAAGCATGCTTTCAGCTAAGTTAACTTCAACAGTTGGGTGAATGAACAGAGAAATAAGAACGAAGGTATGCCCTTTGTAGCTATTAAAATCTTACCCCCAATCTATCAAACTCATTTTAAGGTTTAGCAGAGGGATTCATGGCGATAGATGCAGAATCTCCAGCCCGCAATCACACATTTGGCCCCTTTTCTGACTAGCACAACCAATGATAAATAGAAGAATTAGACCACAATTTGAGAAAGAAGATATAAATGTTCGGGACAATAATCATCTAGAAATTCTTTTCATCATAAATGAGTTTGCGAGAAGATAACTTTTTTAAATGGCAGCTCAATCTTTCGACATTTAATTATTTATTTCATAAAAATTCCATGTATCGAGAGTTTGCACAAGCAGAAGAATTTTTTGTTCGGTCAAACAAAAATTCAGGTACTAATTGCTTTTGAAAATAGAACAGGCAAACAGTAATGTCCACAACAAAACAGATATTGCTAAGCAAGAGAGATTTACCCAAATTTAGTAGATAATAGAACTTCTTTAATTTATGTTTCAGGAGTCTTTCTCTTTTTGTCGGATGCCAAAGCCGCCTCAGATTGACCTTGACCAAATACTGACCTGCACTTACAAGTAAAAATCAACTCTACAAGCGAGAATCGGAGAGTGATTCCAGACAAAAAATAAATTGAACTTTTAATTGTTCAATAATTGAGACTTTGAATACATTGGGAGCAGAACATTAAAAATAAATTGAACTTTGCAACTAGAACTGCTTACCCGCAGGTGGAACATTTTTTGTGTTGCTTGCAGAAAATCGACAAACATACAGAACATATGTAGCCCATGTCAATGGTGCTTTTATGGCAAAAACACATGCGCATATTTCAGAATTCAAACAATCATTACATACTTTAAAGTTAAAAACGATAAGAGGATGTGAATTGGCATGTGATTAACTGGAAACAAGACCTTAAGCAGTTATGCTAGCTTGAGAACATAAACTTTGAAGAGAAAAAGGAAAAATAAATCCGGTACTCCCTATGTTACAGAAATACAAAAAATGTTAGGACGGAAATTTACGGTTTTTTGGCACAGCGTTGTTGACATTCCTTACCTTTTCTTTCAAAACAAGCAAGATATAAGCTTTTTTTTGTTAATCTATTGATTTAACACATCAATGGCACAAACATACAAAATAAGGATGGTTTAGCAATTTACACAATAAACAATAGCAACACTTACGAGGCACGGAAATCTACACCGACAGGCTTTGGAAGATGTATGAAACTGCGAGAATGCAAGTCAGTAGCAAAGATAGTCTGCATGGAAGGCCAATAGCATATTATTAAAATAATTTGCCCACATTTTCATCAACCAACTGCACTTCGAAGAACATTTATAAAGAAATAGACACTTTAACAATATGCACGGCTACAAGGTACTGTTATCGTAAACAAGAACCATTAAGCATATGTCAAGTAATCAAGTTAAGCTCATCAGTTTGTACAGAGAAGGCAACAATTGCTGGAAACAAGCAAGATTTTAAATCACATTCAAATTGCTCTCTGATTTGAGAAAACAACATACCATAAGATATTGAAACAGCCCATCCAAATTTTGCGGCTTATGATGTACACCGCCAGTGATGTAAGAAGCCTAAAACTCCCACGCATCAAATATTATCAGTAGAACAGAGAGAGGAAAACCAATGTCTGTTTGCATCATAAGGCTATTAAGAGATCATTACTAAAGGTGCCATACCTGTTGCAGGAAGGCTGAATTCTGAGCACCAATGTAACAAGAGTCTATAGGAACCTGCAGAAGGAAGCCAGTTAAGTATGAACACATTTGAAGCAAAACAAGCTACACATACGTATAATAGAAAAGAATAAACAAGCCAGTTAGTTGTATCATGTTTGTATTCATGCTTATAGGAAATGACAAAATAGAAAGGAAAAAAAAAAGACAGTCACACACTAAATGAAAAATGTCAAATTTCATCTACAAGCGTAATGCATATCATCCTACTTGCAAAAATGATAGCAGTGGTAGAATAAGAACAATAATATTTCCACAACTCTACAAATTTAAGACCCCTTCACCAACTACAAGCTGTCATTGTGATACCCTCCCTATACATAAATCCCTAAAAAATTCAAACAGCTGCCATGGATGGTAGAAAGGATAGGACATTTAAGTTCGCAACTATCATATAAAGTTTTCGTCACTACAAGCAAGAACATAGAGGACTAGAATGAATTGAGTTGATAATGAACTTCCAAATTTAAGAAACAGGAAAATTTGGGGGAAATTGGACAAATATACATTGAAACAATGAGAAAGAAATACTGGGTGTAACATTGATTACCTCAGAACGTTGGGCAGAGAATATTGCATTCATGATTGCAACATATCTGAAAAGAAGAAATCTTTCTGACTAAAAGCCGGAGGTGGAAAGTGTAAATACTGTAAAAGAAAAATAACTTACTGTTCAGCTCCATCAGGTGATCCCTGCAAGCATAAGATCTGCATGCATATATTAGTAAAATACTATGAAACATAATAATAAAAACTAAACAAGAAAATACATAAAAATCCACCACCATAAGCCGGTTAAAAAATTTGCAGATGTTTATTGACTTTTTCCAACATGTATCCACAGAAACTCTTCATTTGCTTCTCAGTTTGAATATAGCTATTCCAAGTTGTTTGAAATTACACCACTCTTAATATTTTGATGAATAAGAAGGGAATTGCATCATTCAGCATGGATTTCAGCACCCACAATCATATATATATATATATATATTTCTTCATGACATGAAAGAATTTCACAATGAGTAGAGAGTGCATGATTGGTACATAAACATTTTTCAGATGCATATTATCGAGCTTGGCAGATAGATTAAATAGCAATCAATTATTTAGAGACTCACTCGAGGATGTGGATGGAGGGCTCCTGAATGAAAAGCTCTCTGTATATCTATTAAAATTTAATTAAACCAAGCAACTAATAAAGAACAGATTCACAGAGTCCGCAAAATGTAATCAATGCCTTCGTTTTCCATGCATTTGTATGCAACTGAATAATTAAAACAACAGAAAGGATACAACAAAGAGCCATTGACAATGACCCCGAGAAAAGGGAAGACTTAATTCTTCCTTCAGGTTCCTCCTTGCTCAACTGCTCATCTTTTAATGAGAAATTCCTCTAACTTTTGCAACAAGCTGGAGCTCATAACAGGCATTCTTCCATTCTCAAAACTTTGGTTCAAATCCGATGCCGAATCAAAGATATAGTCACAAGAATTATATCCAGTAGCAATAACCACGACTTGGTTTAGTTGATTAAGAGTCAATATTGCATTAAAAAATGCAAGAACCTAAACAAACACCAACATACAGATCAAAAAAATGCAAAAGCCAATGAATCTTTCATCTTGGTTTGCTTTAATTTGTTTTTGTTTTTTTACAGATAAAAGAGAGACTATATGAGAGAGAAACTGAGAGAAAGAGAGTGAAGAGGAACTCCAGAAAAATGGGTTAGTGTCTAGCAAAACTACCACAAGGTTAACATCATCTGCAACAACAAATAACAATAAAGAGTAATGAAATTATCACAATTCATAACAAAAGAAAACCCAATAAGGAAATCAATCACAATTATGCGGATATAGAGAAAAGTTGAAAGAAAGGGGAACCTGCATATAGCTTAGAAGGAGCTGAAGCCATGGAGGAAGCAGCTTCTCCCACTTCTATGTGCTTATTCTTTTGTTGGAGTTAAAAGAGCATTTTTTTCTTCTTCTTACAATCTCATCAACGGCTATATCCCACCTTCGAAACCAACGGCCGTTTGACCCCAAATTTCACCGGACGACTTGTTTTAACACGTTGAGTTCGAATACTGTGGTTGCTTCACGGGAAAATGTCCTAAAACTCACGAATTTCGACATAAATGCTTCAATTTTCTCACTTTTGATCTCTTTTTCTGTGGGCTTCGGAACATTTTTCGGCAAAACGAAGGTCAAATTCAGACTCAGGGATGAGACAAAGCGACTAGTGAAAATTTGAGACAAAACGGCCACCATCTACGACCGTCGATGGTGGTGTCCGACAACGACGAACAATGATCGACGAACAGTTTGATTTTACTTTTTATTTTAAATTATTTTTGTATCAAATATAAAAAATACCATGTCTGTTAAAATAATAATAAAATATTTGAGAGTGAAAACGTTAAATGTATAAAGTTTAATTTTTAAATTAAAAAAATATAAAAATTGAATGATCAAAATAGAAGTGAAAAAATAATTAAGTGATGATCTATATATTTTATCTTATATTTCAACTTTAAATCAAATTCCGACTCTAAATTTAACGTTTAAACTCTAATTAAACTTACTTGTAAAAAATAAATTCTCGACGTCGCACGAAATATTCTCTTAAAATATTTGTATTTTTGGATTTTGATTTTATGGTAAATCCTGATTGCTAGGAACTAGGGTTTTACTCTTCGAACTTTGCTAGAAATTACCGTCGAAGATTGAAAAATCCCACTCCAAACTCCAAAGAGCCAAAATCCCCAGAAAACATGAGAATTTTGAAGATGAAGAAGGTTCCACTTTTGCTTTTTTCAAATTTGAACCGCCGTGGATTTAGCGCCGCCGCTCCTCTCCGATCGAGGTCTAACATCTCCGATTACCATTCTCCATCAACATTGCCATATTCACCGGTTCACTCAACCAGTCCTCGTCTGCTTCAATCCGCCGCCAAATCGCATGGCTCAACCTTCAACCACCGCCGATTCTTCACAAACCCATCTCGCAATGACGGTTCCCCTGCGAAAAATTCATCCCGATCGTCCTCGAAACTGAGAGAGAAATCTGACCTCGCGGAAGCTTCCGAGTCTGCTGAAACTACTGAAGAGATGATCAGATTGTTCAAGGATATGGAGGCTATGGAAGGGTCTTTCGATAAGAGAGAACTGGGTATAGCGTCGTTGAAAATTGGGCGGAAGCTCGAACGAGAAGGTGTAGAACCCAGAACGTTTTCCCCTTTTGCCGAGAAAGCACTCAAGTTATTGCGTGAATATAATGATTTTTCAATACCACTTGTCCTGGCTTTTCAGTTAATGGGTTATTATTATCATGCTTTAAACACATTTGATGATCACAGCAGAGAGTGTCTTGAAACGGCTGCTAATATCATTGAGTCGATAAAGAAGAAGGGTCTCGCCCGTGTCGAGGATATCATGGCAATGCAGCGTGCAATGGAGACGGAGGAGTATGTGACTGTGAGTCACGATGAGGCTTGTTGGTAATGCTTCAGAATATTACCAAAGCTATATCCCACATTGGTTGGGAAAATAGCTAGGGAAGGGTATTTATACCCATGCTTCCTCCATCCCTTGTTGAGTGGGAAAGAACAAGGGACGTCCTCGCGCCGCCGCCGCCGTCCGGTCGACTCGGTTCGTGTTCACGACGCGCGCGTAAATATTCTTTTTGGAGAAAATTCGTAGGAATTTTCTTATGAACAAAAGAATATATGTGAAAGAATTTTTTCTTATTTATAGGTTCATATCCGTTTAGTGAAACGGCCGTTGCACAGTGAATCGACCGTTGAACAGTGAAACGGCCGTTGCACAGTGAAACGACCGTTGCACAGTGAAACGACCGTTGAACAGTGAAACGGCCGTTGCACAGTAAAACAGCCGTTACACAGTGACATTCGGCCTATAAATAGAGGTGTTCATACACCATTTGTGATCATCCGAAAACACATCAAAGCTTCTCTCTGTTTTTCCTCTGTTATTCGAGTTGTACCACTGTTGTTCACTCCGGAGTCGAGTGTACGATTTCAGGAGCGTCCGTGTGCACCTCAGGGGACATTCTGCCTGTGAAGCGACTACACTGTTCGGGGCAGTTTTGTTTCTAAGGCAGTGGCCATCATACCACGACACGGTTAACAGTTTTTATTATTGTTGTTTTATTATTTTCCAGTCAGTGCTAACAGCCGATTTTGCAGTCCATTTTACCAACAATTTAGAAACAAAACTTTTCTCCGATTCTGCAAAATGGCTTCTTCATCCGCACTAAGCAAGCTCATTCCCGATCTTTCCAAGCTCGATGCTTTAGATGGCAGCAACTACCGAAGATGGTCCCAGCGCATACTGATTTTCTTTGAGCAATTGGACCTCGACTATGTGCTGCTCAACCAACCACCAGTTGCACCATCTACCGTTGCTGTTCCTGCCGATAACCAAGGCCAAACTGATGCTCTTGCTGCTGCCACTTTCTCCAAATATCAGAAGGACAACAAGACGGTCCGTGGCCATCTCCTAAGTCACATGTCTAACAAAATATTTGACATGTACTTAAAGGAGAGGAGTGCAAAGGCGATATGGGACTCCTTGGACACCAAGTACGGCACCGATGATGCGGGGATCAAAAAATATGTCGTGGGCGAATGGTTAAAGTTCCAGATGACTGACGACAGGACCATCATGGACCAAGTCCATGACTATGAGAATCTTGTCTCGGACATCATAGCGGAAGGCATGCAAATGTGTGAAGTTTTGCAAGCCAATGTCCTTATCGAGAAGTTGGCAAAATCATGGTCCGATTACCGCAACTCCCTCAAACACAAGAAAAGGGACATACCACTTCAGGAGCTGATTGGTCACATGAAAATCGAGGAGGCCAACCGGTTGAAAGATAAGGTTTCGAACAACTTTAGTCACTTATCTTTTAAATCTAACATAGCTGAGTCTGGTGGTGCTTCAGGGTTCAAAAGGCCCTTTAAGAAAGGCCCTCCGATCAAAAGGCCCAAACCACAGCAGACTACCAATTTCAAGAAGCCCAACAAAGCTAAGCACGACATGAAAACCATGAAGTGCTACGTCTGTGGGCAAGCCGGTCACAAGGCGTACCAATGTCAGCACCGCTTGGACCGCCAGAACGAGACTAGACCACGCATGCATGTCGCGGAGGACATGGATGATGAAGTCATAGCTGCGGTAGTTTCGGAGGTCAACTTCGTAGAGAAGAACACCGAGTGGGTCGTAGACACTGGAGCTTCTCGACATTTCTGTGCAAAGAATGAGCTATTCACCGAGTTCGAGGACGCGAAAAATGGTGAACGCGTGTACATGGGGAACTCCAGCAGCTCTCAAGTGATGGGCAAAGGCAAGGTTTTACTCAAGCTGACTTCCGGTAAAACTTTGGCCCTTAATAATGTCCTATATGTGACTGCCCTGCGTAGAAATTTGATTAGTGGTGGCCTCTTAAATAAGGCAGGCATTAAGTTAGTTTTTGAGGCAGATAAACTTGTACTTTCCCGTAACGGTGATTATGTTGGGAAAGGTTTTTTAAGCGAAGGTTTATTTGTCATAGAAACTCAACTTAATGAAAATAATAAAGCCACCACTTCTGCTTATATTGTTGAGTCTGTTGATATGTGGCATGCTAGATTAGGACACGTAAATATTCAATCCTTAAAGAAAATGATGAATATGAATATTTTGCCTAAACTAGACACAACAAACTATAATAAATGTGAAGTTTGTGTAGAAGCCAAGCATGCAAAACCTACCTTTAAAAGTGTTTCTAAAAGAAAGACTGAACTGTTAGAACTTATTCATACTGATCTAGCAGACTTTAGAAACACTGAAAGTAAAGGAGGAAAACACTACTACATAACTTTTGTAGATGACTTTTCTAGGTATACAAAAGTTTATCTCCTAAGAACTAAAGCTGAAGCTGAAAATTTCTTTCTTATTTATAAGACAGAAGTTGAAAATCAGTTAGATAGGAGAATAAAACGTGTTAGGTCTGATAGAGGTGGTGAATATGGATCCAATTTTCTAAAAGAGGTTTGTGAGACGAATGGCATAATACATGAAACTTCAGCCCCTTATTTTCCTCAACAGAACGGCATAGCCGAGAGGAAAAACAGAACTTTAAAAGAGATGATGAACTCATTGTTGATAAGTTCTGGGTTGTCTGACAACATGTGGGGGGAAGCCATTCTATCGGCTAATCATATTCTGAACCGAGTACCTCATAAGAAAATTGATTCTACCCCATACGAATTATGGAAAGGGTATGCCCCAAATTTACAATACCTGAAAGTGTGGGGGTGTCTGGCCAAAGTGGGGTTACCAGACTTTAAGAAGTCCACCATTGGACCTAAGACCGTTGATGCAGTGTTTATAGGCTATGCTTCTAACAGTGCCGCATATAGATTCATGACTCTGCAAGACTTCTCTATTTGTGAATCTAGGGATGCAGTTTTCTTTGAAGATATCTTTCCTCTAAAGAAACCTAGATTAAATGTTGAAACACAAATAGAAAGCTTGCCATCCACTTCTTCTAGTGTGCCTGCTAGGTCTACTCAAGAGATTGAATTTGAGCCTAGAAGAAGTAAGAGACAAAGAGTTGAAACCTCTTTTGGACCAGACTTCATAACTTCCTTTATTTCTGAGATAAATGATTTAGACACTCTTTCTGATCCTATAGCTCAAGCATATTTGTTAGATGAGGATCCTAAAACTTATGAAGAAGCTATACGATCTATTGATGCTAGTTTCTGGAAAAGCGCTATAAAAGATGAACTAGAATCAATAATGTCTAATCATACTTGGGAATTAGTTGACTTGCCTAGAGGATTTAAAACCATTAACAGTAAGTGGGTCTTTCGAAAGAAACTTAGACCAGATGGTTCTATCCAAAAGTATAAGGCAAGGCTAGTAGTCAAAGGGTTCACTCAAAGATTTGGTCAAGACTTCTTTGATACTTACTCTCCCGTCACAAAAATCTCAACGATCCGTGCATTGTTTGCACTAGCCTCCATTCACAAATTGCAAGTGCATCAAATGGATGTAAAGACTGCATTTTTGAATAGGGATCTAGATGAAGAGATCTATATGGAGCAACCTCTTGGCTTCGAGGCGCCTGGTATGGAAGGCAAAGTATGTAGACTTAAAAAGTCACTTTATGGCCTGAAGCAAGCTCCTAAACAGTGGTATGAGAAATTTCACAAAACTATTCTTAGTTTTGGTTTTGTTGTGAATGGTTCGGATGCATGTGTGTATTCGAGGATGTTTGGTACTGATTGTGTCATCATAAGTTTGTATGTTGATGACATGCTGATTTTCAGTACTAACATTGAGTTCATTAACAAAACAAAAGGTTTCTTGTCCACTAAGTTTGAGATGACTGACTTGGGAGAAGTCGATGTAATCTTAGGAGTCAAAGTAATCAAATCTGAAAAGGGATTTTCTTTAAGCCAGGCATACTATATTGAGAAAGTGTTAAAGAAATTTGACAGTTATGATGTCACCCCTGTTCGAACTCCTTATGACTCTAGCATACATCTCTTCAAGAATGAAGGAAGTAGCGTTTCTCAAATGGAATATGCCAAAATAATTGGCAGTCTAATGTTCTTAATGAACTATACTCGGCCAGATATTGCCTATGCTGTTAGCAGACTCAGTAGATATACTCATAACCCTAGTAATGAGCACTGGGTTGCTCTTAGACGCTTACTTAAGTACCTTAAGGGTACTATGGACTGGAGACTTGAGTTTGTTGGCTTTCCTGCTACATTAGAAGGATATTGTGACGCCAACTGGGTCTCCGATAGTGATGAAGTAAGCTCTACGAGTGGGTATGTATTTACTTTGGGAGGAGCAGCAATTTCTTGGAAGTCTTCAAAACAAACTTGTATTGCTCGCTCTACTATGGAGTCAGAGTTTATAGCTCTTGACTTAGCTGGGCAAGAAGCTGAGTGGCTAAGGAGTTTGTTAGCCGATATTCCGTTGTGGGGAAGCCCGACTCCTCCTGTTTCCTTATTGTGTGATTCACAAGCCGCGATTTGTGTTGCCAAGAGTCAAGTTTACAATGGTAAAAAGAGACACATTCGCATAAGGCATGAATCTGTTAGACACTTAATAAGGAATGGAGTACTCTCTTTAGAGTATGTGAAGTCGGAAAGAAACCTAGCAGATCCGCTTACCAAAGGGTTAAGTCGGAAGTTGGTCCTAGATTCGTCGAGGGGGATGTGATTAAAGCCCATTGGTTGAGGAATTCATGGTGGATACCCAACTTAGTTATCTAAGTTCAATGTGGTCAAACGAAACCATGGAAAGACTCATAGTGTACATTTCTCACTGCCTATCCCTATGACGAATAATGTACATGTCCAGGTTGAGTACTATTACTCTTAATAAATTCAAAGCCCATGTTTTGGGTGATCTTTGTGAGAAAGACTTGATGAATTTACCGAATCATGGTTGAATACTTATTCTTAATAAGTTCATAACACAAGTATGAATGTGTTGTCCTATTGAGAAGGACAAGATGAACTTACCACCAGAAAGGTTGAGTTTCAAGAAACTCTTAATGAAATTTAAAATGATCCTATTGAGAAGGACATTTTGAATTCACCGACAATGAGGTTGAATATTTATTCTTAATGATTTCTTATCCCAAGACTGGGTGGTTCATTTTAAATGGACTTGAAGAAATCACCATAAGTCTATAAGAGGTTGAGCCATTACAAATGGTTCTTAATTATTTCATAGCCCAGATTCAGGGTGGTTTATATTGAGATAAACTTGATGAAATAACCTATGTAAGTGAGAAGGATTAGCCACCTTCTATGAAAAACGTTGGGCCGTTTTTCTAAAACACTTACTAGAATCCTGAGGGTAAGATGGCCAAATATACACTTGTGTATATATATCTTACACATCGAGAACTTCAGTGGATGAAGGAGTTAGTTGTGTGTTATGAGTTTACCCCTATCTTAGAAAGTTCAAGACTAGTTTCACTTATCTAAGAGAAGGATCGCTCATTATCACTATGTACTAGTTCAAGATACGTTCACTAGTGCTTAAGCAACTAATTCCGCTACTGCTCGTCTGAGGAGGATTGTGTTTGAGATACAGATGAATTCTTTCGCATTAGTGGGGGAATGTTGGTAATGCTTCAGAATATTACCAAAGCTATATCCCACATTGGTTGGGAAAATAGCTAGGGAAGGGTATTTATACCCATGCTTCCTCCATCCCTTGTTGAGTGGGAAAGAACAAGGGACGTCCTCGCGCGCCGCCGCCGCCGTCCGGCTCGGCTCGGTTCGGTTCGGTTCGGTTCGTGTTCGTGTTCGTGTTCGTGTCTTCGACACGTACGCGCGCGTAAATATTCTTTTTGGAGAAAATTCGTAGGAATTTTCTTATGAACAAAAGAATATATGTGAAAGAATTTTTTCTTATTTATAGGTTCATATCCGTTTAGTGAAACGGTGAATCGGCCGTTGAACAGTGAAACGACCGAAACGGCCGTTGCACAGTAAAACAGCCGTTACACAGTGACATTCGGCCTATAAATAGAGGTGTTCATACACCATTGTGATCATCCGAAAACACATCAAAGCTTCTCTCTGTTTTTCCTCTGTTATTCGAGCAGTACCACTGTGCGACTACACTGTTCGGGGCAGTTTTGTTTCTAAGGCAGTGGCCATCATACCACGACACGGTTAACAGTTTTTATTACTGTTGTTTTATTATTTTCCAGTCAGTGCTAACAGCCGATTTTGCAGTCCATTTTACCAACAAGGCTTTGTGTTACCTGAATTGGGACGAACTCTTGAAGAATTGGGGTGTTGGTTCCAAGTCCCTCCGTGCAGAAATTGAAGCTGCCGATAAGCAGATTGCGTCGGGGAAGCACAATGAGGCCATTCATGCTTTGGCACATATAGTCGAGAAGACGGAGGAAGATAGCGAGGATCGAGCTCTGGCGTCTGTTTCTATGGGTAAGGCTCTGTTTCGTCGGGGAAATCTCGATGACTCAATGAAGTGGTTCGGAATTGCTTGTGGGATTCTTGACAAGAAATCCAGAGCTTTTCCATTTGAAGTATGTACAGTATACTTTGAGATGGTAAAGCTATATGCAGGTGTCGATGAGGTGAAAAGGGGAGATGCTCTACAGGCTCCACCTCCATTGGTGAAAAGGGGAAATGCTTTACAGGCCATGGTGTATATTCGACTGGAACTTAGCAGAATCTATATGGAACATGTCGAAGGTAAGCTTGTAATTTGGCCGCTGCTGGGTTTGCCTACTATTTAATAATTACTCTTTGCACCCAAATGGTAAGGAGGTTGATATCTCCTAACTAAAATCAAGTAGTATCGAGATAGTTTAAATCATCGATCTTCGATTCGAACTTTCCATAATCTGTTTAGGAGTCGCTCTGAACATGTAAGTTAAGCTGATGACTGTTGTCTCGAGTGATAAGTAATGTTGAAATAGGTTTGTTGTCTCCATTTAGGAGTTCAACTGGATAGGATACCATACCATAAAAGTGTGGGGGTGTCTGGCCAAAGTGGGGTTACCAGACTTTAAGAAGTCCACCATTGGACCTAAGACCGTTGATGCAGTGTTTATAGGCTATGCTTCTAACAGTGCCGCATATAGATTCATGACTCTGCAAGACTTCTCTATTTGTGAATCTAGGGATGCAGTTTTCTTTGAAGATATCTTTCCTCTAAAGAAACCTAGATTAAATGTTGAAACACAAATAGAAAGCTTGCCATCCACTTCTTCTAGTGTGCCTGCTAGGTCTACTCAAGAGATTGAATTTGAGCCTAGAAGAAGTAAGAGACAAAGAGTTGAAACCTCTTTTGGACCAGACTTCATAACTTCCTTTATTTCTGAGATAAATGATTTAGACACTCTTTCTGATCCTATAGCTCAAGCATATTTGTTAGATGAGGATCCTAAAACTTATGAAGAAGCTATACGATCTATTGATGCTAGTTTCTGGAAAAGCGCTATAAAAGATGAACTAGAATCAATAATGTCTAATCATACTTGGGAATTAGTTGACTTGCCTAGAGGATTTAAAACCATTAACAGTAAGTGGGTCTTTCGAAAGAAACTTAGACCAGATGGTTCTATCCAAAAGTATAAGGCAAGGCTAGTAGTCAAAGGGTTCACTCAAAGATTTGGTCAAGACTTCTTTGATACTTACTCTCCCGTCACAAAAATCTCAACGATCCGTGCATTGTTTGCACTAGCCTCCATTCACAAATTGCAAGTGCATCAAATGGATGTAAAGACTGCATTTTTGAATAGGGATCTAGATGAAGAGATCTATATGGAGCAACCTCTTGGCTTCGAGGCGCCTGGTATGGAAGGCAAAGTATGTAGACTTAAAAAGTCACTTTATGGCCTGAAGCAAGCTCCTAAACAGTGGTATGAGAAATTTCACAAAACTATTCTTAGTTTTGGTTTTGTTGTGAATGGTTCGGATGCATGTGTGTATTCGAGGATGTTTGGTACTGATTGTGTCATCATAAGTTTGTATGTTGATGACATGCTGATTTTCAGTACTAACATTGAGTTCATTAACAAAACAAAAGGTTTCTTGTCCACTAAGTTTGAGATGACTGACTTGGGAGAAGTCGATGTAATCTTAGGAGTCAAAGTAATCAAATCTGAAAAGGGATTTTCTTTAAGCCAGGCATACTATATTGAGAAAGTGTTAAAGAAATTTGACAGTTATGATGTCACCCCTGTTCGAACTCCTTATGACTCTAGCATACATCTCTTCAAGAATGAAGGAAGTAGCGTTTCTCAAATGGAATATGCCAAAATAATTGGCAGTCTAATGTTCTTAATGAACTATACTCGGCCAGATATTGCCTATGCTGTTAGCAGACTCAGTAGATATACTCATAACCCTAGTAATGAGCACTGGGTTGCTCTTAGACGCTTACTTAAGTACCTTAAGGGTACTATGGACTGGAGACTTGAGTTTGTTGGCTTTCCTGCTACATTAGAAGGATATTGTGACGCCAACTGGGTCTCCGATAGTGATGAAGTAAGCTCTACGAGTGGGTATGTATTTACTTTGGGAGGAGCAGCAATTTCTTGGAAGTCTTCAAAACAAACTTGTATTGCTCGCTCTACTATGGAGTCAGAGTTTATAGCTCTTGACTTAGCTGGGCAAGAAGCTGAGTGGCTAAGGAGTTTGTTAGCCGATATTCCGTTGTGGGGAAGCCCGACTCCTCCTGTTTCCTTATTGTGTGATTCACAAGCCGCGATTTGTGTTGCCAAGAGTCAAGTTTACAATGGTAAAAAGAGACACATTCGCATAAGGCATGAATCTGTTAGACACTTAATAAGGAATGGAGTACTCTCTTTAGAGTATGTGAAGTCGGAAAGAAACCTAGCAGATCCGCTTACCAAAGGGTTAAGTCGGAAGTTGGTCCTAGATTCGTCGAGGGGGATGTGATTAAAGCCCATTGGTTGAGGAATTCATGGTGGATACCCAACTTAGTTATCTAAGTTCAATGTGGTCAAACGAAACCATGGAAAGACTCATAGTGTACATTTCTCACTGCCTATCCCTATGACGAATAATGTACATGTCCAGGTTGAGTACTATTACTCTTAATAAATTCAAAGCCCATGTTTTGGGTGATCTTTGTGAGAAAGACTTGATGAATTTACCGAATCATGGTTGAATACTTATTCTTAATAAGTTCATAACACAAGTATGAATGTGTTGTCCTATTGAGAAGGACAAGATGAACTTACCACCAGAAAGGTTGAGTTTCAAGAAACTCTTAATGAAATTTAAAATGATCCTATTGAGAAGGACATTTTGAATTCACCGACAATGAGGTTGAATATTTATTCTTAATGATTTCTTATCCCAAGACTGGGTGGTTCATTTTAAATGGACTTGAAGAAATCACCATAAGTCTATAAGAGGTTGAGCCATTACAAATGGTTCTTAATTATTTCATAGCCCAGATTCAGGGTGGTTTATATTGAGATAAACTTGATGAAATAACCTATGTAAGTGAGAAGGATTAGCCACCTTCTATGAAAAACGTTGGGCCGTTTTTCTAAAACACTTACTAGAATCCTGAGGGTAAGATGGCCAAATATACACTTGTGTATATATATCTTACACATCGAGAACTTCAGTGGATGAAGGAGTTAGTTGTGTGTTATGAGTTTACCCCTATCTTAGAAAGTTCAAGACTAGTTTCACTTATCTAAGAGAAGGATCGCTCATTATCACTATGTACTAGTTCAAGATACGTTCACTAGTGCTTAAGCAACTAATTCCGCTACTGCTCGTCTGAGGAGGATTGTGTTTGAGATACAGATGAATTCTTTCGCATTAGTGGGGGAATGTTGGTAATGCTTCAGAATATTACCAAAGCTATATCCCACATTGGTTGGGAAAATAGCTAGGGAAGGGTATTTATACCCATGCTTCCTCCATCCCTTGTTGAGTGGGAAAGAACAAGGGACGTCCTCGCGCGCCGCCGCCGCCGTCCGGCTCGGCTCGGTTCGGTTCGGTTCGGTTCGTGTTCGTGTTCGTGTCTTCGACACGTACGCGCGCGTAAATATTCTTTTTGGAGAAAATTCGTAGGAATTTTCTTATGAACAAAAGAATATATGTGAAAGAATTTTTTCTTATTTATAGGTTCATATCCGTTTAGTGAAACGGTGAATCGGCCGTTGAACAGTGAAACGACCGAAACGGCCGTTGCACAGTAAAACAGCCGTTACACAGTGACATTCGGCCTATAAATAGAGGTGTTCATACACCATTGTGATCATCCGAAAACACATCAAAGCTTCTCTCTGTTTTTCCTCTGTTATTCGAGCAGTACCACTGTGCGACTACACTGTTCGGGGCAGTTTTGTTTCTAAGGCAGTGGCCATCATACCACGACACGGTTAACAGTTTTTATTACTATTGTTTTATTATTTTCCAGTCAGTGCTAACAGCCGATTTTGCAGTCCATTTTACCAACAAGGCTTTGTGTTACCTGAATTGGGACGAACTCTTGAAGAATTGGGGTGTTGGTTCCAAGTCCCTCCGTGCAGAAATTGAAGCTGCCGATAAGCAGATTGCGTCGGGGAAGCACAATGAGGCCATTCATGCTTTGGCACATATAGTCGAGAAGACGGAGGAAGATAGCGAGGATCGAGCTCTGGCGTCTGTTTCTATGGGTAAGGCTCTGTTTCGTCGGGGAAATCTCGATGACTCAATGAAGTGGTTCGGAATTGCTTGTGGGATTCTTGACAAGAAATCCAGAGCTTTTCCATTTGAAGTATGTACAGTATACTTTGAGATGGTAAAGCTATATGCAGGTGTCGATGAGGTGAAAAGGGGAGATGCTCTACAGGCTCCACCTCCATTGGTGAAAAGGGGAAATGCTTTACAGGCCATGGTGTATATTCGACTGGAACTTAGCAGAATCTATATGGAACATGTCGAAGGTAAGCTTGTAATTTGGCCGCTGCTGGGTTTGCCTACTATTTAATAATTACTCTTTGCACCCAAATGGTAAGGAGGTTGATATCTCCTAACTAAAATCAAGTAGTATCGAGATAGTTTAAATCATCGATCTTCGATTCGAACTTTCCATAATCTGTTTAGGAGTCGCTCTGAACATGTAAGTTAAGCTGATGACTGTTGTCTCGAGTGATAAGTAATGTTGAAATAGGTTTGTTGTCTCCATTTAGGAGTTCAACTGGATAGGATACCATACCATAAAAAAACAACTCTAATCTGTTGTTTAATTACTGTTGTTTTTAGACTAATTCTGTATAATGTTTAAATTGTTACAAGTATTAGTTGGTTTGGTCATTGGTGTTGTTTATATTTTCGTAGGCTTCGAGCAAGAAGCGGACAAGGGACAGCCGTAGAGATTCAAATCTTTCCTTCACCAACAAGTTAGCTTGCTGCTAGAGCTATGACTTATTTTGATAGTTTTATGCCTACGATGCTAAAACGGTGCCGTTTACGTTAGCGTCTGTGAATACGACGTCATTTTGTGTACATATTAGGTTTAGGACCTGTTTTTGGTTGCGTTTAGCAACCTAAAAGCACTTAAAAAAGTGCTTTTAGTTGGTTGCTTTTAAAACTAGCTTTTTCATCCAAATCAAAAAGCTAGATTTTATAGCTTCTTGGGTGGAAAAGTTAGTTTGAAAATAAAATTACTTTTTTACTCTTGTTATTTAATTATAATTTATTGTTAAAATAATATTTATGCATACATAATTGTAAAATAATATATATTTTATAATATTTATATTGAGAATAAAATTATTTTATTTATAATTTATTATTAATTTGCAAGTGGTATGTCCGTATATAATCTAGAACGTACTTTATATTTTTAAATTAAATCTTTTCAAAAAATAAATTTTTTATTATAATTGAAATTGATTTATTTCATATATTATAACATTAATTAATTTGAACATCACCCAAGTTTATTTTTATTTTTCAATATCATGTCTAAAATAGACATTTTATCTAATATCAATGACAAACACTAACTAGCTTTTTAAAACTACTTTTAAATATTTAGTTTAAAAATCACTTTTTTCACTACACTTTTTAAAAGCAACCACAAATTAAGCCTTAATACTCTAATGAAGTGCCGCCGTTTTTGTTAAGAGTTTCGTTGTTTCATGTTGGGTTTAAATCCCTGCTGATGATATGGTTTTGTTTATCGAAAATGTTGAATGGAATCTGAATTTTTGAGTTCTTTTCTCCCTCTTTACTCTATTATCTTCGAGCTTACCTGAGTTCGAATCTCACTAGAGCTAAGCACGTTTGTTTTATTTTCTTCCTTTAATGAGGTGCCACCACCCACATATAAATGGTTAAAGTTCTATAATGATGTGGTGTGTCACTATCTAATTTAATAATTAATTTATTAAATTAAATTAAAATTAAGACAAAAGTAATAATTGTCACGTAACTTACTTTGTTGAGTTTTAACGTGAGTGGCTTGATTAATACTATTTAAATAGTTAAATAATCATTTTAAAATGGCTAAAGGGTCAAATTTGCCCCTGTAGTAATCCGAAATCAGCAATGTTGCCCCTAACTTTTTTTCCCCGTAATTTTGCCCTCAAAGTCAGTCAATTGTAGCAATGTTGCCCTTTGACCGATTTTGACCGTTAAATGCTGATGTGGCAGTTAACGGTGCTGACGGGGCAATTTTACCCTCGAAGTCATTAATTGCAGCACTTTTACCCTTGGTTTATTTAGTTTTTGAATAAAATTGGATAAATAATTTAGTTTTTTCGAGTTGAACTTTAACAAACAGAATATATGAAAAATCGATTGACAAATTGATGTAAATATCCTTTGAGTCCATAGTATTTTTAAAAATAAGCAAAATGAGAACTCTCACAAAAAATCAAAATATTATTCATTTTTTTAAATCTATAAACTTAATAAAAATAAATACGATATTTAAAAAAAATATTGAAAATAAACCAACGAGAAGCGTGTTAATTGAGCGGTGAACGTGAAATAAACCACTAATGTCGTTTTCTGAGATCATCGTACATTTTTTCCTAACAACTCATCGTCGGTAAGTGTGTCAATCGAACGTCGTTCGAATAGAATAGTTCGCGTTCACCGTTCAATTAACACGCTTCTCGTTGGTTTATTTTCAATAATTTTTTTTGAATATCGTATTTAGTTTTATTAAGTTTATAGATTTTTTTAAAAAAAAATTGAATAATATTTTGATTTTTTGTGAGAGTTCTCATTTTGCTTATTTTTAAAATTACTAGGGACTCAAAGGATATTTACATCAATTTGTTAATCGATTTTTCATATATTCTGTTTGTTAAAGTTCAACTCGAAAAAACCAAATTATTTATCCAATTTTATTCAAAAATTAAATAAACCAAGGGTAAAAGTGTTGCAATTAATGACTTCGAGGGCAAAATTGCATGAATGACTTCGAGGGTAAAATTGCCCCGTCAGCACCGTTAACTGCCACGTCAGCATTTATCGGTCAAAATCGGTCAAAGGGCAACATTGCTACAATTGACTGACTTTGAGGGCAAAATTACGGGAAAAAAAAGTTAGGGGCAACATTGCTGATTTCGGATTACTACAGGGGCAAATTTAGCCCCGTAGCCTTTTAAAATATGATGGTTATATCAACACCAACTCTATAACTCCCTAAACAAATTTAAAACTGAAAGCTGGTTGCAATGTTTGTGTTTAATTGCTACTCTAGATGCCTTGGACATGTTTCGTATCACCAAGGATTTTAGGCCTGACACGGTGCTCTGCTCGGCGAGGTAGGTTTGAGGTTTCGGCAAAACCTTCAAAACAGTTGGCTCCACCAGGCTAGAATGGCATGGCGGTAATTTTGATTTGGTATGTATACATATATAATTAACTCTGTGTTTTTAATTCCCAAGTGATAATCTTCACATATTTTACTGTTAATCTCATCCATCCATTTCACTCATCCAACGATCCAAAAAAGGTGTAAAACTTAAAGAGTTTTACACAGTGTAATTTGATCCTATCCCTATATATATATATATATAGTAAACATTGGTTAAAACTTAAATTTGGTTTAATTGTTCACATAAAACTTTAATTTTAATACATTTGTATACATTTTAAAAATAAAATACATTTATTTATTTTATTTGAGTACATATAATTATCTTCATTTGAATACATATAATTATTTAAGTGCACAATATTAAAAGGAAAATATTTTGATACACAAGTCTTTAAATTTTAGCGTTTAGCGATTTAGGGTTTAGGTTGTAAGGTGTAGAATTTAAAGTTTATGGTTAAAATTTAGAGTTTAGGTTTTAGGGTGTTAGAACTAGAGATTTAAGTTTAAAATTTTATAGCTTAAATATGAAAAGTTGTATAAATTATTTTAGACAGCTTGTGTATCAAAATATAACTCATACTAAAAACATAAAACAATATCGTGTTGATAATCATTTTAGTACTTTATAAAAATTAAATGGAACCAAAACTCAATTGAACAAACTCTCAAAAAAAGAAAAAACTCAATTGAACAAAATCAAACTTCGTGAGTAACATTTAGCGGTTGGCCAAGCTGCTCATCTTTGTTCCATCGTATTTCTTTAAGTCATGAGTTTTAGACCCACTAAGAGCACTCATTCCTTTCTTTAAAGTCCTCATTTCCCTCCCTCTAGCTAAAATTAAAATTAGAATTAGGATTTGCAAAAAATAAAAATAAAAAAACTTCGTGAATAACATTACACATTTGTCCAAAGTTTAACATGTTTTGATATTTATCCCAAGTACAATTGATTGTAAAATATAAATAATAAATAAGAATGTTTTGATAATTTTATATCCAAAAACACTAATTTTTAACTTTAACGTTTAGATTGAAAAATTGGTTTGTAAAATATTTTTCAATCTTAAAATTTTCTTATTTTTCCTTACAATATCAGAAATATCAGCACATAAGTATCTCATTTGCAAACTAGGATCGGCAGCAGAAGAAGAATATCACTATATGAGCAGTAACATAATAGAGAAAATTTCCATTGATTTCTTGTACTAAATATTGAGGCACTCTAACAAATAAAGCGATGTAAGAAACTTAATAATTTCTGTGTCTGAGAGACGACAAAATATGTTAAAACAACTTTCCAAGTGAGTAGATCTAATGTGAGACTTTCCAAATCACGCCATTTCTGTGTATCATCCATTCTCCAAAAGCCAAGGACCCCCAAATAATATACTAAATTAGACCTTATCATCTAACTTATCGTTGCTATTATTTACAAGGGGAAGCAGTTGTTCCATCCTGTTCCTAGGTGTCCGGGGTGTTCTAGGCGTTCCAGGCGGCTGTTGAGAAAGCATATGTCTGACGTACCCATAAAATGTACACCCCACAAGTGTGATACCACAGCCAACAGCATTTAGACTCGAAATCGGGTTTTTGAATATCATCCATGAAATCAACACAGCAACTGCTACCTGTACAAGGGAAGCATAAGAAGGATGAATACAGCATTCACAATGACAACATGAATCTTTAGTGTGTCTAAGCACTGGGAGTCGGCTAGAATATTGAATATACTACAAAACTTCCAAGATGAATTGGAAAAATACATTCATCTAAACAATCGAATCTGCGGTAAATTAAACAACTTAAACTTAGAACACCACAATTACTGACAGCAATTACGATAGTAAAACTGAGTAAGAAAATGAGAAGGACCCGTCTATGTAAATCTCACCTTAAGGTTCCCAGCAACATTAAATGTGACAGCAGTAGTTGAGTGAATCACGTAAAATATGGAGAAGTTAAGACAGAAAGCGAGCACTCCGGAGCTGAAAATAATGATGAGAGCTGGCCAGGGAGAGGGATGTGTCTGAAACCACTCAATTACGCCATTACCTTCTAGTAACATCGCAGGTACTCCCAAGATCAAGGTTGCATAAGGTGCCATGTAGTAGACAGTGTTTATGCTATAAGAGTATGCACCAAAATAAAAAAAGCGAAACAAGATCAGAGAACTTGTGGATTAATATGTTGGACCATACACTTTGACACAAGTATAGAAGCAAGTAACATGTAATAACTCTTAAAGATGCAAATAAGTAAATAAATAACATGAAAATAAAAACCAAAGCTTTACTCAAGAAAAGAACAAACTAACAAAAAGGCCTCTATATAGTATTGCAGGAATCGCATGCGCCCACATTGGATACGAATGCAATGAACTCTTAGAAATATTCCAACAGTAATATAAAGCTGATCAGGCCAAAACAGTCTACGTAATTCATCCTCAGCCTTTATTCTGAAGGAAGGATGCCCTTGTATAGCATGTTGAAATTTGGCACTATTTAATAATTAGAACCGGTCAGTGACACTGACAGAATGTCTACATGATTAGACGACGTTTATGTTGCAATCCATGCACGTCAAATACTTAGCTTAGAAAAGTTTGTAGAGCACTACTAGTGTTATAAACTAGTGGCAGTAATTGTTATTCACCTGAACAGTGCAGCTACATGAGAAAATAGGCATGGCTGTACAAATATTCACACACAACACTCAGAAACTGGCGCACAAACACTCAGTTAAACTCTAAACCCCGTTTTATATTTTAACCTTTTCCAAAATGTCAAAGATGGGCAAAAAAGAAAGAATTATATCAGTACCTGTCAAACTTGTATCCATGCAGCAGAGATTCTGCAAGGATAGTCTTTGTAGAAGTAGCTAAACATCCAAATAAGGCAGCACAAAACCCAAACATGTTAAAACTAAGTTCTGTAATAGATGTGAGCAGAATTCCTCCGACAATAGGAACCAAAGAGGCCCAAATTCGCCACTCAAAGTACTTCCTCCAAACTAGCCACTGTAAAACAACTGCCAAAAAACACACAAGAATAAATGTGATGATGATCTGCATTCATGAGTTATATCAAGATTCAAGATGCACATAAAAGTGATGATTAGGCTTATAATTTCTAAATCTCACCTGTTGTGGCAGGAGTGAATGACTTTATAGTCTGCATAAAAGAAACTGGGATGTAGCGCAAACTGACATTTCCCAACACTATGTTGATGCAGAATACAAAAGACATGGGAAATATCCTTTTCCAGCGATCTTCGGGATCAACCACTATTAGAGGTTTAAGCTTTAGCACTTTGATTACCATATATGCTCCAATTGATGACGATATGAAGTGAACACATGATACTGAGAGAGGAAACTTGAAATCTAGTTTCTGAACGGAAAAACAACAACAAAAATGTCATATTCCAGATTTTGACAAGTGTCGAATCAACCAACTCCAATCTAAGATAACAATAATTTAAATAATAATAATGTTTTGGTTCAACTGAAAAGCAACACAAGGATTCGGTTCCCACCTATGCCAATACTAAAGTAACAGAATATTTCGATACTCGGCATTAAATCAGGGAAGCACCAGAGCTAGAAGGTGTTTTTATGAAACAAGAATGTTTCCCAAGTTTCCATTAAACCGGCCAAAATTTACATTTTTACAATAACTCTTTAAGCTGGAAACTGTACTTGTCAAGCCAAAAATTTCAAGGTACTATCCGCCTCTAAAAGAAGGGGCAGTGGGTAACACAAAAATTTACATTTCCCTCTCATCAACATATACCATATAAACAAACATTATAATACCAGTATATGAGAAACCATACTAATAATTAAGATATATTTATTATAGTCCTAGATCTGTTGATTATGAACAAAAACAAAGCTTATAATGGCATCCACATTCCGCAATCGTATAAAATGAACAAGCAATGATTCCAGTATATTTTATATAAAGATGCATAATTTAAGTCTATACTCAGGTCTCAGACTGTTACTCTAGATTTCGAAACTAAATTAAATACTAAAAATCGATAAGGACCTTAGACTGTTGATATGCTACATAATTTACAAGCTAAACTGTATCAGTTAAACCTCTTTTATATTAACAATCGATAAGGAGAACTTCAGTTTTCAGTTTATAATTCTGAAAAAGGAAACGTTCTACTCTAGCAAGAATTAACGAGAATCAATCAAGAAAAACCGGCAAAAGCTTATACAACACAACAACAAAAGAGAATTAGGCATACATCAAATAACTATATCGAATATACGAAATTGGAAACAGACCTGGAAGATCCATTTGTTAATGATAATGACGGTGACATTAAAACCCCACCACTGGACAATTGCGAGAAGAGATCTGAAAACACTCCACTGACACAACCTCCCGTCCTCCATTTCTATCCACTCCCGCTCTCTCCCTCTCTCTCGACGAAAAACACACGAAAACCCAGATCGCAGAATTCAAAACCAATGGCCGAAAACCATTAAATAACAAAAACCAATAACCCACCTTCAAAATTTCCTTTTCTAGAGCATTGAAAAGGCAGCTGAGGTGCAAATAAAGAAAGAGAGAGAGGGCACAAAAAAGAGAAAAACTTTACGAAAATGTGAGAGAGGGTGTAACGGTGGAAGCAGCCCTGCTTCCCTTGTGATTTACCCCCTCTCCCTCGTTTCTCTCCCTCTAATATGAAGGGTTGGATTTTAGATTTCCCCATTGAAACTATTTTAATTTAGTCATTTCAAAATTTTAATTCTCAATCTTTTTAAATTTAATATTTAATGTTTGAGTAATAACGCTGAATATTGATATTTTTGAAATCTAAAAATAAATATTAATTTGGTGAGTATATAATTACAAAATGACATTGTAATGGAATAGAATTTAATTGAAGAGTTTTAATGATATTTTTTTTGATAAAATAATAATTTTAATGTTATCAATAATTGAATTTAAATTTTAGGTCCATAATACTGACTTACGGAGGGATTAGGTTTTAAATATAAGAAGAGTACAAGGACCTTAAGTATATTTTAACCTTTTTGCTTTATTTTTGGGCTAGGGTCCTCATAAGTCGTAAGAAAGCTTCCTAAGAAATTGGGATTATCAGAGCCGTTCACTGGATATACTTTTCATTTAACTTATGGCGTTGACATGAATATCTACCGTCAGATTTTATCTAATCATAGAACTGATCTCAGTCAGGGGGAAACCTCGTGCTAGGAAACTACTTGTATTTTTTTCTCCTCTTGGGGAATTTCTCGTTATAGGAGTTTGCAAAATTGTAGTAAGAAAGTGGGAGATAATTACGGGTAAACTTTTCTCTTTAATTAATGTGTTCTGTAAATTCCGGATACAACTAATTGTCCCTTTGTTTTAAGTCAAATAAATATTTACCGGTGATTAACCAACCAACACTGTAAAGAAAAAATACATGAGTAAAATATGATACGAGTAAGACAAACATATGATAAAAAAATTCCATCATATTACAAACTAGAAGACAACACAACCATAAAAAATGGGTGAAAGAAAAAAACCTTTATGTTCTGTAATTCTGCTTCTTAGCACGCATTCCTCTGCCTTTTGGCACGTTCAACTCTGCTTTTTAGCACGTAAATCTCTGTCTTCTGACACGATCTTTAGTTTTTTCTTTCTCTAATAGCGACCCAAGTGGAAGATGATTTGGCTGGGCTCTCAATTGAGGATGATGAGGATTTGGAAGTGGCGTTCGAGGAAGGAGATCAGCAGTCCAACATCTCTTATGATATCTGTTTGGTTGGTCGTTTTCTGACTTCCAGTGTTGTTCATTTTCAATCCATGAGAATGACGCTTGCAAATTTATGGCGGCCTTTAGGAGGAGTCTCTATTACTGATCTGGGAAATGAGCGGTTCCTTTTTCGATTTTTTCACAGTGTTGATATTGATCGTATAGAAGCCGGTGGACCGTGGAATTTCAACACACACCTATTATTAACTCACCGGCTGCAGTCAGGGGAAGATCCGCATCAAGTTCCTCTTTTTAATGCTTTGTTTTGGGTCCTAGCACATGAAATCCCCCTTGGTTATGTCTCTGAAAAAGTAGCGCAACAGTTGGGTAATTTCATCGGTACCTACATCGATTACGATTCGGAAGCATCTCATCTGGGTTACAAAGGCACTCTCCGTATAAGGGTCAATTTAAACACTCGCAAACCTATCAAGAGACGGAATAAGTTTGTTCTGAAAAATGAGAGTTTTCACTACGTTCGTTTCGAATATGAGAAGCTCTCCCTTTTCTGTTTTGTGTGTGGAGAGTTTGGTCACGGAGAAAGTTTCTGTCTAGTCAGGTTGACTGTTCCGAAAGAGGAGATAGTTTTTGGATGGGACCTTAGCCTGCGGGCAGTTTCACGGCGGTCGGCGGCCAATTTCACGAGCCGGTGGCTTCGGGAGGAAGGGAGGCAATTCGGGCGGGATATTAGCAATAAATGGGCTGATATTCAGGCCCTTTCTCATACCCCTAGATCGAATATGGATAAGGGTAAATTAATGAGCCCAGATTCGGGAGGAAATCAAGGCTTACAGGGGGTTGATGATGGCAAGGCGAAAAATCAGCAGGTGCTGAGTCCATCAGTTATTGTCTCTGAAATTCAAAAGGAAGGTCAGGTTAATTTTGGAGATATTCAAATGGTATCTGCTGAGGAAGATATTGAAGATTCTTTAACGGAAGGTGTTAAAAGAAAACGTGCCTTAATTGCTGGTTCGGTGGTTTCATTATCAGATTCGACTGAGCCGTCTACTAGTCTATCGGCAGGCCCTATTCAACGGGCCAGCCGGGCCCAATGAAAATCCTAAGTTGGAATGTCCGGGGCTTGGGCCAGTCTCGGACTGTTGGACGTCTCCGAAATCTTCTACGAGACGTTAATCCGACTGTAATTTTTCTGATTGAAACAAAATTACAGGGTGCCCAGATGAAGAAAATAAGGAAGAGTCTTGGTTATCAATTTGGTGTAGATGTTAATTCTCGAGGTCGTAGTGGGGGTTTGTCCTTGGCTTGGAAATCCTCTTGTAAGGTTTCTCTTTGGTCTTTTTCCGCACGTCACATTGATGTAGTTTTCGAAGAAGATACAAATGGGCTTTCATGGAGGTTTACTGGTTTTTACGGTGCTCCGGAGGTCGAAAACAGAGCTGCCTCCTGGAACTTGCTTCGACAACTTAATGATTCACCCGGTTTTCCCTGGATGGTTATGGGAGATTTCAACGAATTGATGTTCGCTTCTGAAAAATCTGGTGGCTGTTTACGTAGTTCTTCCCAAATGGACAATTTTTGCTCTGCCTTAGAAGATTGTTCGCTTAAAGATGTGGGCTTCCGTGTTACTTGGTATACGTGGGAATGGGGCCGTTTATCAAGCAACAACATTAGGGAAAGGTTGGACAGAGGGGTTGCAAATGACCCATGGTGGTCTCTCTTTGCTCATTTCGACTTGGAACACCTTCCTCACACAATATCTGACCATTGTCCTCTATTGCTCAATACACATGCTGCGGTTTCTAATCCAAATCAGTTCGAACATTTCCGGTTTGAGGCCGCATGGTTGGTCGATGAATCATGCGAACAAGAAGTTTCTCGCATTTGGTCCGAGTCTGTTGGATCTGTCCCATCGCGTCTTAGACAGGTTGGTGAAGGTTTAAATCTTTGGTTCCAGAAATTACGAAAAGAAAAAAGGATCACAGTTGCCGATCTGAAAACGAGGCTCAAGGAATTATCTGAGTTACATCCTTCGGATGAGGTTATTGGGGAAATTCTTGACACTAAAATTGCTCTGAACCTTGAGGCTGACAGGGAAGAGATGTATTGGGAACAAAGGGCTCATGCGAATTGGCTCAAGAATGGGGATCGTAATACGAGTTTTTTCCATAACTTTACTTCCCAACGACGGAACCGTAACAGAATTCGGAGATTACGTGGTGCGAACGATGAGAATATAGATTCTGTTGAGGGCATTTTTACAGAAGCTGTTGATTATTTTAAAACTCTCTATATGACGAAGGGTGTTGATGATCCTTCTGTTATACTTGCTGATATTGAAGCGTGCGTTTCCTCAGAAATGAACAGGTCCTTACTGCGTCATTTTTCCCGTGACGAGGTTTTAATTGCAGTTCGATCCATGGGTGCCTTGAAAGCTTCGGGTAAGGATGGAATCGGGGCAGTCTTCTATCAGAGGTTTTGGCATATAGTTGGAAAGGAGGTCGCTGATTATTGTATAGATGTTATTCTGGGCTTGCAGGACATTTCGGGAATTAACTCTACTCATATTGTCATGGTGCCTAAGGTAAATGACCCGACCAACATGTCTCAATTTCGCCCCATTAGTTTGTGCAACGTCTTATACAAGATCGTGGCGAAGGTTCTTGCTAATCGTTTCCAGCAAGCTCTCTCGGTGTGTATTGACGAAGCACAATGTGCTTTTCTCCCCGGACGCCTCATATCAGACAACATCATAGCTGCGTATGAGGTTCTTCATTGTTTTAAGAATAGGCGAACGGGAAAGAGGGGTTCTTTTGCCCTTAAACTCGACATGAGTAAGGCTTACGATATGGTTGAGTGGCCTTTCATAGAAACTATTATGAGGAAGTTGGGCTTTGAAGAACAGTGGATTTCTATCATCTCTAAGTGCATCAATATGGTCAATTATGCTGTAATTATTAATGGGGGCATAAGTGAGTATTTTAAACCTACTAGGGGTCTCCGGCAAGGAGATCCCCTCAGTCCCTATCTTTTCCTCCTTTGTAGTGAGGGTCTTTCTGCCTTGTTATGTGGTGCTATATCAAGGGGATCATTAAGGGGGCTCGGATCGCTCGAGGGGCTCCGCTAATTTCTCACTTACTATTTGCAGACGACATCATAATTTTTGGAGAGGCAACGGCAGAGGGAGCGGTGCAGCTAAAGAATTTATTGGATTTGTACTCTCGTTGCTCGGGTAAGTGTATTAACTTCTCCAAATCTTCGGTTTATTTCAGTTCTAATGTTATTGATGCTAATAAAGATGATGTCTGTCGCGTCTTGGCTGTCCAAACTCAAACTTCCCTTGAAAAGTACTTAGGCTTACCATCTATGGTAGGTCGAGATAAAAAACGCTCACTTATGTTCTTGGCTGAGAAATGTTCGAAGAGTTTATCTACTTGGTCGCCCAGATTACTCTCCCTGGGGGGCAAGGAAGTATATATAAAGGCAGTACTTCAAGCTCTACCACTTTATGCAATGTCGGTTTTTCTTTTACCTAAAACTCTATGTCAGGAGTTACAGACAAAGTTTGCAAAATATTGGTGGCAGAAGAAAGCAGATAAAAGAGGCATTCACTGGTGTTCATGGAGTGAGCTATGTGTCCCTAAGGAAGAGGGAGGGATGGGGTTTCGTGATATGGGGAAGTTTAACGTAGCTTTGTTGGCAAAACAGGGTTGGAGGATATTAACCAACCCAACATCACTAGTGGCCCGAGTTTTAAAAGCCAAATATTTTCCTACGGTGGACTTCATGAATTCTCGGGTTGGGTCAAATCCGTCGTATATTTGGCGAAGCATTTGGGCCGCCAAGCGAACACTAGAAATGGGCCTTGTTTGGAGGGTCGATGTTGGACAATCGGTCTCCATATGGAACGATTTCTGGCTTCCAGGCTTTCCTCCCTGTTTGGTTTCATCCCCATTAGTGCCGGAGCTTCGAATTATGGCCGATTAATTGATGAAGAGCACCGACAGTGGAACGAACCGTTGATCCGAAGTACGTTTAACGCGAATGATACGAACGATATATTGTCTATCCGTCTCTAAGCCGTGAAGCAGGATGATATTCGTGTTTGGGGATGTGAACTATCAGGTATCTACTCGGTTCGAAGTGCCTATCGTTTACTTTTAAGTAATCAGATTTATGATGCAGATTTCAAATTTCTATTTAAAACCTTATGGAATTTGAAGTGTCCATCTAAAATTAAGATTACAGTATGGAAATTCATCATGAATTATGTTCCTACTATGCATAACTTATGTATTAAAAGAGTAGCATCTTCAAGTTCTTGCCCGAGATGTTCTGCCACAATTGAGGATGTGATTCATGTGACTCTCGGTTGTCCTTTTGCTAAGAATGTCTGGGGATTACAACAATTTCAATGGCCTCAACAACATACTCTACTTTTCTCTACGTGGTTAGTGTGGGTGTTTCGGAACATGCATAAATCCAGACATATCGAAGTAATAGTCACAATTTGGAGCTTATGGTTTGCACGAAATAAGTTAATTCATGAGGGTGTAAGTCAAGAGGCCCTTATAGTGGTGACTTTTATCAGAGGATATTGTGCTGAACTGCAGATGGTGTCGTCCTCGATTTCTCATCCGCATACACGAGCTGTTGACTTCTGGTCTCCACCTTCTGAGCCCTTCGTCAAACTCAACTTCGACGCCAGCTACTGTGCAAATGAGAACAAATCTTGGTCAGGGATTATCTTAAGAAATAACCTAGGGCAAGTTTTAGGATCGTCTCACCAGGCAAATGTAGGGATCCAATCGGTCTTTGAAGCAGAGGCGGTGGCCTGCGTACAGGGGCTTCGCTTTGCGGCGGATCTGGGCTTTCAGGAAATTTATGTTGAAGGAGATAGTCGGACCGCCATCGAGAAGCTACGATCCCCGACGGACGACATGTCAATGATTCGATCGTTGATAGCAGAAGCCAAAGACATTTCCAGACGTTTCAGACGGTGTGAGTTCGCCTTTGTCGGTCGGAGCGGTAACCGATCTGCACATGCAATGGCGGATTGCGGAAGAAGAGCCCATGAAGATCTTTTTTGGGTAGAAGACGCGCCGGCAATGGTTCTCCTCGCGGTGGATGCCGATCGGCGACATCTGGATCCTCCGTAGGGGATGGCTGCGGATTTTCTTTTTCAGACTGGGGTTTCTACATCTATCTCTTCCCTCTTTTGCTTCTCCGATCGAGAGCTTCAAGGTATTCAGCTGTGGAATCGGAAAAGTTGGATCGCCCGGAGTGACTTCATGTTTTATTTTTTTTACTCTTTTCACACGGCTTTGGGAAGTTAAACCCGGCCGTCTGTCTTGTTCTCTTTTATTGCATCTGACGTTTTGTTTTCTTTATTTATTTTAATAAATACTCCAAGGCGGTACCGTTTTACTCAAAAAAAATGGGTGAAAGAAAATAATATATAATACTATATTTGTTAGTACCAGCAAATTATAACCACGCTAACACCCGATCATCAATCATTGTGAACATACTAGTAAATTATGATCGTGCGAACAACCAATCGCGAACTCGACATGTGAATATTATTCTAAACTACGTAACGATGCACGTGATTTACATTGATACCCGAGTCACGACGACTCAACTCACTAAGACACTTGTCCTCCTCGGTTAACACGAGTCCGCACCCTTTCTAGTCCCTTATAAGGGACCATCCGCCTCTAAAAGAAGGGCATGTGGTGTAACACAATAAGGGTGGGTGGGGGCCACGGTCCCTCTTAAAATTTGTAAAATTATATTTTTGACCCTTATAATTTAAAAAAAAATTAATTTAGTCCCTACAAAAATTTTAAAAATTCAGATTAAGCTTCAAAATTTGTGATCTTTTTTAATTAAACTCGTCCCATAATTCTTAAAAGTTCTCGTTAAGCCTCTCAAATTTTTAAAAATTTTAGTTAAACCCCAACTTTTTTGAAAAAAAATTAAATGGATAAAGTACACCAATGGTCATCGAATTTTTAGGATGCGTTCATTGGGGTCACCCAACTTTTAGTCCACTTTCATTTTAGTACTTACCGTTACCTTCCGTCAAAAAATAATGACGTGGCCAATAGTTTTTCTTTTTCTCAATAAAATAATATACTTTATGGGTGCCACGATTGAGTAAACCACTTAACCTTCTCTTTCTTCCTTTTCTTCTCTAAACCTCCTTGCTTTGCTCTAGGACAAGATCTTTTTATCACCTCTTTTATAAAAAAATTGAGATGGATTCAACTGTTATTACTTGAAGTTTTCAAATGTAATATTTATTAAACCATCTGAAAGGTGTGCATCACCACCAGACCGTCGGGTGCCCTTTCTTTTCGGTTAGACATTATGGCAGCCCCAACTGCTATTACTTCAAGTTTTCAAATGTAATATTTATTAATCCATCTCAGTTGGTATTGTCGAGGAAAATAATGGAGTTTCATAATCTTGATGTGCGATGCTAGGTGGATAGTAACTTTGTGCACCTGGATACGTTTGTAAATAGGGACGGAGATAGAATTTGAAGTTCAAGGGGACAAAATATAAATTTTAAAAGTTGGGGGATAAATTTATAATTATTCTAATTTAAAAAATATATATAAAAAAACTCTCCCTACCAGAGGCTACAACCCCTCCCATTCAACATATAACACCGTCCCTGTTTGTGAATGAAGCTGACGGGTAGTCGACTTGATTCTTTTGATTTGATGGATACTATGGATGAAGAGGAATAAACGGTTATTTGAAGAATAATTTGTGGAGGAAGAGTATGTGTTGGTAAAACCGTCAGTTAATATTTAGTGTAATAAAACCGTTAAAAAAGATTTAGTGTAATAAATAATTTCATTGGCTTGAGTTTTAGTTGTTCCTCTTTGTTTGTTTGTTTTTTCCTGATTGTCTTGATTTGTTGAATGAAGGAATGCATGCATGACCTCAGCCATGCAACGTCACAAACCTCTCCAGTACACGTGTCGTGTTATTACTGCCCTTAGCTGTCAGGTTGTTAGGGTTTATAACAAACCTCTCCAGCTCATACAATAGCTGTACACAGCATGCTTATCCTCATGCTTTTCAGTATATAATCACCCCAGTGTATCGACTCAAAACATGAATGAAATTATCCCCTTTACTCATCTTGTTTATTAATTCAATATGGTATCATTCGCTTCTGATCTTGGGTTTCTCAGCTTTCGCTGACATTTCCTCTTTTGCTTCTTCATGGTGAATCCATCTTCTTCCTCAGGTTCTGACGAACCTCTTCTTGAGTTTTCCTCCAAATCCTCCAAATCCTTCACTAACAAGAAGGTTAATATCGTCTTAGATGACACCAACTTTCTCTTATGGAAGCAGCAAGTGCTTCTCACCGTTCGTAGTCATCGGCTTGAACGTCTTCTCATAGGGAAAATCAAGCCTCCATCTGAAACGGTTGTTGATGACACTGGCACTACCGTGGACAATGGCTAATATGAAGAGTTTGTCGCACAGGATAGTGCTCTGGCTTCATGGCTATTGTCAACAATTAGTCCTCATCTTCTCTCCCAGTTTGTAGGTGCTGAAACTGCCAATGGTGTATGGAAGACTGTCACTCAGTTCTTTGCGAACAAATCAACTACTTCTGTCATGAGCCTCTATGGAAAGCTTCGATCGTTGAAAAAGGGTGATGACAGTATGAGAGTCTATCTCACCCGTGTCAAGGAGGTGTATGATGCTCTTGCTTCCTGTGGAAATGTTGTGTCCTCAATGGAACAGATTGCAAGCATTCTTAAAGGTTTGCCTCGTGACTATCATCCTTTCATGGCCGTTATCACCAGCAGCACCACTCCTTTTTCTGTTGATTCTGTCTACACCATGCTTATTGATGCTGAAGCACAGCTGGCTGGATTTGAATCTGAGTTTGAAGGTCTCACTATCAGCGCAAACATGGCTCGAAGTTCTAATTTCTCTGGAGATTCCTCATATTCCCCTGGTTCACCCCAATCTCGATCCGCAAGTTTTGGTGGTCGTTCTGGTGGCCGTGGTCGTGGCCGCATGCGTGTCCAATGCCAACTGTGTGGCAAGAATGGTCATCTGGTTGACCGCTGCTGGCACAGGTTTGACCAAACCTTCCCAGGCGTTACTTCTTCACAGGGGTCTCGTCCCAATGATTCTGCTTCTACTCATTATTCCTCGTACAGTGGCAATCCAACATCTCCTTGCACATATAATACTCGTAGCTCCTCCGTGCCCAACCCACCTTCATCCTCATCTCAAGCTCATGCTGCCACCGCTCCTAACGATCAGTGGGTAGTTGACTCTGGGGCTACGCATCATGTCACTGCTGATGCTGGAAACATAACCAATGCAGTTGATTATAGTGGTCCAGGTAAGGTCCTTGTTGGTAATGGTGTTCCTCTCTCCATTGATTTGGTTGGCTCAAATTCCCTTCTTACTACTTCTCGTGCCTTACAATTGCATGATTTATTGTGTGTCCCTCACATAACCAAGAATTTGCTCTCGGTATCCAAGCTTGCTAGGGACAATCAGGTTTTCTTTGAGTTTCATGCAACTGATTGCTGTGTTCGAGATGAGAATTCTGGGGATATACTGCTTGAAGGTGCAGAGCAAGATGGGTTATATGTTTTCAACTTAAAGAATAAAGCTGTTCCAGTCTATAATGTATCGAAGTCCTATGATCTGTTTGAGTTATGGCATATGAGACTAGGCCATCCAGCTTTTGAAACATTGGTTACAATGTGTAGTGCAATGAATGTAAAGCTTTCCACAAAAGATATTAAAACATGTGTTTCCTGTCCCATGGGCAAAAGTCACAAGCTTTCTTTTCCTCATTCTTCAACTGAGTATACTTCTCCATTTGAATTGATCTTCACAGATCTCTGGGGTCCCTCACATAACGTGTCAAATGGATTCCGTTACTACATTTGTTTTGTGGATGCTTACACACGACACACATGGATCTACCTGTTAAGAGATAAATCTCAAGCTCTTTCTGTGTTTCAATTGTTCCAACAGATGGTACTGACTCAATTTGGATGTAAGATCAAAGCAATTCAAAGCGATTGGGGAGGAGAATATCGCTCCTTCACCACTTATCTTCTCAAAGAAGGTATTAATCACAGAGTAACATGCCCGCACACATCTGAGCAGAACAGTATTGTCGAAAGAAAGCATCGACATGTCATTGAATTAGCTCTAGTTCTTCTGGCACAAGCTTCTATGCCTCTACGTTTTTGGTCTTATGCTGCTATTACTGTTGTCTTCTTGATCAACAGAATGCCCACTAAAGTCCTCAATGGAATGTCACCTTTCGAAAAGCTTCATGGGAAGAAACCTAGCTATGACCAACTGAAGATCTTTGGCTGCAGATGCTTCCCCTATCTCAGGCCCTTCAACTCTCATAAACTTGAGTTTAGGTCTGAAGCATGCACTTTCCTGGGTTATAGCCCACAGCATCGAGGTTTTCAATGTTTGGCACCCAGTGGCAAAGTATACACATCAAGACATGTTGTCTTCGATGAGATGTTTTTCCCTTTTTCTCAACAGAAACATGAAGTGTCAAAAGGCTCAACACATGCAGCTCCTTCTTTAAAACTTGTCACTGACATCAGCCGTATGAATGATCAACACCACTAAGTATCTCATACAAGGGATAACTCTCAAGTACCTCCACCTCAACCATGTGACACATTTTCTCCAGATCATGATCAAGATAACCATCCTATTTCAGGTGATAATCTTTTTCCTACTACTGAAACTACTGGAGAACATCTTCAACATACTACATCGACTGAACCTGAGCTCATACATCATAGCCAAACTATCTCTTCAGTTCAGAATCCTCCAATCTCAGGTGATGACATTCCTGCTCCTTCAGTTTGCCATAATGATCCTTCATCTACTACAAGTAACATCTCAGGTGCTACTTCCAATCAACATCCAATGCTTACTCGAGGGAAATGTGGTATCTTTAAACCAAAATCCTTTCTAAGTGAAATTGACAGTGGTGAGCCTGAAGATATCTATCATGCTTTACAGTCCCCTCGATGGAAAGAAGCAGTTATTGCTGAGTTTCAAGCTTTACAAACCAATAACACATGGACATTGGTTGAATTACCTCCAGGAAGATCGGTTGTTGGATGTAAATGGATCTTCAAATTGAAAAGAAATTCAGATGGCACAATTCAAAGATACAAGGCAAGACTTGTTGCCAAAGGATACTCTCAAATCCCTGGGCATGACTTCCATGATACCTATAGTCCTGTTGTGAAATTCCCCACTGTGAATATCATCCTCTCCTTGGCAGTATCACAAGGATGGCAACTTCGACAGATTGATGTAAACAACGCATTTCTTAATGGCGAGCTTGAAGAAGAAGTCCTTATGCAGCAGCCACCAGGATTTGAGAAGCAATCCTCGACTGGTGCCCCTCTTGTGTGCAAGTTAAACAAGGCCCTGTATGGGCTAAGACAGGCTCCACGCAACTGGAATGCCAAATTAAAACAATGCTTGAAGAACTTGGGGTTCACTGAATCTAAAGCTGATAATTCTTTGTTTATCAAGTGTACCAACTCCATCTACACTTACATGCTAGTGTATGTAGATGACATCGTGGTTACAGGATCCTCAACCACAGAGATTGATAGAGTGGTTGAACAACTTCATCAACAATTCTCGTTGAAAGATCTAGGCAGCCTAAACTACTTTCTTGGCATTGAAGTAAGCAGAACCAGTAAATCTCTCTATCTCAGTCAACGAAAGTTCATTAGAGAGTTGCTTCAAAAGACTCAGATGGAAAGAGCTAATTCCACACCAACACCTATGGTTGCGTCTCAGAAACTGGCAGTAGAGGGTGCAGGGAAACCATTGTCTGATGCACGAGAATACAGAAGCATTGTAGGAATGTTGCTTTATGCTTGCCATACTCGCCCAGACATTACCTACAGTGTCAATAGAGTTGCTCAATTCATGCATGCTCCTTGTGAGTTACACATGGTTGCTGTTAAAAGGATCCTTCGATACCTAGTTGGCACTCAAGATCTTGGTCTAATTTTCACCAGATCTTCATCCAGTCCTCAAGTAGTAGCATTCTCTGATGCTGACTGGGGATCAAGCACTGTCGACCGACGCTCCATATCAGGCCATTGTGTGTTTGTGGGCAATGGTCTTGTAACATGGAATTCTTCAAAACAAAAGGTGGTTTCAAGGTCTACAATGGAAGCAGAGTACAGGAGCCTTGCGGACTCAGCAGCTGAAGTTATTTGGATCAATGCCTTACTCAAGGAAATGGGAATAAAGCTTGAACAAGTCCCTACCATATGGTGCGATAACACGAGTGCCATAGCCCTCACTGCAAATCCAGTTTATCATGCTCGCTCCAAGCATGTTGATCTCGACATTCATTTTGTCTGAGAAAAAGTCGCCCTCAATCAGATATGTGTGAATTATGTTCCTGCCATACATCAAATTGCTGATGGTTTCACTAAACCATTGACACGAGTGATGTTTGAAGCTTTCAGAGACAAAGTTTGCGTCAAGAAGCTTGAAGAAGCAGGGGGAATGTTGAATGAAGGAATGCATGCATGACCTCAGCCATGCAACGTCACAAACCTCTCCAGTACACGTGTCGTGTTATTACTGCCCTTAGCTGTCAGGTTGTTAGGGTTTATAACAAACCTCTCCAGCTCATACAATAGATGTACACAACATGCTTATCCTCATGCTTTTCAGTATATAATCACCCCAGTGTATCGACTCAAAACATGAATGAAATTATCCCCTTTACTCATCTTGTTTATTAATTCAATATGATTGTTTCAGTAATGGTTTTATGATTTTTTAAATACTGTTATTTTAAACATTTTCAATAATATTCTTGAAATGTTTGTTAATGATTTTTTTCCTAAAACAAACAAATATAGGTTCCAAGACAGATCCAATGCAAATCGTTTCATTATTTATATGTTTATAAATTGTTTTAAAAATACATTTTTAATAATATTTTTGCAATTTTACAATTAAAATTTTTAAAAAATGATCATTCAAGATGAAATTCAATTGACCCAAATCGGCCAAGATAGGAATTCAACAAGTGTATCAGTGGAAAAGCGGATGAGGTTCATCTTATGAGACACAAATTCGATTCGCTTTGTCTACAAGGTGTATGTGCATTGTCAAGTGAAAAAAATCGGCCGAGATAGAAAACCATCTCTTATTTAAAATTAGAGTAATCTTCACCGTAGTCTCTTTTATTTGGGGTTTGTTCTATTTTGGTCACTTAAATTAAAAAAAAATTATTCTCGTCACTTACATTTTGAATTGTGTCTACTTTTGTCCCTTGGCCGTTAACCTCTGTTAATAAAAAATTAATTTCTAATTTAACCTCCAAACTTTCAAAACTTTATTTTTTACCATCTTCCCAAAAACTTAAAAATTTTCAAGTTTTGATAGGAGGATCAGGACGCTCACAACAGTTGAAAACTTGGGTTCCTTGTTGTTCCACCCTTGGCCGCAACTGCAATGGCAAGACTACACCCTTTCCTACCTCAACATTGGTGCCACCGTTCTTTCGCAAGAAATCTTACTTTTCGCTCTCTGCCCACACATTCAAAACTCATATAAGTATTTGTTTCTTAAGCTGTGCTTTTAACTACTTCAGTGTATTGCAGGAAAAAAGGATAAATTCTTGGGTGTTAATTTTATTCGATTTATTAATCTTGCTAAGTAATTGTTCCTGGGCAATCACATCCGTCCTCTATGTGCTACTGTTGGTCCAGATGAACCAATGTATCAAGTATTGTCTTGTCAGATGGTCTTCTTAAAAAGCATGATTTTGATTCATTATATCCTCAATTACAAACAGCTGAACTAGAAAAAAATTTGTCTACTAAATTTCCTTCCCACCTAAAGTTACATCGAGGACAATTGAAAAATGGCCTTCTGTAACACCCTGATTTAATTGGTGTAAAAAGAAGAAGAGTGAGACATAAAAAAAAACATTATCAATGGGGTTTGAACCCTTAACCTCAAGCTTGGAGAGTTAGAGCTTTAACAATTTGAGCCAAGGTTGTTCTTGGCTTTAGTCTACCCCTTTTAATTTTACGTTTGTTGGGTAGACCAAAACAAATGATAAATAAAAGTCTGACTCCTTATCTACCTAATTAATTGTTTTCGACCCAAAACTCAGAAATCATCCATCTTCTCCTACCCAACTCCTTCGACCACCGTTCGATCCGCCTCCACCGCCGTGCCGTGCTGCTCACCGCCGGTGCCGAGGCGTTTCCCGTCGAGCCCCGACCAAACCCCTCATCTCCATGCGCCTTCTGCCCTTCCCGATCATTGTGAATCACCTTTCGAAGTTTCGTCGGAACTTTAGGGTTCCAGCTTCGATTCTGACCGTTTCTCGCGTCCGTTCGTCACGCCGACTTCACCACCGTGCTCCACGCGTCACGGCGAACAAAGCCTGCCCAAGTAATCATTCGTTCGACGACAGGAAGAGCTTCATCGGAGACACAATCTTTCGGCCATTCCGTTCTGTTTGGAGTAAGATCCGATCAGATTCCGTCTTGTTTTGTTGAATTTTTGGGTTTTTTTTAATCGTGTGTCTCATGGGCTTTCAAAATCCGGCAGAATCGAGCATTTATGGGCTTCCGACGACGTCACCGGTGACTTTCCAGTGGGGTTTTCGACGAAATCTGTTAGGGTAAGTGAACCGGGTTCAAACCGGTCTGAACCGGCTCTAAACCCGAGCCAGTGAACCATTTACCCGAACTCCCGAGCCTGACCCGTCTCCGACCTGAGCCCAACCCGTCTCTGACCCGAACTCAACCCAGAACTGTGTCAACTCGCTGAGTCAACTTAGTGAGTCAACTCGCCCGAGTTGACTTAGTGAGTTAACTCACCGAGTCAACTTAGTTGACTTTCTGCTGATCGCTGACGTCAGCATGACATCAGCGTTGACCATGACCCCTGTTGACCTTGACCTGCTGACGTCATCGTTGACATGCCGACGTCAGCGTTGACTTTGACCAAAAAGTCAAAATTTTCCGAAAAGCCCTATCTTATGTTTTTCGACGTCCTGAGTCCGTTTTTGAAGCCTGTTTCGCAAAATTCTATTTGAAACCCTCCAAATCTGACCTTGAGCTCGAACTCTTATATGTGTTAATTATTCAATTAGGAGTACTGTGAGTAAGGACTGAAATGTGAATTTGTGTAATTGAAGGTACTCGTATCTCCTTAAATATGAATTATTGATGGACATCGGATTCGAGTGCAATCGAATGAAGTTTCATGAATTGACCGTTATAGCTCGGAGTTAAGGTCATACATTACTACCTCTTGTATGCTTTATGAACATGTTGGTAATTGTTAATGCATGCATGAAAATGATGATGAGTACTGTTAATTCTGCTCAAGTCAAATCATATATGAAATTGAGTATAACCATCTAGATAAAATTGCAATGCTCGAATGAGAAGATTAATAAATCAGAAGGATCTGGAGTTCATAAGTAATTAATAAGGCAACTAATCTCCAAATCTGACTATTTGTGTCAAATGATTAAATGTGAAGAATTTTTTGTTACAAAATTACGGAAATGCCCTTAAGGTATGAGAATGACTAAAATACCCGTGGAATTGGAAGCGATATAGAAACCTACACTAGACATGGTAAAACAACCTGATTCATCTGAAAACCTCGAACTACTTGGAAAGTTATGGTAACAAGTTTTAAACATTAGAGATTGGAAGGTGTTAGGGTTCCTCAATTTTGGGAATAAATCTTCGAATATAGATTTGCGAGAACGACTAAAAATATTAGAAATACTGTTATGGTTAAATTAATCGGAAGGATCGTATTGACTAAAAAGGCTGAAGTATCCTCAGACACTGAGGTTTGCAAATTAATTAGAACGATGAATAAACCTTTGAGTTCTGAAATTGAATGAAGTGGTTGGAGGTACCGAAATTTCGTGAATGGCTGAAACACCCACGAGTACTTAATTGATTGAAATATTATACATGGTTCAATTAGCAAGAATGATGGATGTCTCGAGCTTCAAAATGACTAACATACCCCCTTGACTGGAATAAATAAATTGCCTCTGATAAAATTCTGGAAATGTCAATAAAGTTGAAAATGACTAAAATGCCCCTAAGGGTTGAAGCATGAATCACGTATGTCAATCACTCATGATGTTAGTATAAGGTTGGAAGTTTTTCCGCCCAGAATATAAGTTCAACTATTCCGTGACAACTCCTGTGGTGAAATATGAAAGCAACCGTTCAGATATACGATATAGCTAGATGTATTTGAAGGGTTAGTTAGTACTGCAAGGTTGGAGATGTTAATTCGAACAGATTGGAGGCTCGAAAAACTTCTGGAAATCTTAAATATTTTAATTCGTCATTTTATCATTATTGGGCTAAATTACAAAATCATGCCTAATAGTTAAATGACCAAAACGCCCTTGTTGGCTAAAGTAATCAAAATAGCCCTGAATGTATCTGATATTGTGAAAGATCTTGACATAGAAATCTCTGAATGCTTGGCTTGAAGCCTGATGAGCAAATAGAATTTTCTTGAGCAACTGTTTATGCCTCGTTGGTATAAATTACCAAAACGCCCATGTATGATAAAATGATCATAATGCCCTTGTAGGCTTAAATGACTGAATCACTCATGATATATCTAAACTCTCAAAGATCTTGATGTATCTACTCCTGAATATCTAGTTTGAACCGTTAATACGAATCTCTCTTTTTAATAGGGACCTCGTTTATAAAATTCGTTCAAATTGTCAAAAGCTTAATGCGTTCCCTTCTATAAATGTCGAGTATCTTCAAGAAATAAAATGTTTTACCTAGTGTGTTCCATGTGTGTTATATTCTATTGAATGAATTGTATAATGATTACATATTAGTAAGCAATCTAACGATTTAATCATGAACAATGCTATGTTTGATGAATGTTCAATTGTTATTGAGATTACATCACTATGTTAGAAAATGAGATGAAATGATGAACTGGATATATGATGACATTCTCTGCCTACCTGATGTATGTCTGCTCAATCTGTATATCTGGTATGTGATTGCTTGATCTGTGATGGTATTGCCTGACTGTCTGATGAATTTGATAGCATGATATGTTAGCTTGACCTAGGACGGTACAATCTGTTTGCATGATGAATGATGAAAATGTCTGCTCTGCTCAATAGTATGCCCATTTATCTGTCAAAAGCATGAATCTTCCATTTCTGATACTCTGAATAGAATATGTCTGTCACATGTATTCTGTTACTCATACCTGGAATCTAAACACCGATTACTATCTGGGGTATACTGTTGGAGTTTCTGCAGGTGTAGCCCTGATCCAGCTGGTAAATCATTATGGACTCAAGGTCTCCCCTTGGGTAGCCGATGCTTTAGCACGGGTAAATCCTTATGGACCTAAGGCAGCCCCTTAGGTGGAACCTATGCCCATCAGACCTAGGGTAAGTCCTTATGGATGCAGTTCTGGGGGACTGCATATTGGTGTAAGGTTGGAAGGTAGTTACTAGTAAACCCTTGTATATACTTGAGCATTTTCATTGAATTGTTACGTATTCTTATGATATGGCTAGTATGTATTTATGCCTGTTTGATCTGCACTTATTGGAACACACTAGACGCTAAACTCTTTGTTTCCATCTTCGTAATCTATTAGCTTGAATAACTCCCATTTGTTACTCGATGATTAAATAAAGAACAAGTACAGTTATTCTCAAGTATAACGTTACCCTGAAATAACAGAAAAGAAATGAGGTCTGTTACTGCTAGGAACATCATGAAAATGTTATGCCTACCATATATCTGCATGTGCTTATAGCATATTTTTGGTAGTTTTGTATTACTGACAGTACAAAAATATGCATTTTTAGTGGCAATGAAAATGGTCACTAGAACTATTAAATTCAGTCACTAAAATTTATAGTAACATAATTGTGTAGTAGTGACAAAATTTATTGTAACAAAAAGTGACATTTAGAGTGACTATCAAACTATTGTCACAAAACCTCAAACAATCATGATAACATTATATGTCGTCACTATTATATAACTTCCAGCAAAAAAAACAATTGGAGCCAATTTGTATATTTTACTAGTGACAAAGTTCTAGTGATGAACAAATTTTTGTCACAATAACTATTATAATAGTGACCAAATAACAAAAGGCCACAATTACTTATACTACTAGTGTCACGTAGAGAATTCGTCACAAATATCTTAATATTTGTGACAAAATTCTTTGTTGTCACAAGAAATTTGTCACTAAAAACCATAATTCTTGTGGTGTGAGCTTTTCCCAAACTCATGTTGTTTTTACAGTCTCATGGCTAAAGATCATACATGTTGCATCTATTAACGTCGGTATGGGAGTCACTTCGGCTTGCTCGAGGAGTATGATATCTGTGTAACTAGGGGGCATGTGTGTCACGTCTTGTGTTATATATGAGTCTGAAACTTGTTTTCGCAACATGTATCATGGTTTTGTTTTATTGTTTGAATGATTTATGAAATTGTGTTTTAATTCAATTTGATCTATGAGTTTAACGGTTTAGCAATTTGTTATTTAAAATTTTAACGTGGGTCGCTTCTGTGACCCTAATGTGACTTCCTAAGATCCGTTATAACGCATAGGCGGGTCTAGAGAGTTACACATTCGCTACCTTATTTTGCCAAATAAAGTTCCAGCAAGCAGGTATAATCCCCACTCGATATCAACAGCTCCTTATTTTTAAGGATGTAAAAGATTTTTGAGATAAGAAGTCATTCTCCATCTTGATTAACATTAGAAGTGCATGCTTGAATGTTTATTTTCCCTTTCTTATTCGGTGTTAAAATTATTGAACACCGTAAGTATAATTTTCTAGTTTTTTTTTCTTCATGGGCAGATTGTAATTACAATTAATAACTACCTTGAGTTTCATAATCAGCTCCTTTCACACAATAACAATTTTTATGATGTCGTCATGGCTTTGAAAGTTTGGAAAAGATGGGAAAAATAAAGTTTTGAAAGTTTGAGGGTTAAATTAAAAATTAATTTTTTTATTAACAGAAGTTAACAGTCAAAGGACTAAAATAAATACGATTCAAAACGTAAATGACGAGAATAATTTTTTTTAAAATCCAAGTGACCAAAATAAAATAATTCCCAAACAAAAAGGACCACGAATGAAAATTACCCTTAAAATTAATGTAATTAAGAAAATACCATTGTCTAATTTGCGTCGGACGAGCCTCTACTCCAGGCTAGAAACTAGAAAGCGCTAGATAACCAGAATCCGGTTCCAATCTCGTTCCATTAAACAAGAAAAGAATAGCCGTAACCCGGCAGCCAAACGGACCGACTGTTAACCGTTTACTTCTCCTCAATTCCGCTCTAGGAGTTGAAGTCCCCAACGCCTTGGCGGAAACGCAACAAAGCGGAAGCTGGTTAAGCTGTCTTTGCAAATTGGATGGGTAAATTAAAGTCCGATTCTCCCCTCTCCCGTCGCATCGTTCGATCCTTTTTAGATTTCCTCGACTCGGGTACTCTCTTCTTCTATCTCTTCTCACGTTTGATTTCATTCACTCATTTTTCTCTCATTCAATTAGGTTAACTTAGAGTTTGCCGCTATTTTTTTGGTATTATTTTATAAATGATTTTTTTCTGTTGGGTTGTCATTTATATGCAAAAGCGGATTTAGCTCGTTTGCTGATTGATTTCGGCTTCTGCAAAGCGCGGCTACTTAATTCTTCTAGGAAATTTAGGGTTTGTAACTGTAAAAACTGAGTTGAAGACTTGGAGTAAAGCTTCCTTAGTTTGATGGAACGTGATAGGGGTGAAAAGAAAAGAGGTGTGTAAATAATTGTGTTGCCGTTCGACAATTCAGTGTATACAGAAATGAATAGTGAGATTATGTGATTGTTACATTTCAATAAAATTTGAGAGTGGATCATTAAGCTATAGAATGTTTCCATTGGAGAAGACATAGAATTCGTTTGATCTTTAAATTGTTAGGCAAAATAAAGTAGTGTAACATTCAAAACTTCTGTCCTAAGAGCTGCAACCTCCTAGACTGGTTTTTGTCTGCATCCTCTTTAAGATGAAATTTTACTGGTTGGTTGCACCCTCGAATTGTATACAGTTTACCTTTTTCTTCCGTCTCATTTATTTTACTGTTCTTTCTTTGGGTCGGGGTGCATGTTTCTTGATCTTCTTATGGTTTAGATTGTCAGTTACTATTACTAATTCCTGTAGGGCCAAGCATCCTTTTTACCGTGAAATGTTCCTCTGTTCTCTGTGGCCTGAGCCTCTTGCCCTCTTCTACCAATTTCATTGTCATATACTTTTTAACTTACTGTATTTTCTCATCTTGTTAAATCGTTTGCTAATGATAGTCCTGTTTCTGTAAAATAGTTGAACCTGCCCCAGGGGTTGATCTTGAAGGCCTTGAAGTTGCTAGGGAATGTTTGGCAGAAGTGTTTAAACTCAACACAGCTTCTGTAAGTGATGCAAAACCTGATGTATTAATTGACATATTCAGTTCTTTGGATGCAAGTGAGGATAAGAAAGTTAAATCAGATCTAAGTCATAGAGGGACTTCTGATAATGCTACTGCTTCACCTTCTGCCCATGATTTTGTAAGTGCTAATTCCTGGGTGGCATGAAAGCTGGTACTTTATGATCACTCTCTTTTCTTTTAAAATTTATTTAAAGTATATTTGGCTTCAGGATTTAATTTAGGCATGATGTATGTTTTTAATGTGGAAAATTTTCTCTACTGATGTTCCTCTTTCCTAGTTTCCTTATCATTAAATGGATGCTGTTTTAGTCATATCCTGTTACTTTCAGGGACATTTCTTCTCTTGTAGCACTTATTTTGTTTCTTTCCATGTACTTGGACATTATATTTTCTTCTAGTTCTTTCTAATATGTTCGGTCTCTTGATTTTGCTGAATTAGGGGGATAGTTGGACTAAAGAACCTCAATCTACAGGTATGCCATGCTATTTTTCTTGATAATTTCACATTTTGGACTTTTGATAACTGGGTTGAGATCTGTCACCTTTATGTTATCATGCTTTTAGGTTATACAAAATAGTTATAATTTGACACCAGTGTAACTTGCAGGAGTCTCCAAGGATGAACTCTTTGGGCAATTCTTTGCTGCACTAGAGAAAATTCAGTTTCTTAAGGCCATGCCCGATGGGAATGATGATCCTGCTCAACTAGATAAAGCTACTCGTTTATTTGAAGATGCTGTAAATGTATGTTTTGCTCTGCTGTATATTATACATGTTGCACTAGATGGATGGTTAGTTAGCACTGGTTTACGGTTATTGTTGCTTAACTTATTTGTTACAATGTGAAGGTTCTTTTTGAGATACCTTCATATTTTCCCCAATGGATTCGGGATAAGTGTTAGATTGTAGTGTACATGTTTTATTGAAGTAGTTTCATCCATGCTTTGACTACATCATGGCACCCAGAAAGCAGACTAGCTGAATTACCTAGTTCAGGTAATTTATGAAGATTTTATGCTCATTTTTAGTAGGGAAGGTCAGAAGGGAATATCTTCTGATGCTGAAACTAAATAGCTGAATTAGGGGTAAGGTATTGAACAATAAAATTTCTTGTCTATCCTTGTAGAAACTTGACTGAAATTCAGAGTGTAGGGAAATTCTGCAAAGGAGTCTTTCATGAATCAAGTACTGGTTTCTAAGGACAGGCAAGTCGATGGAGTATAATGATCAACAATGTTTCACCTGGGCATGGATTTATTTATCAGTAATGATCTTTGTTGTGAACGAGCTATTAGTATGAAAATCTGTGGTGGATTCCTTCTGATTATTTTTGTTAAAACCGATCGTGTTAAACTTAATCATTGACCTCGCAGAACTATATGAGAAAACACTTATCATTTATTTCTAAACTTGACATCTGGGTTTGCTGAGCAGACAAGAACGTCCTTATTTCCTCCTGGATTGAAGTAAATTGTTCTTTTACAAGTTGGCCAACCTCTGAAGTCTTACACTTACAGACGAACTCCAGCTTCAGTTATATTGAGAAACATATAAATGCATTTGTAATATCATCATATAGATACATGGTTCATGAAACTGAAAGAGTGAAGTGCCAATTTCTAGATTGAAGCTCCCGAAATAAGCATCATTGACCAAGTGGCTTATAATATTTGGATGGAGAGGTAGGTTAGTAAGCCAGCCTTAAAATGATGGTAATGACTGAGGGGATTGGAGAACTAAGGTAGTTAGGAGTTCCAGGTTGCAAGGTTACTCAGTTGCATGGTATCCAACTGAATTTTGGCATTTGTAATCTCTGCGGTTTTGCTGTGTAGGAAATGTGATTATGAGTAAGGGTATTAATGTTGTTTGGATTCACAATATCTTTGCTTTTTAGTGCATTGAACTAGTTAGGAAGTCGGGACCCTCCAATGATCTTGAAATTCATGTTGCTTTCACATCATTAAAGTAGAACTGTTTGGTACTTGATCTTCATTATATGCTCATTTAGTTTAGATAATTTCTTGCAAATTATGGTTATTGTCATATATTTACTTATACTTTCTAAAGATATCGGTTAGCTTCTGCAACAAGCTTTTATTAATATCTTAATTCTGCCACATCAGGAGATGGAAAGATCTGGTTGTCAGGCATTTGATCGTAAGAACTTGGCTGATACATTCAAATGTCAAGGTAATAAAAATGTGTATCGTTTTGTTTTGTTGGCAATTAGTGTTTTAAAGCTGTACCCTTTATTTTATGGGCCCATTGTTTGGAGAGGTTGAAAAAGTTTTGTTCCTCTCTTTCTTTCTTTGTCTAATTTGTGTGTGCTTTACCTGTTGATTTGTTAAAAGTCATTAAATAGATGCTGTAGAAGCAGACCCTAGCAGATTAGCTCACTCGAAATTCAATCCATCCACACAATTTTTACTCATGACTTAATTGCTATATATCCTTGTCGAATAAAATGTGAAAAACATTAACCTGAAAGACTTGTCAAACATGCCAAGCGAAAATGGAAACAGGTCCTTTCTAAATTGACTCTAAATGAGCTAAACCTAAAGTCACCTAGGAATCGAATACCGGATTTTTTTTGTAATAACTATTGCATGGGACGTGTAAATATGCTGACCATATGTGTTGTTTGGGCAGCATAATTTTATAAATTCTTGCTGTGTTCATTCTCTGTAAAAGCTGCTCTTAATTTATATTGACTTTGTTTTCAGGTAACAGGGCCATGCAATCAAAGCTATACTCTGATGCAATAGAGCTGTATTCTATAGCTGTTTCTCTTTGCGATGATAATGCAGTTTATTATTGTAATCGGTACAGCATTAATTTGCTCATGCTGATAATTTGATATATATCCGTTCAATTTACCTTTTTTATATCCTTTGCGTTAAGTGTTAAATCATTGTGTTTATGTAGGAAGGGAAAAGAAATATAATGAATTCAATGATGGATATTTGGGAGAAAATATTATTAGACTGATCATGGTTAATTTTTCTTACCAAAAGATGGAAAGTCCTTATCCTGCTATGCCACATTATTCATGCACTATTAGGTCATCCTGTTGGTTTCATTGAACACTGTAAAAGCATTTAGCCTTTGACTTTTAGGCATAGTGAACTTGTATTTTCTGGTCATCATGTCAATAATATTAGGATTTACAAATTTGATTTTTGTTAATCTTTGGTTTCTATTAACTTTTAGTGATGGTACATATTTCTTGTATTTTATTGCAGCAAGTTTTGACATTTTCATTCATCTTCATATTACTGTAATATCTTATTGAATTATGATGTATGTTTCTCAGGGCTGCTGCTTACACTCAAATGCACAAGTATAATGAAGCTATTCAAGACTGTCTTAAATCCATTGAAATTGACCCAAATTACAGCAAGGCATACAGTCGTCTTGGTTTAGCATATTATGCTCAAGGCAACTACGCTGATGCAATTGAGAAAGGATTTAAGAAAGGTTGTTGGGAAATTATTTCTGAACTATACACACGGTTACTGTTATGGGCATATCCAAATATAGGATACAATTTCTAAGCATTTATCTCTTAGTGTGGGTTGTCTTATTGCATTCACATCTTATAGATAGCTTCCTCATTTTCTTAAAGTCCTTTTATTTTCTTTCACCGTAACAGTAACAGAATTGATGGTTCCAATTCTTTATGCTGTCAAACATGGTAGTTTCTAACCCCTTTTTTCCCCTCTTTCATCTATAACCTTTGCAGCCTTGCAACTGGATCCAAACAATGAATCTGTGAAAGAAAATATTAAGGTAGGTTTCAGTGTTCCTTTTCTTACATCAATATTGTGATCCTGACATTCTGGTTTATTGTGTTGTACAGGTAGCTGAATAGAAATTGAAAGATGAGCAGCAGAGGACGGAATGGGATCAGGTAATATGAACTATTAGTTGCGTGTAATAACTCGAACTAATATTCGTTACATGTTTAGCATCTTACACTTTGACACTAAAAGGCAGTATGCATGATTTTCACAAGCCTGTTACCCCGGACAATGGGACCCCATTTTGTTTACTCAATTATTTTCAATAAATCTTGCCGTTTTAATGTTATTTTGAAATTATTTCTCATGTTTCTGCTTACGCATAAGTATCCCTTCCCTTTCTGAAGAGGTCATATTTGAGTTTTCTCGGGAATGTCTCATTTTCTTTCTGTCCTTTAATAATCATTTTGCAGGGTGCTAGTTCCAGTCAAAATAATCAAGGATCTAATAACCAATCAACTGGATCAAGGAGTCATGGTGGATCATCCCCATTTACAATGCCTTTCGACGCTAATTCCCTTCCCACGGACATTGCGAGCATGCTTATGAATATGGCTGCAAATGCATATCAGGGACAACCATCTCAAAACCGTCAGGGTGAAGACGTCAACATGAACGGATCAGAAGAACCCGGAATAAGAATAGGTGGGAACATCAACTTGAATTTGGGTGAGCAAATGCAAATACCAGAAGAGTTGAGCGGTGCTTTCAGATCGGTGATGGATATGTTCTCAGGAACACCACCACATGGAAACAACCAGGACACGCATGGAAGATGAGGTTCAAACTTCAAACTAAACTATTATACGGATATGTACACCATTGTTTTCAACATCTAATGGCATGTGCTTTCGATTTTAACCTTTTTGGCAAGTTACGGTAGTTGAAACAAAATAAATTAAGCTATCGTAGAAAGTAGATATAATGTAGTATCTGTTTATATATATTCTTAACTCGGATAAAAATTATGTCCCTTTTCGGTGCCCTTATATATGCATCAACACTAAAAAAAATTAAATTCCAAGCTCTATTTTTAAATTTTAAATCCTAAACCATATACCCTAAAAAAATAGACCATACCTTAAATTTTTTAAATCTTAACTATAAATCCTAATCTTGAACTTTAAACTTAATTTTGAGCGTGGAGTATAAGTAGGGACATCGAAAAGGTCAGAGGATTTTTATCCTCTTAACTCTTCTCTTTGACAATGCATACATACTTTGCAGATAAAGTAATTAAACTCAGTTTTTATAAAATGAACATCATTTATTTTTTCATTGGGACCAATTGTTGGATTTTTTAGTTTAATTATCAATATAATTTTACTTTATCATGTATATAAACAGTCTCAAAGAATGTTTCCTTCTTTATGACCTGACAATGTTATCCGTACTGCTGAAACATACCAGGAAGTGTTCTTCAGCTAATGTCATCGAAGTTCAGTGGGAGAGCAAAGCCTAAAATGTAAGGCTTCGGCTGGTTTGCCCATTTCTAGAGGAGAAAGGACACAAGTTGCAAAGAACGAATGCCTTTACTCGGCCTTTTGTCACTGGACCAGCTTCCTTATCCAATGAAATAAATTGATTTTATTGCTAATTCAACCAATAAAAATAAAAGAAAGAGAGAAAATGAAAGGGGAACACAATCCGTGGAGACATCTTACTTTAGTTTTACTCTTGTCTCTGAATGTTTTGTGGGAGTAGGTTAAAAGATGTAGTTATCACTCTGTAATAATGAAGAACATGTCTTGCTTAATTTGGGAGGAAACAGAAGAGGAATTGATGAAGCAAGGCTTATTAAGAGACGAGGTTGAGCATATTCATATTCGAAATCAAATTATAGCATCTGTTTGAAAAGGTCAGTAATTTTTGGAGAAGTATTACTCTAAGATAATGATGATGGAGTCGTCAGTCCACGTTGAAACATCCCCTTCTTCTCCCCCATGTGATTCCCTCTCATTGTTTCCCTTTCACCTTTTTTCTGAACCTCTCATGGTCATGGTATATTGGTATGGGCACCTTCAAAACTCAAAACCAACCTCTTCTTTTTATCTTCGTACAGTCCTCCCATTCAAGACATGTCATTTTCAATTCCCTTTACACTTGTACAAAAGAAAAACACATTGCCACGAGACAAAGATTGCAGTTGTCGCAAAACCATATGGATCGCAGATTCTAAACAATATCAATATGTTAAGAAAAGGAAGAAAGCTTGAAGAGAAGCATAGAAGTATAACAATGGTGACAAAACAAAAGGGAAAAAACAGAGAAATTGGGTAAAAGAGAGACGGTACTCTCAGTGATTTTATTGATAGAAAACCGCAATACCTTCAATTGAAAGGCCGGTTGATTTATACAAACAGATGAAAACTGATCTGAGTTGGTTGAGAGAAACAGAAAACTAACAAATCCCTAACTGAACCTCAATCGACTCTTCTCAGTCTCAAGAACAGGGATAAACCAAAACGCAGTCTAAACTTACAAAACGCAAACACAATCTGAAAACATAAACAACCTATACAAAACGCACCGTATTACTAACCTATTACAAAAACACACCGTTTTGTTAATATATAACAAAACGCACAGTTTTGCTGACATTCACTAACATTCTCCCTGCGATTACACATTTGAAAAAGCTTCTTCAAATCTTCTTGTCTCAGACCCTTCTTCGAACTTCTCTTCTTCAAATCTTCTTGTCTCAGATCCGTCTTCGAACTTCTCCTTACCCTGTACAAATAGAAACAACAGACAACTTATCCCTATGTTTTTGGAACATTGGAGCAGACAAAGGTTTGGTCATTACATCAGCAACCTGCTCGTATGAAGGCACTTCATTCACTTGAAGAAGCCCTGCAGCAACTTTTTCCCTAACAAAATACAAATCTAGCTCTAAATGTTTAAATTTTGAATGCATCACTGGATTAGCTGAGACTGCTACAGTACTAGAGTTATCACACCAGATCACAGTTTTTCCTTCAGACTTAACCCCTAGCTCACCAAGAAGAGCTTCAATCCATGTTACTTCAGCGGTTGCACAAGCTACACTTCTGTATTCAGCTTCTGCAGCTGAACGCGAAACAACTTGTTGTTTGCGTGAGCACCAAGAAACTGGATTCCCAGCAAAGTAAACACAGTATCCTGTTGTGGATCGTCGATCATCAGCATCAGAACCCCAATCTGCATCAGCAAACCCCACAACTGACAGCCTTGAGTGCTTAAGAAAACATAGACCATAATCAATTGTCCCCTGAAGATAGCGAAGAATCCTTTTAACCGCTTGCAAATGACTATCTAGTGGAGCATGCATGAACTGACATACTCGATTCACAGCATAAGCAATGTCAGGACGAGTGATAACTATGTACTGAAGAGCTCCAACTAGGCTTCTATACTCTTGAACATTTGAAATCGGTGTACCATTATTTGCGGACAGTTTGCAACTAGACACCATGGGAGTTGGAAGCTCTTTTGATTTGTCTAAACCACTATGTATCAACAAATCCATAATATATTTTTGTTGACTTAGAACCAGACCACTAGGCACATAACAAACTTGAATACCCAAGAAAAAATTCAACTGTCCAAGATTTTTAAGAGCAAAAGTCTTATGCAGTTTACTAATAACTTGCTGCACTTCATTCTCATCATTACCGGTAAGTATTATATCATCAACATATACGAGCAAATACACCATACTACTTTCAGACTTCCTAATAAACAGGGATGCATCAGATTTAGAGGAATTAAACCCTTCAATAATCAGATAATTCCTAAGTTTTTCAAACCATGCTCGAGGAGCCTGTTTTAGTCCATATAAAGCTTTGTTCAGCTTACACACTAACTGTTGTTGTGTACTACTAACTTTTTCATAACCAGGAGGTTGAAGCATATATACCTCTTCTGTCAAGTCACCATGCAAAAAAGCATTATTAACATCCACTTGTCTTAACTTTCAACCCTTCATTACGGCAAGAGAAAGTATAATTCGAACCGTGGCAGGTTTCACCACTGGACTAAACACCTCATGAAAATCAATTCCTGCTTCCTGAGAATAACCTTTAGCAACAAGACGAACCTTGTACCTAGCAATCGTCCCATCTGCATTACGCTTTACTTTAAAAATCCACTTACAACTCACATGTCTTCGATTTGGTGGTAGAGGAACTAGATCCCAAGTGTTGTTCTGCATCAATGCATTATATTCAGCTTCAGCAGCATCTCTCCAACATGAGTCTTTCATGGCTTCTGCTATAGTCTGAGGTTCCTTAACAGTACAAGTTAAAACATCTGATTGAACTTGATAGATCTTAGGCTTGCGTATACCATTTTTACTCCTAGTTATCATAGGATGAGAGCTAGTAGTAGTGCAGCCTAGACCAGTGTCTAAATCATTACCAATTGAAAAATCAGCAGTAGGTAATCCACCAGCAATATCCTCAACAAACCCTTCAGCAATTGTATTGTCAAGGTGTAAGTCATCTTGACTATGAGAAGTATAATCAGCTTGATCATGAGAAGAACAACCATGTTCATGATCAGAAGCAACCAATAAATCTGGAGCAATATCGCTAGCAGAGACAACTTCTCTAAGAACAGAAACATTTCCCATATCACCAGAATTATTCAGAACAGGAGATGCTCTAACAGAAACATTATCTATACTATCAAAAATATCACTCTCATGTAATAAAGGTTCAGCAGATCTGTCTTCAAACTCCTCACATCTTTCAGCACTTTCAAATTCAGCAACCTCACTTCTAACAATGTCACTCACATGCCTAGGATTACTACTTTCATGAACATTCCTAGCAGGAGCAGCATTATCAAAACAACATCTACCAACAGTAGTATTTTCAGAAGAACTATACAAAACAAAAGGGAAAAAACAGAGAAATTAGGTAAAAGAGAGACGGTACTCTCAGTGATTTTATTGATAGAAAATCGTAATACCTTCAATTGAAAGGCCGGTTGATTTATACAAACAGATGAAAACTGATCTGAGTTGGTTGAGAGAAACAGAAAACTAACAAATCCCTAACTGAACCTCAACCGACTCTTCTCAATCTCAAGAACAGGGATAAACCAAAACGCAGTCTAAACTTACAAAACGCAAACACAATCTGAAAACATAAACAACCTATACAAAACGCACCGTATTACTAACCTATTACAAAAACACACCGTTTTGTTAACATATAACAAAACGCACAGTTTTGCTGACATTCACTAACACAATAGAATGAGAATTGATTATGTAATTTCTTAATAAATGAAGCTCACGACATTTGCTTAATTACTTTTTATGATGTTTCTACTTAAAACATATTTATATAAATGTTAGTTGAGTAAACATATTTGACCAGTTGACAAAGCTGTTCATCTTTGTTCCCTACCACTTCTCTAGGTAGAATTAGGATTAGAATTAAGTTTTATCAATAAATAAATAAATAAATGTTAGTGTGTGTATGCTCGGAATTATGGGATATAATTACAATATGATCAACGAATTGTAAAACTATAATTTTTTTATTATCAAAAATATAGTTTTATTAAAACATCGTATCAATGAGAGATCTACTAATTGGCCTATAGGTTAAAAAAACTCATCTTGTCCCATTTTATATGAATTCTAATCTTAACATAATAATGTAATGCTTCTCTACTTAGGCTTTGTTTTTTATTGTGGTGGGCAAACCAAGGTTTTGTAAAAGCTAGAAAAATTAGCTTTTGGAAACCAAAGTTTGGGAAGCTAAAATGGTGGGCAAACCAAAATTTTGACACTCAAAAGTTGAGTGTTTTTTGTTACTTTTAAAATTTTTGAGTGAAAAAAACTAGTTTGGCCCTGCAAACGCAAGTAAAAATAAAGCCTTAATAAAAAATATTGTATCAACCAACTAGATTAAAATTCGAGATTTAACCCATTTTATAAGGTACTTGTGTTTTGCATTATCATTGGGTAGCTAAATTTAGCCATTTCCTTTATCACCCAAAATTTATAACAACAGCAAGCCAACTGCCAAACCAAGATAATTATGGAAATCTTACCAACAAATTGGGGGCAATGTCACCAGAACTCACCACTAAATCAAATCATATATATATATATATATTGCTTTTCCTTTGCATGTTTAGAGGAATTGGTCTAGTTTTTTTTTTTTGAATAGAGGAATTGGTCTAGTTGTATGTATAAAAAATAATCTTAATTTACTTATTTAATTATCAATAAATAATTCATTTTTTTTCTGGTTAGACCGCCATCTTCTTTTTTATGGTAAATGTTTTCAAAGGAACCATTAGGTGGTCAAGAATTGGGTTCAAAGTAGTTCAAATTCACTAGCTGATGGTTACCTACATAATCCTTTGCCCACTGCACACTCTTGTTCAAAGCTTGTGTGTCACATGCTCATCATTGCTAGATTCAACTGTATTCATGTATTTATAATATATTAATATATTCTTTGAATAATAATTATTTATTAAATTCTTATTTCAGTTAACATGGTAACATATATAAAAATTAGATTTAAATATGTTTAAACGCATAATATAATTATTTTGGTTAATATACATTATTGTCTTATGGCCCATGTTCGGGGTGCAAGACTATCTCTCCCAACAATGTCGTCTCCAAGGTTTGAACATGTATCTTCCATTTGGGAGTGCAATGTGACTTACCAATGCACCCGACACTTGTCGGTAAGGTATAATATAATTTAATTTCTAAGTAAAAAGAAGTAGGAGTAATTTAGATATTATACTAAAAATAACATATTTCAATACAGTATAAATTGTCAGTATAAAACTTTAATCACTCGCTCTGAGTTGTTAACTCGTACTCGTATTTGATCGTGTTTTCATAAATCTCTACCTACATTCTCCTCAATATAAGCTATCAGAACAGCAATTCAACTGCTGTTTTGTAGTTTGTCTTGAAATAGTTCTCATTGGCTTCTCTTGTTTTTCCAGTACAAACGGCGCAGTTCACATTATAACGATGAATGGGAATGAAGACAACTCATGCTGCTGTTTCCATCCTAAACAAGCGGTGATTGGGGTTTGCCCTTTGTGCTTAAACGAGAGGCTTCTTGTCTTAGCTTCAAAGCAAGCCTACTCTTCATCGTCTACCAGATCAGGAAGCCATAGATTTCTTCAAAAGAAACCCCACATTCACCTCCCCAAGATCTTTGCTTTAGGCTCACTTCTCCATCTTCGTGAGCTCAAGCACGGGAAATCCCAACATTCCGATGACCATGATGCTTCAACAAGCCAAGAAGGTAATTACTAATTACCCCTTTTAACTTGCTCAGATTGTTCTTTCAAAAACTGGGTTTTTTTTCCAATGTGTTATTGAATGTCCATCACATGCATGCATATGTCTCTTCATATGCCAAATCATTGTCTGTGTAAAATGTAAATGACAAAAGTATGGTCAAAGTATGGCAAAACTGGAAGAAAAAAAAATCAAGAATCTTATCCTGTTTTCTTTGCAAATTTTCCCCTGTATGAAAATATGTGTGCTTTTTCATGGGAATATATGTTTGGCTAGCTTGAAAGCCATCAATAATTGTGTTGGAAATCCTAAAGATGCATCGAATTCTGCATATAATTTGTGCATATTGGATTTAGTTTCTGACCTGTATCTGCAAAACAGAAAACTTCAAAAAGGGAACCCCTTTAATGTCATTTCTTGCTAATCGTGTCCTCAGCTTATCAAAATTTGGTAAAACATGGCTTTCCTTTACATTCTTTTTCAGGCCACAAGTTGGTCTCACTATCAGGAACTTAGCACTTTGATTTACTGTATAATCTTCTTCCTTTGAAAAGTTTGCCTGAGAACCCAGATTTTACTTTTTGTGTGCAGACTCGTTTATCTCAATCAAGTTCGAGGAGAATGGCGTTGGTTCATGGGAGAAGGGCAAAGTTTCAAAGGTTTCTCTTGAGAATTGCAGCATGTCGTGGAACCCCAAGTTGGGAAATAAGAGTGTGATCGAGCATCCCAACGCAGGTGGGTCGCTCCGGTGGCGAAAGCGGATGGGTCACTTGTTTCAGCTCGTCAGGTGGAAGAGGTCGACCGAGGGAGTCAAGGCCATGAAGAAGAGTTGGATAATAAGGACTCTCACAAAGAAGACCTAACTAAAAATAAAATGCCATTTCACCATTTCATTTTGGGTTTAAAACTTCATTGGCTTCTTCTTCTTGTATCGTATTATTATTATTTCTGATAAATATAGCAAGTCTGTTATAATGTGCTTCATTTCATATTGGTTTAAGTTATCGGTATTTAATTTATTGATTAAATGATCTAAATCAAGTATAGTAATCGCTATAGTTTAAAGATACATATTTTTAATGAAAGAGAACCTTTCTTATTGTTGTATAATTAATAAGGCGTCATCAAAATCCATGGACTTTGAGAATTTTTCATCATTGCTGCTATTTAGATTTCTGCCCCCAAGTGCCCGGAATTCAGCTGGTTCACTTCGAAGTACCCTCTCAGCAGGTCCCTTTGTTTGTTCAGAAAGACCCTTCACTAGGGCAATTAGTCCCAAAGTTCTGAGTCTCTCTACCAAAGGGACAACTGAATTTGGGACCACAATGGAGTGGGCGAAACGTTTAAACATTAGCTGAAGAAGAGTAAGATGAAAGAATATTGCTGCAGGCTGCAGCATTCCATTGGTTTCAACCAAATGTGTCAGTCGCTAGAATTTCCCTTTACATGTTTGTATTAATTATTCGATTAATAGAAGAATGACTGTCGATTTCTTTTGACAGACTCGTTCCTATTCAACTGCTTTAAATTTAGAAGACCCTTGATTTATACCTGTCCATATCAAATTATTTCAGTGTGACCCACAATTAGGTCTAAAATTATTATTGGTTGTTTTGGTGTAATCAAGGCTTCGTTTTTCTTTCTTTGGTTTCTTTAAAGATTTTTTTTACAATTCTAAATCTTACTTAAAGAAGAAAAAAACGGGTACTCTTAGTGAGTTCAGAACTCATAACTCAAGAGAATATAAAAAATATAGATAAGCAGTTTGATTAACCAACCAAATATGTTTATTTAAGTAAATTTATTTTATTATAATAAAATTTAAACTCTAAAATAATAATGTCACATGATACTCGCTAATAAGATTGTACGTCACTTAAATGAATAAGTGGTTATCAATCTTTAACAATCAAGTGCACATTTTATTGTTATGTTGATTCTTTCCATTCAAAATCAAATTGTAATTTATATTTGATCTATAAGTTGATTAATTTAAGTTTAGTAGTGTAAGGGCTTATTATACAAATAATTCTTTCAACTCAGCTTGTTTCTTGTACGATGACAAAATTTAAACCTCTTATCGAACTTAACGTTTTATCTCAAAAAACCGAATGATAATTAGTCTAATCATAATTTCATTAACCAACCAAAATTCTCTCAACAAAAGTCAAAGAAATTACGATTTAAAAATATAATTCCTCAACGAAAGTCATTGAAATGTAGTACTAGTATTGTCCGTCCATTAGTCGCCATTGTCAAGGAGGACAGGTGAAGGTATTTATTTTTCAAGCTGAATAACTTGCAAGGCAAAGTGATTTGAAAGAATGGAATGTGTGTTGAGAAACTTCTATAATATCCATTAGTTGACTTTGAATTTGAAAATAAGATTGTTTTAAATTCAAAAATAAAATTAGAGAAAGAAAGTTGTGCAACACAACTTGATTAATTAAAATTTAAAACCAATATCAAATCATTTCCTTTCATTTTTTTTAAAGAGGTTTTTATTATATATTGGAATAGTAATACTACTGGCCTCGTTAAAAAACCTCCCTAGACCTATTGGAGGAAAAAGAGCACGCAGTAGAATGCATAGAGTACATAATAGTCACCCTGTTGGAAAAAAAAAGGCACAAATAAACTACAGCATAATGTATCTTGCAAAGGAGCAGTAAATGAATTGAGATGCCAATCCAGTGACCGTTCATTGCTTAGGATGACCGAGGAGCTTTCCCTTGACTATGATGAATCGACAAACCACAAATCTTCGGACCTGTCTATACCTTTTTTTGCAAGGTAATCTGCAAAAGTGTTGCACTCTCTCGGTGAATACTTGAAACTACAGTCAAGAGACTTGCTGGACTTTACACAAAATTCAATCATATCCTTGTGGGTAGCAGGAGTACTATGAGGGTTGTTCAACCATTTGATTATCAGTTGGCTGTCACTTTCAACTATAACTTGAAATTTGTTTCGCCATTTGGATTTTTCGAGTAAGTTAATTGCTTCAAAAATGGCGAGTAATTCTGCTGATACAATGTCACTATATCCCACGTTCTTGGAGAAGTAAAGGAGGGTTTTTGCAGACTCGTTCCGAAGGACACCACCTATTCCAGCTTTGCCGAAACTCCCGCAAACAGCCCCATCGGTATTAAATTTAAGGATTTTTTTTGATGGGGCATTCCACTGGACTGGTTTTACCAGCTTAGGGCGAATTTTCAGAAATCTTAGAGTGGATGGGTCCGCCATTACATCATTAACTGACCACGCTTCATCCGGCCATTTGGCTTTGCACCACCATATCAATCTCAGAATGCACAAGTTAAATAGGAAGTCTAAATCGCAAAATCTGTTAATCGATAAAACCAGAATTCAATATTCCAATTTAGATAAATTCGAATATACAAAACTTTTGTCCAAAACCCGAGCTTTAAGAACAGATCATGTGGGAAATTGGGTAAAGTGATTGAGAGGACCCTCAAAATCTAGCAATCCACTGGAACCCAACTACAGAACTTGGTAAGAAGAATAAAAGGGAAGCAACTTTAGTTTCTTTAGTTGTAAGATAAACCTTCTCTCTCTCCAAAGTCAAACAAACTTTAAAAAGACACGTTGTTTTGTCACACCCCCTCGTAAATGGGAGTAAAGTCTAGTAGGTCTGGACTCTGGAGTATGATTAAAAACGGTAAATTTTAAAATTTATTCAATAACTTGAAATGTTAAATTTTTTAATAATATTTTAAATTAATTTTTTTGTGATTTTTGACAAGTATGATAATTGTCAAAAAATTATAAAAAAATCAACTTAAAATATTATCTAAAAATTACGAAAAATATTATTTAAAAGTTTAACATTTTACATTCTTGAGTAAATTTTAAAATTTATTGTTTTTTAACCGCACCCCAGATTCACTCCTCATAAAAACTCATATTTCGAACCAATGTAGCCAAAGTACTCGTAAATGACACACGCATACAAGAGTTTGGACAACTTCTGGGTAGGCCTCTTCCCGAACCATACTTTCGATGGTCCACATTACGACATCTTTGTCTACTAGATAAACATTTTTTATTTTCATTTCACGTGACTTTCTTCTTCCCAAAAAACATAGCGGAAAATGTAGAAGGGTTGAAAGAAAATTGCTGTGGGAAAATATCAATCTTATTGCCATCTTTAATACATTATATCTAATAAATTTAAGTAAGACTTTTAATATTATAATTGTTTGTACTACCGGAATGACCACACTCACTCACGAAGCATACATTATGAAATAAAATGTCTTACAGTCACTTGTTATTCACATGTGTCTTATATTCGAATTTTATCAAATTACATTAATCCACATCGTAAATTATTAGATAGAAAACTAAAATTTAATTCAATTATTCTAAGTAGTATCTTCAAGTTAAAACAATTATAAAGTTTTACCTTTTTCGATAATCTTTATCATGTTAGGTAAGCATATTAATGGACATGCGTAAATTACTTGGCTTTTTCGGTGCCCGTAATTGTAAAGGCCCTAACTCTCAAGCATATATCTGTATATAGATAGATAGACGCATCACGCATGGGCGGAAATTATATATTTTGTATATAAAATATTAAAAAAATTATATAATTGACATCCTTTATAAAAAATGACACTTTTAAATAAATTTTTAACTCTGTCCCTCATAGACACATGTGAATTGTGAAAGCCTATGAATATATAAAGCCTGAGAAATGGATATTAGCTTTTGAAAAGTTGGGGGTAAAGCTTAAATACTTTACTTTTTTTTTGACCAAAGATACTTCCAACTTAAATTAAAAACAGAAACGGGCCCCACAACCATGCAAGGGCCATGCACGAAAACGGACAACAAAGGCACCTGTAGGCACCCAACAACAAACGAAAGACAACAGCCGCCACAGGAGTGGCCAAAAGGACCCACAAGAAGACCATGCAAGGCCAAGCACGAAGAAGAAAACAACAACGTCCAAGATCGAAATAGAAACCAAAAAGAGGCAGAGGTGAATGCAGGCGAGATCCACCGAAAGCAACAAAACGTCCCACAAAAGGTGACGCAGCAACCTTCTCCATCCTCTGGGGAATGGTAGAAGAACCAACACAGAGACCCCAATTACATATCGGCGAATGACCAAAACGAATTCTCGCCAACCTCAACCATTGGGCCTTTGCCGACATTGCGCCTGAGAGCTCATAACAGAGACAGGCTTCCGATAAAAAATCGATCCTTATCAAGGCGGCGGCAGCAAAGAACTGATGAAGAGGGGACTGTGAGAAAACAGGATCATCCTCCTGTAATAAGGGTTCATCCAACCAGCAACAAAACAACAAAAAAGGACTAAACAACACTGATAAACAAAACACCAGATCACCAAGGTCCCCACTGGAGACGATGATCCGATGGGAAGGCTGATAATTCCGCATCACCCAGTTATCCTTCATGTCCCTGGGTGCGGGATAGTAAACTTCCATTAGGCGTCCGGATAACTCGCAAGGGAGTTATCCGTAGTAACATTATCCGACAGGCACGGGGATAGCGGTGCGGGGGCTTGTGGCGTTACAGAGTCTTCATCACTTATGAGAATTTCTTCGTTCAACACGAAGTTATCGTCAATGCACATGGTAGGAGTATGCGTGATTTTTTTCCCAAAGGGATCCATTCCTAATTCAATAAGCCCTGCTTCATCCACAAGCATTCTAGTGTATTCCATGTTGAATTTCCTCCTTGCAGCCTTTTTAATGAGCGTGAGCCGTTTAACACCGAAGGTTCTTCCCTTTTTTGCACGTTCGACCCTCTGTATAATCTTAGAGGAGTTGAAGATCGACTCCGGAAAGAGGGCCGCCATGATAAAATCATCCTTAGCAGCTTCATTCTTCTCCGAGATGCACCAGTTCTGTTTATCGACTTCAACAATCGTTTCTGAAACCTTTTCCCACAGCTCTCTTCTTTTTACAGGGCCAAAAATTTCAAGATTTTCCTCCTCCCTCTTCCTCTTTCGCGGGCCCGACACCTGCATATTGTCAAGGCCTGAAGCGAGGTAGTTTCCCCAAGCCGTACCACCCTGGATATCCAAGGCCTGAGGAGAAGATTTTTCGCAGGTATCTGAAACAATCTTGGTTAACGAGCCTATGTAGCCATCCTTGGATTTCTCCGAAAAGGTAAGAGAGTCTACCATCCCTTTACTGCTGCTACTTTTCCCAGTTTCCTGGAAGGGAAAAACGGGGTTGACTTTAGAAAGGGATGACATGACATTCCATGCCTCGTCAGCTTCTGAAATCTTATGGAGGATTTTTTTCTCATCAACTCCTTCTGTCTTGTGTCCGAAAATAGCCAGCTGTTTGGCTTTTCCTTTGTCGTTTTGCGTGAGTTGTCCTTCTTCGATAGCCTGTGCAATGGTACTGGTCTTACCCTGTGTAACATTCGTCGTGTTTTTCGGTTTTCCCCGGAACGGAGCTCGCAGCCACGGGCCAAATTTCCCGGTGAGCTTGAACATTGAGGTATCGAAGCTACAATCTCTTTCAGCATGCCCAATTCTTCCACAGTGGAAGCAGAACTTAGGTAGACCTTCATATTTGAAAGCCACCTCTAAAGGTTTGTCTTTCTTTCGGTTCAAAACGAACCCGGTTTTCAACGGATCCTCCACTCGGATGGCAACTTTGATACGCAGCGTGTCTGACCACAGGGCTTTCTTATCCTCATCCAGGTTCGATCCGTAGAAGAAAGGAAATAGCTTACCGATCCTCTGGACATTTTCTGGGGTTCTTAGGCCGATGGGAAGATGGTGCACTTGCACCCAGAATTCCTCAGTAGAGAAGTCGAGTTCCTCTAATGCTTTCTCCGGTTGCCAGTCTTTTAGGATTAGGAGGGCATCTTGGACTGACCAAGGTCTAGATCCCATTATTCGGAGCCTATCATCAGTTGAGTCAAACAAAAACAAGTAGAAGCTTCTGCCTAATTCATGGCATTCTAGCTTATCACACTTCAATGCCTTTTTGAGGATGGCAGTTAATGCGAGGATTCGAATGGGATGTGGGGTAAGGAGTTTACCTACAACCGCAAGATTCTTCAGAACAGCATTTACTTCGCTGTCTTCATTCAGTTCCAACTCATCGATGAATTCCTGGTTGACTAAGTTGGCGTCAGCAGGAGTCTGTGAGGGGTAGTTATTAACTACGCCTGTGCTAAGTGAAGCCAGAATGTTTTCCATATTGTGGAGGAGACGGAAGAAGGAAACGCGTACGTCGTAATGCCAAGGACGGACATAGAGGAGTAACTGGACCAGCTAAACAACACAAAGAAAAGATAGAAAGCAAAGAAGCAGAGGCTCCTAACCCAGCTCAACTACCTTGCACTCACACCATCAAGTTTGGTTTCTCAGATGCAGAAGGAAGGCAAAAGAGATGAACAGCAAACTAGAACCGGGCTAAAGGCTAGTTGAGAGAGAGCTTGCTAACCTAACTATGTTCTTTGTCCAACGTTAAATACTTTACTCAATGTACTCTACTAACCTATGCTTAATCAATCCTTGATGGTTGATAGAAATTTGGAAATGGGTCCTTATTCAACGAGCCCTAGCCCTACTGCCCTAGGGGCTCTTAATTTTGGGATCAAAAGAGAATACAGGGAAGATCTCCCTTTCAAGGTTGTAGTAGGGGGGAAATGGCATACAAATAATTTAAAAAGAATATAAATACATTTTGAGTATGTTGTGACTGTGTAAATATTTTTATGTAAGAATATAACTCGTACACAAAACTGTGTAAAAGTGTTATTTGAGGCATTCATGTGGGTAGGTAAAGAGACTAGAGATCAAGGGTGGTAAGTAATAGAAAGCTGTGGGAATTACAGTTCTTCTAAAATTTTAAATTAAGGTAATTGTAAAACTGTACTTTAATCATCTAAAAATATATAATTTATATTATTAACTTTTAAATTTAAATATTTTAAACAATTCTTCAATAAATAACGTTTAATTTCGCTACCATTAAAAAGGTAAGAAATTAGACAAGACTTAATTATAAATTGTTAGACATTAACTCAATAACTGTTCTGTCCGCTTACGGCGTGCCACCGTGACTTTAGAGGATGTATCTGTATCTATATCTGTTTTTCTTCAATTATTTTTCTCTACCCTGGTTTCAAGTTCCAATGTTGGACCTTTGGTGGTGCCTATACTATTACTAAATACAATTGGCTATTTTTGTGAACATAGGTCTAGGTGACATACCAAAATTATTTTTCATTCTAACTTAAGGATTTAAATAGGGTGTTGTCGTTAAAAGGTTAAATTTTGAATTATAAATAATTCAGGTTCGAGTTTTATTTTATAAAAATATATGTTTTTTTTAATTCTTTCAATTTAAATAAAATTAACTTAACGATTGGAAAAGAAGATAAAATATGTGAAAATAAAAAATAGACTGAAACTTAATTAATCATTTAATATCTAAATTATATATTTAATATTTAATTAAATAATCAAGTTCAACCGACTGAATTGATAATTTGAATATCATATCGGTTTTTGTTTTACATTTTATTTATTTTAAAATAAAAAATATAATGTATATATTACGTAAAAAGATCATCTGTTTTTTTTGTGTGTGTTTTATTGTGTACTAACTTTAAAATATTAAATTATAAGCTCTAACTCTAAATTTTAAATTCTAAACTCTAAACATTAAATCCTACAAAATACATCATACACCCAAATACTCTAAATCTTAATCATAAACCCTAAACTTAATTTTTTAATGACGAGATATAAATAAAAACATCGAAAAGAGACAGACCATTTCTACTTATATATTTGTTTTGTAATTTAAAAATCTATCCGGAAACAATAATGAAACCATATCCAAGAATACGAGGACCAGGTTTGATCATCTTAGGAGAGAAAATTAAAGCACGCAACAAGTTACATCAACAAAAAAATCTAAAACGTAAAGTCTAGTTAAATTATGCTTAAGTTACCTGGTTAAATTTTTTTGTTTAATTATGCTCCTAGTCCTTGTACTCTTCACACATTTAAAGTTTGATTCCTCTACGGTCTACACCTTTGATTTAATGATCGAAGTTTTTTTCTTCCATCAAGGATCGAAGTCCTTTGATTAATTGGATTCTGTGGCATTTAAAAAAATGCTCACGTGACTTATGTAAAATCACAGGAAAGTCATGGAAGCAATAAAATCCCGATTTTCATTTTATTTTTTTCGTAATAGTATTGAAGAACCTTATAATCTTAAATTTTGTATCGAAATTCTTACAATCCTTCGTCCAATATCTTAAATCTTCGTTGGGTGATCAAGTTTGGTAAGGGAAAATCTTTAAAACCAACTATTATCCGTTTGGCTTGGAATGGTTAAATCTGTTATATTTGGCAGGGAGAGAATAGAAGACTTCATGATAAAAATTCTAGGCAATTAGGCATGTCTTTGTTATCTTCTCTTTAGTGAAGAAAGATGTTTGCTTTAGATTGCTTAATTGTAAAAACTCGTCTCTTTTTTATTCGGATTTGCTTGTTGAACTAGGGATATTTAGGGGATAGAAAGCTTGATGGTTTGGTTTTGTAAATAGGTTGGGGAGATTGGTTTATTTTATATGTATAATAGAGGCATTACATTTCAAACATGGAAATGTGAAGCACTGTAGAATCCCCAGGACAGGGGGGGGGGGGGTAGAATTTGAGGGTAAGGGAGAGAGAAGTTTGTCGGGAAATAGAGTTTATCCTAACATGGTTTTAAGCACAGTGGGTGTGAATGAAACAAGGGATTTGAATGTAGGATGTGGATGTTGACACTTTCCGGTTCATATACATTGCTCTCTTCTCTTTTTCTCACTTCCTGGGACCCTGATGCTGAAGCAATTCTGCATGTTACTTCTTCAAGGCTGATACACAAAATAGCAGTCAGCTACACATTTAACTATACTACATGTTATATCTATGATTAACCACAAGATACTTTGAAGCAATTGTACATGTGGATCTCACAAATTTGCTAGAGAAATTAAGTTTCTTGGACAGTTGGACGAAGCCCCAGTTTATGTGAACATAGTCGTGGTATAGTACAAGAACAAAAAACCTCCGTCTATTTTTAATGTCATATATTTATATATGTACTAAAGTTTAAAAAAAAAACTAAATTCAAGTTTTAATTTTAAATTTCTAAACATGAAACCCTAAAATTAAACTTGAGACTCTAATCCTTAATCTTAAATTCTAAAACTTATTTTCTAGTTTTGGAGCATATATAAAAACACAAAAAAAACAGAGAATTTTGTTCCTAATATAATCCGACGGCCTCGGTTCCTTGTGTCATAGCTGTATTTAAGGTATTTTGTATTTATATAATTTTTGACATGCTATATTTTAAAATAAATTTTAATATATTCATATTAGAAAATTTTAATTACGCTCAACGAGCACCGCTGAGCACCACTAACGATGAGCACTTTTGATCACCATTAAATTAATTTATAAAGATTAAAAATAAAATATTAATTAAATTATATATATATATATAATCTTTTTAATCTTTTTTAAAAATAATTGGATCAAATACCAACCTTAGTTAATTTAAAACATAAAAGTCCTAAGCCGTAAACCCTAAATCTTAAACCATAAACCTAGAACCCAAAACACTAAACCATAAACTATAAACCCTAAACACATAACCTCTAAACCCAAAACCCAAAACACTAAACCTTAAACTCTAAGCCATAAATAATAACGCATAAACTCTAAAATCTAAATCCACCATTTGAATTTAGGGTTTAGGGTTTATGTGTTATTATTTATGGGTTATATTTTAAGGGTTAGGGTTTATAGTTCAATGTTTTAGGGTTTATGGTTTAGCATTTAGGGTTTCGGGTTTTTATTTTTTAAATTGACTAAGGTTGGTATTTGATCCAAATATTTTAAAAAAGATTAAAAAATATTATATATATATATAATTAGAAAATAATTTAATTAATATTTTATTTTAAATAATTTATAATTATATGTTTAAATAATTTATAATTATACGTTATGTCCTTTAAATTTTTAATATTTATAAATTAATTTAATGGTGCTCAGCGGTGCTCATCTTTAGTATTAGTTAGTGCTCGTCGTTAGTATTAGTATTATATTATATTAGTATTAGTTAGTGATCTCGGCTCAGTCAGTCCTTTCTTCCGTGATTAACTATTGGAGCCAGTCCTACGTTTTGTCTCTGTGGATCGAGAAGAAAGGGGCTCAGCGGGAAGAGGATTGTACCATGAGAGAAGCAAGGAGGTCAACCTCTTTTAATGTGAGAATTTAGGCATGATTGTCGGAGATAATGATGAACGACGGTGAGTGTAGGAAAAGGAAAGGTGAAGAAACGAAAGGTTAAAATATAGAGAAATACAAAGATAAAAAGAAATTTTATTTCTGATAACTGAGAAATTATTCAAGCCTATCTTTACAAAATGATTGGGCTTGACATTTATAGCCCATCTCAAGCTGAGATGATAAGCCCAAACGGTTATAACAAACTAATAAAAACTTTAACAAACTTTGGCCCGATCCAACTAATAGAAAATTTCTATTGGATAAATATTCTATACACTGGCGGTGGAAACTTTTAGTTTCCACAAGCACCTTAATTTTAGGGTATAAGAACTTAGTTTAGGGTTTAGGTGTAGGGGTTTAGAATTTAGGGATAGTCGTTTAAATTTAAGATTTATGGTTATAATTTAGGGTAATATGGTGAGGATTTAGTTTTTAACCTATAAACCCTAAATTATAACCCTAAACCTTAAATTTAAACAACTATTCCTTAATTCTAAACCCTTGCACCTAAACCCATAAACCCTATACCCTAAACTAAATTTCTATACCCTAAAACTAAGGCGCTTGTGGAAACTAAAAATTTCCACCGCCTGTGTATAGAATATTTATTCATTACTCTAACAATTTCTCGAGCTTATTCTCTTCTTGAAGCTCTTGAAAATATCAGCAAGTTATCTGGATGAACTCAAGGCTATCTTTTTTTTTTTGAAAAAAAAAATCCTTTAGCATCCACATAATAAGCATCTAACCAGTGGATTGAGAACAATTGAAGCTAAACCAAAGGTAAAAACTAGAGAGTTGGTATTTAATAAGATAAATGCTTTCTTCCTCCATTCACAATTCTTTTTCTTTATTCTTCATTCTTTCTTTCAAAATTTCTCCAACATATTTTTGTTTCTTTACTTAGGTGGTTCACCGAAAATCGAAAGTATTCTTTATTTCGACTTTCGTTCTACTTTACTCACCTTGCTTTCCTTTTACAATTCGTCATTCTTTCAGAAAACTATTTCTTTCTCACATTCTCTGTTTTTCATCTCACTTATTCGAACTTTTTTTTGTTGAGAGCATGCGATTAAGCTACAAACTCTCGAGTGCAATCTGAAGCCATTCACAATTTCAAGATTTCGATCACATAAGCTTCTTGTTATACGCAGTAGACGCATCAAAATGCAAGAGAACCATCCATATCACATGTGAAGCAGTAGATCAAACCCATATCACAAGATGATAATATGCACAAATTAGATTGCACAAGTGAATGGTTTAGATCTCGTCAGTCGAACAAACTAAGATGCAACTATACACGAGTAAAATGATCTTCAAAACACAAAGAATCTCCAATAATAAGCTCACAGAACAAATCGATTGATCAGCAAACATACCGTAAACCACAGTAAAAGCACATCATATCGGAGATCGGTGAAAAAAACAATCGCGGTGACATTGGACGGCGGTTGAAGAAGAACAACCTTCAACAACACACAAGAAAATATAAACCTTTAATTTGAGAAGCAATACCGATATCAAAGAACCAGATCTGAAATCAGAAGAAAACATAAAATTATAACATGTGGTGAAATAATCGGCGATGCAACGAAAGCAAATGTGAGACGGCAAGGAAAATTTGAACGGCCGTGACGGAAGGCAAAACGGACTAAGAAAGCGAGAACAACGATCGACAAAATGATGAACAAAAAATAACTCTGGTGAATCAGATCCGGATGAAAACTGCGGAATAGAAACAATTATCGGACCACTTGCGGAAGTGAACCGGCGTGAGGACCGTTAATGACGAATGATACCATGTGAGAATGGTGCCATGAAGCCCGGAGATGGTGATCGACTGTTAAAGAGAGTGAAGAACGGTGTGAGGAGGAGAAATGGGCAAGGGTTTGTGTTTTTACCAAAATACAGAGAAAATGGGATATGAAATTTTATTAATGATCGATTGTTTTGGATTACAATGATATTAGCTATTTATAGCCTAAACTAATATCAAACTTAACAAACTAACAATCTCAACTAATTAATAACAAACCTTTAACAAACCAATTAACCATTCTTATTCTAACATTCAAATATACAACATGATTCTGGCAATGCAATGGAGTTGGACTTTCATGTGGATCCAAATAAATATCTTTTTCACGGAGGTAAATCTTTGCCCGCTGAGCAAGAGGATATCAAGTTACGAATCAGCGGTACTCGTCGAACGTAATAGACTCATCCTTTCATATTTTATCTGTATTTGTTTTTGTTTCATAAAAAATATCGTTAAAATTTAGTTGAGTGACATTCACATTAATAAGTTCTCCATAGAGAACGCATATGCATCAGTTATACTTGTCTCCATATAGTCTCAGGCGACCAACGGATGCTCAAATCCTAGAAATCCCGATGAAATGAAAACCTCTTTCAAATAAGCAATTGATTTAATGGTCAAGATTTGCTGTTTATTTTTAAAAATTATTAATTTTTTTATGAGAATTAGTGACCTCGTTAAAAACCCTCTTCTTATCGAAAAACACCGCAAGGGCGTTTCCAACAGCGGAAGGAGGAAAAGAGTGTCACGAGCTGTTAATATAAATAAAAAAAGAAATACACCGAGTCATGGAAAGATACTGGCTTGAACCAAGCCACCAACACCGATAAAAAAAATAACATAACCCATACCCTTAACCTATCCCACATTTAGCCAAAGAATCAACATCCACATTAGTAATTCTATTTATTTTCCTAAAGATGCAGGATCTACTTTCTCCCAAGTCAGCAATCTCTTTTACCAGGTTTATAAACACCACTGGGCATGAATCAGGGTCACTAATCCAGCACATTGCAACATTGTTGCCACTCTCAACTATGATGCGTTTAGTTTGGCACTCTATAGCTCCAATGGCCAGCTGCAAACCAAATCTTAACGCCAATAATTCTACTAAAACAGGCGAACCGGCCCCTGTTGATTCAGAAAAAGATAAGAGTCTACTAGCCTTTGAGTCCCTCACCAGGCCTTCAATACCTCCCATGCTTCCATCACCTAACATAGCCCCATCCACGTTGAGTTTGACGAAACCCTGGGGAAGAGCTTCCCAACTGATATTGCTGGGCACGCGGACTGCACTATTATCATCACCACAGAAAGATGTTGGGTTAACAATGATCTCATCTATAGTTACCTTAGAGTCCGGATTTCTTGCTTTAAACCAGTGAGTAATCCTGCATTTAACCAAGAAAAAAAGTTGTATTTCGTCAATAATTTTCCCATTAAAGATAATTTCATTCCTGAAAAGTCAGATGGACCAGAGAAGAGCAAAAAGAGCGAAATGCCAAGTTGCATCAGCTAACTTCGAAGGAAACCATTCTCTCTACTGTTTTAATGCAGAACCAACGTCTGCTGGGATCACCAATTCCAGACTCCAATAGGCAGCAAGTTGAACCCAGAGTTTCCACGCAATCTTACAATGAAGGAATACATGAGAGACAGTTTCTCTAGCTTTCATACACAACGGGCAAGTAGGTGGCACATTAGTTGCCACCCCTCTCTTTTCAAGTTCCACATGCACTGCTAGCTTGTTTTTTACCACCTGCCACATAAAGAATTTCACACGAGGGGGCACTAAGCCAGACCAAATCATCTTCTTCTAATTAAAATCTTCCTTAACTTCAGAATATACACAACCATACCCGGTTTTAACCGAATATATTTCATCCCCTGATTTCTTCCAGACCAAACAGTCCCGAGTAAACCCATCGATTTTAATTGAAGATAACAAATTAAGCAATGCTGACCATTGTTCAAGATCACAATCGTAGAGTTGTCTCCTGAGCTGAATCTCCCATTCCCTTGAGCCATTGACCAACCTACCAAAATCTCCTATCCTCCCATGTCTATTGCAGGATAACGCGAAGAGTCTCGGAAAAAGAGTTTGTAATGGAGAGTCACATAACCACCTGTCAGACCAAAAGAATAACGAAGCCCCATCCCCCAACTGTAATCGGAAATTACTACGAATTTTAGACCCCAATTGATCATTGTTGTAAAAAAAATTGATAGCCCTTTCCAAATCCAAAAATCATATTTATGAAGAGTCGGATCTGGTAGGATCAATGTAGGATCTAAATTCAATTTACAACACATCATCTTTCGCCATTCACTATCCCTTTCATTTGCAAATCTCCACAGCCATTTACACAATAAAGCACGATTCTGAACTTGTAAATTTTTAATTCCCAGACAACCTAAATCAAAAGGCATACAAATAGATTTCCAATTTATCCAATGGATTTTTCTGTTGGATTCCGAAGTCCCCCAAAGAAAATTCTCTAAGATGCTATTCAACTTTCTCTCAACCTCATTTGGAATTTTAAACATAGACATAAAGTATGAGGGAAGGGAAGATAATACCGATTTTATCAACGTCAACCAGCCACTTGTAGAAAAGTTTTTTCCTTTCCACCCCGCCAACGACCGATACCATTTTTCCACCACCGGTTCCCATAAAGCCGCCGAATTGCGCTTCGCTCCCAAAGGAAGCCCTAAGTACTCGGAAGGGAATTTGCCCATCGAGCACCCTGCCTTTCGTGACCAGATTTTAACGGATTCTTCCTCCACGTTGATACCAAACAATCTGCTTTTCAAGAGATTCAACTAGAGACCGGAAGCAATCTCAAAAATACGTAATACCCTTTTAACATTCATCACTTCCCTAAGAGAAGCCCCGCAAAAAATCATTAGATCGTCTGCGAATTGTAGGTGAGAGAGCTCGTAAGTGTTAACACCGCTGCCAATAGAGAAGCCTTTGAAAAGACCATTCAAAGTTGCTTTGTCCAGCATAAGATGTAAAGCTTCTCCAATCAAATTAAACAGTAATGGCGATAACGAGCATCCTTGACGTAAACCTCTGGCCAAAGAGAAACGAGAAGTTGGAGCCCCATTTACTAGCATTGAAATAGGGGCCGTCGATATACATCTAAAAATCCAACTACACCATAACTCGCCAAACCCCATCTCCTTCATCACACGAACAAGGAAGAGCCAATCCACCGAGTCATAGGCTCGCTTAAAATCAATCTTGAAAACTGCCCATCTGCGACCAGATCTGCTAACAAAATCAATACCTTCATTGGCTAACAAAGAAAAATCTAGAATTAGCCTCCTGGGTATAAATGCAAACTGTGAATTACTAACAATCGAGTCCAAGCAACCTTTCAATCTTCGAGCCAAAACCTTGGACAAGATTTTATATACCCCGCCCACGAGACTTATAGGTCTAAAATCTTCCAATGAGACAGCTCCCAACTTTTTTGGGATCAGCGTAATAAAGGAGTGGTTGATCCCATCCTCCCAGTCTCGGCCAGAGTAGAAATTGTTGAAGAATTTCAAGATATCTTCTTTTAACATCGGCCAGTACTTTTTAAAAAAGCCCATGCTAAAACCATCAGGGCCCGATGCTTTTGAACTCTCCAAAGAGGAAATGGCTTCCCAAACTTCCTCTTCATCGAACTGCTTCTCCAAATTTTCCTTCTGTAGATTCGAAATTTTCTTGAACGGAAGTGATAAACCATCAACTTCTAGAGTATCCTTAGCATTGTAAACCTTGGAGAAAAAATCAAAGATCCCATCCTTCACTGCTACATGGTCCGAAATGGACACCCCATTCACTTCAATGGACGTAATTGAATTAACTCTTTTCCTATTCGAAGCATAAATATGGAAGAAACGCGTGTTGCGGTCCCCCTCCTTAAACCACCTAATACGGGACTTTTGAAACCACACCCTCTCTTCACTCCTCATCAAATCTCATAATTGTTTTTTTAAGATCGAAAGGGATTTCCATCCTTCAGCACCACCGAACCCTGCTGAATGCCCTTCTCTATCTCAGAAATTTTAGCTTCAAGCTGAGGAATTCTGTCGAACTGCTTGACATTTTTCTCCACCGTCCACTCTTTTATAGCGGCTTTAGTCCCTTTAAGGATGCTAAGGATACCAAGCCGGCTATTCCTCTGTTTCTATAGGTAAAATGACTCCAACACCTTCTCATCGAAACCTTTTAACTCCAACATGTAGTTAAAAAGTTTAAAGGGTTTCGGCCCCCAAGAACCTCCTTTGTTGATCAAAGCGATTGCGTAATGGTCCGAAATACCTTTCATTAGAAGATTCTGAGTTAACTCCCTGAAGAAAACTGAAAAAGTATCATCCACAAGGAATCTATCCAAGCGAACGAAAGTTGCCACCTCCCTATTATTCGACCACGTAAAGCTCTCGCCTTTAAGTGGTAAATCAATCAAGTTGGCCTCGCTGATAAAAGCCCTGAATAAATCCATAGTGACCAAGTTATAAACTGAACCAATTTTTTCCTCCCTACTCACATAAGCGTTGAAATCACCCCCCAAAAACCATGCCACCCTGTGATTTCTCATAAATTCTAGCAATTCCTCAAAATATAATAGCTTCTTTGTGTCTGTCAAGGGGCCATACACATTCACCAATCCACAAAGACACTGCTCACCACGAAAACGACCAATAATGACGATGAAACGCCTTAAAGAGAACGCTTTAATGACAGAAAAATAATCTAGATCCCAGATAGTAAGTAACCCCCTGAAGTCCCCACTGCCGGCGAATTTTTTTCCCCAAGTCTCGATCCACAACCCATACCTTTGTAGATGGCAGGAGTGAAATTACTCAACTTCGTCTCTTGAAGAAACAAAATTTTCAGTTTCTCCGATACCAACAGTCTCCTAATCGCCCCCAATTTCTCTATCTTCCCCATCCCCCTTATATTCCACGAAATAATTGATAGCTCCATAAAAACGATTGAATTACCAAAACTTAAATCTGAACAGTGAGGGGACTTACTTGGGATTAGATTCTAGTTCAATCACCTTGTCCACCAAGAAAGTTTTTCCACCTCTGAACGAGATACCCAAAATTTTACTGACCCCCCACACCGCCAATGCTTCCTCAATGTAGCTCAGATGAATCAAATTATTTGAAAACCCGGAAATATCCGAATTCGCGCCACGAGTACAATTCTCAATGGAATCTCGGATGTGACTTCTAATAGTTCTTCGATTTTCCGGCTTATAAAAGTCCCCAACCTGTACCAAAGGTGGTGAGACGCAAATGGTAGAATGGGACGGAAGATAATTGTTTCTATCAACGTAGATACCCTCTCTGGAAATTGGGGAAAAGGAGGCTTCACCCGAACTAGAGCTATCAGCCAAGCTATCTGGAACGACTTCACCGTCCAAATGGGGCCCAAACTTCACCTGACCCGGTCCAAAGAGTCTTCGACAATTAAGTTAGACACTTCCACATTCGAAGGTGACTTAATAGGATCCGGCCTAGAAGAAAATCTAGGCACCACCAGCTCTTCCTCATTTATCCTGGGAGGCCCAGACGCCATGAGGCCCAAACCAACAAACTGACTGTGATCAAGTTGCCTTTGACCTTGGCCCACAATCTCGGGGCAGGTTTTTTTAGAAGCCGTTGACAAGTTGCCAACCAACCCCTTCTCAAAACTCACGCCATAATTATTAGTCAATAATTGTTCACCGGGAATGTTCTCTTCCACCTCCCCCGAGACAACACCCCTTCCGATGTTGATGTTCTCTGTACCCTGAATCGGCGCCGCTTGAGAGACAAACGAACGAGATTCCTCATATAGGACACCGTCCTCACCTACTCGGTTAACCAGCACTCCATCTTCCGACCACCCTTCTGCACCGTTCTCTTCCTCCTGCAGGTTACACGACCCATTCTCAACATAGAATTCTTCCCCGACTTTTACTTTTATTAAAACTATTTTACCCAGGATATTCATACAAAAAGATTTCAGGATATCAGACTGGTTTGCCACTCTAATTAGGAATCGAGCCGCCGTGAGATCCACCTTATTCTTTGTATCGTCATGGATGCTAATCAATATACCCATCTTCTAGACAATTCAGTAAAAAACTTTTCTGACCAGACGATGATGGGAACTCCATAAAGGGAGATAGAGCAGTAGAAATGAGGAAAATCTTCCACCAATGCCTCTTCATCCAAAAAATCAAACCAGAAGGACAATTCCTCTATTTTATTTTTCCACACCTCTGATTTCACTCACAAGGAACTGAAAGTAATTAAGCATGCACTTTGCGCAAGACCCCATTTCGATAATTTCACCTTGATACCGTCGCTAGCCAGGGCTTCCGTCACAAAGACTTCATCGAAATCCTTCTTCATAATACCAATACTGGACTGTTTAATCCACTCAGCGTCTTCTAAATAGTAAGTAAAATCCATAACCTCCTGATCATTCTTGTATACTTTTTCCTTCCTAACCTCCTGGTGCCCACCATCCGAAACACTCCCTTCTTGATTCAGAAGAACATCCCTGTATGATCTCGCATCTCGGTTCCCACCCTTCGGGGCCTCTTTATCATTTCAATTTCTATCAACATTTCTGTTCATACTAAACTTCCCCGCAGCAGGAGCAGCACGGTGAAATGGTTGACTCTTTCTCTCCCTCGGAAACTTTGCTTGATTCACAGTGACTTTCCTCCCGTCAATAAACGTAGCATTCATTCTCTCGATGACCCTCAATAGATCCTTCCTACTTTCTAGGTAAATGAAAGCAAAGGTACAATCCTTATATTTTGATTTCCTATTATTGAGAGGGATGAAAACTTTCCTCACCTTCCCATGATAGCTAAAAAGTTCCCATAATGCTCCTCTCGAGACGCTCTTGCTTAAGTTATCCACAAAAGCTATCCACCCTTCAAATCTGGCAGGTTGATATGATTTGCTCTTGCCCTCTCCGGCGCCACCGTAAGCTCGCTCCACCCTCTCGCCTCTCACTCGCTCCACCCTCTCGCCTCCTACTATATTTAAAATTTAATGTAATCTCATACGTGTAAATCAGATGAATGATTACTAAATTTATAAATATCGAAACAAAATATGGTTGTCAGATTTTGAACTCAAAGAATCCTGATATCATGTCAAATTCAATTTTGGATTAAAAAGAGCAGCCACTTCCATTGTGAGATATTGAGCAGCCGGCATTGGTTTCTCCAGTTGCTGCCGGGACGTTAGTTGACCAAAAAATATAGGTAGGCAACCGATTGGCCCCGTATTTGTGTATAAAAATCCTGCAACATTACCACCCATATGGTTTCAGCTTGGCAATTATTAAATAATCCATTTATGGGCTCATGGTTTCACCTTGGATCTTAAGGCCTGTATCTGTCAAACCAGGCTGAAACCATTTGGTCCTTTGCCAATAAAAATAGTCTCTTTCTAAGAAAAAAATAAAACATATTAATTTCTTAACCGAATTTAATATTTATATTAATCTATTACTGATATAACGATTCAATTTTTCTTATGAATACTTCAATTTATGGTTCGCCTTCGAAACCCTAACTAACTATACTCACTTAAGACGGGCATTATGCATTTAAGTTAACTCGAAATTCGCAATCTCTATACTTCACATTTATATTTGTACTAACTGGATACTCACACAACATGTAATAATTTTCTTTGCATGTTTTATGTTTGTTTATCATGCTTAAGGAAAATATTCAATTTATTTAATGAATCGAATAAGAAATTGAAAATAATAAAACATGCATTATTATTATTATGTAAAACAAGATGATGCCAACTTAAAAACATAAAAATTTCAAAATTTACTTAAAATGAATTATTAATGTATAAAAGTATAAATTTATGAAATAAAGAATAGTCCAAATAAAATGTTGCTCTTTTATTCAACTTCGAACAATTTTATATGTCATGTAGGTGTAAAACTCGACCGATTGTGTCATTACTTGCCTTCCTTTATTCCTAATTATATTTGTGATCTGGATTTGAATTGCATTTCTTTTAAATAATGTGAAAGCTGGTCAATAGGGACAAAGAATCGAATTCTTTAAGCATTCCTGAAGTGAAGTCATTGGAGATTAGTTTTATATCCATATAATTAATAGATAATTATTTGATATACTAGCGTGGAAATTAAAAAGTTTTAACCAGTGCTTTAATTTAAGGGTTTAAGGATTTAGTTTAGGGTGCAGGGTTTAGGAATTTAGGTTTAATAGTTTAGAATTTAGTGACTGTGAATATAATTTAGAGTTTAGGGGTTAAATTTTAAGGTTTATAGGTTAAAACTTAAATCCTCAACATATTACCCTATAATTCAAACCCTAACATTAACCCCTAAATTACAACTATTACCCCTAAAATTCTAAACCCCTACGCCCTACACCATGAACTGAATCCCTAAACTCTAAAACTAAGACGTCAGTAGAAATTAAAAGTTTCCACCGTCAGTGTATTGGATATAAATCCTTAATTATAATATCACATTCCTCAAAGATTATATATTCGTTGAAAGCAATGTAGTATGCAGCTGAGTTTCAGTGAAGAAAATTCCATTGATGAGAGCAGCAGGGAAAACTTTTACAAATTGGTTGTAGAACATCTACTCTTGTTCTTCATCAGTCACAAATTTACCAGTCCCAGGGTTTATAGCAGCCAAGAAGAAGAAAGCAACGTTCAACAACACAAGGGGTTCAATGTCGTTGATGGGGATTCCTGTCTCAATGTTTAGCTGCGCCAGTGCTCCTTTCCCTGTAATAATCTCTCCTATCAACGAGAAAGCAATCCCCAGCTGAGCCAATCTTCCCACAAAAAGCTCATTTGCCTTTGTGAATCCAAACAACGGACCTGAAATCACACCACAACGTTTCCTTCACTACACATTGAACTCTGTTTCTATTCTATTACGACTGCAGAAAATACTAGTTTACTGTTTACCTCCTTCTTTGAGACCCAATGCGCCCCTAACGCCTTTGCCGGGAGGGATAACTGCACCTTCAATCCCTGTAGGAGGGTCATCGACGAAGCGGCCTCGGTCACCCAAAGCTCCAATGGCTCCAAGGAGGGTGAAAAGAATGAAGAAGAGAAGAAGGGGTTCGGCTTCATAGATGGGAATTCCAGTCTCCAGGTTCAACTGTGCTAGAATTCCTTTCCCTGTTATTGCTTCACCTAGCAAGGATGCCTGCGAGTGCGAATATATTTTTAAAAAAATGAGAAATCCAAGAGTTATTAATACAGAAGAAATTACTTACAGCAAAGCCAATCATGGCAACACGTCCCACAAAGAGCTCATTTTGCTTGGTAAAACCAATCCCTCCTGAGGTGCCAAAGATCCCATCTTCAACCTTTGGCTTCGACTTTACTTCAACCTTATAAATATAACACAACGAAAATCAAAGTTAAATCCCATTGAAATACACTAAGGAGTAAGGAGAACCCAAAAAGAAACAAATTTGAAGACAATACCTTCTTACTGGGAGTTGCTTTGGTCTTTGCTTTAAAGATAGCTAGAGTGGTGAAAGCTTTGGATGGAACATTAACACCATTCGAGAGTGGAGTGAATAAGAGATGAGAGAAGGGTTTAGGCTTCAGTCCTTGAGCTTGGAAATGGAGCAAAGGGTGATCTCTCTTCAAGTTCAGTGCACGGCTACTAGGTGAAACACCAGTGCTAGACATGATCAACATGGTTTGAGCCATCGGATTCAGATATTTGGGGGTGTTTTTTTTCTTTCTAAAACACTAATGCTATCTCTTTCTCCTTAGATTTTAATGCGTCTGGTTTAAGGTTTTTTTAAAGGGCGCAGATGTGGATGTGGTGCGAGAGCTAGTGACAGGCAGCGAGACTGCCCACGTCGCTCTGTTCCTGTTTATTGTGATTGCAGATGGTTTCAGGCACAATTACAAATAATTTATCTATCAGAACTTGTTCAAAAGCTATTTTCTTTGATGAATACAATCTTTAACAGGGATCCAAATCTGTGGTGAAGATGCAAAGTGTAATATAGACAAAAGCCACGTGTCTGAGGTCTCATTCAAAGTTGGGTGGAAACTGAGTGAATCGGCTGAGTTGTTGTTGATGTGAGCCACACGTACGGTTGGTCCACTGCTCAGTGTTTCATCGTTGCTGTTGTCTTCTGTTCCCCATTGATGAAAAGATAAAAACCCACGGGGTAGGTGTACGGTGTCTCGGTATGGTTACAGTGTTACACAAACAAAAAATGTTATAAAATACAAAAAATAAAATTGAAAATATTATATTTTTTTATAATATTTTCAGTTGGTGTCTCACAATAATATCGTTACTTATAAAAACTTAAGATGTTATTAGAAGCTATAATTATCGATATTTAACCACCAAACTAAAATATTATTAAAAAGTGCAACATTTTTAGTTTCGTATCTTGACATTTTCAATTGGTGCGTATAGTAACTGCACCACACTAAGCCTTATGTAAGACACGCCCAATGCGACCAAAGTCTATCTAGAATCTACTGTTCTCTTCGGATTTGACACGTTTTACAATTAAGAAATCAAAAAAAAAAAAAATCAAGATTCCTTGGCAGAACAACAAGCCTAAGCATTTTATGTTTTGTCTTCCTCTGTGTCAGTCTGCGTCTGGGCTGTTTGCGTTAAGGAAGTTTTATTCAACTAGACCCATAAGCCCAACATCTTTCCTGGAATAATCTTTAAAGCATTTAGGGTATAGGGATTTAGAATTTAAGGTTTAGTGTTAAAATTTAGGGTTTAGAAGTTAGGGTAATATGATGAGGATTTAGGTTTTAATCTATAAACCCTAAATTATAAATTTCAATCACTATCCCTAAATTCAAAACCTAAACCCCTAAACCATATACCATAAACTAAAGTGCTTGTGAAAACTTTTAATTTCCATCGCCAATATATCAAATAATTACCCTTTTAAAAATAGTAAATATTAAATTTTATTGTACTCGTGATATGGATGAAAAAAATATTTTATATAAAAATATATTTATAAACATTTATTCAATGAATGTTTCGACTAGAGCGATAGATTATTTGTATATAGATCTACTAATGTTGTGCTCAATCATTAAATAGTAATTTTTAGTTGTTTGTTTAAAGATGGGATAAATTTAAATTAAGAGTTCTCAACGTTTGCTTATTTTTTTTCAATTGTGCCCTTAATATTGTCACACTACATCAACAAAAATATTACAATTGATAGGTCGTCGATTGACTATCTAAAAAGGTTTTATTTAAAAAAATAAAACGTTAAAGTTTAAATTGTTATATAAAAACTTTAAGGGTGTAATTGAAAATTTTATAAAAGTTAAGGGTTTTTTTATCATTATGCCTTTAACATGTGATATTTTCAAGGATGTAGATTTTTTATAAAAAAATAAAACAAAATAATAATAATACTTCACGTATTAAAAATAAAACAAAATTTAACCTTCTTTTGATGTTTGAACATCACAATTTAATATACATTTGCTATCCCTTATACTTTAAGAAATATTAATTGGTAGAAAATATAAAGCACTAGAGAAACAAACTTGAAACTACGCTAAAAAAAATATTCAAATTTTTGTAAAGTATTTAAATATAAAAAGTATCAAATTTGTACTTAATACCTTTTATCAATTAATACCACTAAGTATGTTACTTCTTTATCTTTGCACTTCATTCAGAAATCAAATTTATTCACGTTTGCTCTCCCTTATACTTTAAGAAATTTTGATTGGTAGAAAATATAGCACTAGAAAACAAACTTGAAACCACGCTAAGAAATATTCAAAAAATTGTAAAGTATTTTTAAATATAAAAAGTATCAAATTTTAATTGATAAAAGTCTTAACATGCCAAATATAATGAAACCCTTTTTGTGATAAAAAAAATAACATCCGTCGAGATTCACTAATTAAGGTAATAGTGTTATAGATGTTTATCTGCTTCACCCTTTATGTGAGTTTAAAATTTTACATTTATCTTAAAAATATTATTATAACACAACTTAATAAAAAATAACACTCAAACAATATTATAGGCTTGTTTTCCAATGATTTTCTTCGGATATTATTTGAACGAAAAGTCTTAACTGGTTAGGGATGACAATTTGACCCGGACTTGACCCGACCTATAAGGGCGGGCTTTTTTTAAAAAAAAATTGGGTTTGAGGCAGGGCGAGTTTAGAAAGAAGTAAAGTCGGGGCGAGTTCGGGTTTGGGGTGAAAATTCCCCGACCCGACTCGACCCGATACATTTATATATATTTTTATATTATATTTAATATTTTTATTAATTTTTTCGAGACAGGTCATGTTTAGCCATGTTTTTTATTAAAAATTGAGGGACAAGGTCGGATTATGATTTTATTAGGTCGGGACGGGGATAAAATATATTAAAGTCGGGGGCGGGGCTAGAGATTTAAATTTCGGGTCAGGGTTGGGGTGGCCAAAAAACCCCTTGCGCCGCCCCGTTATCATCCTTATAATTGGTTGATGCCGATATATTTAGCGTAAAAAACTTAATTTTAATTGATATATAACCGTAATAATATAAAGGGTAAAATACTGAAAACATCACTCAACTTTGGTCATTTGACCTATTTTAGTCACTCAACTTTAAAAACGCTCAATTTACTCATTAAACTTTATTTTTTGACCTATTTTGGTCACTTTAGATTATTTTATTATTATTTGAATATGACATGGCATATTTTATTATTATTAAATATAAAAAATAATTTAAAATAAAAATAAATTATATTTTATTTATTATTAAATACAAAAATTACAAAAATAAAACTCAAACATCTCAAATCCCAAACACCACAAACTCTCCCACCCTCACCGACGTCACCCTCACCGGTCGCCGGCCGTCACCACCCATTCACTCTTATCACCAAACCTCATTAACCCTTTTGCCTAAACTGCAACCCTAAATATTTTTTGTTCCCTGAACACAAACATAACAACAACCAAAGATGCAAAAAAAAAGAAAAAAAAGAAAAGAAAGGAGAATAGCATCAAAATCAAAATGAGAGAAATGGAATAAAAGCTTACCGATATAGTCCTATTGTCGTTGCTCGTTTGAATCGGTTGAAGGTAGATTTGAATTTTACTTTGATTTAGGGCTTATTTGTAACTCGACAAATTTCATCAACGCGATGATCCTCCTTCGCAGATCTCTCATCGGATGGCCACCCACACCGCCATCGCATCTCCCTAAAAAATTTCTGGGAAATTTGCTCTCAAAATCAAAATTCCCCCTTTCCCCTGTTTACGAACCTTTTAAAGGAAATGAGAAAATTTGCTTGTATAAGAACATGAAAGACAAAAAAGAGTGACGCCGATGAGAGTGAATGGGTGATGATGCCGGTGAGGGTGAATGGGTGGTGATGCCGGTGAAGGTGACGCCGGCGAGGGTGGGGGAGAGTGTGGGGTGTTTGGGATTTGAGATTTTTGAGTTTTTTTGTATTTAATAATAAATAAAATATAGTTTATTTTTATTTTAAATTATTTTTTATATTTAATAATAATAAAATATGCCATGTCATACTTAAATAATAATAAAATAATCTAAAGTGACATAAATAGGTTAAAAAATAAAGTTTAATGAGTAAATTGAGCGTTTTTAAAGTTGAGTGACTAAAATAGGTCAAATGACCAAAGTTGAGTGATATTTTCAGTATTTTACCCTAATATAAAATTATAAGTATAATTTAATACAACGAAGAGTTTATTTCAACGTGTTATGGTTTTATCTAATTAAATTATGAGTAATTATTTGATACACTGACGGTGCAAACTAAAAGTTTCTACAAGCGCCATAATTTTAGGGTTTAAGGACTTAGTTTAGGGTGTATGGTTTAAGGGTTTAGGTATATGAGTTTTGAATTAGAGACAATGGTTGAAATTTACAGTTTAGGGTTATAATTTAATGTTTATAAATTAAAACTTAAATCATCACCATATTACCTTAAAAATTAAACCCCAACCTCTAAACCTTAAATTCTAACCACTATTCCTAAATTCTAAATCTCTACACTTTTAGTTTTCACCGCCAATGTATAGGATAATAATCCTTAAATTATTTGTATTTAGTATATAAATTCTAGTATATGAAATTTGTAGTTTAAGATTATAATTTAATAGTTGAAATTTGCAGCTCGAAACAACCAAGACCCGCAATGAGTTCCTCGACGAAGATCAAGGTCCGGTCGTTGAACATCACTTATGGTACACCAACACCGTCTGTTTACAGTCGTCTATCATCGACTCCATCGCTGTTTTCAAGTATATGAAAGGTGATGGTATCGTGGGCGGAACCGGTTGCCCTTCGATGAAATTTTGGGAAGAAATAGGGATGATGGTTTTGCTCTTCGATAATGATGAAAATAAACTAACCGGTAATTATACATCAAATTCAAATCTTAGCTTGGTGGTAAGGCGATTGGCTTTATCATTCGTTGTGCGTTGGATTAATTTCCCACAATTGCACTTGTGATTATCTCCTTGGTTAAAAATATATAAAAATAATATTTTTTTAAAAAAATATATATAATTTTTTAAAATTTGTGATGCGAAGTCAATAAAGTGTTATGCTCTCAAGTCTTGTCATGCAGACATGCCATGTCATCGAAGGGCATTGACTGTTAGTTAACTAACGATTTTCATCAAATAAAAGTGAAATTTGAACGAAAATGAAACGTTAAGGATTTGTTTGCACACAAAAAAAAAAGAATAAGAACTAAAGTGACCAAAAGGTCAAATATTGAGGGCTATTTTTGACTTTATGCCTATATAATATCTACAAGGCTACAATAAATTTGAAACAACTCAATTTATACATATTACCAATTTGCATTCAACCAATAAAAGGCAAGAACAAAAACTAAATGTATTTGTGATTGAGAAAGAAAAGGAAAAGGTAAACATAAATTAACTAAATTTTTATTTATTATATCCTTACTTGTATTGTTATAGTTGTAAGATAGAGAACAAAAGATCGTGAATTCCTGAAATCATGTAAAGCAAAACTTAAATAATACTAATTAAAATATATTTCTATATATTGAATAAATGAATATTTTAAAAAATAAAAATTTTCATACTTAAACTTGAGAGATTTGATAGTCTTGAACTTGAAAACTAAGAATTTTGTGATTGAGGAAGAAAAAACGTCAAAAGTAGGAGCAGAACCCGGATAATTTTTATTTTTTATGAGCTTCCCTTTCTCTTGTAATTAGTTATTATTTTTAGACTTTTATGTAGGACTGTAAATGAACTTGGCTCAAATGAATTGTTTGTGGACTCTTAAGAAAGAATAAGTTACTATTTATAGACATCTTTGGTCAATATTTATTATAATTTATATGTGAATGTGAACAAATAAAAGTTCAGAGTTGGCACACAAAAAAAAATCATAAAATTTCAAGGTGGGCATCATCAATAAAATAAAGAATTAATAGAAGAAAATTCAAGTTTCAAGGTGGGCCCGCTAGTGGGTCTCATGTCCTAGGGGAGAAGAGGGGGTGAGAGGAATGCTCCTACTAGGTTTAGAACCCAGGATCTAAGGGAAGAGAAGAAGCAGGTGAGAAAGCACTGGCCACCCAGTCATCATTGTTTTCTCTGTCGAGTTGCATTTTATTATTAATGTATTTGTTGGGAAACGTCGGTACACCCCATAGCGCATCAGACAAATTATCTGGCGTATTACATTAGTGATCCATGTATAAGGAACGAATCCGATGTGAAAAGGGATGAAACGTTACCTTAATTAAATTTGAAAAAACCGCAAGGAGTTAGGAGAATCCAATTCTTCCAACACGATATTGAATCCAAGTTGTCACAATAGCGTTCCGACCTCTACGTAGTCCACCCAAACGAAACTAACAATATTTTCTCTTCTCTAACTGTTATAGAGATTTTTCGCAAAAAGCATATATTTGACTGCTAGACCTTAAGCCTTTATAGCATTCAAACCCTAATTCTAATTAAATTCGAATTCTTTAAATATACAATATATTTAAATGAATATAATTGAATATGTAGAATCTGATTCTACTTCGATCAAGTTTCTTTAGGGATATATATATATTAATAGTATCTAATAATTACAATAATTATCTATTATTAATATATATATAAACGAAATCATCTATAATTACAATAATCATAATAATTTTGATTTTTACTTATTTCGTGCACAACAAGTTTGTACACATGCTATCTAGTCGATATTTGTTCGTTTCAATCATAGGGTGTGACCCTTGTAGGTTCATGTAACGTTAGCAGTAATATCTAGAACAATTCTAATATTACAAGCAATGATGGACATTTAGCAATACATCATTACTACCTAAGTTACAAGAAGTCGTGGTTCGATATAATATTTTTCGTGATTAACTCTTTTCATGTATTACATCATTTTGTCTTTATATCTAGATCGGACACAAGTCATAGAATAGTCACACTTGTATAGTCCATCTAATATTTATTAATATTTTGAGTGGACTATTATAAATGAATAACTATAATATCTCGCATCAATTTATAGTGGCCTATGATATTACTCCTATTATGTAGGAGGGACAAATTCTATCTTGATCAACCATATTCCGCTACATAGATTGCAACATATCCAATATCAGTCTTTATAGTGTAGTCAGTTATGACACACGTTTGATTGTATCAAAACATGTCACTTACGATGTTGAAATAATGATGATCTCAAATATGAGGATCACATGTAGTTATCACTATGAGCAATGTTGTGACTGTCACATTATAATCCAAGAAACATGTCATGGCGGGTCAGTCGAGTATGTCGTTATTATATCTTTTATAATTATCTCATGATTGGTCTTTGGGCATACTTCAATAATATTATGTCTAAATCGATTATTAACATCGAATAAAAAATTATAGTAGACAATATTTAAAGACCAACCAAGATGAGTAGTTGTTAGCTCGTCTCGTTTCTTATGTCCCCAATCCTGTCCTCTCCCACTCCCACACAGCTAATGATACGGATACGGTGATCTCCCATATTGATATTTGCGTTGAATTATAGCATTAATTATGCGCCATGTACATGTGCATTGTGCTGTACTTCACCCCTGGGCGGGAATAAAGCACAGCTCCATTTCAAAAACTAAATTAATTAATTAATTAGTAATAATAAAAGACAAACGCCATCAAGTATTTTTGATTTTTTTTCAAACAAAAAAAGGATTTTGATTTTTTTTAGGCTTCCAACTCTTTCACATTCACAAATCACATGCTGAAAAGGCCAAGAAATAGAAGCCCGGGTTATCTGAAAATTTTGATTATACTAGTAATTTTTCCTTACCTGATTATCTACAGACATTCCACAGATTTTCTTGCAGAGCTTGTTTTTTATGTTTTTTTAACCCTCCCTTAAAACTAGGATTTCAAATCTGAACCCAACTTCTATTTCCCATTGTTCCTTTCTAGTCCCACATCTGGTTTAAGGTTCTGTCCTAACTCCTAACCTCCGGTCAAAGGTAATCGATCTATGTCAGCTCAGCTGCTCCGGTTTCTTCAAGTTGTTTCTTCTTCATTTGACATTTCTGGTTTATTTAATATCTGGGTTTTATTTATTTTTAATGAAATCTAAAGAAAATGCTCCTTAACTCTTTAGCTTTAATGGCTGCCTCACGCTTATTAGGATCCTTTTTTTATTGGGCTTTCGATTTCTGGGTATTTTTCTTTTCAGCTACTGTTTCATTGATTGGATTTTATCTTGCATGGTAGTGGTTTTTTTGGTGATTCAAGCAGTTGGTTTTCGATGATATTTGAGATACTATTTATGGAAATTAAAGCTGCTATTTTCTTCTATTTTCAGCAAAGTATTTAGAGAATAATTTCATTTCCCTTTATCATAAAAATAAATAAAACCCCTTTTTTGGGTGTTTAAAAGTTTCATCTGTTGTTGTTGTTGGGTTGGGGTCGGACAGTTAGAGGTTTAGATTTGAAGCAAAGTTGGGAAAATGAATAAGCCAAGTAATGTTATTTTTTTAGTGTTTTAGATTGTTGAAAGTTCTGTCTTTTTAAAAGGGTTTGCTCATATTCTTTTAGTAAAACAGATTTCGTCCTAGGTTGTCCTCATGATTCTTATCCTTCAAAAGGATTTTGTGGTGTGTATACTGTGACATCTTGAACTGAGTTTTGCTTCATTGTGTGTATGTACAGATGAACAATCTCTGATGAGCTAATTGGTGCTGGATGATTGGAATTTGCTATGGAGAAAAGGAAATGGCTGTGGAAGAGGAGGTCTTCCGAGAGAAGTCCCGGAGAAACTGAGAGTTCTGGTTCCTTATCATCACATTCCGAGAGATACTCCGATGATCAGGTAGCTCTTTGTGTGTAAATTAACTGTTGTTTGTTAAATGCTGATGTGAAGTTCTGGAGATTTTCTGTTTGTATCATTCATATATATATATATATATATAGCTATCAATCTCTGTTACAATGATTCTTTCTATTGCCAGGCTTGGATAGTTGACAAATGCAATGCTTGAAGAGTGAATACGATTGCATTATCTTATCCTTTTCGATATTTCCTTTTTCATTTTATTAGTCAGCTGTTAGAATATGCAAGTTCAAGCATCAATGTTACTCGATTATTTGGAGATTTTCTTGTATGTTGCTTGCGACCAACCGAAACCAATATTCCTTTTTCTTTGTTTTATTTCTTTGGTTGAGTTAAATTTTGCTCGAGTTTTTGATTAAGGTAGTCATTTTCTGATTATTTGATCCAGAATTCAATCCCTTTTTCCCAGTTTAAGATTGATTTTCATCTCTCAAATCGTTGAAGCAGGATCCTTCCAAGGTGTCTCCACCGCTGAATAATAACACACAATCACCTGAAGTGTCGTCGAAGGCTTCACCCGATTCCGAAGAAGTTACTGATAGCATTAAGATCTTGACGGAGAAATTATCAGCTGCACTAGTTAATATTAGTGCCAAAGAGGACTTGGTGAAGCAACATTCAAAAGTTGCAGAAGAAGCTATTGCAGGTATAATGTATGGTTACATGCTAGTAATCGTGTTCTAAGACGGGTTTTTTTTCATTTTTCACTTTCATCTTTGTTGTGTTGGTGGTCGTCTACTTTATATCTATGTTGAACTCAAGAGTGCGTGTTGGATACGGATATGTGTCTCTATGGGAATGATGAATCCCAACAACATAGCTTACTATCGTCTACTTGGTTGTTTTAAACTTTAGGTTGGGAAACTGCGGAAAATGAAGTAGTGGTGTTGAAACAAAAACTCGAGGCTGCAGTTCAGCAAAACTCGGCTTTAGAAGACCGTGTGAGCCATCTTGATGGAGCTCTCAAGGAATGTGTAAGGCAGCTAAGACAAGCAAAAGAGGAGCAGGAGGAAAAGATTTGTGAAGCCGTTGAGAAAGCTGCCCGGGATTGGGAAACTACCAAATCCGAACTCGAAAGCCAGTTGCTTGAGCTCCAAGCTAAAGCTGAAGCTGTTAACTACGAGCCCCCTCCAGAGTTCAGTCCTGACCTTTGGCGAAAGATTGAAGCTTTGGAGAAGAAAAATGCAGACCTCAAGCTTGAGCTCTCATCTCAGTTGGAGGAGATGGAAATCAGAACAATTGAGAGGGACTTAAGCACCCAAGCAGCTGAAACAGCTAGCAAACAACACTTGGAGAGTATAAAGAAGGTAGCAAAGCTAGAGGCAGAGTGTCGAAGACTCAAAGCAATAGCTGGTAAATCTCTGAATGCCTCCTTGAGGTATGCCGAATCCCTTACAGATAGTCAATCAGACAGTGGAGAACGTGCTAATCTCGTGGAGATCGATACTCATAAGATAGGTGGCATGGAGGCAAACAAAGAACCTAGTTCTGACTCATGGGCATCAGCCTTAATTGCAGAACTTGATCAATTCAAAAATGAAAAGGCCATCAACCGAAACTTCCCGGGTTCTTCCATTGAGATTGATCTCATGGATGATTTTCTCGAGATGGAACGACTTGCTGCATTGCCTGAAACCAAGAGCAAAAACCATTGTCTTGAACCTAAAGCTATTGTGAAGCAATCTAATAACGATGGTGATAGCTTGTTGAAGACTGAGCTTGAAGCCATGATTCATCGAACAGCGGAACTCGAAGAGAAGTTGGAGAAGATAGAAGTCGAGAAGGCTGAACTAGAAATTGCTCTTGCCAAAAGCCAAGAAAGTCTAGAAGCATCGGAGCTGCAATTGAGGGATACCAAAACAAAATTGGAGGAGTTGCAAAGGGAGCTCTACAATACAAATGATGCAAAGCAACAACTCGAATCTCAACTCAGGAATATGGAAACAGATGTAGAGACAATTTCAGCAAAGATTAACTCATTAGAAAATGAAATCGAAAAGGAAAGGGCTTTGTCATCAGAGGTTTCAGTTAATGCAAATGAATCAAAGAAAATCTTGGAGTCTCAACTCATTAGCATCGAAGCAGATGCCCGAACAATGTCTGCAAAGATTGATTTATTAGAAACAGAAGTTGAAAAGGAAAGAGCACTGTCAGCTCAAATTACAGTCAAGTGTCAAGAACTGGAAGAAAACCTGTCGAGGAAGAAACAGGAAGCTGAGCAACAGCAAAACCTTAACTCAAACGTTGAAGTGAAGATAAAACAGGTAGCTCTTCAGCCTTCTCGTCGATTATTGAATTACTAGATAGTTTTAGAAGTATGGGATATTTTATCTGATAATCACGAGACGCCATGGCAGGAGGATTTAGCTACTGCTGCTGGAAAACTTGCGGAGTGTCAAAAAACAATAGCATCTTTAGGAAAGCAACTGAAATCTCTTGCAACACTTGAAGACTTCTTAATCGACACCACGAGCATACCCGAGTTCCCTAGAGATGGATCATTGGTTCCTAAAGCTGGTGGAGAGCCTTGGAATTTACGTTCCAATGAAACATCTTCACCCAAAAGAGATCCAGAGTCTCCAAGATATAGTGCTGATAAGGACAATGGAAACACACCACCATCTTTATCATCGTCTTCATCGACAGTGTTGTCAAATAACGTCAGTTCCGAGAAGAACAGCAGAAATGGGTTTGCAAAATTTTTCAGTCGGAGTAAGAACGGGATACAACTAGAAATTTAAGACAACACTTTAGACAAGTTGTAAAATTGTTGTGTCAAATTAAAGATGGTGATTAATGCTGTTTAATCACCGGTAATTGTTACTTCACTCTCAGGTTGTCTCAATCTATATTATTCATGAATGGTTGTATTCAAATTGAATTTTCAACATTCAAATGCTTGGGTGCTTCATGAAAATGAATGCCTTTTCCTGTCACTTGATGGTAGCATTTCATGTTTTCTGCCATGTAAGCTTGAAACGAATCAAAATATGTCTGTGGAGAAAAGCTCAAACAGTAATTTTAGAATTTCGACCGACTTCCTGCTAACTGGATTTGAAAAAATAAAAAGATTCCTGAAACACATAAGACGGGATTTGAAAAAATAAAAACTTAATGGGGTGAGAGAGGCTTGAACTCTCGACCTCAGGATGACTCAGAAGCTATGAGACCTACGCGCTAGCCAACTGCGCCACCACCCCGAGATATTACCTGATCTTCGATAAATATATTTATTGACGTATGTTTTGGAGGCAAGGAAATGAATTTCATTGAATTCTAATTTGAGTCTTCGAATTCAACTTAAGATAAAAGTAATATTATCCTCTCTTTTTACGGTATATTTATTTACATATTTCTTGAAGATCTATGTGGGATGGATGGTGATTACGATATTTGGACAGTTTATTTTTTTTTATTGTATGAAGAGTCGTGTTTAATGGTGATTATGACAGTAATAAAAAAAAAAGTAAAAAATTTGAAGTTCTGTTGATTTTTATGTGGGGGTTAAGTTTAAAAATAGTAGCTGATAGCGCCTCGTAAGATATAATGGATGAGACATACTAGTTTTGCTGGTTTAGTTGTTCGGTCAAGTCCCTTGACGTCTACTTTATCGAAGTTACTATAATTTTTAGATGAAGTTACTTCGAAGGCCCCTCAACTGTTTTCAATCGAATATGATTAGATAACTAGTTTCGAAAAGTCACTTCAAAATAATTTTATGAACGAAAAAAAACTTAATACAAAAAGATTATGACGAGAATCATAACACTTTAAAGTTCAATTATGTGTGTTTTGGTTTAATTTTTTTAAAAAAAATATACATTACACAAAAGAATACTAAAACCCTGTTTGACAATTAGCGGGTAGTTGATAACAGATAATGGATTACATTAGTTGATAGTTGATTGCATTAGCTGATTTGACTAGCGGATTGTATTAGCTGATTGTATAAAAGTGTTTGGTAAAATTAACTGATAGCTGTTAGATTATTTAAACAAGTAAAATGACATATAAAGACATGATTGTATTCAATACTTGTTTGAATAGTTTATTAGTTATCAATATTTTGTATCTAATTATATTAATTAGATCTATAAAATTATTTTTAATATAATTTTTCTAAACATATTTGAATTATTTATATATTAATTTATTATTTATATAGTTATTTTATAAAATTTAATTAATTAATAAATTTAAATACACATATAAATTTGTGATGATAAAAAAATAAATAGGGTTAACTTATAAATAAGGTGAGAAAATATTTAATTTAGGTTATTTTAAGATTTTTGGTAACTGGTAAGCGTAAAAGAGTCTTTACAACTCTAATATCAAATCTCTAATCTCAAAAAGCTTCTATTATGAGCTTTTTAAAAATTGACGGTTTCACCCCAATCCGCTCTTTCAATCCTCTATTCACCAAACAACAATATTAACGGATTTGACTCAAACCTCTCATTTTTACTCAAGCCTCTCTTTACCAAACATGGCCTTAATTAAATTTGTGAGTGGCTTAAATCAGACATTATAACATTTGAATCTAACTCGTTGGATACGGCTGCTTAAGCTCGACTCTATGCCAAAGATATCTCAGAGCATCCGAGCTGGCAAGAAGCGGAGATATGATTATGAAAGACCCCACCGGACCCAAAGATCCTCTCTTCCCTCTCAGTCTCCGACCGTCAAAGCATGTGGATACCCGACATGCCACGTGTACGACATTCGTTTCCACGTGACATTCCATGAGAGGTATGCCAAGGAGAAATTATATTATAGGTGAATCCCACCACGTCATCCATAGGACCAACCAATGAAAACCACTCACTTCACTATGAATTTTTCATGTCATTTTTTTCAACCAATGAATCTTCACTAAAGTTTTTTCATGTCATTTTAAAAAATGTTTTTTGGAAATTATTTTATTATTAGATTAATGACATAGAAAATAATGATGAAATGGATGGTTTCTAGTAGAGGTGGCAAACGGGTCAATCGGTTCGGGTTCAGTTCGGGTCATTTCGGTTTCGGTTATTTCGGGTCTGATATCATTCGGTTCAGATTCGGTTCGGTTCGGGTTCGGTTTGGTTCGGTTCCAGTTCGGTTCTATTGTTCGGTTGATTTTCGGGTCGGTTGATTTTCGGTTCAGTTGATTTTCGGTTCTGTTCGGTTCGGATCGGTTCGGGTCAATTTCTGGTTGATGGGAGATCGGTCGGTTTTAATCAAGTTTAGGTTGGTCAGTTTTTTTACACTCTTTATATGGCTTTATAAAGCCAATATATTTAACTTTTCGGTGAGTTGTGCGATTGTTCATATCTCATCTTTTTTTATTTCTATTAATATCTTTTATTTATTTCGGGTTGTCTTCGGTTCGGTTTCATTCGGTTCGGTTACATTCGGTTCGGGTCTATCGGTTCGGGTCTATTTCGGTTCAACTAAAAATCAGTTCATTTTCGGTTCGGTTTCGGGTTTCGGGTAAGCATGTTCGGTTCGGTTTCGGGTTCGGTTCGGGTAAATCGGTTCGGTTTTTGGGTCTCGGGTCAAGTTTGCCAGGTCTAGTTTCTAGTGGTTGGTCTCATGAATGACGTAGTGGGAATCACCCATGATATAATTTCTCCATGCGAAGATGGCGCCCAACACCAACCTCTTATTCAACAAAATCCCTTTTGTTTTTCGCTGTCTCCCCCAGCCCCCACACTCATTTTTGAAAACGCCATGACCGCCATAGCTACTGTTGGTGCTTTGTCTTTGCCAATCTCTCTACGCAGATCATGCAAATTGCAAGGTTTATAAAAAGGTTCTGTCTTTTTTCTGCTTCTATATGGGATTAGTTTACCTGGGTCGTCGTTGAAATGCTATGAAAAATTTT